>CM066036.1:68082355-68682355 GCA_033557465.1 Ichthyophis bannanicus
CAGCTGGAATAGATGCACCTTTGGTTGCACTGCTGGGAACACCTGTCACACACTGGCAGTGCTGGGGATGTGCAGTAGGACCTATCTCTAGCACCACATTTACTGTGGACCTAGTGCTGGGCACCCATCCTATCCCTCAGGGTGAACATGGAACCGGCACAATGGCATGGTCCGTAGCTACTCTGTGGCAGTATCATGCACTGTCAGTCCGTCTTACCACGCTGCAGTACCGGAGAGGCGCAGACCCCATTTGGTGGCCAGCTGTAGGCCGCTGTTCTGCAATGCATCATGGGTGCTGGTGGGGTTACCCTATCCTGGCACACAGAGCAGACGGGTTGTGCAGTGACCTGCAGTCCTTCTGCACCCAGCCATTGCTCTGCAACAGACCATAGAGGTATAGCCTACTGGTTAGTACACTGACGTTCTAGGTGGAGGTCATGGGTTCAATTCCTTGTTGTTCCCTCCTGTCCAAGGCAGATATTTTGCTTGCCTGTGACAGTCACATCTTTGCAGATCCGTGCTGCCAGCCCATAGTACCCTCACCACAGTTGCCAGCAATCCGTATATGGCACGTTACAAGGCTCCTAATTAGGCACAGTACAAGGCACGTTATAAGGCACCTTATTAGGCACAGTATAAGGCACGTGCCTTATAACGCTCGTTACCTGATGGCTTGCCATAATGATGCCCCACTCATGCCTTTATATGGGCATCTGTACCTTTACCGCAGAACCTAACGTGAATGACATTACCGCAGTTTAGTAAGCCTACCCCTATGTCATAAAACTTGTTTTGGTAATTTGGAAGAAATATTTGGAAATCATACAGCTTTGTGCCGATATTCAGCCTTAGTGGTTGGTGTTCTGGTTTTTTTTTTTGCTGCCCATCATGGCTAAATGAAATTCATATATTTGAGGGTATGTTTACTAAGCTGGGAGAACAGTTAACCTGTGCTATCTGTAACTAGGTCCCATTGAATAACATAAGAGCTAGTTGCAGATACCATGGGATACCGTTATGCCAGCTTAGCACATATACCCCTTAATGCTGACATCTGGATAGTGGTTAGAGCTAAATAGCCGGATTCCATGGTGACTGGTGCCATTATCCAGTTAGTTACCAACTTGAGTCCGCTATCTGAACAGCTAATCAGGTAAAGTTAGGAGAGCTTTCTTGCTTCATCCAGATAGTTAGTTATTTGGTTAGTGGATTGAATATCTCCACTAACTAGATAACTTGGGGCTCCACCCACAGAACATCCTGGCACTATCTGAATAGTGTTGAGGCTGTCAGAGAAAATACTCAGCAGCACTATAATATCTCCCTGTCTGGTAGATGTTGCTAACCAGATAAGTGCTTTTAAATATCAGCCCCTTGGATTTGGGGAGCTTTGGTTTTGGCAAAGATAATGCAACATAATGTGGAGGTAATTTTAGAAAAGCCTTCTTTCCCAGTCTTTCCCAGGGTGGAGCTGGGCAACATTTAGGGTTTACATATATACTTGGAATGGAAGTAGTGCATGCAGATCTATCTCGTGCATATTCATTATGGATATCTTGAAACCTGTTTATCTGGGAATCCACCAGGACATGTTTGGGAGCCCCTGCCCTAGAACCACCAATCTGCCAAAGAGTATCTGCTGCTGGGGAGTGTACCGGACCTATGTGATGGAAGAGTGCAGTACCATCTTGATAGGACTTTTCTGTACAGTGTATTGCAAAGCAGTGTATATTTGGAGGCAAGAATATTCTAAACCAACAGTCCTAAAAGCCGGAAACCACCACTCAAGTACAGTGAATAGGAATGCAGAATTCTCTTATATTCACAATTCATTTAATTAATACAGAATTTCAAAATATAGTTGTGCCACTTTTTGCTTCTGTCTTCTCTGTTGACCACAAGTAGGTTTTGTTTGGTTGGTTGGGGGAAGGTAGGAAAGGAGCATGCTAATCTACTTAAAAATCAGCTAAAGAGGCAACTGGGGAGCATTGCAAGTAGGAGTGCTTGGAGAACCAGGGTTGTTGAGTCAGCCTGTGGTACTTATAAGGGTGTAGTACCTGGTGGTCCAGGTCCTTCCCCCGAATTGTATGGGCCCCTTTCCCCGGGTAGCGACACTTGAGCTTTAGGTGGTAGTGTTAGCTATTATTTAGCAGCCTGTCTCTTTAATTTGCTCAAAAAAGGAAAAAGAAAAAAAACAACAAAGAGAATGAGCAGCAGCAGCACTACATGAACTACGGCACAGAGCTTAACTGCCAGTAGCAGTTCCAGCTTTGGTGGTTGGGTTGGTGAGCAGCTCATTTCTGTTGTTTTTTGGACCACCAGAGTTCGAGGGAGTTGAAGCGCATGGCTGCAATGCCAAGCAGGAAGACAGTGCGCGCAGCCTACAGCGGCTGTTGGGGGACGTTGTCGGCGGGGCTCTGCTGTGGGTGTATGGAGGGGGGCAGGAGCACCGAACAAAATAGGCAGACAGCAAATTCTCTCGAGATCCACCATCATTAGAAGACAGTTGGCTAGCATGTCATTGGTTTCCTCACAGCCGTGGGATCCTGCGTTTTTGGCAGGAACTGCGACCATTTTGCCCTCAACAAGTTTTTCAGGAGACATGTTAGAGGTTTCAGAGCCGGGTCCAGCACCCTCAGGGGGCTGCAAATCTAAGGGACTGGAGCTAGGAAGTTCGTCAGAGTGTCCTTTTTTCCTGGATTTTGTACTTCTTTTACATCAGGCCAACTGTATGAAACAGGGCCTTCTTGAGATACCCAAGCAGAGATCCAGGTCTGGGAGCACAGTAAAAGAGCCTCCCTTTCTGTTTAAGGAGATCCTTGAGCCCATAGTAAAGCATCATCGGGTGACGAGGACAATTGCGAGGAAGTAGTTTTGGTGGTATTTGGAGCATCAGAGGATCCTTTGGAGGGCCCTTCTGGGCTCTGGGGGGGACACTCCTTCACCAGATCTGGAGGAGGGAAAAATCCCACTGGGGAGGATCCCAGCATTATTAGGGCATTTGAAAGGGAAGTGCTATAAGCACTGATTTCCCAATCCCTGGGGGGGCCCTGAATACCCCACAAGAGTCTCCGGTTTGGGAGACACCACTAGAAGATCCTTTCTTGCAGGGAATTAAAAAGTCTGAAAAAGCTTTTCCTGTGCATTTGGCTATTAAAGAGCTGACTAAGACAGAATGGGAGATTCGGTAGAAAGGGAACTTCTCAAATTACCGAAGGTAGATGCCTTAGTTTCGATGGTGACCAAGAAGACCACCATTCCACTGGAAGGTGGAGCCGGCTTAAAGGATGTTCAAGATAGGAAGCTTGAGATGGTATTGAAGCAGTCATTCGAGGTCAATGCCTTAGCATTGCAGGCCTTGATTTGTGAGGTTTACGTGGCTTGGGCCTACTTAAGGTGGGCATAGCATTTGCCGGAGTCTGAACCGGGCCAGCAAGGTGCAGTGACAGAGGTGGCAAAGCTGGAATCGAGTTTGACATACCTGGCAGATGTGTTTTACTATCTGCTGAGAGAATTTGGAAAAAAAAAGAAGCTTGCTGTGGAAGCAAAAACGTATAATAAAAACGTTTCCAAGTACATTCTATGAGAGAGTCAGTTGGACCATTAGATAATAGAGAGGTAAAAGGAGTGCTAAGGGAGGACAAGGCCATAGCGAAGAGACTGAATGAATTCTTTGCTTCAGTCTTTACTTAAGAAGATGTAGGGAAGTTATCCATGACTGAAATGGTAGAAACATAGAAATATGATGACAGAAAAAGACCACATGGCCTATCTAGTCTGTCCTTCCATATCAACAACTACAACAGTCCCCTTTTTTCCTTTAGAGATCTTCTCTGTTTGTCCCATGCTTTTTTGAATTCAGTTACTGTCCTCATCTCTACCACCTCCACTGGGAGACTATTCCACGGATCTACTACTCTTTCCGTAAAGAAATATTTCCGCATATCACTCCTGAATCTATCTCCCTTCACCCTCATCCCATGTCCCCTCATAGCAGAACTTGATTTCAATTGAAAGAGGCTCTCCCCCTGAACATTTATGCCATGGAGGTATTTAAACATCTCAATCATATCGCCTCTATCCCGACTTTCCTCTAAGGTGTATATATTAAGATCCTTCAGTCTGTCCTCATATGCTTTATAATGAAGACCACTAACCATTTTAGTAGCCACCCTCTGCACCGACTCCATCCTGTTTATATCCTTTTGAGGATGCAGTCTCCAGAACTGCACACTATACTCCAAATGAGGTCGCACCAAAGACTTATACAGAGGCAATATCACCTCCTTTTTTCTGCTAGCCATTCCTCTCCCTGTGCACCCAAGCATCCTTCTAGCTTTTGCAGTCTCCTTTTCTACCTGTTTAGCTATTTTAAGATCATCAGACACAACCACACCGAGATCCCGCTCTTTTTTAGTGAACTAAAGTACTTCACCCCCTATATTATATTGCTCCTTTGGATTGCTGCAGCCTAAATGCATGACCTTACATTTTTTAACATTAAATCCCAGCTGCCAAATTCTAGACCATTCTTCAAGCTTAGCTAGATCCCTCCTCAGGTTATCTACACCTTCCTGGGTGTCCATATCAGATTTTGGTATCATCCGCAAAGAGGCAAACCTTACCCGACAGCCCTTCCTCTATATCACTAACAAAGATGTTAAAAAGAATCAGACCAAGGACAGATCCCTGGGGCACACCACTGGTAACATCCTGCTCCTCAGGGTGAGCTCCATTTACCTGTACTCTTTGTTGCCTCCCACCCAACCAATTTCTAACTCAAGCAGTAACTTTAGGGTCCATCCCTAGAGTGCTCAGTTTGTTTATAAGTCACCTGTGAGAAACAGTGCCAAAGGCTTTACTGAAATCTAAATACACCACATCTAGGGCTCTCCCTCGGTCCAACTCCCTGGTCACCCAGTCAAAGAAATCAATCAGATTTGTCTGACAAGACCTGCCTCTGGTGAATCCATGCTGCCTCGGATCCTGTAATCCGCTGGACTCCAGAAACCTCACTATTTTCTCTTTCAGCAGCGTTTCCAATAATTTATTCACCACCGGGGTTAAACTAACCAGCCTATAGGTTTTTTTTGTTTTTTTATTTTATATTTATATGTTTAACGAATTTTTATATCCACACAATATCCATGAATGAAATGGAAAAATGGAAAAACATAAACTTCAAATACAATAGGAAATAGATACTGCCATCACATACTCATTTTCCCCTTGTCAGACCACAAAAGAAAAAAGGAAAATAGAGGAGTACTAGGCAACAATCAAACAATATAATGATACAAATATCATAACCATTGAACACACATTCAAACAGGCGAATGGGAGACTCACACGTCAGCTGTATGAGAAGTTACAACAACCTCAACATCACTCACTTCCCTGGCCTCCAAGAAAGCTAACAACTGCTTGGGCTCAACCAGCCTATAGTTTTCAACCACATGTTTACTTCCGCTTTTGTGTAAAGGAACCACATGTGCCTCTCTCCAGTCCTCTTGCACCACCTCTGACTCCAAAGAGGCATTGAAGAGATCAGTCAGTGGAGCTGCTAGAATGTCCCCAAGTTCCTTCAGTATTCTTGGATGCATCCTATCTGGTCCCATTGCTTTGTCCACTTTTAGTTTAGATAGTTCCTCATGAACACAGTCCTCTGAAAATTGTTCAAGATGTCCCTCGCTTCTGTTCCTGTTTGTGGGTGTTTTCTGAGGTCCTGCTCCTGGTTCTTCATCTGTGAACACAGAACAGAAATTCAGAACACAGAACAGAAATTTGTTAAGCAATTCCGCTTTATCCTCATCAGTTTCTACATATTCCTCCCCTTCACCCTTGAGTCTGACAATACCCCTTTTGCCCTTCTTCTTCTCACTAACATATCTGAAAAATGTCTTATCCCCCCATTTTATTGCATTAACTGTTTCCTCCTCTTTTTGAATCTTTGCTTTCCTGACTACTTTGCTTGCTTCTCTAAGTTTTTCCAAATATAGATGCCTGTCTTCCTCTCTCTGTGATCTCTTGTATTTCATGAAGGCCTCCCTCTTTTTCTTCACTTTTTCAGCTACTTCTTTCGAAAGCCATAGCAGTCTCCTTTTCCTTTTCCTTTTATTTACCATTTTTTAACAAAAAGGTTAGTTGCCCTTAAAATATCCCCTTTCAGTTTTGCCCACTGTTTTTCTACATCCCCAGCTGTTCCCATCCCGCTAACGACTCCCTGAGGTATTGGCCCATCTTGGCAAAGTTAGTTTTCCTAAAGTCTAAGACCCTCACTTTTAAATGGATTCTAACAGCTCTAGTCCTAATACTGAAGCACACCATCCGGTGATCACTGGATGCAAAATGATGGTATTTGAAGGTGATGTATCAGAAGATTTGAAAGAAATATCTATACACCAAGAAGATATATTACCACTATTTGATAAATTGAAGAGTAGCAAATCACCTGAACCAGTGGTATAAATCTGAGGTGTTGAAAGAATTGAAATATGAGATTGAAGACCCTATTACCTTTTTGCTTTTTTACTTACCATGCTAAACACAAGCCTTTCCTCTGGCACCTTTCCCATCCCCTGGAAACATGCTCTAGTCTGCCCACTCCTAAAAAAAAACATTTCTTGATTCTCTTGACCCAGCCCATTATCGACCAGTCTCCAACCTCCCTTTTCTCTCAAAAATCCTTGAAAAAGCAGTCTTTTCACTAGTCCATCACCTCAATTCTATCCGCTTTCTCCATCCCTGACAGGTCGGTCTCTGACCAGGCCACGGTGTTGAAATCATCATCCTATCTTTTTTGACTGAAATTCACACTGCGCACAATTGTGGTGATCTTTCTTTGGCAGTATCTCTTGAACTCTCTGTAGCCATTGATCTCGTTGACCGTTCCATTCTTCTCTCTCACTTTCAGGATGCAGGACTTCAGGGCTCTGCACTTCGTTGGTTTCCCTCTTTCCTTTTCTCACATTCTTTCTCAGTTCTTTCAGGTACCACCTCTTCTGATCCCGCTTCCCTTCCTTGTAGGGTTCCACAAGGCTCAGTTCTCACACTTCTCCTATTTAAGATCTTTCTGGCATCACTCACCTTACTCATCCAACAATCAGGGTTATCAGTGTACTATTACGCTGATGACATTATTCTTCTGTATCATACCAGTCCCCTTCATCTAGATCACATCCCCCTTAATGCTTACTTGTCTAAGGTCTCCAACTAGCTTGCTCAGATTTGTCTCCACCTCAATGTGTCTAAGACTTCTGCTATATGGTTTTCTTTTGGTGCTCCCTGTTCTTCAGTGGCCTCTGTTCTTTAAGATTCCACCATTCCTCTGATTTCCTCTTTCCGCTACCTTGACTCTGATCTATCTTTCCGTGACCATATCTCCATGCTTGCACGTCGGTCTTTCTTCTATTTATGACAGATTTGCTCCATCCGCCCCTTTCTCACAACCCCGGCTCTGACCACTTTTCTGCTGTCTTTAGTCATGTCTCATTTTGACTTTTGTAATCTTGCTCTCATTGATCTTCCCCAGTCCCACTTCACCGCCTACAATTGATAGAAAATACTGCAGCTAGACTCCTTACATATGCCACTCGCTGCGACCATATCACTCCACTCCTCATCTAGCTCCACTGACTTCTCATTAATTACCATATCCGCTATAAAGTTCTTACTCTAGTTCATCATGCCATTTAGACCAAAACACCACAGTGTGTGGCTGACTTGTTGCATTTCCACATGCCCACCCACAGCCTCCATTCAGCCCACATTAACCAGTACATCTTCCCTCTCCATCAAATGCCCATTTACACTCGACTCGCCACTCTGCTTTCTTCTTTTTGGGTCCCTCCCTATGGAATTCCTTTCCCATCGCCCTCCATTTGGAAACAGTCTTTGCCAGATTCAAGTCTTTCCTGAAAACTTAACTCTTCTATTCTGCCTTTGACCTTGCCCTTACCAGTCCTTGAGGACCTTTCTCTCTCTGAACCCCTACCTGTATTGCTTTTTGTCTGTGTTGCTTTCCTATCTCATATTGTAGTTCTTTTCTCATTCTAGCTTTAGCCATCTTCTGGTTATTTTGTTGATTGTACACTGCCCTGGTTTTATGAAGGTGCAGTCTATCAAGTAATTGAATAAACATAAACATTAGTAATCTGTGAACTCTCATTAAAATCATCTGTAGTACCGGCAGATTGGAGAATGGCCAGTGTAATGCCAATTTTTAAAAAGAGTAGCAGGGGTGATGCGGGAAACTACAGATAGGTGAGCCTGACGTCAATACCAGACAAAATGGTAGAAAACATTATAAAGAATAAGATTACTGAACATGTAGATAGTCATAATTTAATGGGAGAAAACTAACATGGCTTTAGTCAAAGAAGGTCTTGTCTTACTAATCTGTTATATTTTTTTGAAATTGTGAATAAACATAGACAAAGGTGAGCTGGTCAATATAGTGTATCTGGATTTTCAGAAAGCCTTTGACAAGGTCCCTCATGAGAGACTCTAGATAAAACTAAAAAGTTATGGGATAGGAGGCAGTGTACTATTGTGGATCAGGAACTGGTTAAAAGATAGAAAGCAGACAGTAGGGCTAAATGGCCAATTTTCCCAATGGAGAAAGGTGAATAGTGGAGTACCCCAGGGGGAAGAAAATTTCATAAAATATCCTTTAGGATATTAGTTGGAAGTGGATGAAGAACTGATGATGTACTCCACAGAAAGAATATTGTTTTATCCAATGAAAATCTTTTAGGGATGATAAAACTAGATGAAGTTTGAGGACAAGAAAGAAGCAAGTGCTAAGTCTAATGGGAGAATTTGAGAGGGTGATAAGCAGGAGGATGAGCCTAATAATGCAAAATATTTCCTAGTGTCAGTCTTGGCGAAGAAATAAGAAACTAAATGGGAGGGCGAAGATCATGAAGAAGAGTTTGTAGATTAAAGGGGTATGTCTACTAAGCCGGGCTAATGGTTAACCCGGGCAATTCGTCCCATCCCCCATGGCACAGATATACCAGTACCCAAGCCCCTTGCTACCTTGGAAGAGATACCTAGCTCCGATGAAAGTGAAGTCATACCTGAACCAGATGACGAATCAAGTTCTAACTTTGAAGATGATACAAGACCAAAATTGTTTTCTCAGGAGGAGATGAATGATTTGGTAAGAGACTTGAATCTTCCCAAAGATGCCGCTGAGTTACTCGGATCAAGGCTGTAAAGCAGGAATTTATTGTTGCCAGGGGTGTCATCTTCATGGTTCAGACATCGTGAAAGGAGTTTGTTCCTTACTTCGCCCAGGAAGACAAGTTGGTTTATCGCATCGATGTCGAAGGTCTGATGGGTCAATTTAAAATCCAATATGATTCAGAGCAATGGCATCTTTTTATAGATTCTTCAAAAAGAAGTCTCAAAGCAGTTTTACTCCACAACGATTTTTACGCTTCCATACCTGTAGGTCATTCCGTACACTTGAAGGAAAAATACGAGAACTTGAAATTGGTTCTTCGTAAACTTAAATATGAAGACCATGGTTGACAAGTGTGTGGGGACTTGAAGGTCTTGTGCATGCTGCTCGGGCAACAAGCTGGGTAAACCAAATATCCTTGTTTTCTGTGTCTATGGGACAGTCGAGACCAACAAAATCACTGGACCAAGAAGAGTTGACAGCCGAGGGTGCTAACAGTCGGTGAAAGAAATGTCCTCCGAGAAACTTTGGTACCTTCCCATAAAGTTCTTCTACCACCTCTCCACATAAAATTAGGATTGATGAAGCAATTCATAAAATCACTTCCAAGAGATGAAGAATGCTTCAAATACTTGGTCACCAAGTTTCCAGGCCTGTTGGAGGCAAAATTGAAGGAAGGTGTGGTTCGTCGGACCAGACATTAGAAGGCTTATAGTTGATCAAGAGTTTATCAATACCATGAAGGATCCTCAAAAAGAAGGGTGGATTGCATTTAAAGAAGTCGTACAGAAATTTTTAGGCAATAACAAAGATCCTCACTACAAAAAGATTGTCGGACGAATGCTGAAAGCATTTCAAGCTTTAGGTTGCCTGATGAGTTTGAAAGTGCATTTCCTCCAGTCCCACCTTGACTACTTTCCTGAAAATTTGGGAGCTGTGAGTGAGGAATAAGGTGAACGATTCCACCAAGACATTAAAGAGATGGAAAGGAGATACCAGGGAAAATGGAGCATTACAATGATGGCAGACTACTGTTGGATGCTTCAGAGAGACATTCCAGATGCTACTCACAAGCGTAAATGCACCAAGAGGAGCCTCACAAGGAAGAAGAGTTTAGTGTGTGTAGGTGAGCTCATTTCAGTTCAAAAAAGGATTTTCATGAAAATATTGTAATAAAACTTTAATTTTATAAGTCTATTTCCATTTATTTTGAGGTATTGCCTTATTTAACATAGTTACCTAAATTGTCAAGAAACTTGATGTCCTATGACAAAATGGAGGTCATTTTCGGATTCAGCGCACCAAAAAACATAAAGATTACGTGGAATAACCAAAACGGTTCTCGAAAAAAAACTTTTTTGCAGACCTGTGTAACAGTTCAATAGTGACCCCCCTAATATTTTCAATTCAGATAAGCAATGGAATGACTCTGTAATGTCAACAAGATCTGGAACAGAATTGTTCTTGGTGATCCACATAGCCTGTGATTGCCTTGGGCTTAGCTTTAGCTTCAATTTATGGTCAAAGAGCTGTTAAACAATATCTTGCCAAAAAATAAGTTTACCAAAATCGTCAGGTGGAAAATTTGGGTCTATACCAGGGATCATTGGGCTATCTGTCAAATTAAAACCTTTTATGCCTTGAGTTTGAATTAATGTGGCTAGAGGTCTCAAAAAGATGAGGTGCAAGTGTCGATACCTGAGGAATACCACAATTTGACTGAAATGAAGAAGGGGAAGAAGTGACCAGCGTAAAAGTTCATCCAAATAAATAAGGGTTAAACCATTCCAAATCCATCTTTTATGCTGATGGATGTGAGGTGAGCCAGTAGCATGTGTGATCAATGAGATTAAATGCACTTGTCAAATCTAGCAGTATTGTCATCACTGCTTTACATTTGGTCTTAAAGCATTCTAACATTATTTAAAAGACATGCAAGTAAAATTTCTGTTGGGGAAATTTCTCCAAATGGGTTAGTTTTGTGCATACCATGATAGTCATGAACATCACCCCTAAGCCAATGTACGAGTATGATCTTGGTCTCCCAAATTTACTGCTAATGCTCTGCGTAGTAGTTGCATTGTGCCAAAGAGAGCTGCTGCTGCCGCCTCCTGGAGTTCGTAAGATGTATCACATATGGGTAATTTATCAAGGTATGCTTGGAAATTCTTCTTAATCAAGCCTGTGGTACCTAACACAATGGGAAATAAATTCTGTATCTTTCTGCAACATTTTCTTGGTCTCTGACTGCATTTGAAGATCTCACTATATCCTTCTTCCTGTATCCTTATTGCATTCAATGTAAAATTAGTGCCTTTTCCATAAGGTTTGTTAAATGTTGGGAGATAGTCTTTTCCACAGACTTTGACAGGAAGGACAGGTTTGACACAGGATGGTAGTTTGAGGCCAACGTGGGGTTGAGTTTGCTTTTTGAAGATGGGCTTACTAATAGCCTGCTTTCAGACTGGAGGAACCAGTTCCATAGAGAGAACAGGGGGAAGAAAATTTGATAAAATATCCTTTAGGATATTAGTTGGAAGTGGATGAGGAACTGATGATGTACTCCACAGAAAGAATATTGTTTTATCCAATGAAAATCTTTTAGGGATGATAAAACTAGATGAAGTTTGAGGACAAGAAAGAAGCAAGTGCTAAGTCTAATGGGAGAATTTGAGAGGGTGATAAGCAGGAGGATGAGCCTAATAATGCAAAATATTTCCTAGTGTCAGTCTTGGTGAAGAAATAAGAAGCTAGATGGGAGGGCGAAGATCATGAAGAAGAGTTTGTAGATTAAAGGGGTATGTCTACTAAGCCGGGCTAATGGTTAACCCGGGCTATCTGCAACTAGGTCCCATTTATTAACATGGGATCTAGTTGAAGATAGTCTGGGTTAATCATTAGCCTGGCTTAGTAGACATACCTCTAAGTGAGAAAAGATAGGGTGCGATCAAGAAAAGTGCTTTCAAAGGATTATTAGTAGATTGAATGAATGATGAATAATATGCTTTGTTTTAAAGCAGATTTAACATCATCAGTGTATTGATGAAGATGTTCTTGATATAGTTTTAAATGATTGATAACATTTGGTCTTCCACCATATTTAAAATTACATATTCATTATTGATTAAAATAGCTAAAGGATCCAATCTGTCTAGATCCAAAACAAAAGTAATTTTTGTCACTTCAGACCTGCAAAAGGATAGCAGGATGTGATGCTGACATCCTGGATGTTGGCGGTGTAGTTCTGAGAAAGATATCCACAATTTTGGGGAAAATTAATAAAAAAGATATATTTTTTACTTTCCAATAATTTTCCAGCCTTTTATTGTGTGCAACGGATCACTTTATCTTTCATGACAGAAATATTATTGTCTTGAAGTTTAATTAAAAGTTTCCTCCAAATCTTGATCCTATATCCCCTCCCTCAACTATGCTTTAACTACACCTTGAGGGCAGAGACAGATATGGTCCCAAGTTGGGCCATAAGAGTCATGGCAATGAGAGATTGTACCAGTGGGAGGAAGGGCCAGTTTAACCACTGGGCAGGCTAGATGACCTTCTGAGGAGGTAAAGAGCAGATGTAGTCAAAGCAAAGCAATAGATCCTGCCAGTCAAACCCAAAGGACCATTAGTGCTTACTTTCACCTGCAGGGAGGGTGGATAGTTTTCAAATATACAGGCGGGCGACTTCAAAATGCTGTTTGGTTATGTGTGTGTGTGTGTACGTATAAAACCAGAAACTGACCAGTCTCATTAGAGAACACAATTTAAATACACAAGGAAGAAAATACATTTCAAATGTATATCTTTTTGGAATGGTTAATGACCTTATGGTTTATTGCTTCCTGAGAAAATGTGGGGCCTGGCCCAATGTGCTGCTCAGTCAGGCAACATTTCACCATGCAACGATGCTTACTTTTCCTCAGTTGACATTCTCATGTCACTAGCTGAATACCTGTCATAAAGGACAGGAGTTGACAGTTCAAATATCTCACGGTATGGTGCACGCTCACTCCATTCCCCTCACCCATCAGTAGAATTATCAGTTCGTAGTACATATGTTTGTGTATGGTGTGGGGGGGGGGGAGATTCTCTCTGTGAACTCACCAGGTGTCCTTGTGTGCTGCAGTCAGTACCATGATCCCTGCCACCACCTCCGGAGTGTCTCCCAACAGCTGATGGACCATACTTCCGTAGATGAGAGTCCCCACCTCTGCCCACCCAGAACAATCAAGTACAATTGCAGAACAGGATCTCACACTTCTCTGCGTTAAATGTTTCTTCCTGGGATTGTTTTGAGAGGGTGGTGTTGGGGAGATCATGGCTATTGAGACCTCAAAACTAACTAGGAGGGTGCAGGACTCAAGGTTCACCCAGGCTGTCTAAGGCCTTTGCACCAGCCCTGGCAGGCAGTAGATTAATTTTGGGTTGCAAAGCCCAGGAGCTTCAGATGGGGCCACATGCAAACAGGGGAAGCTTACTGTCCATTGACTTACACTGTGCCAGCAACAATGCCTGGCTGTGGCAAGGGAAGAAAACTTGCGTTAAACTTTTATTTTATCTCTGTAAATCATTTACTTATTTAAATCGATAGGTGGTATATCAAACAGATTTGAAACTTCATTTCATTTGTCTAAGGAAAGAATGGTTAGTCTCTGCCATTTCAAACTTCAGAAAACGTGGAAAAAAGGCGTATGTAACCAGTGAGCTAAGCTGGAGAGCCCAAGCCAGTGATCCCATAGCCATCCTGTAGGCTGTCGTCTAGCCTGGGATGTCTTGTTTAGAGCAATTGGCTACAGCCCATCTAATTTTCCTTTCACGTTTGCTCTCTCACTCTCTTCAGTCTTTACTTCTGCTACTTAATGCCATTTGGCCCTTTGGCACTACAGAGACCTGGCAAATAATGAGTAACAGGGCCAGGCTATGCCTCCAAATTAACAGGTAATAGAAAAAGAGCCGCCTCTGGCTCAACACCACCATGGGCCAGGACCCAGGCCATGCGTTAAATAGGAAAAATCCTCTTTATTAACCAGCTTCAGTTTCAGTAAGGCCCTGCCCTAGCTGGGGGCATTTACAGAGGGTTATGGGGTTAAGGTTAACAGGCATCATCAGACAGATGATTGAGAGCAACCAAGCATGGTGCAGATAATGGAGGGTTTCTCTCTTCCTTCGCCTTACATAAGTGTGCAATGAAAATAACTCCCACGTGAACTTCTGATGTGGAGGCTTTTGGCTCTTTCTGTATAGCTGTCACAGTGCATTCATGAAATTATTAGCTGAGCAAGTGACTGTGAAATTGATCAGAGCTGATGTGGCAAGAGCGATGTCATCACCATATTCCAATTTCACAGCATTGTTACAAATTCTGCAAAGGGATACTGCTCTATTATGCCACACCTGCACTGCCCAGCTCTCTGTACAACAGAAAGGGTCCGCTATAGGGGGAGAAATCTACTAAGGTGTTCGTGCACATCGACCTTTGCCAAGGAGACCTAGTGGCGGATTTATCTTTAAGGGGGATGTTTACTAAACGGCGCTGTCTGCATCCCCCTACGTTCTGACATCTTTATTCCTTATATAACTACAAGGTTGTGTTCAGTTCTTTCTGCTTGGATTTTGTCCATAGGCAGTGGAATGGGGTGGGCCACTGTGGCCATGGCCCTACCAATATTTTGTCCGACATAGCATCAGCAACTAAAGAATTGGAAGCAGGGCTGCAGATTGGATTGTTTGGCCCCTCCAACCAAAAAGGTGTTCCACTGCTCCTGAGTTTGCTTGAGATTGGGGTTTTCTTTGGGCAAGCCACTCATCAGATACTGTGCTTGATTTGTTACAAGTTGCCGTGGGCTGGAAAGATGTGGTATATGTCTAATTAGTTTGCAGTTTTCATAACTGGTTTGGTTTGTTTGGGCACCTAAAAAAGCTACAGCATGCATACGGCGCATGTGCAAAAGATGAATAGGGGAAACGAACATGTAAAAAGCCCAGGAAGCAGGAAATATTTGTTTGAAATGAGCGCAAACCAAAAATCATTTTGGGCCATGCATACTCTATAAATCAGAAATTGCAATGCTGTGTGTGTGCAAGATTTTAACAGGTTCTGTGACCTGATCTCCTAGCTAGCGAATCTGCTTGTAGTTTACAGAGTTGCCAAGTTACCCGGTTCCAGGAGTGAGATTTTAATCCAGTCCTGGATTTCTGACAATCTCATTCTGATACATTATGGGACTCGCAGCACTCATTCAAATTAGTAAAATCAGGGACTACAACTCCCATACTACACTGTAATGCAAATTTAAAACCAGAACTGACAAAAATAACCTCACTCCTGGACCTGGGTAACTTGGCAATTCTGCTCTGTTTATATTCGGATGACACATTTATCTTTTTTATTTATTTATTTATTTATTTAACAGTTTTTATATACCGTCTTTCTACTAGTCAAGACGGTTTACATGAAACATTGGTACAGTGTATTACAACTGTTTACAAGGAACAATTAACAATATAGGATAATAGGGTTACAATTGAACTGTATAATAAAATTAATAGTAACAAGAACAAGTTAACAATGTAATGGAGAGAGGTAAAGGAGAGCAACTAATTAGGATAACTATTTACATTGGCTAAATTTGAGAACTTGGTTGCATATAGTTTTAGGTAGAAATAAAGGCGTAGGGTAGAGGTGGATTACGAGAAGAATAGTTAGGGTGGGGAGGAAAAATGTTCTATAAAGAGGTATGTTTTTAGTTTTTTGCGGAATTCAGTGTGGCTCTCACAGTTGCGTAGTTCGGGGGGGATGGTATTCCATAAAGATGGGGCGTAAAGGGAGAAGGTTCTATTACTTGTAGCTTGTTTGCAGTGCTTGTTGATTGTAGGTATGGATAGCAAGTTTTTGGTGGAGGTGCGGTGTGTTCTTGTGTTACTGGGGAAAGCGAGGAGTGAGGTGAGGCATGGTGCTGATTCGTTTAAGATTATTTTGTGGATTAGGGTGAGGACTTTAAATTTAACTCTGTGATGTACAGGTAGCCAGTGAAGGTCGTGTAGGACAGGTGTGATATGAGCTCGTCTGGGTTTGTTGGTTATGAGCCTTGCTACCGTATTCTGGGCTATTTGGAGTGGTTGGATGGTATTTTTAGGGAGACCCTGGTAAATTAGATTGCAATAGTCAAGAGAAGGAGTTGTGAGGGACTGGCAAACAGTGCGAAAGGAATCTGGGTTTAAGAGAGGTTTAAGATTACGGAGTGTGCGTAGTTTTGCATATATTGTGTTAGTGGATCTTTTTATGTGTTCAGTAAAGGAGAGGTTCTGGTCAAGGATAATTCCCAGGTATTTTACTTGATTTTTTATAACAAGTGGGAGGTTGGCAATGGTGAGAGTTGGGGGAGGCGAGTATGTGGGGTTAGAGAATACTTGAAGTACCTCAGTTTTTGCTTGGTTGATTATAAGGTTATGTTGGGAAAGCCAGTGTTTGAGGGAAATTAGACATTCATTGATTTTAGAGAAGTCGGGATTGGAGAGGTTAAAAGGGGTGAAGCACATCATGTCATCAGCATATATTTGATACTTTATGTCATGATCTTGAAATATTTTGCAAGCAGGTTGAAGGAAGATGTTGAAAAGTAAGGCCGATAGGCTAGATCCTTGAGGTACACCCTGTTTTAGTGTAAATGGGAGGGAGGTGTCATTTCCTAGACGTACCTGTTGAGTTCTGGAGTTAAGATAAGATTGGAACCATTTAAGTGTGGTGCCATTGAGACCTATTTCTTGAAGTCTGGTTAGGATTTGATTATGAGGTAGAGAGTCGAATGCGGCGGAAAGGTCAAGAAAGATGAGGAGACATCCTTGGGTAGGGTTTTGAGTATGTAAGTACAGTGAGTCTAGTAGAGAAGTAAGTAGTGTTTCTACTCCATGGTTTCTTTTGAAGCCATGTTGATATAGATCAAGGGGGGAATGGTCATCAATGTGATTCTGGAGTTGGGTTTGAACTATTTTTTCAGTAATCTTTGCTAGGTAGGGGATACTGGAGATAGGTCTGTATGATGAAGGGGCGGTAGGGTCAAGTTTTGAGTTTTTTAATGATTGGGCGGATGGAGGCACATTTAAGAAGGGGTGGAACAAAGCCTAATTTAAGTGAAGTTTGAACTAAGTTTAGGATGTAGGGGCCGAGGGTATTGCACGTTGTTTTGATCCAATGGGTTGGACAAGGATCCAAGGCTGAGGTTGATGTGTTCAATCCTTTTATGACATTTACTACGTTATCTAGTGTGATAGTATGAAATTCATTCCATGTATGTAGACAGGATGAGTTGGGTTGAGTAGGGGGATCAAAGGTTGGTTGGGGGTTATAAGGTGTCGACGAGGGGAGGTATTTGGAAGATAAATGGTTGGCTATGTTTTGTGCTGTTATTTTCGGCAATTGGTCTTGGTGAAGGGGTTCGTTTATTAGGGATTTAGCAATGGAGAAAAGTTCTCTAGGTTTGTTAAGGGCACGTTTGATGATGTTTTCATTATATTGTCTCTTTTGTTTTAGTGTCTCAGAACAATATATTTGGAGTTTAGAAGTGTAGGCTAAATGTGAATCAGAGTCTTGGGTGTGTCTCCATTTTCGTTCTAGACGTCTAAGCTCCCTTTTGAGGGTTTTGAGATTAGTGGAGAACCATGGGGTTCTTCTGTGGTGATTGTAGGAGTGGTTTATTTGTGGGAGTAGGGAGGCAGTAGAAATGATTTCATTCCATTCAGAGATGAAATGATCGATGCTCAGGTTATTGTTATTTAATTGATCTAGAGATGGGATAGTTTCTTCCAAGAAGTTGGCTGCATTAAAAGGTTTGAATTTGCGTTTGTGGTAGGGATGGATAGGTTGTTGATGTCTGGTGGAGGAGTAGGGGAGGGAGAAAAAGATGATGGCATGGTCAGACCAAGGAATTGGAAGGATGGAATGCTGAACTTGGTCATGTAGGTGAGCATGATGAGGTATAAATATTAGGTCAAGGATGTTTCCTTTAGTGTGGGTAGGGTGGTGTAGTATTTGGGTGAATTGCAGAGTGTTCATTGCTTGGAGGAAGGAGGAGGAATGAGTGAGGGGTGTGGAGGATAAGTTTAAGTCTCCAAGGATTATTAGTGGGCGTGAGGGAGATTGAGGGGAGCAGGCTGTATCTAAAATAGTGGAGAGGTCAGAGGAGTCTGCCTGGGGAGCTCGATAGATAAGGTGCAGTGATAGAGTAGGGTTAGATACGGTGATGGATTCCATGCCTAGTGTAGAAGTGGATTCGGTTATGGTAAGTTTGAGGTGGATCTAGCAATAACAGCTACTCCTCCTCCTCTTCCATGGGATCTATTACATACATTAATGGAATAAGTATCAGGACATATTTGATTTAAGAGGACAGAGTCAGTGTCCTGGAACCATGTCTCAGTAAGGCAAAGTATGTCTAGGTTGTTGTCAGTGATAATGTCAGCAATTAGGGGGATTTTGTTCCTAGCAGAACGTGTATTGAGTAGGGCACATTTAAGGGGGGAATGAGTGATGTCAGTGGGATTTTGGGGTTTAAGGCGTGAGTTTAGTATGATAGGTTTAAGTTTGTAAGGGCGGTGGTGTGGGATATGGTGGAGATTGTGAGGATGTTGAGGGGTAAGAGGGCGCCTAGATGAGTGTATTATTGGTATGGGTGTGCCATCTGTTAGAGTGAGGACATTAGGGAATGTAAACAGAAGTAAGTAAATTAGGTTGAGAGTAAGACCTAGTGTGCATAAGTATGATTTTTGAGGGGTCATTTTGAAGCTGGAGCAGGAGAGAAAGGATTAAAAAGAGTAGGCACAGGGGTAGAGTAATGTGTCAGGATGTTCAGTGCACAGTACTTTGTAGAGTAGATGGGATTACAGTAGAGTATTCCAAAGTACGACACAGTACTAGTAGAGTAGATGAGGTTACAACACAGTATATAAGCCACTTGTAGTCTAAAGGTTACTTTGTCAGATAGATAAGGTTACATTACAGTCTGTAGTTACTTTGATGTAATATAATAAGTTTTAGATTAGGAGCTATAACACAGAAGTTGTAAGGGTTATTTATAAGGCAGTGCAAGGCTATGATTTTAGAATATAAGGGCAGACAGCATATAACCCTTCTGAGTTTAGATAATGTAGTTTAAATAATGCAATAAGATTGAGAGGGCTTACGTTTGGCATAGAAGAGTACAAACATCAGATGAGGCTTGTGTTGCAGTGGTAGAGTGTTGCGTCAGCTTCAAGGATGAGCCTAGGATTTGCCTGGCAGGTCGGTTGTTGTTCTTTTCTTTTCCGTGGGCCTCCGCCTAAAGGCCACGCCAAAGGGCCCTCTGGCGAGGCCCTCAGGCGCGGGCCCGACAGGCGCGGGCGCCTGATCAGCACTCGCTTATGAAGAGCCTCAGCTGACCCGATTGGTCAGCACATGTACCGGAGGTGGGCTGATGTCCCGGCTGGCTCGATCCTCCGATTGAGGAGAGCAGATGGCCTTCCAAAGTTGGAGAGGGCAAAAGGAGAGATGCGCTCGATCAGCGCTCGCTTATGAAGAGCCTCAGCTGACCCGATTGGTCAGCACATGTACCGGAGGTGGGCTGATGTCCCGGCTGGCTCGATCCTCCGATTGAGGAGAGCAGATGGCCTTCCAAAGTTGGAGAGGGCAAAAGGAGAGATGCGCTCGATCAGCGCTCGCTTATGAAGAGCCTCAGCTGACCCGATTGGTCAGCACATGTACCGGAGGTGGGCTGATGTCCCGGCTGGCTCGATCCTCCGATTGAGGAGAGCAGATGGCCTTCCAAAGTTGGAGAGGGCAAAAGGAGAGATGCGCTCGATCAGCGCTCGCTTATGAAGAGCCTCAGCTGACCCGATTGGTCAGCACATGTACCGGAGGTGGGCTGATGTCCCGGCTGGCTCGATCCTCCGATTGAGGAGAGCAGATGGCCTTCCAAAGTTGGAGAGGGCAAAAGGAGAGATGCGCTCGATCAGCGCTCGCTTATGAAGAGCCTCAGCTGACCCGATTGGTCAGCACATGTACCGGAGGTGGGCTGATGTCCCGGCTGGCTCGATCCTCCGATTGAGGAGAGCAGATGGCCTTCCAAAGTTGGAGAGGGCAAAGGTCTATTTTACAAAGAACTTACACATGCCCACCTTCACCTCTGCCCCTTGCACAGCATTCCTGATGTTTTGACATGGGCGTCTCAGATTTTACCTAAGTGGCCTTTCTGAAATGTGCCTTTTGTTATGTATTTATGGCTAAAAAAAAATTGATTCCCTGGAAAAGAAGTTTAAATCCATAGATGATTTGATCCATAGGAAGCCATAGAAAGCTGCAAATGGTGGAACAATATCAGAATAGCCAGGGTGCCTGAGAAAGTAGAAGGACAGGAGCCAACTGCAGAGCCAGTCCAACCAATAGGCAAACTAGGCAGTTGCCTAGGGCTGCAACTTCTGTAAGGCGGCAAAAGTGGAGCATTCAAAACTAAATAGATTTTGACAGCCAGAGGGGGTGTAAAGTTTGAGGTTCGCCTAGAGATCTCCAACACTTTAGACCAACTCTAGTGCCGGCCCTGCCCAGTTGTTTATGGCTGGCTGGCTCCTGATCTGCTTGGCAAGGAAGGGAAAGAGTGAAGCTCAGCCAGACTCATCAAACTCAGCCCGTGGGAAAGGCGACTTTTTCTTTAATCAACACAGGAGCTTTATTTTAGCTACATTTGACGTGGGGCCCATCAATACCATGAGATAATTTTACCCCTCCCCTGTAATATATACATAGAACAAAACACACACAGTTGCATATAATACATTCCTAAATCAAATAGAAGTTTTCATTTCATTTATTCAAATTTATCTCACGCTCATCATAAAATGTTAGAGCTGCTTCCTAGTCTCGGGTCTGCCTTGTCCCATGTTAGGTAGGCATTTCCCATGTTAGGCAGGGATTCCCCATATTTGGTAGGGATTCGTAAGTTCCTCCGGGTTATGAACTGCATGTGGATGTTTTATTTTCTTCTGCAATATTTTTTCATTTAGGATTTATAGTAACTTTAAAACTGGTTCATGTTGAACTGTGGGCTGCTTTTTCTCTTAGTTCCCTTGTATTAAAGAGAACTGAGCTGGTAGGTAGCTGGGATCAGTTTAGTCTGTTCAAAAGCAGACCTGATTTTTGTAGAGAAATTGGTGGAAAAAAAAAATCAGAGCTGTGAATCCCATCATGCAAAGGGACAAACCCAGAGCTGCATCAGCTTGTTCAGTTGTCGTGGAATGAGGTGCGTAGCCTAAAGTGTGCCTCAAACCTCTGGCTTTTGTGGTCTTCAGAAGCCTCCTTCTGTCTGCTGCTATGCTTAGTTTATAGCTGATTTAATACACAGGGTCTGAGCCCTGTGATACACAGATCCCCCTCCACTGATGGAGGATCATCAGGATACCTGCTTCATCACAGCTCTCCCAGAGGAGCCCTAAGCCCTGTCTAATTGCTTCAGCTCTGTAGCTGTCTAACTGTTAGTTGAGGTTTGTTGTGAGGCCAGTGTGTATTTACTCCTGTAGTCCATGAACACCTTCGCTATCCAGGCTCCTAACCTGACAGAGGTCTGTGGGCAGTTTTGGTGATAAGAGGAAGTCATGTTTGCTTTGTGAGGGGCTATGGGCTGCAATAATAATACTTAAGTGTTTGCTGTGTTGGGAATTTGCTCCTCTTCAGGATAATTGCAATCACTTCACAGTCTTTTGGGACTGCTATTTTTAGAGTCAAAATCTTTTTATTGAAACAAGGAAGGGAATCTGCATATCAATAGTAGGTTTGTCTCAAGATTAAAAGTGAATATAAATATAGCAGAGAAATTCAGATAGCTAGACAGACATGGGCTGATCTCACTAGAGTGAGGCTCTCTCTCTGTCTCCAGGACCCTTTACACTTAAGTCAGGTGCTTTGCTTGTTATAGATGTATTGATGCTATGGATTGATATTGAAATTTTGTACCTTATAAGTTAAAAGCAAAGCTTGTGATGTTACAGACCTGGCAAAAATAAAATAAAAAATTTCCCATGCTCTTACGGTGGCATGAGCAATTTGTTTAAGGTAGGTCCTGTATATATGATGTTGGGGCGGACATTGAAGCCATAATACAAAATTAGAAAATTCCCCAAATAATCATAGGGGAAGTCCAGAAAAAACCCCAACAGGTCCCTCTGCCATCAATTAAGCTCGCAGGACTCTTTTCTTGCTATGAGCAGGGCTTTGAGAACCCACCACCGCTCAGGGCCAGAAGGGGCATCCTGTCCACCCCAAATATCCAAAATGACCACCTGAGGCTGCAGCCAGACCGACATACCAGTAACCCTCCTAGATAGCACCCTCTCCCAGAACCGAGAAATTACTCCACAATGCCAAAACATATGGCCCAGATGCGCCTCAGGCTACCCATAAAGAGGACAATCCATGGATTCGACAATCCCTGCTTTCTGAGCCCTAACTGGAGCAAAGAACACCAGCAGACCAACTTAAATTGCATGTCATGGGGATCAACATTTATAGTTAACTCCAAAACACTTTCCAAAGCTTCCAGAAGCTCCTTCCCAGAAACTGATATTCTCAAGTCACGAGTTCAAGCAGTTGCCAAGGCCATCTCATCCACAGCACAGGTCACACTCAGGAGTGCCTTATGGAGATGAGTAATGCGTACTCTCCTCTCCTCCCATCAGCATCTCCTCCAATTGGGAACAAATGCAGCCACACAAAGACTCTGGCAGCAAGCTCCGAACGTAACTGTGAACTTGCATATACACGAAAATATTGGTATCAGTTAGCCCATAGCGTGTCCGCAATTCACCAAACAGCATCGACAATCCATCTTCCTCAACCACTTGTTCAACCCTAAAATTCTTACTCCTTCCCTCCTCACTGCTTGAAACCCACTCCAGACATCCCAGGGAGGAAATTGCCATTGCCACACAGTGGCAGGTAAGGTCTATTATGACCTATCCATCTCATCTGAGTACACAGGTATTGCCAGGTCTGCCTCATGGGGTGCAAAAAAATATTTCTTCGAATAGCAGGGAGATAACAAGCATTCATGGTATGAAGGATGTACCATAGGTGTAGTGGCACTGCCAATGTCACCTCTCAGGAAAGGGAGGGTACAATCTGTCAATCCCCATAATCAATCCTGCAGATGCTGCAAAAGGCAAGCCATATTATGCCATGTCAGAGAGACCAATATCCCCCAATATGCTGCTGCAGTACCCCGGGCCTCCGCCCCACCCCTGCCACAGCAATATATTGACCTGCCACTACAAATCTTTCTTCTTAAGCAAAAGAGGTAATGTCTGCAAAACATATAATAACAACTTTGGAAAGAGTACAACTTTAAATAATGCCACATGTTTGCCCAGAGACAGGGGAGCTATCACCACCGCTGTACCCAATGCCCTAAATCTGCCTAAACCTAACACATTCACTTCATATAAATTCTTCAAATGACTGGGCGGCTAAATCCTCAAATATCTGAAATGTCCCTCCACCCATTTGAGAGGGATGACACCTCTGCAACCCCTTCGTTTGTCAGGGTGAAGTGGGAGAGCCTCAGATTTGTCCAAGTTGAGTTTCAATCCCGAGGACCACCCAAACTCCTCAGTCATCTGAATGGGTTCCTCCAAGTGCACCAATATATCATCGGCAAAGGCAGCAACCCAAAACTCCTCCCGACCCATCTGCACCCCACTAATGTGAGAGTCAGCCCCCATATTACACAGCAAGGGCTTAAGGATCAGCACAAAAAGTAGAAGGGATAAGGAGCAACTGTGTTGAGCCCCTTGCTGCAGTAGGAAATCCTGTGTCAAAGAGCCATTAATCAACATCATTACCCAGAGATCCGAGTACAGCAGCCGCACCACATCCACACAAAATCCCTGCTCCAATCCTTGACAAATCCAACTTGAGGCTCATGGACCAGGCTGGGCATATACAAAGCTAGCTGATTGGCCATAAGTTTTGCCAACAGCTTTGTATCGACATTAAGCAAGGAAATCGGGCAGTACGAGCCAGACAGCAAAGGGTCTTGGTCTGGCTCAGGCAAGACGGTGATTAGCGCTTTATTGGGCTCATTTGGGAACTGCTGCCACCCCACGAGATCCATATAATACTCTGCTAGGGGTCCAGCCATTTTCTCAGTCAATTTATAAAACTCCCCACGATAGCTATCGGGCCTGGCACCTGACAGTTTCATAACCTCTTAATACTAAGCTGCACTTCTTTAGGTGTAATGGGCACGTTCAAACAGTCCACATGCTCTGCCATAAGATGCGGCAGGCCATATTCCTGTAAATATGCCGCACCCCCACTGACTTGACCTCTCTCTGCCTGATAGAGATGTTGGTTGTTGTTGTTAAGTGCCGTCGAGTCGGAGTCGACTCATGGCGACCCTCTGGATAGCTATCCTAAATTGTGTTCGGTCTTGAGCCAGAAGAAGAAGTTTGCATCACCCATCACCACCAATGGGACACGCCTCCCAATCCAGATTCAACATCACAAATGCACTATCTGAAATGATCACTGGCCCAATATCCACCCGAATGTCACGCTCAAACAGTGCCACCAAAATGAGAAAGTAATCAATGCGTGACCCTGTCCCATGTGCCCTAGACAGATGGGTGTAATGCCTCTCAGTGGGATGCAGAACCCATCATACATCTAGAAGATCATCATCCTCACATAAGCCTTGGATGTGCTGCACCTGTCGGCGATCAACACTACCACCCTGATGGGAGCTGTCCAATGCCTCATTGAAAACACAATTGAAGTCGACCCCCAGTGTCACAGGTGCATTCCCCAAATCCGCCATACCGTGAGTAAATTGAATGTAGAAGACTGTCTCATAGATGTTAGGCATGTAAGTGCTGCCCAATACCAGGGGCATCTTCCCTACAAGAAAAAATATTATCATGAAATCGGCAAACAAACCAAGAGAACTATTTAGCATTGTACAGAAACTCACCAGAGACACCATACAGCAAAATGTCCAGCATATACACTCTCAAGAAATTGCAAACTACATAATGAACAAACAAACCAATCTCACACGCAACTTGTATCTCTCAATGAATAACCCAACAATGCCAGAACTCCAACGAACCTGGGAGGACTTCATCATGCCTACAGTTCAGCAAATAGAACACATCTTGGATACCCTTAACATAACAACCTCACTGGCTGACCCATGCCCAGTGGCATGGATCAAATCCTCAAAGGACAATCTCAGTCAATACCTCCACAAGATTGTAAAGAAGTCTCTTCAACAAGGATACATGCCACCATCCCTCAAACAAGCAATGATATGACCGATCCTTAAAAATGCCACGCTAAATGCATCAGATCCAAAATCTTATTGTCCAAACTCCAGCCTACCATTCATCACAAAAATCATCGAAAAGGCTGTACAAAAACTGCAGGACCACATCAACCTGAACGCACCACTAGACACCCACCAATATGGTTTCAAGCATAACATAATATGGAAACACTATTAACCTCCCTCTCCGACAACCTCATAAAGGGTATTGACAACATAAGAAATGGATTCCTTCTAATCTTCATGGACATTTCAGCTGCCTTTGGTATGGTATCCCACAACATAATGCTACAACATCTCCAAGAGATTGGGCTACACAACAACACTATAAAATGGTTTAGCTCATACCTAAACAAACGAACGCAGTCAAATGGAGTGACAAGTCAACACTGTTCTCCACCCCACAAGGCATTTCTCAGGGATCCACACTCTTATCTATACTCTTTAACTTATACATACAGCCCATCTGCAACATCATCAAATGACACAAGAAACATTACTACATATATGCTGATGATATCATGGTTTATACCCCAATCGATCTAAATACAACTGACCTAATGCCTATAACCAGATACCTTGAAGACATGAACATCTAGCTCACCAACGATAACCTGATGGTTAACTTCGACAAGACAGAAGCACTAGTCATCTCTAGAAACACTACTTTCAACCCACCACAAACAATCAACATCCTGCACAAGACAATAACAATAAAGGATGAAGTGAGATACCTGGGTATCACCCTGGACAAGAACCTTAACCTCCAGACACGTATCAACAAAACTGCTGCAAAAGCTTACCACAGATTAAAGCTCATTAGGAGACTCAAACCATTCCTAAGCCAGGATCATTTCCGTCCAGTATGCCAGGCCATTATCACCTTGATATTGGACTACGGAAATTCACTATACCAAGGTTTCCCCAAGCAGGCCATCCACCCACTCCAACTGGCACAGAATATGGCAGTACGAACCATTACGAGCACTGTGAAAAATGTGCACATCATGCCTATACTCCAACAACTACACTGGCTACCAATCCATGCCCATGCAAGGTTCAAAACAACTTTAAACATATTTAAAATTTTTCACCACTATTCAGCAGATGGCTACAGAACATAATAATCAGAGACACCGGCACAAGACCCAGGTGAAACAACAAGGAAAACATGCTCATCACATCTGCGGGATATCATAGAACAAATCACACCACCTCCAGAACAGTGTCTTCACTCTCGGCACTTGCCATATAGAACTCCCTTCCCAAAGGAAGAGAGATCTGAAAGACATCAAAGATTTCTGCAAGACATTCAAGACCCTCCTGTTCACAGACTACTTTGGACACATAACTTAATCTAATGACACGCAGCGGACGTAATCACGTCAAACAACTCACCGACTACACACACAATCAAAAGAACTAACTGTAAATAGTTTGTATATATGTACATAATTTTACCCCCTACTACTCCCTCCTCCCCTGCCCCACATCTGTTAAATGTATGCTGACAAGTCATACTGTAAATCACTTTGATTGAAGGATAACGTGGTATATAAAACTGATTAAATAAATAAATAAATTTTAAAATATACCGCTCTTCTTGATCCATAATGGTGGAACTCTGTTCAAAGCTCAATCATCGATGCACAAGAATTGCCACTCCCACTTTCTTGACACCAGAGGCTGCACCATACACCTCTCTGACCCACCATCGACGTAATTTTGCATGTTCCCTCTCCGTCTGGTGGGTTTTCTGCAGAAAGGTGATGTGTGCCCACCAATCTCGGAGCATCTTAAGCAACTTATGGTGCTTAATAGAGGAGCCAATGCCATAGATATTCCAAGAGATCAACCTCAACTCTTTATCCAGTGTCCAGCGGTTGGTATCGACACACATAACTGGTCAAATAGCACATCAAGTGAAACAGGCCCCCCCCCTCAGCCTGGGGCCTCCATCTACTGCAACTCTCTAAATCAGCTGCAGCTGTTGCAACCAATACTACATTCCAGTCATGCCACCCAAGCCTATGAACACAGCTCCACACAGACCACCACCTCCCCTCCCCCAATCCCCTCAGCCAAAGAGTGTAACAACCTCACACACAATGTCGTAACCGATATTCTCTACCCCGATGGTGAAAGGTGCTTACTTCTTTAGTAATCAAGCAAATGCTACATTTGCCACACTTTTGATGTCCCACTGCAGCCCCCCCCAACTGACATATGGGAGACGCTATTTCTCTGCCTTGAAGGACTCAGGTACTCTTTAAAATTTTCCCTCTTTGCCAAACGCATTTAATGGCTTTGCGTTGAAGTGCGGGAACTACCTGTAGCACTGAGCTATGTTTCTTCAGAATGTACTGAATGGTCCGACTAAGCGGAGAGTATTGAGTAATGAGATTTACATTCTACAATTGGCACACATTGCTATTTTTCAAAATATTTTTTGGTTTGAGGGCACTATTTATCATCAGTTGTCGGGAGTGGCTATGGGAGCCACGTGTGCTCCATCCATAGCCAATCTCTATATGGCCCACTATGAGGAGCAATGGCTTCACTCTAGTCCTTACAAGCATCATATCAAAGTATGGAAGAGAAGATGCTTAAACAAGCCTTACTCAAGAAACAGGGTTACACCAAGAAAATCACATTTCACTATACAAAATGCTCATATAACAGAAATAGTAAAAGCAAAAACTAACAGTGTATACCCTCTCTAGTCCACAAAAAGAAGTGGTTTATTGACGATGTTTTTTTGCTTTGGGAGGGCACGGTACGGCAGTTTGAGGTTTTCCATGAGTGGCTAAATGGACGTGACACTAACATTAAATTTACCTATGAACACAGTAGGGCTGAGATAACTTATCTTGATGTTAAAGTCACTAGGCAGCAGGGGTTTTGGGCTACCACTGTTTTTCGTAAGTCAACCGATCGGAATACATTTCTGCATTTTAAAAGTGCCCATCCACCCCGCCTGAAAACAGGCTTGCCGTTCTCTCAGTTTCTTAGGTATAGGAGAAATTGTTCGGATCGCCAGGATTATAAAACACAGTCGCAACAGCTGATTACTAACTTTGTTGATAGGGGATATCCGCCTTCGATAGTTAGGCGAGCATATCAGAGGGCCTTAAACAACAGAGATTTGTTATTGCAAAGCGCATGTCGATCTGACAAACAGTTGGACAATAGGAATGTAAATCTCATTACTCAATACTCTCCGCTTAGTCGGACCATTCAGCACATTCTGAAGAAACATAGCTCAGTGCTACAGGTAGTTCCTGCACTTCAACGCAAAACCATTAGATGCGTTTGGCAAAGAGGAAAACATTTTAAAGAGTACCTGAGTCCTTCAAGGCTGAGAAATAGCGTCTCCCATATGTCAGTTGGGGGGGCTGCAGTGGGACATCAAAAGTGTGGCAAATGTAGCATTTGCTTGATTACTAAAGAAGTAAGCACCTTTCACCATCAGGGTAGAGAATATCAGTTATGACATTCTTCAGACTGTGAGTCCACTCATGTAGTTTATATCGTGCAGTGTCCTTGTCAATTGGTATATGTGGGGAAAACTAGTAGAGCATTTAAAGTTCGCATGGCAGAACATAAGAGCCGACTCAAGAAGCAGGTAGTAGAGGCGCCCATGGTATAGCATTGCCTGTCACAAGAGCATTCTTTTGAAGACCTACGGTGTTTTTGTATGGAGGTTGTGACTAGGGGGACAGTTGGGTAAGTCTTTGGATCAATGGCTTAATATTAGGGAACAAAGATGGATTTTTGAACTTAACACGGTTGCTCCGGGAGGGCTGAATGCGAGCATCGATTGGAAGGTGTGTTTGATCTGATCGATGAACTGATTACGTGCATTCGGTGACGTTTTTTAAGTAAATTTTTCCATAACAGAATGGGAGTTTCCATTAATCATGAAGAGTTTTTAGCCACGTAGTGGTGACATAGTAAACGAGATAAAAACACCTTTTTTTCTAAATAATGATGTCATCACGTCGGACGTTAATTTTGACTTTAGTTTAAAACCTTGGGGATAGCTTCAGTCCGCATGCGCGGCGTTTCTGCTTGGCCACGGTTAGCACAAACAAATATGGAGCAGTCCTGGCTTTGAAGGTGAACGCGGGCAGCATTCAGTAAGTTTGTGAGCTGGAAATGTGTAGATATACTAATATTGAAACAAGTGATAAGTACAATTAGGTGGACGATGCAGGAATAGATCGAGTTAATATTTTTCTTTTTATTTGATGGCAGGTTGGTGACAAGCTGTTGGTATAAACGTTTGGCATTTAAATAATTGCCCCTGATGAACCGCGTTGTGAAACGCGTAGGCAGTGCCAGTTGACGGCGTTGGGAGATTCCAGTAAATAAGAAGAATCTTTTGGCCACATAGTTTTGACACAGCAAACAAGATAAGAACATCTTTATTGTTTTAACATTATGAGAAAATGAGTCGGGTATGCAAACATTCACTTAAGTCAGAAGGAAAAAGTTGAAGGTACACCTTGTTAATCGAAAGAACGCAAAATAAAGGTCATTGATGCAAATTGAGTGCCATTGTTTGTCAGTTTTGGCTACGGCACCATTAAGTCTGAGACCTTGCGTGATCAATTGTGGCAGTACCCTAAAACACGGAGTGTCTGTTTGAGAGACTTGGAATACATTGTCTACTATTTTTGATATATTTTGAGTGTTTTTCAGTGAGATTAGTTATTGTACACTCTATAAAACAGACCCACTACTAAGTGCTCCTCATCAAGCTGGCAAAAGATACAAAAGCAAAGCCGAGTAACAGCTAGAGAAATGCTACAACTAATAGACACATGGCCTCCACGGTCCATGTCGTCCCCTACGCTCGATTACACATGTGACAAGCACAATAGACTGTGTCTTCTCAATAGACACAAGCAAAGGGGCTTCTCAGAGACAAGATCCACATCACCCCTCAACTGATCAAGTCCCTTCAGTGGTGGTGTTCCCCGCAGAACCTACTTGTCGGGTCACCTTTTCAGATGCCTCAACCGCGATGCTCCCTGACAATGGATGCTTCCAAACTGGTTTAGGGGGCGCATGGGCTGTGGACACCACAGAAATCTGCCCTGCAGATCAGTCTGCTAGAACTACGGGCACTGACAAATGCTCTTTGGGTTTTTCAATCCCAAATTTCGGGGGAACGTTTCTAGTCAGGATGGACAACCAAGTTGCCTTATTTTATGTGAACAAACAGGGGGGAACCAAGTTCCATCCCCTTTGTGAGGAAGCGATTCGCCTATGGTCCTTTGCCATCTCTCACCACGTTCACTTCAGAGCAGTGTACCTCCCGGGTGAACTGAATGTACTTGCAAAGCCGTTTCCTTCATCCACAGAAATGGACCTTGCATCGGGAGATGGCTGCTCTGATCTTCCAAACATGGGGAACCCCAATCATAGATCTTTTTGCCACTCCTCGAGAAACACAGCTTCCACTCTTCTACTCCAGGGTTCCACCCTGTACTGACAGGCCCCAGACGTCTTCCTTCTCAGTTGGGGACAGTGACTCCCATTCTCTTGATACTCAAGATGCTATTCAAGCTACAGGCCGACAGGGGTGTGATGATTCTCATAGTCTCTTCTGGCCCTGTCAACCGTGGTTTCCTCTGCTTCTTCGCCTTGCCACAGACTCAGCCACTCAAATTGGGATGCACACCTGACATCTTCTTCCAAGACCACAGGATGCTCCTCCATTCCATTTTTCACTCCCTATGCCTGACAGCTTGGCTGCTGAGGGGCTAGTGCTTGCAGACTTCAACTTTCCACATGCGGTCAAGGATGTCCTTCTTGCATCTCATAAAGATTCCACCAGGTGATTTTATGCCTTCAAATGGCGTAGGTTTGCCTTCTGGTGCTCCCCGAGGGACATTAACCCCTTTTCTTGCCCAGTGGAATTGCTTCTACAAAATCTCCTCCACTTATCCTTGACAGGTCTTAAAACTAACTCAGTGAGACTTCACCATAGTGCCATTGTGGCTTCTCACAGACCAGTGGATGGACAGCCTATCTCCTCACACCTCTTAGTAGTATGCTTCATGCGGGGAGGGGGGGGGGCTTCTGCTGTCCAAGCCACCCATTAAGCCATCTCCAGTGGCTTGGGATCTCAATGTGGTTCTGGCACAATTTCTAAAGACACCTTTCGAACCTTTAGCCACCACTTCACTACAGTTCCTAGTCATCTTCCTTACTGCCCTCACTACAGCTCACCACATCAGTGAGCTGTAAGCTTAGTGATGGATCCCCTCCTATACTCTGTTCCACCATGACAAGATGGTTCTCCGTACCCATCCATACATCCTCCTGAAGGTGGTTTCTCCTTTCCATCTAAACCAGTCGGTAGTCCTCCCAATTTTCTTCGCTAGAAATGCACCCTGTGCAACAAATGAATCCGGTGCCTCTCCTCCGCCCATCTACATTCAATAACTCACTCATTTGGAGCTTTCTGGAAAACTAGTTATTTTATTTATTTATTTGTCCAGATTTGTATTCCACTTTCTCCTTCAGTCAAAGTGGTGGGTTACACACATTGGGTTTACATTGAATAGGGGTGACTCTACGTACATAAAATGTTGGACAATACGTACATAAAAGGTTAGAAGTAGGTTATCATTATGTTCATGCGCAGTTAGTGGGTCCTTTGTCTGATTGGCCATCGTAATCTCTGAATAGGAAGGTCTTAAGAGATTTGTGGAAGTCCTTTAGGTCATTTATCTTCCTCAGTTCATCCGGGAGATTATTCCAGAGGGCCGGTGCTGAGAGGGATTTGGCTCTGCTGGAGGTAACTTGTTTTGTTTTATGATATTCAGGTGGTGTGCGTAGTTTATTGTTGTTGCCAGATCGTCTTGGTCGGTTGGTTGTGTCCTTGGTTATCAGGCTGTGGAGTACGTCTGCTGTGCATTGGTGCACGATCTTGTATATGATTGTGGTTGTTTTGAATTTTGCCCATACATTTATTGGGAGCCAGTGCAGTTGTTAAAGTATAGGTGTAATGTTTTCGTTCTTGTCTGTGCCGGTTATGATGCGGGCTGTTGTGTTTTGCACCAGTTGGAGCAGGTGGGTTGCCTGTTTAGGTAGGTCTTGATAGAGGAAGTTTCCGTAGTCTAGTACTGGGGTGATGACCGCCTGACATACTGTTCAGAAATGGTCCTGGCTGAGGATTGGTTTGGGTCTCTGGATGCTCTTTGGTCACTGGTATGCCTTTGCTGAAGTTTTGCTTATATGTGTATGGAGGCTTAGGTTCCTGTCCAGGATGATGCCTAAGTATTTCACCTCTTCCTTTATTGGTATGATATGATCCAGGATGTTTATGACTTGTGGTCGGGTACCATTGGGATTTCTGGATATGATGAGTGCTTCCGTTTTGTTGAAATTGACTTTCAGGTTGTTGTCTGTGAGCCAGTTGTTCATGTCCTCTAGGCAGTTGGTCATGGAGGTTAAGTCTGGAGCGAGGGTGTTTACTGGGGCATGCAGCATGATGTCATCGGCATAAATGTGGTAATGTAATATGTGACTTTTGATAATGTCACAGATTGGTTGTATGTATACGTTGAATAGTACAGATGACAGGGCTGATCCCTGTGGTACTCCTTGGGTGGTAGGGAACCGTGATGAGTATCCTTGGTCTCCTTTGACCTGTTGCGTTCTGTGACTTAGATATGATGTGAACCATTTCATTGTGGTGTTGCATAGCCCAATCTCGAGCTGTCGGTTTAGCATAACTGGGTGGGAGACCGTGTCGAATGCTGCTGTGATGTCTATGAATACTAGTAGAAATCCATTTTTTATATTATCCATACCTTTCGGTAGATTGTCAAAAAGAGATGTAAAGAGAGTTTCCACATTGTACATTGGCTTGAATCCATGCTGCTGAGGGTCCAATGGAGTTTGTAGTTCAATGTGTTCTTGTAGCTGCCTCTGCGTCACCTTTTCAATAACCTTTGCTATGAATGGAAGACTTGATATGGGTCGGTATGATTTTGGGTCTGTTGGGTCCAGCCTTGCACCCTTGAGGCTTTTTTGAGTGCCTGTGGTATATGTCCTTGTAGTAGTGAGTCTTTTACCATTTTGTGGATGTGTTTGGATAGCTGATTCTTGGAGTTTTTAATCCATTCGACCGGGCATGGGTCTGTTGGGGATGTGGTTGTATTCAGGGTGTTCACGATGTCTTCTATTTGCTGGACTGTTGGAATGCTGAAGTTTCTCCATGCTTGGTTGTTGTTAGGCTTTTTTAGGTCAGTTGTTCCCTTGCTGCTTTTCTGGGTTTTTATGTTGTTCTTGTTCATTAGGAGTGGAGGAGTGGCTTAGTGGTTGGGGCAAGGTACTTCAGGCCGGAAGGTTGGGGGTTCAAATCCCACTAGAGGACAGCAACCTTGGGCTGGAAGGACTGGGGTTTCTAGTCCCACAGGTGCTCCTTGTGGTCTTGGGCAAGCCACTTAACCCTCCATAGCCCATGTTCCCTGTAAAATAGTTATCTCCAAGTTATAATGCCCTGTTCAATGTAATTTCAGTTTGTTCAATGTAAACCGTGCTGATGCAGAATAGCACGGTATATAAGAGAATATATTAATAAATAAATAAATAAAAATAGATAGTTTGCGTATTCTTGGGAGTCTTCTTGGTTGTAGGGCTTGAATCATCTTATATTATGTTTTCCATCATCGCTGTGGTTGTGGACCTCCATGTGGATTGTGAATGTGAGGACGTGATGATCTGACCAGGGGACTTGTGTGGGTGTTGGGCTTGTGAGTTGGTTCAGCTTGTATAGCTGATTTGGTATGAAAATGAGGTCTGGCGTAGTTCCATGTTGATGAGTGGGAGTATTGACTGTTTGTCTGTAGTCAAGTGCTTCCATGGCTTTGAGGAAGGCTCTGGCATCTTTTGGTGGAGCAGAGGTTAGGTTGTAGTCTCCCAGGGCAATAAGAGGTTTGTGTTTGTTGTTGGCTGCACAGATTGACTCCAGTATCATTGATAGGTGATCGTCCTTGGCGTTGTGGGTCTGTATGTGAGACAGAGGCTGACGTAGTGGTTTGAAATGACTATAGTGGTTGATTCCAAGGAATTGGATGCAGTTATGTGTTTAAATTTGTAGCTTCCTCTAGACATTATTAGCACTCCACCTCCTCTTTTGTTTATTCTGGGGGCGTTAAATGACTTGAAGTCAGCTGGTGTAATCTGGTTCAGTATGACTTGGTCCGTTTCTGCTAGCCAAGTCTCTGTGATGCACACTATGTCCAGTTTGTTGTCCGTTATGTAATGATGGTGTGGAGCTTGTTTCTAATCGACCTTGCATTTATTAGTGCACAATTGACAGTGGTGGCGAGCATGGCATTGCTGGTCACCTTTTTCGTTGATGGTATCTGACCAGTTTTACACTTTTTGTGTGCTGCTTGGTGTGTGGGGTATTTTTGGGGGTGCGGGGCAGTATGGCATGGCATGGCATGTAATGTGGGTATGCCAGTTGGTCTGCATTTGGTGGTGCTAGTATGAATGCTTTGGTTTGTTGCGCTAGAAGGAGTAGTGTTAGGCCGAGAGTGAGGTAGTGGTTTAGAGCTGCCATGTCTGGTTCTGCTCTAATTGCTTGCGCTCATGTGGGCTGAGGTGTGGTGTGCTCAACTTTGCCTGCCGTTTATTATTGGAGTGAGTGGTGCTGAGATTCATGTCTCTTATGGTCAATTTGTGCTGTAGTGGAGTTGGTGTCTATGGGTCCGGGGTGCCGGCGTGCAGGGTTTTGCTATACCTTTTGTGCAATTAGTGAAGCTGGTGGGTTCCCAGGTCCGTATTCTTCTTGGTGGGTCTGTTCACCGGTTTGTCATTCTCTTTGGGCAAGTGCGCCTCCGTGCCCGCGCCTAGGGCCACGCCAAAGGGCCTTCGGGTGCGGGCCCACCCGGCACAGGCGCGCCAGGAGGCGCGTCTGTCTTTAACGCTGGTGTCCCGCTGGAGAGGGGCCCTGATTGGCTGCTGGTGAAAGAGCGGGAGGGTTTGCAGCCCTCCGCTCTTCTTCCTGCCGCCGATCGAGGCAAGCTTGCTGGTGGTGTGCGGCAGGCTGATGGCGCCGGGAGGTGCTTCCTTCTTTAATGCTGGTGTCCCGCTGGAGATGGGCCCTGATTGGCTGCCGGTGAATGAGCGGGAGGGGTTGCAGCCCTCCGCTCTTCTTCCTGCCGCCGATCGAGGCAAGCATGCTAGTTATGATATCACTGCCCCCTTCTGTGCTTGCACCTTATGCAGCCGCACCGCTCATACAGCCCTACTACTACTACCATTTCTACTGAACATTTGTATAGTGCTAAAAAATTTCAGTAGTAATAGTAGGACTGTGCGAACGATGTTGCCGCATAAGAAATGCCAAGTCATAAGTACCTGTCAGGTTCCCAAAGACCACATGTTCCACAATGCTCGTCCTGTGGTAAGAAGTAGATTCCCGTGTCCTTTTTAATAATGGTTTATGGACCTTTCCTTCAGGAACTTGTCCAAACCTTTTTTAAACCCAGCTACACTAACAGCTTTTACTAATCCTCCTGTAACGAATTCCAGAGTTTGATTCGCGTTGAGTGAAAAAATATTCTCTTATTCATCTTAAATGTGTTACATTGTAGTTTCGTCCTCTAGTCTTTCTACTTTTTGATGGCGTGAACTCCGATCTACGTTGACCCTTTCCACTCCATTCATTAATTTATAGACCTCTATCATATCTCCCTGCAGCCGTCTCTTTTCCAAGTTGAAGAGCCCTAACCTTTTAAGTCCTTCCTCATAGGGGTATCCTTCCATCCCCTTTACCATTTTGGTAACTCCTCTCTGTACTTTTTCTAATTCTGCTATCTCCTTTTTAAGATATGGTGACCAGAATTGCACACAATATTCAGGGTGTGGTTGAACCATAGAACGATACAGAGGCATTATAATATCCTTTGTTTTATTCTCCATTCCTTTCCTTATGATTCCTAGCATTCTATTTGCTTTCTTGGCTGCTGCTGCACACTGGACGGAGGATTTCAACGTATTATCCATGATGATGCATAAATCTTTTTCCTGAATGGTGGCTTCTAAGGTGGTACCTTGCATTGCGTAACCAAAGTTTGGATTGTTTTTTCCTAGGTTCATAACTTAGCACTTGACACATTAAATTTCATTTGCCATTTGGATGCCCAGTCATCCAATTTATCAAGGTCCTCTTGCAATTTTTCACAACCCTCTTGTGTTTTAACAACTTTGAATAATTTTGTGTCATCTGCAAATTTGATAACCTCACTCATTCTTCCCATTTCCAGGTCATTTATGAATATGTTAAAAAGCAGTGGACCCAACACAGATCACTGCGGTACTCCAATTTTACTTTTCTCCTTTGAGAAAGACTTTTAACCAGGTCTGATCCACAATACTACACTGCCTCCAATCACATGACTTTTTAATTTTGCTTAGTGTCGCTCATGAGGGACCTTGTCAAAGGCTTTCTGAAAATCCAGATACACTATATCAACCGGCTCACTTCTGTCTACCTGTTTATTCACACCTTCAAAAAATATAACAGAATAGTAAGACAAAACTTTCCTTAGCCAAATCTATGTTGGCGTTCTCCCATTAAACCATGACTATATACATGATCAGTAATTTTATTCTTTATAATGGTTTCTACCATTTTGCCCAGTAATGATATCAGACTCACCGGTCTGTAGTTTCCCGGATCACCCCTGGAACCCTTTTTAAATATTGGCGTTACATTGGCCATCCTCCAGTCTTCAGGTACTGCAGATGATTTTAATGATAGCTCACAGGTGCAAGCCCAGAAAGGGGATACCGATATCATAATTAGCCTTGGTATGGCCTTGCTCCTTTCAATACATTCAGAAATTAACATGGTGAGATGGCCAGAGAGAAGTGTGTAGTTGTCCAGATAAGAGAGAATCCAGTATGGATGAGGGTTTTAAGCATGGAAGGAGTCAGGGAAAGACACATCTTGACTATTTTATAGAGGAATAAACAAGAAGTGCTTTGAATAACAGGAGTGCTTAGCATTTATTAAGTCTGATTGTGATGTCCAGCCCATTTCCAGGAGCTGATACATGATCAGAGCAGTGCCTCTGAAGTTGGTATAGGAGGGAAAGGCAGTTAATCTGTGCTTATACACCCCAGAGACTGCTACAGCTTCCTAACACCACCTCTCTTTTGCCAGGTTTACTACATCAACTTCACGGATTTTGCAAGCTACGAAGTGGTGGTAGACGAGAAGCCCTTTCTACAGTGCACCCGCAGCATAGAGACTGGAAAGACTAACTTCAACACTTGTTACACAGCTGGTGTCTGCCTCCTGAAGGCTAAGCAGAAAATTGCAGTGAAGATGGTCCATGCCGACATCTCCATCAATATGAGCAAACACACAACATTTTTTGGGGCCATAAGACTGGGAGAGGCACCAGGGTCCTAATAGTAGTAGGAGGTATAAGTAGAAGATACAGTGCTGCCATTCATATTCAGTATCCGTATTGGAGCGTCCCGGTAATCTAAACAGAGAAAGCTGATCCTTCTCTGAATATTCTGCAGTATCTTCTGTGACTGACCGTTGCTATAAGAAAGGACTCCTAATGTTTGCTGAGAACCTCCGTAAGTGAATGTGCTAAGATAGAGAGGATCAGCAAGCACTCAGTCTGGGGAAGAAAGGATCAGTTTTTTGGTCTGGTGTGTATTTTGTGCCTTACTGCAGTGACATTCACTTGCACTCTGGTGTCGCACCAAAGACTTGTGATAAGGGTTCAGTGGGTTTTATATTGCACTAGCATGATATTGCCTGGGGAAAGGCAGAAATAAGCAAAAGCTCTATTGAATTATCTTGTATCTGATTACAAGTATCCCGGGGGTAGGTTCTTATCTGAAGATCTTAGTCGGAGATAGACTGGAGAAGGTGTATATATCAGGATGAATTAGTAACATATTTGATGAGAAAGATATATTACTAGGGCTTATTTGTAGCCTTATTAAAAACTAGTGCTGTAACTACTTTCTCTTATATGCTGAGGGTTGGAGTAGGCCAGTATTTCCCAGTTGTGCCCACCAACAGATTTCTGTTTTTACCACTGATTAATTTAGGAAAGTTATCAATGCGGCCAAGCAGCAACTGTCAGGCCAGCATCAGGGTCTCATATTATAAGTTGCTTAGATATGGGACCTGTTCAGGGATTCTTTTAAACATGAAACCAAAGCAGAATCTGAATAGACCATGAAAAGTATTCACTCACTAAAAGATGTCTTCTCAATGGACAGCAATATTTCCCTCTCCACCTCTTCTATCTGCCTGACTTCCCTCCTCCCCCCACAGCCATGACTGATTGAATGGAAGTTGGAGATGTTAAGTCCTACAAGCAGATTATTAAATCAGATGTACAGGAGCCCTCCAGCTGCATTCCTTCCATAGGAGGTAGCGCAGCAATGGCAGACGTAAGGAGTACACAGGTCCCCTGGAAATCCCGTAGAACCAGCTTGCCCCTCATGATTGAAACTGCAAAATTGCTGTCAATGATAGGAACAAGAGTAGAGAACTCCCTCACACCTTAGAGGCAGCATTGCTTATTTTTATATATATGTATATCTATCCACACACACGCACACAAAGCAAGCACAATATTGATCAGAATATTGGTCCTCCTATACAAGATACCTCTAGTCCATGAGTATACAGAGAAACAAGCAAATTCCATTACTATTGCCACCATAACTCGAGACACACTCTTAAAAGTCAAAAATATGATGTATAAATTATAAGCTGCAATTTCTCTAACCTAACCACTGTTGATTTTTTGCATTTTCAATGTCCTCAATGAATAAATATGAAATGCAAAGTTATTGTATGGGAACCTACTCTCTACAGTTAGTTATGGTAGCCACCACTCACTTTGATTCTGCACACAGTGAAACCCAAAGCCAGTCAGTAATAGTTCCAAATCTCCAGGAAAAAGCAGGAATGTAGTATTCACCTAGGGGTATCGTTGGTACCAACGGAGCCTGCGCAGGAAATCTCCCCAGCGTCCAATAGGAAAGCTTTTGGGAGCATCCCACAGCACCTGCGTGCTGCCTGCCCACCTTTCCAACTCTCCCTCTTCAGTTCTTCATTTTCCGCGGAGCCGACAGGACGCATACCTGTCACCGCAGAAAATTTATTCTTATTCTTTTGTTTTTTGTGGTCACGTCGCCTTCATTCGACACCTACCGGTACTGCCGGTTCCCTTTTCTTCTTTTTCAAAAAAACAAACAAACTAGCTTTCTAAAAGATTTTCTTTCAGGGGCCTTTCCCATCTCGGAGCTAGGTGCCATTTTGGGCACTAGGCCCACTTTTATTCAAACATGGAGAAACCAGCTAGTGGTTTCAAGAAATGTTCTAAATGTGGCGGTACCATATCCGTCACCGACACCCATGAATGGTGTCTTAAGTGTTTAGGTCCTGACCATTCTCCATCGGCGTGTCTCTCCTGCAGAAAGATGACCAAGAGGGGCCTTCAGAATAGAGCTGCAAAACTCGGTACCCTTTTTGCCGCAGATATGATGTCAGTTGCATCGACGTCTTTCAGGGCTTCCTCTTCCTCCCATGGATCTCAGGTAACTAAACCGAAGTCTTCTAAGACTGGCCGGTCCTCAAAGGGTAGATCTCCTTCCAGGTATCGAGATGCTACTGGCGTTGCTCTCGAAGAAAGTTCTCCGGCAAAACAGCCCCGGCGGGAGGCCTCGGTCTCCAAAGCATTAACGAGGCTCCAGAATGTTCCAGAGGCTTCCACCTCTGCAGAACTACTGGTGCCATGTTCTGGGGTCGTAGCCGCTTCCACAGGTACTGACACCCAGGCATCGGCAGAAGCGATGGATCAGAGAATCCTCGCTATCAAATGCAGTCTGGCGGCCCTCTTAGCAGCTTCGGTGCCGCTAAGACCGCTACAGACGGTTCCACAGGTATTGGTACCGACATCGATACCTGTACCAAGCGCCTCGGTCGGTATGCTTCCCCCCATGCCGAACCTTGAGTCTATCTCAAGTATTAACAGACCGGTACGGAGAACCCCGATACCGACTTTGAGCGGTACCAGTACCGTGCATTGGAGGAACACCCGACACAGAGATACTTTGAATCCTCTGATTCCGATGACTCTGATGACTCTGCCGGTACCAGAGCAAACCTTCCGGAAGATCCATCTCCTTCTCCTCAACGCAGAATGTCTCCTCCAGAAGACATGTCCTTCCAGGATTTCATACGTGATTTAGCTCGAGGTCTTTCAATCACGTGACTCCGGAGAAGGAACCTAGAGCAGAAGAATTAGAAATTCTTCAATACCCTAAGACTCCTAAAGAGGAAGCTACCCTGCCCATTCATAAGATCTTGCATGATCTTATGCTAAGAATGTGGGAAACTCCTTTAACAGTGTCTCCACACTCTCAACGACTCGATACCACGTACCGAGTTCCAAGCTGTCCTGGTTTTCAAAAGACCTATCAACAAATGGCATTCCTTTTCCATTTCCTTCTTCAGCAGTATTCCCTTTGTTTTTATTGTAAACTGCCATATGCCTCGGTTCTGGCGGTATATTAAGTTTTAAATAAAGATAAAGATAAAGACTCAGTTACCACATCATTCAATGATAGTGGAATCAGCGATGCGTAGTGTTAAGAGTGCTAAAACGCATTCTTCCAATCCTCCAGGCCGTGAATCGAGGACACTCGATGCCTTTGGGCATCGATGCTTCCAGTCCTCCATGCTGTCAGCCAGGATCAGCTCCTACATTCTCTATATGGGAATGTTCCTCGAGGAAGTTGCAGGAGACTTGGAGCTCATGAGCCCCAGAGAATTAAACAAGTATCTGTTCCGGGAAAAATTCAAAATGATCTCCCTTGGAACACTCCTGACATACCTTCAGAGTCAGGACTGGCTATGTTCTCTAGATCTAAAGGATCCATATACGCATATTCTCATCCATGCAGATCACAGGAAATTCCTTCGATTCCTTTTCCAGGGAAGGCACTTCCAATACAAAGTTCTTCCCTTCGGTCTGGCTTCTGCCCCAAGAGTCTTCACAAAATGCATGGCAGTAATAGCAGCATTCCTGAGAACTCTAGGAATATTTGTCTTCCCCTACTTAGACGACTGGCTCATCCGAGCATCAACAGCTCCAGAAGCCAGCTTCGCTCTTTCTCGCACTATGCGAACCCTTTGGTATTTTGGACTGGTCATAAACCTCCCACAATCTCACCTCACCCCTTCTGAATCTCTAGAATTCATAGGGACTCATCTAGACACAAGGCAGTCAAGGGCTTTTCTGCCACAGCCACGTTGTCTTCATATAGTACAGCTGGCCTCCCAAGCAGCTGTAAAAGTTTTCCTGACTGCTCGGGAGATGCTTCAGCTTCTGGGGCATATAGCATCCACTGTCCATGTGGTTCCCTATGCTCGCCTTCATATGCGAGCAGCCCAGTGGACCCTATCCTCTCAATGGACACAGGCCTCGGGTCGGCTAACGGACAAAATCAGAAACTCCACACGTCTCATTTCGTCCCTGCAATGGTGGCAATCACTGGAAAACCTTCTCATAGGCTCTCCTTTCCAGCATCCTCTATGCCAAACCACCCTAACAACAGATGCATCCAAGTTGGGTTGGGGGGCTTACTTGTACGATCTCTCAACTCAGGGTCTCTGGACCCCACAGGAGGCTTGTCTTCACATAAACCTCCTAGAACTCAGAGCCATTTTCCATGTTATCCGAGTTTTTCAGACCCATCTCGGCTACAAGACAGTTCTGGTCCAGACCGACAATCAAGTAGCCATGTTCTATATGAACAAGCAGGGCGGAACAGGCTCTCTGTCGTTATGCAACGAAGCTTTGCAACTGTGGGCCCTCGCCAGAGAGCTTCAAATCCACTTTCTAGTGGTATATCTTCCGGGCATTCAAAATCTTTGGGCAGACAAACTCAGTCGAATATTGCGGCCACACGAATGGTCTCTGCACTCAGACCAGCTTGCTCGAGTGTTTCGAATCTGGGGAACGCCAGATATAGACTTCTTTGCAAGTCCACAGAATGCCAAACTTCCCTGATTCTGTTCCAGAATTCCAGCTCAAAACTGTCAGGCAAGGGATACTTTCCTCCTCCACTGGGGTCGGGACTTCCTCTATGCCTTCCCACCCATTCCCCTCATTCTCAAAACTTTGTTCAAGCTTCAGAGAAACAGAGTTCATATGATATTCATAGCTCTACGTTGACCATGGCAGACGTGGTATCCTCTGCTTCTGCATCTCTCTCAAGCCACACCTCTGGAGTTGGGATGTGCTCCAGATCTTCTTTCCCAGGAGAATGGGGTGCTATTGCACCCGAATCCTCAGTCCCTGCACCTCAGGGCCTGGTTACTGAAAGCCTGCGATTCCTGGATATCAACCTGTCTCAACAGGTAAAGGATATCCTTGTGGCTTCCAGAAAGCCTTCCACAAGGCATTCCTATGCCTTTAAGTGGAAGAGATTCTCTGTATGGTGTTCTCAAAGGGGACTTAACCCCCATACACTGCCTGTGGAATCGCTTCTGGAGTATCTCCTCCGTTTATCAGATTCTGGTCTTAAAACCATTTCAGTAAGGGTCCGTCTTAGTGCCATTGCTGCTTTTTGCGAACCTCTGGATGGACAACCTATCTCCTCTCATCCACTCGTAGCAAGATTTATGAGAGGTCTACTCTTAACAAAATCTCCCATTAAACCACCGCCGGTGGCATGGGATCTGAATCTTGTTCTCGGGCATCTCATGAAACCAGCCTTTAGCCACTACAGCTCTAAAATTTCTTTCCTGGAAGGTCATCTTCCTAGTTGCCCTCACTTCTGCAAGATGCATCAGTGAGTTACAGGCCTTAGTGGCGGATCCTCCTTATACAAGATTTCACCATGATAAGGTAGTTCTTAGGACATCCTTACTTTATGTCAAAGGTGGTTTCGCCTTTTCATTTAAACCAAGCGGTTTACCTTCCTGTATTCTTCCCTAGGCCTCAAGCCTCTAATGTAGAAAGGAATCGTCATACTTTAGATTGTAAAAGAGCCTTGGCTTTTTACCTTCAAAGAACTAAGCAACATAGAAAATCTTCTCAGCTTTTTGTTGCTTTTGATTCTAGTCATTTGGGACTTCCAGATTCCAAAAGAACTCTCTCTAGGTGGATTGCAAATTGCATATCCTTTGCATATGAGAGTAAGGGACTTTCTCTCGAAGGCCATGTCACAGCTCACAATGTAAGAGCAATGGCCGCCTCTATGGCTAATCTTCGTTCTGTGTTCATTGACGACATCTGTAGAGCAGCCACTTGGGCTTCGGTACACACCTTTACAGCCCACTATTGCTTAGACAAGGACTCCCGTCGGAATGCTTCATTTGGCCAGGCTGTTCTCCAGCATCTCTTTCAGACTTAGTGCAACTCCTACCCGCCGTCCCAGGTTTTGATGCCAGAGATCCATGGGAGGAAACATGACCCATCTCTCCTGGGGTTCGCGGCTTGCTGGGGTCATCCCCCTGGCATCTCTCAGCTGGGGAGTCCCCATAGGTGAAGACTACATTCCTGCTTGTTCCTGGAGATAGCATAGTTACTCACCTGTAACAGGTGATCTTCAGGAACAGCAGGAATTAAGTCATCGCAACCTACCCACCTCCCCTAGGAGTTGTCTCTATCTATCTCTCTCTTTGTCTACTTCTCTCCTTTGGTCTCAGCTATAAACTCAACTGGAGAGGGAAAGTTGGAAAGGCGGGAAGGCAGCACGCAGGCGCTGTGGGATGCTCCCAAAAGCTTTCCTATTGGACGCTGGGGAGCGTTCCCACGCAGGCTCCATCGATACCGACGATACCCATATGTGAAGACTTAATTCCTGCTGTTCCCGGAGATCACCTGTTACAGGTGAGTAACTACGCTTTATTTTCATGGTAAGCCACTTTGCTTATAGGAAGACTTGGTTCTGAGCCCATCCCTCAACTGCTGTTACAGAGACTCACTGGATTTCTACTCAAGAAGATGTCAAAGCCTGTGTCAGCTCTCCCTCCTTCCAGCAGCACATTTCCTCAGAGTCCTGCCACTCATATGGGCTCCAGATGCACTAAGTTCTGGCCCCCCTGTAATGTGCAGCTTCAGTCTTCTCTCTCTCCTGTCAATTTCACTCCATTATTCTTTTAGCTTTGCTTGCTTAAACCATTACTACAGTGACTCAGTACGAATTGAAATTAGTGACTGCAGAGTGCTTCACTGTCCTACAGCATGATACTTAATTTCCCATCGATAAACAGAATTGATCAAACATACAACTGGGTGACTATATCAGATGGTACTGGGGCAGAACTGCTCTCCCAGAGCTCAGCATAGAGTTCTGAGCATGTGGAGTCCTTCCCGCACACAGTGGTCTCCTCGGCTTTTCAATTTTGTTTTTTCCATACTGCCAAACGGATGCAAAACAAGATTCTTCCAATAATTGTCATTTTTTATGAAATGTTCTAATGCTGTTCTATGTCTATCCCTTCAACTTTGTTTTTCTTTTTTGTGCTCATTTTCAATTTTAAAAATGTCTCTGAAGTCCAGATTTAAACTGTGCCTGAAATGCAGCAAAGAGTTCCAGAATTTTGACACAAATTCAAAATGTCTTCTCTGCTTAGGTCCAGACCATAATTAGAAGGATCACAAAGAGAAAGTTTAAATCGCCTCTGTGACAACTATGAGGTTACAAAAGACTGCTCCAGGAGAAAAAATTTCAAGAGTTCTCCTGGAACAAGCAAGATGTCAGTCCTCACATATGGGTGGACTGCCCCAACCACATATAGTGGTTGGGGCAAGGTACCTCAGGCCAGAAGGTTGGGGGTTCAATCCCACTAGAGGACAGCAACCTTGGGCCAGAAGGACTGGGTTTTCTAGTCCCACAGGTGCTCCTTGTGGTCCTGGGCAAGCCACTTAACTCTCCATTGCCCATGTTCCCTGTAAAATAGTTACCACCAAGTTATAATGCCCTGTTCAATGTAATTTCAGTTTGTTCAATGTAAACTGCCTTGATATCATGAAAGGCGGTATATAAGAAATGTTAAATAAATAAATGGGTGATGTTGGCGCTGACGGAGCCCCGTGGAAGCATCTCCCCAGTTTTCAAAGAAAGCCTTTGGGAGATACTACCATGCATGCGTGGTCTCCTTCCTGCCCAAGGATACCATCTTACTCAGTCTCCCTTTTTCCTCGGAGCCCTACAGACGTTTGTTGTCTGCCCCTGGAAAAAATTGATTTTCTCATGCATTCAAGTGTATTTCTTTCACGATTAGCACTGATCCCTTTCCCACCTTTGAGCCCCGTTGCCTTGGCTTCGAGGCTCAGACCCCTTTTAGATTTGTTTCTCCAGTGTGGTTTCATGCCTTTTCTAACCGCTGGCCACATCAAGGGTCTTTGATCTCACTGGGGTTCTTTTTGCCCCAATGGCCAGTGGGTTAAAAAGTGTGATCAGTACTCGAAGAACATGTCCCTTACCGATACACACAACTGTTGCCTCTTGTGTCTAGGTGCCGACCATGACCTAGAAATCTGCTCCCTGTGCAAAGTGATGTCCGCTAAGGCTATCCATAGTTGCCGGCAGAAGCAGGATGACATCTTCCACAGGTCAGATTCAGGCCTGGTATCCCCAATAACCCCGCACAGATCCTCAGAGTAGTGTAAAGCCCTCATGGTGCACTACCAGGCATGTGGACACTTCAGCAAGGGTTCCCTGGAGCAATAGCTCAAGAAGAAGAAATTCTCGAGAACCCCATCCTGGGAATCGGACGTACACAGCAAGTCCCGTGCGAGGTCCCACAACCCCCAGAGCGTATCTGAGAAATCAGAGCAGGAGTGGCCTGCGAAGGTACCCAGAACATATGCTGAGGCCTCCAGTGACTGATCTTGGACTCCCAAGGCCCATCCTGTCAAAGACTCCCTTTCCTCACCAACACTCGACCCAGTCACCTCGGTGTCTGTGTCAAAGGCTGCAACTCCTGAGTGGTAAACTAGAATGATGGCGTTGGAACGCAGCGTTTCTGCCTGCCTTGCCTCGCAGTGAGCATTGATGCCCAGCTCCTCTGGCACATGTGCTGAGACCTCAGGGACCTTGATGTCAAGGACTCCTCGGGCCGCCAAAGAGATCATTGAGAGTCCCTTGCCTCAAGCTGATCCTCGGCAAGAGTCTCGATCCTGCTCCCAGTCCTTGGGAGCGAGATCCTCCCTGGCAAGCGCTTCTGGATCTGGCCAAGCAACAGCCACAGGTCACCGAAGGCTGGATCTGACAACGCTAAACCCCCCCCCCCCCCCGAGAGCCGTCAGGCCTCGAGTCCTCGATGGACTACTCAGACTGAGGACGAGGCTTCCCAAGAGACATATACACACCGTGATCTCCCTCGGATCCGTCTCCCCCGAGGACACTTTGTTCCTCGAGTTTGTCCAGGACATGGCAAAGGCATTGTCCCTCACTACGGAGTCAGAGGAGGACCCTTGCACAGAGGAACTCAAAATCCTCCAATATGAAGCTCCATCTAAGGAGGCCCTTATGGTCCCCATTCCCATCATCCTCGGGTGATGCCTTCTCCGGATGTGGGAGACACCGGCATCGGTGCCAATAGTTAGCCGTTGCCTGGACATCATGTATCGAGTCCAGCAGGGCCCCAGCTTCAGGAAGGCGCAAGTCACTCACAGTTCCATGGTGGTTGAGTCGACCATGCACCGACAGAAAAGCCCAAAGATTCACTCTTCAGTACCCCCAGGCAGGGAGTCCTGCACCCTCGACGCCCTCAGGTGAAAATGCTACCAGGGTTCGATGTTGGCTTGCCGAATACAAGCATATCAGCTGTATATCGGCATGTATCTCCGAGACCTGACTAAGGAACTCATAGGTTTCTCGGCGGGTCTCAGCGGAGATCATCTCCAGTGATTTCAAACCCTCATGAAGTCTGTGGGGAGTGCTTGAAGTACTTGTCTCGAGCAGCCTACAACGGCTTCAAGTGTAACACGAAGGGTGGCCGCCACAAGCATCGGTGCCCAGTGCCAAGCCTGGCTCCAGGCATTAGACCTCGAGCAATGGGTCCAGGAGAAACTCCTTGACGTCCTCTGCCTTGGTGAGAATGTCTTTGGCAGGTCAATAGAGGACAAGGTGGCAGAGATAGAGACTGAGTATGTCACCAGGACTTGACTCTCCAGGAAGACCTCCACTCTTCCCAAGAAAAAAACACCAGGGAAAAGGCCTCCCTTCCACCGGAAAGGCCAGCCTTATCAAGGCTATCCCCAATACCAAACCTCCCAGACCCCGCAGCAGGGGTCATCAGGGCAAGGGTGCGGGCCAGGGCCTACGCAAGCTTAAGAGTCCCAAACCCCAGACTTTGGCTCCAGCCCAGACAGGGTCGGGGTTTTGACTCCTAGAGCATAGCCTCTCTACCCATGAGGTACCAGCTACCAATGGAGGGGGAGGGGGGAGGCCCTTCTGATTCATTTTGACCATCAGTGGCCTGCCATCACCACAGATTTCTGGGCACGCCAAGTGATCAGGGAAGGTTACCTCCTTCACCTGGACCAGACGCTGCCTCCTTTCTTTCCAGGATAGCCTCCTTGACCTCCCCTGCACCAGGCCCTACTACTACTGCAGGAACTTGCAGGCCTTCTCAGAGACAGGGCCATGGAGCCTGTACCCCATCATCTAAAAGGGAAGGGGTTCTACTCCAAGTACTTTCTGGTCCCATAAAGAACAGGAGGTCTAAGGCCCATCCTGGACTTGAGAAACCTGAACCAAATTCCTGGTGCGGGAGAAGTTCAAAATGCTCTCCTTTGGAATATTGCTGCCCTACCTCCAGCAGGTGACCTAAAGGATGCTTATACCCACATCCTTATCCACCCCAGCCACAGACAATACCTAAGGTTCATGGTCGGGGGCTACCACTACCAGTACAGAATACCCTATGGCCTCGCCTCTGCATCAAGAGTCTTCATGAAATGCCTGGCAGTGGTGGCGGCCTACCTCTGTCTCCAAGGGGTCTTCATCTTCCCATACCTGGATGACTGGCTATAAAAGGAGACATGGCCTCAGAGGTGCAACAAGCCCTGGCCCGCACCATCAAAGTCCTACAACATCTGGGGTTCATGATAAACCACCCCAAATCCCACCTCACTCCAACACAGGACCTGGAGTTCATAGGGGCTTGTCTGGACACTCTCCAGGCCAGCGCCTTCCTCCTCCTGGACAGGGCGGATCGCCTCAGGGCCCTGGTGACAGTCGTGCAATGCCATCACACAGTATCTGTGCGGTCCATGCTCCCCCTACTAGGCCACATGGCTTCCACAGTCGATGTGGTTCCCAATGCCCACCTCCACATGCGGGCAGCTCAGTGGCGCTTCCGCTCATAGTGGACTCAAGCCATGGGCAGGCTCCAGGACAGAGTCTCAGTATCCCATCAACTAGCAGAGTCACTCGATTGGTGACAGGATGCTCAGCACCTGCAGAAGGGCATGCCCTTCCAGCACCTGAACCCCCAGAAGATCCTTACTATGGACTCATACCTACTGGGCTGGGTGCCCACTGCGAGGAACTGTGCACCCAGGGCAACTGGTCTCTGGAGGAGAGCCAGCAGCAGATCAATCTGCTGGAGCTCAGGGCCATTTTTCTAGCGATCAAGGCCTTCCACCACCGCCTGCGGAACCAAACGGTGCTAGTCCAAACGGACAACCAGGTTGCGATGTTTTATCTGAACAAGCAGGGGGCACAAGGTCTCTGTGCCTCTGCCAATAGCCCTCTGCTCGTACACGATCATCCAGGGACTGCTCCTCAGGGCAATATACCTTCCAGGTCAAGACAGTGCTTTAACGGACAGGCTAAGCAGTGTTCTCTAGCCACACGAGTGGCGCCTAGACCCCAGGGTGGTGCAGCGGCTATTCCGACTATGCGGAACCCCAAGTCTGGACCTCTTTACCAGCCCAGCCAATGCTCAGCTGCTCCACTTCTGCTGTCCCCAACCACACCGGTCTCGGATAGTGGCGGACGCCTTCCTCATCCCGTGATCGGAGGGCTTTCTGTATGCCTTCCCTCCCACGTCACTAATCATCCAGACCCTCTTCAAGGTCCTATGGGACAAGGCTTCCATGATCCTTGTGGCCCTGTGGTGGCACAGACAGTCTTGGTTTTCCCTGTTGCTCCGCTTCTCGACGGAGCTCCCGGTCCCTCTGGGGAGTGCCCCTGTGCTACTGACCCAGGAGGAGGGCTCACTTCTCCACCGCAACCTGGGGTCCCTGTCACAGCATGGCTACTGAATGGGTCACCCTAGCACCCTTCAACCTCCCCAGGGAGGTGAAAGACGTCCTCCTGGCCTCTCAAAAGAATGCCACAAAACGAGTCTATGCCTTCAAGTGACGCAGATTCTCAGTATGGTGTATAGAGCAACAGGTGGACCCATTCTCTTGCCAGGTGCACACAGTGCTACAGTACTTGCTCCACCTTTCGCAGACCAGATTGAAGTCCAATTCCGTCAGGCTACACCTGAGTGTGCTCTCTGCGCACCATCACGCCATAGAGGGCAAACCTCTTTCTGTGCAGCCCCTCATTACCCGATTCATGTGAGGCTTGCAGCTCCCTAAGTCCCCTGTCCACCCGCCTACGGCAAAATGGGATCCCAATGTGGTTCTGATGCAGCTTACCAAACCGCCTTTCGAACATTTGGCTATGTGCCATTTACATTACCTATCTTGGAAGGTTGTCTTCCTGGTGGCGCTCAACTCTGCCCGCAGAGTCAGCGAGCTTTAGGCCTTGGTGTCTGAGCCACCTTACACCAGATTCTACAAGAACAGGGCCATGCTTCGCACCCACCCAAAATTCCTTCCGAAGGTGGTATCTGCCTTCCATCTCAACCAGGAGGTGGTGCTCCCTACCTTCTTTCCACGGCCCCATGCCAACAAGGCATACTCTGGACCCTCTTAGGTACTATTTACTTTTCTTTATAAAATACAAGCATAAAGAGCAAAAACTTGCTTTAACATGTAGAGAAGGGAGAAGCGAGATGGCATCCACTAATGCAGATGTTGGCTTGAACTCCAGGCAGCATTTGAGGTATAGTTACCACGATGGTCAGTGTGCTTCCAGCCTTCTCATCCATACCAAGCTTCTCATCTCTGACAGATTACTATCGAACAGGCAATTTGGGTGCGACAACTCCTAAACTCACCTTTTGAAGCCACTGGCTTGCTGGAAGAAACAAGGACTCTCCTGGATGAAGAAACATTGCTTAGTCTGGGTGTGCCTGCAGTTTCTCCTCCCCCATGGATCGGCTCTCCCAGCATGTTGTTTGAGGCTGACCGACTCAGAAGAGGTCATTGCAGCACTGTTTAGGATGTTGCCAGACCGGAACATGAGCCTGGAAGACCTCAGAGACCAGCCAAAAGAAGTGGGCTTTTCTTTCAGGAACCTGACAGGTACTTCTAGCCTGGATTAGCCACCGCTGGAAGCAGGATACTGGGCTTGTTGGACCTTTGGTCTTACTCAGTATGGCATATCTTATGTTCCTTTTGAATTGTGAAACAAGCAAGGGCTAAAGATAAGTACATCTTAATTCAATTGAGAGTGATGCTGATGTAGCTACTTAGATATTCCCCAGAAAAGGGCTTTCTGTTTTGCGGATGGAGGTAACCATTCTGAAGAAGCTTCAGAATGTCTCTTTGGATACTGTCTGGGAAGCCTTCTCTGAATTAAACAAATCATTCCTACAGATGTATGTTTACTTAACGTTATATTGTATCCTTCAGTTGATTGTAAACAGCTTTGACCCAGCGAAAAGCTGTATAAAAGCACAGCTAAATAAATAAATAAGATGAATGTGTCCATTTCTGACTTTCAGAATAAGGTAGCAATACAAACGGGAGACACTAAAGCTTATGGGAGGCAGGTTGGAGAAGTTGGAGGAAGAGTCAAAACAATTTCAAGAAGTCCAGGGTGAATTTGCTCATATTTTGAACTTGAGAGCCCTTGACTTTCCTAGGATCTCTTTAGTGTACCCTATGGATATATTTTAAAATGAAAGAGGTTCCAGGTATTTCAGATACTGCGCTGCCTCCCTTGTCTAAACCATATTATACTCAGTCATCACAAGAATGAGTTAAAGTTATGGATAGGCAAAAAGAAGAATTATCAGCAGATAGTTTGGATTTAACCAACTTTCTAAAATAGTCCATAGCTGAGGAACATCATAGAGAATTTATTGGTGACATTTGCTTTCCCCCAGGACCAAGACCATGTGCTTCAGCTACTTTTACTTAAAAGAGAACTGCTTTGTTTCATGACTCAAAAATGTTGCTTTTCCCTGACCTCTGTTATGAGAGACAGGACAGAAAAAAGAAGTTTCTTCAACTCTACCAAAAAGTGTTAGCTTGTTATTGCTAATAAGACATATATATTTTTTGAGCCATGGCAATTAAAATGACTTTTATATGCTAAAAAGTTGAATCGTCCTGTAGATTCCAAGGGTTAAAATAAGACTTTAGGATATGTGCAAGCTTACATTGTTGATTGTAGCTTTGTCTTTAGTATTTCTTGTTTTAGAATCATGCTTCAGGTTTTGCCCTTTGCTTCTCCTCCCCCACATTTGATTACTAAGAAGCACTTTTTATTGCCTTACATTATTATTTACTTATTACCTTTTATTTTTCTTTCTTGGATGCACTTTTGTTGTACAAACTTTGTACAATTTTCTTGTCTGATCTCTAAAATTTAAAACTATCATAAATAAAAATTTTTTAAAAATGCATGGACAATTACACCAGCCTTAGAGCTAGTGTAAATGCCCGCACCTAGGTGTTTGCAAGCATACACACAAAGCATAGTATTTTATAATCTATGCACACGTGTGCTGCACCCATGCTTTGCCCATATCCTTCCCATATGCATGCTTATTGGCAAAGTGCATTCCCTCAAGCAACATGCGTACATTTACGCTAGTCAATATTTTATAAGACGTCATTAATGCACATATGTGTCTACATGAGTGTTGAAAATAATTCCCAGTTAGGAATATATTTGTCACCTAAAAGTATGTGTCTCCTTATAAAATTGCCCCCCCCCCCCCCAAGACTCCGGTCACCCAAGAGGACTGCCAGAAAGCTCTGAAATTAGAGAAGGTAATCCAAGGTAATCCCAGATAATCCCAGAGCTGCGCATGAAATGAGAGTCAGAAGCTACAAAGATCTCTTATATAATGGGACATGGAATGTACGAAGCATGAACCAAGGAAAATTGGAAGTGGTCAAGAATGAAATGGAATGTGTACAACTCAATCTGTTGGGTGTTAGCGAACTGAAATGGACTGGCATCGGGCATTTTGTATCTGATGATCACCTGGTCTACTATGCTGGAAATGAAAGACAAAGAAGAAATGGTGTTGCATTTATAATTAAGAAGATACTTGCAAGAACTGTAATGAAATACAGTGCAATCAGTGAATGCTTATTGTCTATTCATCTATGAGGAATGCCTATCAACACAACTATAATTCAAGTATATGCCCCAACAACAGCTGCAGAAGAAGATGAAGTTGATGAGTTCTACGAACAAGTGCAAGCTGAAATTGACAGAACATGCAAACAAGATATCTCGATAGTCATGGGTGACTAGAATGCAAATATTGGCAACAAAGAAGGCGGCAAAATGGTTGGAAAATATGGACTTGGCAACAGAAATGAAGCTGGAGAAAGACTGATAGAATTCTGCAAGACCAACGATCTATTCATTCAAACACCTTCTTTCAACAATACAAGTGCCGAAGTACACATGGACTTCACCCAATGGATTGTACAAAAATCAAATTGACTATATCTGTGGAAGTCAATGATGGAAAAGCTCTATAACATCAAGAAAGACAAAACCTGGAGCTGATTGTGGTACAGATTACCAACTACTAGTATGCAAACTCAAGCTAAAGTTGAAAAAGAACAAGCCACTCATGAATGTAGCAAAATATGACCTTGAGAATATACCACTGGAATTTAAAGACTGCCTGCAAAATCAATTTGCTGCTTAATATACAAATGACAGAGCTCCAGAAGCGTTATGGGATGACATCAAGAAGGTTGTGTTGGAAGAAAGTGAGAAGTCTCTGCAAAAGGTAAAAAAGCAAAAACGGCCAAAATGGATGACCAAACAAACTGAAAATAGCCCAGAAATGCAGAAAAGTTAAAGCCAAAGGAGAAAGAGAGGCATTCACAGAACTGAAAAGAGATTTCCAACATGCAGCAAGACAAGACAAGGAGAAGTACTATAATGACGCATGCAAGGAAATAGAAGCAGAAACTATTAGAGGAAGAATGAGATCGGCTTTCCTAAAGCTACGAGAGTTAAAGAAAAAATTCCAGCCTCGAATTGGAATGTTACAAGATACTCAAGGATCCATGTTGAATGATGCTGAGAAGATCAAGAAAAGGTGGAAAGAATACACAGATTGTTTTATGATAAAGAACAAGTGGACCTACAGCCGTTTAAACCTGTACCTTATGATCCGGAACCATTGATGATGAAAGAAGAAGTTGAAGCAGCATTGAAAGCTTTATGAAAGAACAAAGCCTTTACAGTTAGCGCAAAACACCGCTGCTCGTATAATTTTTGGTCTATCAAGTAAAGAGCATATAACTCCTATCTTAAAGGAGCTTCATTGGTTACCAATATCATCTCGTATTAAATACAAAACAGTAATTTATATTTTCAAGATAAAGCAACAATGTTCTGCAAAAAGTCTGACGTATCTTATCCGGTCAGATATTAGCAACAGACCTAGGAGAAGTGTATCTGAAAATAGAATCAGCTCCTCAAATGACATCAGAAAAACACGCAAGGAGACCTCTGAGAGAGCTTTCTCGTTTGCTGCGACTTCCATCTGGAACTCCCTACCTAATGATCTGAGAGCAGCTCAGGACATCAAAGACTTTAGAAAACAACTGAAAACAGTTTTGTTTACGGAGCACTACGGTCATGCAATCAACTAATTAATTTTTAAGAAAGCAATTATTTATATATACATTGTACAATAGCTCACTTTATAGTATAGCTCACAATATATATAGTGCACCTTTTCCAATAACATTTAATCATATATTTACAAACTATGTATATATTATCACAGATTTTTTCACTATTACTAATTTTCTCTTTTGTTAAACCGCTTTGATTGTATGATAAGGCGGTATAAAAATCCAATTAAATAAATAAATAAATAAATTAAATAAAGCACCAGGCATTGATGACATTCCAATAGAAGTATTACAGCAATCTGATGCAGATGTTACCATATTTACAAGGCTCTGCCAGGAAATTTAGAAGATAACATCATGGCCAACTGACTGGAAAAGATCTGTGTTTATACCAATACTAAAGAAAGGTGATCCAACTGACTGTGGAAATCATCTCACAATTGCTCTGATCCCACATGCCAGCAAGATTCTACTGAAGATTATTCAGTAGATACTACAACCATCCTGGAACGAGAACTACCTGAAGTGGTTCAGGAAAGAAATGAAAGATATCATTATAGATGTGAGATAGATCCTTGAAAAAACTAAAGGATATCTATATGTGTTTTATTGACTACAGCAAGGCTTTTGACTTTGTAAACCATGAGAAACTCTGGGCCACATTAAGAAGCATGAGTATACCAGAACACCTGATCATTCTCTTGCACGACCTTTACATTGATCAAGAAGCAACAGTTTGATGAACAAGGAGAAACAGTGGTTTAAAATCAGCAAAGGTGTACGACAAGGCTGCATACATTTACCCTACCTGTTTAATTTATATGCAGAACAAATCATCATAGAAGCAGTACTGTAGGAAGACAACAGGGGTGTGAAGATTGGTGGGAGACTCATCAACAACCTTCGCTATGCTGATGATACCACATTACTGGCTGAAAGTGAAGACGATCTGAAACATTTGCTTCTCGAGATCAAGGAACATAGTCTCAAAATGGGCCTGCACCTTAATTTAAAGAAGACAAAGATCCTGCCAACTGGCAAAATCAATAAGCTCATCGTTGATGGAGAAGAAATTGAAATAGTGGACAACTTTAACCTACTTGGATCAACTATTTATTTATTTATTTATTTATTTAGCTATTTCTTCTATACCGCCCCTTCCAGAGATCAGGGGCGGTTTACATGGAACAAGTAAACAAATTTGTATACTAATGTATACATTACATGAAACAGAGATTTTTTTAACTTTATACAGATAATAGTTGTTAACAGAGATTTATAACATTGTAACTTTATACAAATAACTGTGCATTAATTGTCAAAACTATTTACATTTTATATACATTAATAAGTTTCTGTATCGTAGTGTTGATCTAGTGTTGATCAGAGTTTTTTCTACCTTTTTATAGGTAGTCAGAGTTTTCTACCTTTTATATGTGTGTGTGTGGAGGAATTTATTTCCTTTTTTCATCTCTTGGGAGTATTTTGGGGTGTATGTGGTGGGTGTATGTGGTGGGTGTATGTGTGTGGGTAGTTGAGTGTGGTTTTAGGGCTTTGTGTTTGAGTGTTTGGGGATGGTGTGTGGTTGGACTAGGGGGTCTGGGATTTCATAGTGTTCGGAGAAAAGGTATGTCTTGAGTTCCTTTCTAAATTGGGTGAGGTCTTTTATGATCCGAAGGTTTATTGGGAGATTATTCCAGAGCATGGGGGCAGTGAATGAGAAGGCTCTGGTGCTGGTGGATTTTTTAGTTTTTTTGAATGAGTTTGGTATTTCAAGTGAGTGTGTTGCGTTTAGTCTGCGCGTTCTTGATTCTGATGGGGCATGTAATAGCATGGATAGATATGATGGGGCGATGTTGTTCAGGAGCTTGAATGTGATTAGGAGGATTTTATATCTGATTCTGCTGTTTATAGGGAGCCAATGCAGTTCCAGCATTATTGGGGTTACGTGGTCTACTAGGCGGGCTTTTGTGACTACTTTGGCACAGATGTTCTGGGCTCTTTGAAGTAGGTATGTACTTTTTTGTGGTAGGCCAATTAAGAGACTATTACAATAGTCAAAGTGTGGGGTGATGAGTGTGTTAACAACTGATCTAAAGTCATGGGTGTCAAGAAGGGGTCTTAGATGTTGTATGGTTTTGAGTTTGTAGAATATGGTTTTTACCGTCTGTTTTATATGTGGTAGCATGGTGAGTGTATGGTCTATTATTACCCCTAGGTATTTTACCTCTTTTTTGACGGGTATAGTTGTATTTATGATTGAGATTGATGTTGGATAGATGTCCTCAGTCACGGGTGATCTTGTTACGAACATTGCCTCAGTTTTTTTGAGGTTGATGCTAAGGTAGTTAGATTCCATCCAGGAGGTGGTCTCCACCATGCATTTTGATAGGGCATCGTAGGTAGGATTTTTGGTGGATATGGGGAGAGCAAGCATGATGTCATCAGCATAGATAAAGTGACTAATTTTGTGTTTTCTGAATATTTTTGTAATGGGTTGGAGGTACAGGTTGAAAAGGAGGGCAGAAAGGGCGGATCCCTGGGGTAATCCTTGTCCTTGGGGGAAGGTTTCTGACACTTCCTGGTCTATTTGAACACGTATTAGTCTGTTTGTGATGTAAGACTTAAACCAATTGAGTACTGTCCCACCTATTCCTAGATTTTCTAGTCTATTGATCAAAGTAAGGTGGTTGATGTTGTCAAAGGCGGCAGAGATGTCTATGAAGAGGAGTAGGAAGCCTTGACTGCTATCATCTGTGCCTTTGATGAGGAAGTCTATCAGTGTAGTTAGAAGGGTTTCTACACCGTGATAGGGGCGGAAGCCAAACTGGTGATAGTCTAAGGGTTTGTGTTCATCGATATGGTCTTGTAATTGTAATTGGATGTTTTTTTCTATTATTTTAGCTATAAATGGAATGCTGGCTATCGGTCGGTAAGAGTTTGGGTCTTTTGGGTCAAGTTTATTGTTTTTTATTATTGGTCGAAGCGTTGTGAGTTTTAGGGCGTTGGGCATGATGCCCTGGACAAGGGATTGGTTCACCATTTGTTGGATGTTTTCAGCGAGTTCTTCCTTTGTGCATTTGATCCATGACACAGGACATGGGTCAAGTGGAGAAGTTGTGGTGTTGATAAGTGTTATGATCCTAAGAAGGTGTTTTTGATCTATCGTGTGGAAGGAGGTCCATGTGTTATTAGATTCAGTGTTTGTAGGTAGTGTCATTGGTATGGTGTTGGATTTGCACTTTAGTTTTTCTGCAAAGTGGGTTGCTAAGGTCTGTATGCTTATAGCCGACTGTTTTGGCTCTTGGTTTTTAGCTTTTGTCAAAGTTTTTACGATTGCGAATAGTTCTCTGGGGCGGTTGATAGCCTTGTTTATTACTTTGGAGTGGTAATCTTTTTTTGACTTGTTAATTGCATTTTTGTAATTGTTGAGGGTGGTCATATATTGGGATTTGTTTTCGTCAGATTTAGTTTTCCTCCATTTCCTTTCTTGTTTCCTCAATTGTTTTTTTATATTTGCTAGTTCTCTCGTGAACCATTTTTCTGTCTTTTTTACTTGTTTATGCATGGTATGTGTGGGGGTAGCTGCTTTCTGGACTGTTTGATTCCAATGGTTTACAGCGGATTCGATGTCTGGGAGGTTTGTGTTGAGTATGGGTAATACTTTGTCAAGGAAATTAGCTTTGTCAAAGTGTGTAAAACGTGATATGTGGGGTGATGAGTTTGTTGTGTTTAGTGTTGCTTGAGCTGGGAGGTGGAGTGTGATAAGGTAGTGATCAGACCATGGTACCTCTGTTATTGTTGGAGGGGTATGTTGGTGTTGGTTATTAAGAAGGGAGGAGGGAAGGAAGATGAGATCTAAGGTGTTGCCTTTTATGTGGGTGGGAGCATGTATTATCTGTATAGCATGTACTATCAATAAAGAAGCAACAAGCAGTCAAGAAATCAGACGACACATTGCTTTTGGCAGAATGGCTATGAAGGACCTAGACAAGATTCTCAAGAAAAGGGTTGTCTCCCTCCATACAAAGATTTGACTTGTTCAACCCATGGTATTTTCAATAACGCCATATGGATGTGAAAGTTGGACAGTGAAAAAAATAAACAGGAAGAAAATTGATGCCTTTGAATTATGGTGCTGGTGATGAATACTGTGTGTATACCATGGACTGCTTGAAGAGCAAACCAGTCAGTACTAGAGGAGATCAAACCTAAGCTTTCTTTAGAAGCTCAGATGACAAGTCTTCGACTTTCATACTTTGGACACATCATGCAAAGAGAGATCTTTAGAGAAAGACATCATGCTTAGCAAGGTAGAAGGTCAACGCAAAAGAGGAAGGCCAGCAATGAGATGGATTGGTATAATAACAGCATCTATGGGTGCCAGTCTATCAATAATGAGCCACCTGACAGAAGACCTACCACAGTTTAGGATTCAGATGGTTGCCATGAGTCGACACTGACTCGACGGCACTTAACAACAACAGTAACAATCCCGGAGGTTTCCAGGCCTATAGTGCTGTTGCTTTCAGGGTGCTTGCATAAGCATGAAAGGAAGATGGCACCTTCGATGCCTTCCAAAGCACTGGAGAAATCGAAATACATTAGCACTGCTTCTCCTCAAATTGAAAAGAAAATTCTCCAGGACCAAGCAGGAAGTCAGTCCTCACATATGGGTGACGTCGGCGCCAACGGAGCCCCCATGCGGAGCATTTCCCCAGCTTTCAAAGAAAGCCTTTGGGACTGCAGCACGCATGCGCGGTCCCCTTCCCGCCCAAGGGTGCCATCTTGCTCAGTCTTCTTTTTTCCGCGGAGCCCGACGGACGTGTTTCATGTTCGCCCGAGAAAAAAGTTGATTTAGGTAGTGGAACTATTTTTTCTTCGGTTCGACGCCGGTTTCCCTTTCCCGCCTGGGCCCGGTACACCGGTATCGAGCCCGGACTTCTTTTTTCGGTTTTTGTCCTTCGTGACTAGCGTTCGCGCCATTTTTCTGTTTTTCACTGGCAGCCCTGTCTTTTGACCTAGCAGGGGCCCTTTTTCCCCGATGGCTGCCAGCGGGTTCAAAAAGTGTGATCAGTGTAAGAAACTTATGTCTCTCACCGACACACATGACTGCTGCCTCCGCTGCCTTGGGCCCGATCATGACCCGATGATCTGTGGCCTGTGTGGGAAAATGTCCTCGAAGGCGTTGAGGAGTCGGCAGCACCAGAAGGAAAGAATCTTCTCTGACTCCGCGTCCGGCCGGGCCCGGACTTTGTCAGAGGCCTCGACGTCTCGGGATTCTGATCCCGAGCATCGCCGGGGTTCCTCTGAGAGGGGGTCTCCCTCACAAAAGCATCGCAGGAAGAAGAAATCCGCGAGGGCGGCGTCGGTGGATGCACTTGGCTCCTCGAGGGCCAGATCGCATAGCCCCGAACGCCATCCCGGGTCTTCAGAGTCGGAGAGGCCTGCTAAACAACCTCATGTGGAGCCGGAGTCCCCGGGTCATGTGAGTACTGTAGTCCTCATGGACTCTCCTCCGGGGGAGCCGATGTCGGGCCCGACGCCATCGGGGCCCGAGTCAGGGGCTGCTGAGTCTCCTGAGCTCGGACTCAGGTTGACGGGCTTGGAGAGCAGCTTGGCTGCCTTCATGGAACAGCAGCGGGCACTGATCGCCGGTCTCACTGGTGCACCTGCCACGACCACCGGGACATCGACATCCAAGTCGACCCCGGAGGCCGAGCCGATCCTCGAGTCCATGCGCTCTCGAGTCGATCCTTGACCGAGGTCTCCCTCAGCCTCCCGTTCGGGACCAAATTCGTCGATGCCGGTACCCTCGGCATCGGGGCGGATGGCATCGGTGCCTGCCCGACCGGAGCCGCTCGATTCCTCCTCCGAGGGGTCAGGCTGGGAATCGGAGGATGAGGAGTCCCCGGACACCTTTCGGACCCGGTGTGTCCCCTCAGACTCACCGGAGTCCGAACCTCAGAGACGGTCCCCCCCGAGAACACTCGGTTCTCGGACTTCGTGCGGGACATGGCCAAGGCTTTGGCCTTCCCCGTAGACCCAGAGGAGGAGCTCGAGGCCCTGCAGTATGACTATCCTCCCAAGGAGGCCTTTACTGTACTGGTTCCTCCGATGCTGGAACGGTTGCTCTTCCGCATGTGGGAGGCGCCAGCCTCGACGCCGGTTCTGAGCAAGCGGGTCGATTCCATCTATTGAGTCCGCAAGAGCCCCGGGTTCCAAAAGGCACAGCTACCGCACCACTCCATGGTTGTAGAATCGGCCATGCATCGTCTGAAGAGTCAGAAGATGCACTCCTCGGTGCCTCCTGGCCGGGATGCCCGGAACCTGGATGCCCTCGGTAGAAAGTGCTTCCAGGGCTCTATGCTTGCTTGCCATGTCCAGACCTACCAGCTGTACATGGGCATGTACCTTCGAGATCTGGCAAAGGAGATTGCCGGGTTCTCTGCTGGTCTCTCCGAGGAACCTTTTCAGAGATTCAAGGCCCTGTCATCAGGGATCCGAGAGTGCTCGAAGTTTATTTCTCGAGCAGCCTATGATGGCTTCGAGGCTTCGGCCCGAGTAGCCGGGGCCGGCATCGGTGCACGCCGTCAGGCCTGGCTACAGTCATCGGACCTTGAGCCATGGGTGCAGGACAAGTTGGTTGATGTCCCCTGCCGAGGTGAAATCCTCTTTGGCAAGCCCATGGCTGCAAAGGCTGCAGAACTCGAGTCCGAGACTCTCACCCGGACAAGGCTGTCCAGGAAGACCTCTGCCCCTTCTCAGAAGAAGAAGGGCTTGGAAAAAAAGACCTTTTTCCCGAGGAAGTCATCTGCCTACAAATCATACCCTCACTTTCAGGCCTCCGCAGCTCCCCAGCAGGGTCAGCAGGCCAAGGGGCAGGGACATGTGCCCCGTAGGCAGAAAACCCCCAAGCCACCAGCTCCGGCTCCTGCACAGCAGTGAGCGGGGTTTTGACTCCAGTGGCATAGCCTCTCCTCCTCAGCTGGCCCCCTAAGCACAGGAGGCCGGCTGACCCTGTATGCCCACAGGTGGTCAGCCGAAACAAGGGATACCTGGGTGCTCAGCATAGTCCAGAGGGGCTATCTTCTCCATTTCCACCAGGTACCCCCCTCCTACTTTCCAGGGGAGCCTCCAAGACTCCATCTGCACAGGGACTTACTCCTGCAGGAGTTAGCAAGTCTTCTAAAGGAACAGGCAGTGGAACCGGTGCCCCACCACCTGAGAGGTCAAGGCTTCTATTCCAGGTACTTTCTAGTACCAAAAAGGATAGGAGGCCTAAGGCCCATCCTAGATTTGCGGAATCTCAACAAGTTCCTGGAGAGGGAAAAGTTCAAGATGCTTACCCTTGGAATCCTGCTGCCCTACCTCCAGCAGGGAGATTGGCTATGCTCCTTAGACCTAAAGGATGCTTATACTCGCATCCTTATTCATCCAGACCACAGACAATATCTTCGATTTGTGGTGGGAGGAAACCATTACCAGTACAGGATACTCCCTTTTGGCCTAACCTCCGCCCCCAGGGTTTTCACCAAGTGCCTGGCGGTGGTGGCGGCCTATCTCAAGGTTCAAGGACTCTTTGTATTTCCATACCTGGACAACTGGCTCATCAGATCCAATCAAGCCACCCTCCGCACTGTCTCTCTTCTCCAGCATCTGGGGTTTGTCATAAACTTCGCAAAGTCCGCTTTGCGCCCCTCACAGTATGTGGAGTTCATCGGAGCAAGGCTAGACACCCTTCAGGCAAGGGCCTTTTTACCTGTGGACAGGGCCCACAGACTGATGGATCTGGCCAGACAGTTCAGCAGCGATTCTCTGGTCTCCGCCAGACAACTCCTGAGGCTCTTAGGCCACTTGGCATCCACAGTCCATGTAACTCCAAATGCCCGTCTGCACATGAGGCCAGCCCAGTGGGACCTCAGAACTCAGTGGCTGCAGGCCACAGGGAACCTGACAGACAGGGTCAGGGTGTCCAAGCTACTAGCTTCTTCTCTACAGTGGTGGCTTCATCTTCCGAATCTGGTGCAAGGGGTGCCTTTCCAAGCACCTCCACACTCTCAAGTACTGACAACCGATGCTTCTCTTCAAGGTTGGGGTGCACATTGCCAAGGAGCATGCAATCAGGGCCTCTGGTCTCCTTGGGAGGCCACACAGCAGATCAATTTTCTAGAACTCAAAGCAATCCGCTTAGCCCTGCGGACTTTCTCTCATGTCCTCTCTCACCAGTCTGTCTTAGTTCAGACGGACAATCAAGTTGCTATTTATTTATTTATTTTATTTACATTCTCTTATATACCGCGCTATTCTGCATCAGTGCGGTTTACATTGAACAAACTGAAATTACATTGAACAGGGCATTATAACTTGGAGATAACTATTTTACAGGGAACATGGGCTATGGAGGGTTAAGTGGCTTGCCCAAGACCACAAGGAGCACCTGTGGGACTAGAAACCCCAGTCCTTCTGGCCCAAGGTTGCTGTCCTCTAGTGGGATTTGAACCCCCGACCTTCCGGCCTGAAGTACCTTGCCCCAACCACTAGGCCACTCCTCCACTCCGCTATGTTCTATGTAAACAAGCAGGGTGGCACAGGGTCCAGACCTGTCTGTCAGGAAGCACAGGACCTTTGCTCCTGGGCAGTCAATCATGGCATATTTCACAGGGCAGTCTATCTCCCTGGACAAGAGAATTACCTGGCAGACAGATTGAGCAGGATTCTACAGCCATACGAATAGCAGTTGAATCCTCTGGTGGTTCAACAGATCTTCCTAAGATGGGGTCTTCCCACCATAGATCTCTTTGCCAGTCCACTGAACCGTCAACTGCCCAGGTTTTGCTCCAGACAACTGCAGCCTCTCAGAGTAGCAACGGATGCGTTTCTCATTCCATGGTCTACAGGCCTCCTATATGCGTTTCCTCCCACGCCTCTAGTGCCCAATACACTGTTCAAAGTGATCCGGGACAAGGCCTCGGTGATTCTGGTGGCCCCCAGGTGGCCAAGGCAACCCTGGTTCCCGCTTCTTTTGCAACTGGCGGTGGACACTCCTCTTCCTCTGGGGATGCAACCCGATCTCCTGTCTCAGGAGCAGGGATCTCTCTTACACCCCAACCTCCAGTCCCTCAATCTGATGGCCTGGCTGCTGAAAGGGTAGTTCTAGCACCCTTACTGCTGCCTAGGGAAGTGGAGGACGTGGTCTTGGCCTCTAGGAGGCAGTCCACCCGAAAGTCTTATGCCCTCAAGTGGCGTAGGTTCTCCACCTGATGTGCTCAACACAAGCAGGATCCCTTCTCCTGCCTGGTACCAGTGGTGCTGCAATATTTGCTTCACCTGTCCAATCTGGGCCTTAAATCCAACTCTGCTAGAGTCCATCTCAGTGCTCTCTCTGTGCACCATTCGCCGGTGGAGGGTCAGTCTCTCTCAAGCCACCCTTTGGTGGCTCTCTTCCTCAGAGGCCTCCTTTTGCTTAAGCCTCCAGTTCGTCCACCTGTCCCTGAGTGGGATTTGAATGTGGTCTTGCAGCGGCTTACTTGCCCACCATTTGAGCCTATGGCTACTTGTCCTTTGCGCTTTCTCTCCTGGAAAGCGTTGTTTTTAGTAGCTCTTACCTCAGCAAGGCAAGTGAACGAGCTTCAAGCCCTGGTGTCAGAGGCACCATACACTAGGTTCTATAGGAACAGGGTAGTCTTACGAACTCACCCTAAGTTCCTTCCCAAGGTTGTCTCCTCCTTCCACCTCAATCAGGAGGTGGTTCTTCCGACTTTCTTTCCCAGGCCGTTTGCCAGCCGGGCTGAGATGGTCTTGCATACCCTGGACTGTAGGAGGGCGTTGTCCTTCTACCTTAACCGTACGCAGGAGCATTGAAGAGCTGTCCTGCTCTTCGTCTCTTTTGACCCTAATAAGTTGGGGTTACCTGTCTCCAAGTGTACCCTATCCATCTGGGTAGCAGACTGTATCGCCTGGGCGTACAGGGCAGCCGGCTTCTCATTGCAGGGTCGAGTCACGGCTCACCGTGTCAGGGTGAAGGCTGCGTCAGTGGCTCATCTCCGCTCTGTTCCGTTGGCAGACTTCTGCCGGGCCGCTACTTGGTCTTCAAGCCAGACTTTTGCGACCCACTACTGCCTCGAGAGGGAGTCCCACAGGGACAGTGCTATCGGACAGGCAGTACTCCGTAATCTCTTTGAGGTATAGGCAACTCCTACCCTCTGGCCCTGGTGTTGGGCTACCGTATGGGGGCGTTCTCAGAGAAGATTCTTTTCGTACATGCTGAGGCTCTAGAGGGAGCTCAATTTTTCAGCTTTGGGTCCCCGGTAGCCTTAAGCTGGGGAGTCCCATATGTGAGGACTGACTTTCTGCTTGGTCCTGGAGAAAGAGTAGTTACTCACCTGTAACAAGTGTTGTCCAGGAGCAGCAGGAATCAGTCCTCACAATCCTCCCTCCTTCCCTTGGAGTTGCAGTCATATGATTTATTTTTGTTTTTTGCTTTCTTTTAGCTATGTCATCAGACTGAGCAAGATGGCACCCTTGGGCGGGAAGGGGATTGCGCATGCGTGCTGCAGTCCCAAAGGCTTTCTTTGAAAGCTGGGGAAATGCTCCGCATGGGGGCTCCGTCGGCGCCGACGTCACCCATATGTGAGGACTGATTCCTGCTGCTCCTGAAGAACACCTGTTACAGGTGAGTAACTACTCTTACTTGAACGTCTCCTCTACGCAGCAACTTTCCAGTTTGACCATTAGATGACAGAGGGGTAAAAGTGGTGCTAAGGGTGGACATGACCATAATGGAGAAGCTGAACAAATTCTTTGCTTTGGTGTTTACTGAAGAAGATATAGGGAAATTACCCTTACCTGAAATGATATTTAAAGGTAATGTATCAGAAGATTTGAAACAGATTTCGATAAACCGGGAAGATGTATTACAGCTATTTGATAAACTAAAGAGTAGCAGCTACCGGTACCAGTCTTGATACAATAACAGCAGCTACCGGTACCAGTCTGACAACAATGAGCCGCCTGACTGAAGACCGAACACAATTTAGGATAGCTATCCAGAAGGTCGCCATGAGTCGACTCCGACTCGACGGCACTTAACAACAACAACAAAGAGTAGCAAATTACCTGGACGGGATGGTATACATCTGAGGGTGCTGAGAGAACTGAAATATGAAATTGCAAACCTACTATTAGTAATATGTGAACTATCATTAAAATTGGCTGTAGTACCTGAAGATTGGAGAATGGCCAATGTAACGCCAATTTGTAAAAAGGGTTCCAGGGATGATCCAAGAAACTAAGACCGGTGAGCCTGACATCAGTACCGGGCAAAATGGTAAAAAAAACATTATAAAGATTAAAATTACTTAACATGTAAATAGTGATGATTTAATGGGAGAAAGCCAGCATTGAATTAGCCAAGGAAGATCTTGTCTTACTAATCTGTGTTATGTTTTGAAGGTGTGAATAAACGGGTAGATAAAGGTGAGCAGTGTATCTGGATTTTCAGAAAACCTTTGACAAGGTCCCTCATGACAGAAACTTGATGAAATTAAAAAGTCATGGAATAGGAGGCAGTGTACTATTGTGGATCAGGAACTGGTTAAAAGATAGAAGGCAGAGACTAGGGCTAAATGGCCAATTTTCTCAATGGAGAAAGGTGAATAGTGAAGTACCCCAGGGATCTGGGCTGGGCCAGCTGCTTTTTAACATATTCATAAATGACCTGGAAATGATAATAACAAATGAAGGTAGAAAAAGATGAGGACAGTATCTGATTTCAAGAAAGCATGGAACAAACAGAGAAGATCTATAAAGGGAATAAAGGGACTATAATATTTGATATGGAAGGGAAGACTAGATAGGTCATATATTAACTTAGTATATGACGGCAGATAAAGACCAGTATGGTCCATTTAGTCTGCCCAGCAAGACAGCAAGAACAGGTGCATTTGCCGCTCTGTGCAGGTCACCCCCTCCCCATGCCTTTGTTAGGGGTGTATCCACCACTTCGTGTAAGTCACCCCTATTTGTTCAGATATAAGAGATAGTTATGCTTATGATGATTTTATCCTGTTGCTATAAAGGAATCCACTCTATCTGTCCCATGTCATTTTGAATTCTGTCACTATGTTTGCCCTCACCACTTCTATCAGGAAGGCATGCCAAGCATCCACCACCCTTATGCCCTCTAGTTTTACAGCTTCCCCTTCTTTGGAAGAGGTTTGTTTGTCCATTAATATTCTTTAAGTATTTAAAGGTCTGAAACATACCTCCCCTGTCCTTCCTCTCCTCCAGGGCGTACATATTTAGGTCTTCAAGTCTCTTCTCATAAGTCTTCTGATGCAGGCTCCAAATCATTTTGGTCGCCTTCCTCTGAACTGCTTCCAGCCTGTTTATATCCTTTGCGAGATACGGTCTCCAAAACTGAACACAGTATTCCAAGTGAGGCCAGTGACTTGTACAGTGGCATTAGTACCTCTTCCTTTCTGCTGTGTCTTTTTCTGCTGACATGTTTCTATTTAAATGCAAACAAAATAGACCCTCAATCGGAACAATCAAACAAATCCAAAATAACAAATCCAAATAATTAAATGATTCCCAAAAAATCGCGAAGATTCCTAATAGTATTTTTTGTCGGAGTATGTCAGCCCAGTGCCAGGAACTAGTCCCAAGGCACCACCGTGACCGCTCCTTTTATTAAAGAAGTTTAAAGATACTTAAATGATAAAGTAAAAGTCCAAAACTTAGATGCTGCCGCAGTATTTACTGCCAGAACGCCGAAACTGCTACAGACGACGTGGCTCACGTTTCGGGTTTTCCGCCGACTGGCATAGAAACCCTGCTTCAGGTCCAGAGACCTGGCATTCAGCTGAATGCCTGCCACTAGCTGATCTCTGGACCTGAAGCAGGGTTTCTATGCCAGTCGGCGGAAAACCCGAAACGTGAGCCACGTTGTCTGTAGCAGTTTCGGCGTTCTGGCAGTAAATACTGCGGCAGCAGCTACGTTTTGGACTTTTACTTTATCATTTAAGTATCTTTAAACTTCTTTAATAAAAGGAGCGGTCACGGTGGTGCCTTGGGACTAGTTCCTGGCACTGGGCTGACATACTCCGACAAAAAATACTATTAGGAATCTTCGCGATTTTTTGGGAATCATTTAATTATTCAGATTTGTTATGTTTCTATTTAAAACAAAACACAAGAGAATTGTGAAAAATTACACGAGGACCTTGATAGATTGGAAGACTGGATGTCCAAATGATAGATGAAATTTATTGTGGACAAGTGCAGAGATATGCACCTAGGAAAGAACAATCCAGACTACAGTTACACGATACAAGGTTCTACATTAGGAAAAGGATTTAGGCATCATTGTGGATAATACATTGAAACCCTCTGCCCAGTATGTGGCGGCAGCAAAGAAAGCAAATAGAATGCTAGAAATCATAAGGAAAGGAATGGAGAATAAAACCAAGGATGATATGCCTCTATATCGTTCCATAGTGCAAACGTATCTTGAATATTGTGTGCAGTTCTAGTCACCATATCTTAAAAAGGATATAGCAGAATTAGAAAAGGTTCAGAGAAAAGCCACCAAAATGATAAAGGGGATGGAAGATATCCCTATGAGGAAGGCTTAAAAGTTAGGGCTCTTCAACTTGGAAAAGAGACAGCTGAGGGGAGATATGATAGAGGTCTATAAATTAATGAATGGAGTAGAACGAGTAAATGTTGATCGTTTGTTTACTTAACCCTATCCAGGCAGGTCCTGAAACTCTTGGGATCCAAAATTCTGACAAAATGGCCGAGCCCGAAATATTCGGGATCTGCGCAATGACGAAAATACTAAATATTAATGAGCAAAATACCCGACGCTAATGATGACGCACATTTTGACCAATGAAAAGAGAGTTGTGCTAGTGTTTCAATTTATACACCAGGCCAAAACAGCCAGAAAATAACCAGCAAATAGGTCATTAGCAATAGGTCATTTAAATTTTAAAAGCCAAGTAAACAAGATGGAGTCAACTGGTAAACGAATAAGTAAAGAACGATATAAAGTTGCAGAAGTAATTAGGTTTCTTACAGAAAGTGATGGTAACAGTAATAGCAGTGGCGAAGATGTCATTGATAATGAAACTGAAGAGGTTTTCGCAAAAAATGTGGACTTTGAAGGCTCGGATGACAGTGACCCAGATTCAGTAGTGGCCGCAGCTGAACCTCCAGGTTAGCAATTATTTGCAGTCATTATTTATGTCACTTATATATCAGCTATGTCTTTAGGTATAACAAAAGACTAAATGTCACATTTATATTGATAAATTGTTCCGTTTGAAAAATGTCAACTATAATAAAACATTTTTTTTATTTTCATTTACAATTGTGGCCACGGCTGAACCATCTGTAAATACAAACCGTCGTGGCAGAGGGAAGCTTCGCTGTCGTACTGCAGACCATGGTGATAGTGCAACTACGTCACAAGTACGGACAAGAAGAAGCAGTCTTCCATGGAAAACAACTCCAAAAGACGTCCGTCAGTTTCCTTTCATTGCACAACCAGGCATAGTCAAACGTATGGGTGTCAATGCAACTAAACTGGAGTTCTACAAGCTCTTTGTTACAGATGAACTAATTTCAATGATTGTTCTTGAAACAAATCGCTATGTGGCAGAACTGTGTGCTAAAATACCAGCTGACAAGCCTCATGCCCGAATGAGAAAATGGCAAGACATTGACCAGAATGCTATATGGAGAATGTTGGCGTTGACGATGGCTATGGGAATGATCAAGAAGCCTATGATCGACTCGTACTGGTCAGGTCAACAACTGTTAGAAACTCCATTCTTTCCATCAGTAATGAGCCGAAATACATATAAGTGAATATTACAGGTCGTTCACTTTCAGAACAATGCAACACAGAAACCCGAGGGTGATCGCATTTGGAAGCTTCGTCTGTTCTATGACATTATCACAAAGCGATTCAAAATTGTTTACATCCGCGAACAAGACATTTCAATTGATGAATCTCTACTGTTTTTCAAAGGAAGGTTATATTTCAAACAATACATATCTACAAAACACTCAAGATTTGGCATAAAATCATATGAGCTGTGTGAGTCACATAGTGGATACACCTGGAAGTATATGCTATACTCGGGTCAAGATGCAGTTCTAAGTGATGGTTTACATGGAAGTAGCTACTGTATTGTGCTGAATCTGATGGATGGACTGCTTGATCAAGGCTATCGATTGGCTGTGGATAACTACTACAACAGTCCAGAACTCTGTATGGATCTGTATGACCAAGCAACATCCTGCTTTGGAACAGTACGATCCAGTCGAGTTGGTATGCCTACTGACTTGCGTCTAAATGTAGATGGAAGCAAATTGAAACGAGGAGATGTCACATATCGTACAACAGATAAACTGCTAGCACTTTGCTGGTATTATAAGAATTATGTAACAAAGTTGTCTAACTGTCATGATGGCACTGTAGTTGACACTGGAAAAAGGGATCGTAATGATCATCCAATTCAAAAAGCACAAGTTATCATGGACTACAACCACATAATGGGCGGTGTAGACAGAACAGATCAGTTATTGGAGTATTATGTTTTTCTGCGCAAAACTGTAAAGTGGTACAAGAAAGTTGCCTTTCATCTGTTGAACATAGCAGTACTCAATGCTCAGATATTCTGGAGCAAGTCCCACCCAGAGGAGAAAGTGACAGGACTTGACTTCCATATGAAGCTTATCTTGGTTATCATTGAAGCAGTTGGTCCTGATGCTAGTGCATCTGATGTTGGTGGCCGACCAAGTACTGGTGTTTCCCCACTTTGTTTGACTGCTAGACATTTCCCTAGTCTCATTCCACCAACTGAGAAGAGAACTACCGTATTTCGACAATGTCGCGTGTGCAATGAGAGTCTCCGACATCGTCATGTTGCTGGTGACAATCGCAAATCTGTGGAAACTAAATATCACTGTGCTGACTGTGGAAATGTACCACTCTGTGCTACACCATGTTTTGCATATTTTCATAATAATGAAGATCTTAAATAACTTGTAATTTTTATGAACAGTTAAACTTAAATTGAATGTATGCAACTAATAACGATTGCTTTTATAAATAAAGTGCACCTATTTTCATCTTTTTGAGCCTTCGGTTATACATATTTGTGTTGCTGTCTCATTTTCTATCAAATGGTATATAATACATGACCATAGCAGAAAGAAAATCACTGTTATAACATATTGAATAAGACGGGTACAATTTTCCTGAAATACGGAAAAATTAACCCGGCTGCAGAATGTTGATTAAAAATTTAAAGTGAGCCTTCAAAGGGTTAATCAAAAAGAAGAGAGATCAAGGGACACACAATGAAGCTACACTGTAACCCATTTAAGACTAATGAGAGAAAATATTCTTTCACTCAACGCGTAATCAAAACTCTGGAATTCTTTACTGGAGGATATAGTAAAGAGCCACAGCCTACTACCCAAGAGATCAGGGTTCGATTCCCACTGGCACTCCTTGTCACCTTGGGCAAGTCGCTTTACACTTCATTGCCTCAGAAGAAAAGGCCTGGCAATCTACTTCTGGTCATACCTTGCCAAGAAAACCCAGGGGCTGCTGGGTCTCCAGGAAGCAGCTTTGACTTGATGGCAAAAAAAGTCTCTTTTTTGAAAGTTAAATGCTAGCACAATGAATTTCTTTGCTATCCTACCTCCATTTATTAAATCAAATGTGATCATTGTATGGTCTGTCAGACGGGTGCCTGGGTGAGAATGTTCACAGTCTTGGCAAAGGCATATATCAATATGATTTGCAAGGGATTGTGGGAAATGCAGTCCATTCACACCAGACACAGCCGCTCACAATAATTAGTTGTGCTTGAGTGTAAAGCCAATAAGATATTTATTTATGGGGTTATTTCTCCCAACACAGATATGCTTGGTAGCACATAAAACAGGATACTTGCTTTCAGTGTTAAACTTAGAAAAACAAAATCAGGAAAACAACAGTTGAACTTGTCAGGCAATCAAATCAAAAGAATAAAGACCAGGATGGTAACAGAATGGTCTTTTCTGTAGGCTTTAGCTAATATTTTCTTAGCAGTGCCTCAATCAACAAACAAAATCCACAAAGTAGGGAAAAACTGTTCTTTTCAGGTTAACTTCTTATATCTTCACACATAGACTCAGAAGTGATTTCCTCAGAGCTCACAAGCAATTAGGTAAGGCTCAATTGCTAGCAGTTACCCAGCTGAAACCCCTTAGCTGGCTTGCTTTCTACTGCGTGGCTCAAATCCTACTCAGGAGCTTTTCTGAGTAGATTTAAGAACAAGTTTGTATTTCTTTGTGATGGTTGTTGTCCTTTGTAACAGTAAATTTACCAAAGGAGTTTAGACAGAGAGCAATCCATGTATTCACAGCCTGTATCTACCACCGCTCCCCCTTCTTCAACAATCATGGGTTCAATATCATGGATTGGCACAGAGGAATTTCTCAATGGAGCACTCTCAGGAGAATACTTGTTTCCCTGCTGTCTTTCAAGGGTATAGCTAGGGCATAGATCAGTGATCATACCTGAGCTTCCATTGCTGTTAGAGTTCCTCTCTAAATAGCCTGGCCAGTATGTAGTCCAGTTCTTATGTCCAGCCTTCCAATCCAGATCCCTGGACACTGGGTCTCTCTTCACATACCTTCTGGCATGGGTCCTAGGGTCCCTTCCAAGTGCAGCCGTCTCCCTCACAGGTACCGTCTGGAGATTCCTAGCTCTGCAGCACCATTCCTCTGGCTTTCCCCAGTCCAATGGTATAAGCTTGCCTTTGGAATGCCTTCCAGTATACGTGCTGCTATGGACTCCTTTAGACCTCCCAAATGCTTTTCTCTTCTTTCTTCCAAAGGGTTTCTTGCCCTCTCTGTCCGTCCGCTCTGGCTTCTGCTTCTGATGATGATCCTCCAGATGATGAAGCTGTCCAAGATCATGAAGATCTCCAAGATGATTAGGATATCCAAGCTGATTCTGAGGATAATTCTCTGTAGAATAAACTCTACCTTTATTCTACTTAGATGAGTGCTCCACCCTAGCACAGCGCAGCTGTGCTGAATCAGGCCCTGCCCTTTGAGATGAGTGCTTGGGAATTACCTCATAGCCCTCCTGATTGAACACACGTTTCCCCACTTCAGCTCCTCTAATGGCTGTTGGAAACCTGGTGCATTCTGGGACTGGTAGTCTTTTATGGAAAAATTCTGTTTTCTTATTTCTACCAGAATTGACAGGTTGCTTGTTCAGAGTCACTTCACCTTTACTATAGCTCCTTCCTGAGCTATGATAAGCTTCCTTATCACAGGTCACTATTGCCAAGCGGCCCCAACACCATTATCTCTCACACTAGATCCTTTGTTCGACTAAGGACTGGGTCTAAATAGCTTTCCCTCATGTTGGTTCGTGAACCATCTGCCCCATAAACAATTTTTTATTTCTTCTAAAAACTTTATCTCCTTAGCATGTCCTAATATGACATTGACCCAGTCAATATTGAGATAATTGAAATATCCCATTATTACTGTGTTGTAAACTTTGCTAGCTTCCCTTATTTCTGTTAGCATTTCATCATCTGTCTGATCTAGGGTTGCCAACTTTTTCACCGAGAAAAACCCGACACCTGTGGCTCGCCATGCTCCACCCATTCTCCGCCCCTAGTCCCACCCCTGCCCCACCCAAAAAAATTACCGAGGATACGTGTAGGCTAACTTCCTTGATCAGATAATAATTAAACTGGGAACCCCAAAATCCAAACATGAAATGTACAACACTGGAGAAATAAAACTATAAAGTAATTTCCTCTTGCACTAAACAAAAACGCAAAGATATTAGCAATACACACTTCCCAGACCAGACATATTCCAGTTAATAAATTCAAAATAAAAAGTATTTTTCTACCTTCTGTTTGGGCATTTTATTTTTCAGTTGCAATTGCTCCAGTCACTTTCTTCTGGTTTCTTCGTGTCTTCTGCGAGCTATCCATTTGCCCTTTCTTCTCTTTTAGATGTTTTCCATTCTCTCTCTATTTCTGCTTTAACATACTGATTGTTTCCTTTTTGCTCTTTCCCCCAATTCTTTCTTTATTCCTTTATCATCCGTTTAAATTTCACCCTTCCATTCTCAAGCCCCTCTTACTCTTCCAATACCTGGCCCATCATAGACTTTTCTTCCACACAAAATATTTTTTCCCCTCTCCATTCTCATTCCCCATCCATTCTAGTCCTCCCCCAAAATCAGTTCCCTTATAGTTCTAGACCCACCCAGCATCCACTCCCTTCTAGTCCCATTCTCCCATGCCCCACATCAGCGCATTTCCAGTCCTATTCCAGCTCTTCATCAGCCCATTTCCAGTGCTAGCCCTCACATCACAGGCCATTTCCAGTCCTAGCCCCCCCCCCAATCACAGCCAATTTGCAGTCCGAGTCCCCCCGCACCATCACAGCCCATTTTCAGTCCTAGTCCCCCCGCACCATCACAGCCCATTTGCAGTCCTAGCCCCCCCCCCCACCATCACAGCCCATTTGCAGTCCTAGCCCCCCTAATCACAGCCTATTTCCATTCCAAGTTCCCCCTCCCTCCACCATAGCCCATTTCCAGTCCAGGTCCCCCCCCCCATAGCCCTTTTCCAGTCCAGGTCCCCTCCACCCCCCTCACAACCCATTTACATTCCATGTCCCCTCCCCAATAGCCCTTTTTTAGTCCTGGCCCCCCCCCATCACAGCCCATTTCCAGTCCAAGTCACCCCCCCATCCCTTTTCCGGTCCAGGCCCCCCCCATCACAACCCATTTCCAGTACAAGTCCCCCTCCCCAGAGCCCTTTTCCAGTCCTGGTCCCCCCCCCATCACAGCCCATTTTCAGTCCAAGTCCCCCATCACAGCCTATTTCCAGTCCTAGGCCCCCACACCATCACAGCCCATTTGCAGTCCGAGTCCCCCCGCACCATCACAGCCCATTTGCAGTCCTAGCCCCCCTAATCACAGCCCATTTGCAGTCCTACCCCCCTAATCACAGCCTATTTCCAGTCCAATTTCCCCCTCCCTCCACCATATCCCATTTCCAGTCCAGGTCCCCCCCCCCCCATAGCCCTTTTCCAGTCCAGGTCCCCTCCACCCCCATCACAACCCATTTCCAGTCCATGTCCCCCCCCCCCCATAACCCTTTTACTTTCCAGGTCCCCCCCCATCACAGCCCATTTCCAGTCCATGTCCCCCCCACATAACCCTTTTACAATCCAGGTCCCCCCCCCCTATCACAGCCTATTTCCAGTCCAAGTCGTCCCCCCCCATAGCCCTTTTCCGGTCCAGGTCCCCCCCCCCCATCACAACCCATTTGCAGTCCAAGTTCCCCCCCCCCCAGCCCTTTTCCGGTCCAGGTCCCCCCCCCACAAAACCCATTTCCCGTCCTAGGTCCCCCCCCAGCCCTTTTCCAGTCCAGGTCCCCCCCCCATCACAGCCCATTTGTAGTCCTAGCCCCCCCCCATCACAGCCCATGCAGTCCTTGGCCTCCCCCCCCCCACCCCGACCAGCACCGCGGCTGTCTGAGGGGCTTTAGAGGGAGCGGCGAAGCCCGCGCAAGGCCCCGGCTCCCTCTGTACAGCCACCAGCGTGAAGAGCCTTTTCCTTCACGCTGGCGGCTGTTTCTGCGAAGCCGCGAATGCTGGGAAAGGTTAAAGGGCATTGCCTTTAACCTTTCCCACCAATCGCGGCTTCACAGAAACAGCCGCCAGCGTGAAGGAAAAGGCTCTTCACGCTGGCGGCTGTAAAGAGGGAGCCGGGGCCTCGCGCGGGCTTCCCCGGCTCCCTCTGAAGCCCTCCGGTGTGTGGGCCGGCCCTGGATGTTTTTTTTTTTTTACTTCAGGTATCGGGTCGGATGAAAAGCCAGTCTTTTGCTCTGGCCGCTCCCGATCTTGCGGCCAGAGCAAAAAACCGGCTTTTCAAGGGCCGGTTTTGCATCTGCGCCGGCAGCCGGCCTGGCCATGGAAAAACCGGCCAGGCCAGCTGAAAACCGGCCAGTTGGCAACCCTAGTCTGATCATTCTGCCCAGTCAGATGGTAGTACACCTCCACTGACATTCCTTTCCATTTTTAATGGAATTTCTATCCATAGAGATTATATAATGCATTTTGTTTCCTGCAAAACCTTTTTCTTGTTTTACTCAATGCCCTCTTTAACATATAGCTCCACCCTTCCACCAATGTGATCTACCCTATCATTGCAATATAGTTTGTAACTTGGTATTACAGTTTCTCATTGGGTATCAGTAGTAGTAGTAGTACCGTGTTTCCCCGAAAATAAGACCGGGTCTTATATTTATTTTTGCTCCAAAAGATTCACTAGGGCTTATTTTCGGTGTAGGGCTTATTTTTTTTTTCATATACAACAATCCACAGCAACAACTGAAAGACAGCCCCTTGGAGAGAAGAGGCCCGCAGCGCAGTGCAGCACAGGCAGCCGATCGGCGTCGGGGAGTGGAGCAGGAGGAAAGCTCCTCCCGCCAAAGTCAATCAGCACAACAGCAGCAACAACTGAAAGACAGCCCCTTGGAGAGAAGAGGCCTGCAGCACAGCACAGCACCGGCAGCCAATCGGCGTCAGGGAGTGGAGCAGGAGGAAAGCTCCTCCCTGGTCCTCCCGCCGAAGCCAATCAGCACAACAGCAGCAACAACTGAAAGACAGCCCCTTGGAGAGAAGAGGCCCGCAGCGCAGCACAGCACCGGCAGCCGATCGGCGTCGGGGAGTGGAGCAGGAGGAAAGCTCCTCCCTGGTGGGACACCCCCCCCCCCCAGGTACCGAATCTGTCAGTCCGTCGATGATCTTCACTAGGGCTTATTTTCGGGGTAGGGCTTATATTACGAAAATCACAGAAAAACGTGCTAGGGCTTATTTTCGGGGAAACACGGTAGTAGGGTATCCTCCTTCCACCAGGTCTCTGAAATGCCAATTACAGTTAACCTTACACTCAGTGCTATATATTCTAACTCTCCCATCTTATTTTTCAGACATCTAGAATTTGCATAAAGACATTTCAAAGTTCGTTTTTTCTTCATATTAACAATCTGGCTATCAGATGACAGGGTCATTTGGAATCTTTCAGCTGTCTGATTTTTATTTTTTAAGGCACCTGGGTTACTTTTACCTTTCTCCAGGAACAAGCAGGAAGTCAGTCCTCACATATGGGTGACTGCATCAACGAAGCCTGCGCTGATTCACTCCCCAGCTTTCAAAGTCTTTGAGAGTTAGACCGCGCATGCGCAGTCACCTTCCCACCAAAGAGTGCCATCGTAACCTCAGACTTCTTTTTCCGCAGAGCTCTACAGACATCCTGTCTGTCATTCCCGGTAAAGTGGATTTTTTTTCTTCCTTTTTGCTGCGTTTTTGTGCTGTTTTTTTCAGTCAGTGGTTTCAAACAATGTGGCAAATGCCCCCATACCATGTTGATTATGGACCGTCACATTTCCTGCATTAAGTGCCTCAGTGCAGATTACAACAGCTCCACTTGCCCGCTCTGCCTGCCGATGTCGAGCAAGAGCCAGAGGAATCACTGCTCTCAGAAACTGCGTCCGACAACTCAGCATCACGTGCATGTGCTCAATCCAAGCCCCAAGGTTGTGAAGCCTCGGCCTGGGGGTCATCCTCCAAGGACCCCCCATGTGGGTCCAGGACTTCATACAAGTCTACATTGAGGTCTGATCCTGGTTCCAGGGGTAAGACCTCAGGCACCCGGCTTGGAGTCCTCGACATGATGCCAAGGGTGATGGCTGGGAGTGGCCTTCGAAGCTGCCCCAGTAAGAGGAGACTCCCACCACGTCAGGGGATTGACCCAGTCACCAACTACTACTACTACTACTACTGAGCATTTGTATAGCGCTACCAGTCATACGCAGCGTTGCACAGACATGTAAGAGACAATCCCTGCTCATCAGAGCTTACAATCTAGTCAAGACCAAACACAGAAGGTGTAAGCAGGGGTAAAACAAGGGGAAAGAAAAAGGAGATCAGGTGAGTCAAGATCCAAAAACAGCAGCGAAGAGGTGAGCTTTCAACCTGGATTTGAAGAGGGTTAGAGAAGGTGCCTGGCATACAGACATAGGTAGTTTGTTCCAGGCGTAAGGTGCAGCAAGGTGAAAGGAGCGGTCTGGAATTAGCAGTAGAAGAGGGGTACAGATAGAAGCAGTTGGCTAGAAGAGCGGAGTTCCAGAGGGGGGTTGTAAGGAGAGATAAGAGAAAAAAGGTACTGAGGAACCGCAGAGTGAATGCATTTATAGGTCAGCAGGAGACGTTTGAACTGGATGCGGAAATGGATAGGGAGCCAGTGAAGTGACTTGAGAAGAGGAGTAATATGGGCATAACGAAGCTGGTGGAAGATTAGCCATGCAGCGGAGTGTTGAACAGATTGAAGGGGAGAGAGATGATTCAAAGGGAGACCAGCAAGACGTAGGTTACAGTAATCGAGACGGGAGGTGATTAAGGAGTGGATAAGCGTTTTAGTAGTATGTTCAGAAAGGAAAGGGCAGATTTTGCTAATGTTATAGAGAAAGAAACGGCAGGTCTTAGCTACGAGATGGATATGTGTGGAGAAAGAGAGAGAGGAGTCAAAGACAACCCCCAGATTGCGGGCTGAAGAAACAGGAAGAAGTACAGAGCTATCCACAGAGACTGAGAAAGGAGGAAAAGGAGGGGAAGTTTTAGGGGGAAAGATAAGAAGTTCAGTCTTGGCCATGTTCAGTTTCAAGCGGCGGTGAGACATCCAGGCAGCAATGTCAGAAAGGCAGGCAGAGATCCAGGTGTAGAGAGGTAGATCTGGGAGTCATCAGCATACAGATGGTACTGAAAGCCATGGGAAGAGATAAGCGCACCAAGGGACTGGGTATAGAGAGAGAAAAGGAGCGTACCCAAGACAGATCCTTGGGGTACACCAACTGGGAGCAGGGTAGCGGAGGAGGAGGAGGAGCCACCAGAACACACACTGAAGGAGCGATGGAGAGATAGGAGGAGAACCAGGATAGTATACAAATCCAACAACAAACCAGGATAGTATACAAATCCAACAACACATTGATTCAGAAGCCCCACTAGATCCAAACCAGCATGGCTTCAAAGAAGCCCATGGAGTTGAAACCCTCCTAACTTCCCTAATGGACACACTCATTAATACAACAGACAACATCAGAAATGGAGTAGCTATGATCTTCCTAGACATAGCAGCAGCTTTTGACTCTGTTGACCATGACCAACTGCTTGCCCGTCTCCACGAAAAAGGAATTCAAGGAATGGCATGGAATTGGTGCAGATCTTACCTTGAAGATCGCTGGCAACAGGTACGGATTGGTGATACTACATCTCAACCTTTCCATCAGAAGCAAGGAGTACCGCAGGGTTCCTCTCTCTCAGCTCTTCTATTTAACATCTATATGCAACCTATTTGCAACATTTCCCGCTCATTCGGAATATCATGTCTCATCTACGCGGATGATGTGCTCTTATTCACTCCAATTAATGTGTTAAAACCGGACTACACTACATTAATCACCTGCTTCAATTCAATCTCAGACTGGCTGCTCTCACAAAATCTCAGAATCAATTTAAAAAAAAACGAAGTCCTTATTGTCACTAGGAACAAAGACTTCTCGCCTCCACCAACTCTAAAAACAAGAGATGCTGATCTACCACTCAAAACCTCAATACGTTACCTGGGTGTCATCAGGGGCGGCCCAAGGGGGGTGCGGGGCCATGTGCGGAGACTCGGTGCGGGGCCTCATTTGCATAAGTGGCCTTATTTGCATAAATATTTGCATAATGTTACCATACACTAACTTTTAGTAAACATGTCTCTTAATGAGTGTATGGATAAAGAAAGACTAAAAGATTTCTACATTACTATAATCCAGTGCCAACCGCCAGGCACATTAGGAACTACTACAAACGCTGCCCATTTAGAACCCATAGCAAACCCGCTGTATCCTGACAGCATTACCAGGACTCACAAAGCACCAGACCCTACCTATCAAAAGGAAACACTGCAAATATTAAACCAGTACATTTCAGAGAATACTGGGGAAAGAGAACAAGTGGCAATGTCAAATAGGAATTACATAAACAGAATACCTCAGCTCAGTTACACATGCAGAACATAGACCATCACCAAACAAGGAATCGCAATTTAGAAACAGGAAGGCAATAATTAAACTGGGAACCCCAAAAGCCAAACTTGGAATGTACAACAACACTGTAGAAATAAAACTATAAATCAATTTCCTCTTGTACCAAACAAAGCGCAGACGTTAATGATGCACATTTCCCAGAGCTTTCATATTCCAGTTAATAAATTCAAAATAAAGAGATATATTTCTACCTTTTGTGCATTTTTTTTCAGTTGCAATTGCTCCAGCCACTTTCTTCTGGTTTCTTCATGTTTTCTGCTAACTCTCCATCGTCTGCTGTCCATTTGTCCTTTCTTCTCTCTTCTAGTTTTCTTTCCATCCTCTCTCTCTACATCTGCTTTAACATACTAATCTTTATCCTTTTGCTCTTTCCTCATTCTTATTTCATCCACACAAATTTTACCCCTCCATCCTCAATCCCCACTTACTCTCCCAATACCCGGCCAATTGTAGATTTTTCATCCCTCCCACACAAAATATTTTTCCCCTCTCCATTTTACTCTCCCAGCCCCATCCCATTCTAATCCTCCCCCAACATCAGCTCCCTTCTAGTTCCAGTCTCACCCAGCATCCATTCCCTTCTAGTCCCTGCATCAGCCCATTTCCAGTCCTAGCCCCCCATCAACCCATTTCCAGTCCTAGCTCCCCCATCCATTTTCAGTCTGAGTCCCTTCATCAGCTCATTTCCAATCCTAGCCCCCCATCAGCCCATTTCTAGTCATTTCCTAGCCCCACCATCAGCCCATGTCAAATCCTAGCTCCCCTCCACTCAGCCCAATTCCAGTCCAAACCCCCCATGAGCCTACTTCCAGTTCTAGCCCCTCCATGAGTCCATTTCAATTCAAGCCCCCACCACAGCCCATTTCCAATCTTAGCTCCCCCCAACAGCCCATTTCCAGTCCTATCCTAGCTGCTCCATCAGCCCATTTTCAGTTCTAGCTCCCTTCCCTCACAGCCCATTTCCATTCCAAGCTCCCTCCCCATCAGCTATTTGCAGTTCAAGCCTCCCCGTCCACTCAGTCCATTTCCAGTCATAGCAATCCCCCAACCCATTACCAGTCCTAGCCCCCCATCAACCCATTTTCAGTTTAAGCCCCCCCTATAACCCATTACCAGTCCTAACCCCCCATCAGCCCACTTCCAGTCTTAACCCCATCAGCCCATTTCCAGTCAGCCCCCCATAGCCCATTGCCAGTCCTAACCCCCCCCCATCAGCCCACAGCCCATTACTAGTCCTAACCACATCAGCCCACCTCAAGTCCTAACCCCTCCCCATCAGCCCTTTTCCTGTCCTAGCGCCCCCATAGCCCATTAGCAATCCTAACCCCCATCACCCTATTTCCAGACAGCCCCCATCAGCCCACAGCCCATTACCAGTCTTAACCCCCCCCCCAGCCCATTTCCAGTCCTAACCCCCCATCACCCCATTTCCAGTCAGCCTCCATCACCCCACAGCCCTTTAACAGTCTTAACCCCCCCATTTCCAGTCCTAACCCCCCCATCACCCCATTTCCAGACAGCCTCCATCAGCCCCCAGCCCATTACCAGTCTTAACCCCCCCAGCCCATTTCCAGTCCTAAACCCCCCCAGCCCATTTCCAGTCAGCCTCCATCAGCCCCAGCCCATTAGCAGTCTTAACCCCCCCTAGCCCATTTCCAGTCCTAACCCCCCCAGCCCATTTCCAGTCCTAACCCCCCTCACCCCATTTCCAGTCAGCCTCCATCAGCCCCAGCCCATTACCAGTCTTAACCCCCCTAGCACATTTCCAGTCCTAATCCCCCCCAGCCCATTTCCAGTCAGCCTCCATCAGCCCCAGCCCATTAGCAGTCTTAACCCCCCCTAGCCCATTTCCAGTCCTAACCCCCCCTCCAGCCCATTTCCAGTCCTAACCCTCCCCTTGCACATTTCCAGTCCTAACTCCCCCCCTTGCACATTTTCATTCATTACCCCCCCCTTGCACATTTCCAGTCCTAACCCCCCATCACCCCATTCCCCGACAGCCACCATCAGCCCCCCCCCGTCCCTTCCCGTCCCTTCCGGCAAATTAAAAAAAAAAAAAAACCTGGCTCTAGCTGCTGCCGCGTCCGTCGCAGCAGCGGCAGAATGGCGTGTCCCGCGGGGCCCCCTCTCCTCGTCGAGCCCTCTGCAAGGGCTTTCAGATTCGCGAAGGGAGAGTGCTCCCTCGCGTCTCTGTAAAGCCCGCAGGGGCTAATGGGAAATTTCCCATCAGCCCCTCGCGTCTAAAGGGGCAGATGGGAAATTTCCCATTAGCCCCTGCGGGCTTTACAGAGACGCGAGGGAGCACTCTCCCTTCGCGAATCTGAAAGCCCTTGCAGAGGGCTCGACGAGGAGAAGGGGCCCCGCGGGACACGCCATTCTGCCGCTGCTGAGACGGACGCGGCAGCAGCCAGAGACAGGTTTTTTTTAAAAATGTAATTTAAAAAAAAAGCAGAATGTTCTTTGCGCGGGGCCCCCTGAAACGCGGGGCCCTGTGCAAAAAACATTCTTGCTCAATGGACGGGCCGGCCCTGGGTGTCATACTTGACCAGCGGCTGGAATTCAAAGAACATATAAAAAATACTGTAAAAGCCATCTACTATAAAATCAGGACTCTCCGACACCTCAGACCTATGCTCGAACCATGCGACTTCCGCACAACCTTCCAGGCATTAGTCACCCCTCACTTTGACTATGCAAATATCGTACTACATGGCCTATCCAAGAGCACGCTGAACCCACTTCAATTGGCCATGAATACAGGGGCCAGGGTTCTTCATGGATCCTCAAAGAGTCAACATATTACTCCCATCCTATTTGATCTTCACTGGCTCCCACTATCATGCAGGATTTTATACAAAGCCCTCATTCTGACCTTCAAAGCATTCCACCATATCTTATCAACCTCGTTATCTGACCTCCTTCATCTCACATAGAACACCAGATCTAGACGATCTGTAACAGAGAACATGCTAACAGTCCCAAAAGTCATTACAAAACTCTCTCAGACAACCACTATAAGAGCATTCTCATCCTTCGCCCCTAGATGCTGGAACGCGCTACCACCTAGTATTAGATCACAAAAAGACCTGTCCCAATTCAGAAAATCCCTAAAAACACACCTCTTCCTACAACACTTCTCACAATGTACTGACTCCCCACCCCCTCCCCCTCTTACACAAACCATCGATCATGGCTAGTCAAATAAGCTCCCAAAACTTCATCACCCGCTCTAGATCAATCCCCACAAACCCTATCTTTAGAGATCGAGCATTTAAGAATCTTTTGTAAATAGTTATGAATATCTGTTATGTATTTAATCCCTGTTATCCATGTTTTTACTTCCTGTTACTTGTAAACTTAGCATTTGTTCTATGTTTAAGTACAAAGTTGTTAAAATGTAAACCGCGCTGATGATAAAAGTGCGGTATATAAAAGCTGTTAAATAAATAAATAAATACAGAGCCCTTAAAGCCAAGCGAGGACAGAGTATCGAGGAGAAGGTTGTGGTCAATGGTGTCGAAAGCAGCAGAGAGGTCAAGAAGGATGAGGACAGAGTACAGGCCCTTAGATTTTGCCAGGAACAAGTCACTGGAGACTTTGACAAGAGCCGTTTCAGTAGAGTGTAAAGGATGAAAGCCAGACTGTAAGGGATCCAGGAGGGCATGAGAGGAGAGGAAGTCGAGGCAGCGGCGGTGAACCGCACGTTCAAGTAGTTTGGAAATGAAGGGAAGGAGGGTGATGGGTCAATAATTAGAAGGACAGGTGGGATCAAGTGAGGGTTTCTTGAGGAGAGGTGTGACCACAGCATGCTTGAAGTCTGCAGGGACAGTTGCAGTGGAGAGCGAAAGGTTGAGAATATGAGAGATGGAAGGGACAACGGTGGAGGAGATGGGGCTTAGGAGATGGGTGGGGATAGGATCAGAAGAGCAGGTGGTGAGTTTGGAGGAAGAAAGAAAGTGTGCTGTTTCCTCTTCAGAGATCACAGGAAAGGAAGGGAGGGTAGCAAGGGAAGGGGGGAGAGTTGGGATTGGATAAGGGGAGGAGGGGAAATAGCTGAGTTTGTGGGGAACTGGTGGGTGATCTTGTGGATTTTGTCATGGAAATAGCCAGGGTTTGGGCGGAAAGGGAGGGAGGGATCAGAGGCTGAGGCACTTTGAGGAGAGAGCTGAGAGTAGTAAAGAGACGGCGAGGATCAGAGGCTAGAGAGTTAGTCAGATGGATATAGTAGTCTTGTTTGGCAAGAGCTATGGCTGACTGGAAAGAGAGAAGCATGAATTTGAAGTGTAGAAAGACTTCAGGGGAGCGGGATTTGAGCCAAGCACGCTCAGCAGAACGGGCACAGGAATGTAGATAGCGGGTAGTGGATGAAAGCCAGGGCTTTGGTGCAGAACGTCTCACAGGACATGGGGTGAGTGGAGCGAGAGCATCCAGAGCCGAGGAGAGTGCAGTGTTATAGGAAGTTACTGCCTCGTCAACAGACTTGGATGACATAGTGGAAGAAAGAGATGGAGAGATGGCAGAAGAGAGAGCCAAGGGTTCAATAGCATGAAGGTTTCTAAATAGGTTAGAGGAGACAGGACAAGGCTGAGGCAGTGGGAGGTGAAGATTAAAGCTTAAAAGGTGATGGTCAGATAAGGGAAGAACTGAGCTACGAAAGTTCAAGGGTAAGGAGCTAGAGAAGAATATCAGGTCCAGGCAGTGGCCATGCTGGTGAGTGGGGGCAGTGGAACAGTGTTGGAGGTCAAACGAGGAGGTGAAGGAGAGGAGCTTTAAAGCATGAGGATCAAAGGGGTTATCGATATAAATGTTAAAATCCCCAAGAATAAGAGTGGGGGAAGAGGAATCCAGAAAGAAGGAAAGCCACGAGTCAAAGTTAGTGAGAAATGTAGAAGCAGACTTGTGAGGAGGTCGATAAATATCAGCTACCTGGACAGGAAATGGAGTGAAGAGGCAGATGGAGTGGACTTCGAAAGAGAGAAAGGAGTGAGACTGAGGCAGCAGGAGGGGTTGGAATTGGCAAGAGGGAGAAAGTAGAAACCCAACACCACCACCACGGCCAGTGGGACGAGGCGTGTGGGAGAACTGATAGCCCCCATGGCAGAGGGCAGCAGTAGATGCGGTATCATCTGGGAGGAGCCAGGTCTCAGTTAGAGCAAGAAGATGTAGAGCATTGGAGATAAAGAGATCATGAGTAAAAGCAAGTTTATTAGAGACAGAGTGTGTTCCATAAGGCACATGAGAAAGGGAGAGAGGAAGGGGAAAGGAGAGGGATATGGATAAGATTAGACATGTTGCGTGAAGATCTCTTCTCAGAGTGAGACAGAAATATAGGGGGGCCAGGATTGGGGTTGATATCTCCGGATGAGAGAAGGAGAAGGAGTAGTAGAGTACGGGATAGAGAGGAGACAGTACGGCGGAAACAAAGGTGAGGTTGCCTTAGAGAGAGAGGAGATGGTTGGATGACAGGTAGAAAGTGATGAAGCTCAAGAGCTGATGATTGGTTAGAAGACAGAATGGAGGGGAAAGTGAGGGTGGTAAAGGGGGTATGAGGAGTGGATGAGTGAGGGTGCAGGTAGGAGGGGAAGCAGTTAGGGAGTATGGAGAAAAGGAAGATAATGTGATGTGGAGCCATGGAAAAGGAACAGAGAGGGGCTATGCAGCATATGTTATTTTTACAAGCAATGAGGCAGCAATGGAGTCTACAGGCTATGCCATACAAAATACACAATGTAAATATAACTCACATAAAAATCAATATTACTTTAATAATTACAAAATACAAAAATGTTATAACCCACTATTTAACAAATATACATGATATCATCAATGTGTATACGTATAAATTTCATTCTGATATTCACTAAAAGATTATTCATCGATAGGTTTTTGCCAGAAATTAATACATATTTAGTGAATATTAGAATGAAATTTATATACACATTGATGATATGATGTATATTTGTTAAATAGTGGATTATACCATTTTTGTATTCTGTAATTATTAAAGTAATATTGATTTTTATGTGAGTTATATTTGCATTGTGTATTTTGTATGGTTTGTATATTTATGCAAATAGGTGGTGTGTCTTGTAGCTTGTCTACAGGCTATGCAGCATATGTTATTTTACAAGCAATGCGGTAGCAATGGAGGTAGTAGTGAGGTAGCAATGGAGGTAGTGAGGTAGCAATGAGGTAGCAATGGAGGGTAGTAATGCTGTAGCAATGGAGGTAGTAGTGAGGTAGAGAGACAGAGGAGGAGCGTAACTCTTGCAGATGCACAGGGGAACAAACGGAGCAAGAGACGAAAGTAGGTTTGGACCAGACTGCTTTATTGAAGAATATCCCTATGCGTTTCGGCTTACGCCTTCTTCGGGGGACATACAGCAGTGTTGTACAGGTTGAGATGTCTCATAAAGACAATTGGGTAAAAAAGCACTATGTATTGATAGCGCCGTAATTGATGAGGTAGTCTCTTAAAGACAATTGAGTCGTAGCACTATGTAATGGTGTTGAGGCAGGCAAATGTGAACATAGAATATAACCAAATGGGCAGATTCCAAAAGACCAACGTATCGAATCTTGCACACAATAGCATCTTTATGAGACATCTCAACCTGTACAACACTGCTGTATGTCCCCCGAAGAAGGCGTAAGCCGAAACGCGTAGGGATATTCTTCAATAAAGCAGTCTGGTCCAAACCTACTTTCGTCTCTTGCTCCGTTTGTTCCACGGTAGTAGTGAGGTAGCAATGGAGGTAGTAGTGAGGTAGCAATGGAGGGTAGTAATGCTGTAGCAATGGAGGTAGCAATGAGGTAGCAATGGAGTCAAGAGGCTATGCAGCATATGTTATATTTACAAGCAATGACTGGTTGTAGGAATTGTCGGTTGTTCGTTGTGGAGTCCTCATTGATTGTAGTGTTGTGTTGTGAGCTTCTTGTGGTACATGTTTGTTCCTGATGGCGCTTCTTTTTTGAATGGCCGCTGTTCCAGCTTGTTGGGGCTGGTCACTGGAGGCGGGATGATGTTGTAGGCTCTGGTTCAACCCCGATCGCTCAGGGGAGCTCGTTGGTGGCGTCAGGCAGTGTGTTGCTGCGCCAGATGTGTTCTGTAATAGGTTAGTGATTTTAGTCCTTTGCAGGTTAGTTTGATCTGGGATTGGGTCGAGGGCGCTGGCTGTATGCTCGCCTTAGTGTCCCACCGAAGGGCCACACCAAAGGGCCCTCTGGCAAGGCACTCCGGCGCGGGCCTGCCAGGTGCGGGCACACCAGCCAGCGTGCTCCCTTTAAATGTGCCGCAAGGGCCCCGATTGGGCCTTGGGAGGTGGAGCTGGAGGGGCAAGTTGCTGCCAATGCCCTGCCAATGTCCGATCGGGCTGCTGGTTGTGTTCGGAGAAGGGGAGGTTGGTCTGCCGGCGTGCTCCCTTTAAATGTGCCACAAGGGCCCTGATTGGGCCTTGGGAGGTGGAGCGGGAGGGGCGAGTTGCTCCCGATTCCCTGCCAACGTCTGGTCGGACTGCTGGTTGTATCCGGAGAAGGGGAGGTTGGTCTGCCGGCGTGCTCCCTTTAAAATCAACTTGCATCACCATCAGTGATTCCCCTTTGAGGGAGACGGCTTTGTGCTCAATCCTGTCAAAGCCCAAACAGGCCACTGCAGAGCCTACTGGCATCGAAGCCAGGATTGCGACCTTGGAGCGCAGCCTGGCTGCCTTCCTCAAGGCACAGCGGGACCCAATGCCCAGAACCTCTAGGTCCTCTGTGCCAACTACGAGTCCCTCTACCGCGAGCACCGCCCCAGAGGATGTCCAGCCAGTGCTGGAGCAGTTTGCCCATTTGGAGTTGCATCAGTTGGCCTTGCAGACGAGGTGTGTCAAGGACATCACTCTTCCTTGGCATCAGCGGTTCATCGACCCGATGACTGCCCAGGACTTGAGGTCTCGTCCAGCTCAGAGTCGGACTGGGAGACTGATAACAAGTCACTTGACACTGTGCTGCACAAGGATGTTCCCTTTGAGCCATCCCCCCAACCAAGAGCGCTGGAGGACCCCACCCGAGGACCTCGCATTCCTCAACTTTGTCCCAGGTGATGTCACAGGCTCTGGCCTTTGTAGCGGAGCTGGAGGACGAGCCTCATGCCAAGGATCTAGAGAGTCTCCAGTACGAGACCTCTCCATAAGAGCACTGATGGTGCTGATTCCTCCCCATCCTAGAACGCTTATTGTTCAGGATGTGGGAAAGCCTGGTAACAGTACCAATAGTGAGCTGGCGACTTGATTACCAGTATCGAGTTGGCAAGAGCTCCGGCTTCCAGAAAACACAGCTGTCTCACAAATCCATGGTGGTGGAGTTGGCCATGCATCGGATCAAGAGCCAGAAGATGCACTCCTCGGTGCCGCCTGATAGAGAGGCCCACACCATGGATGGCTTTGGCAGAAAATGTTTCCGGGGCTCAATGCTCACAACCCGCATCCAGGCTTACCATCTATACATGGGTATGTATCTGAGGGACCTGGAAAAGGTGCTCAGCTGGATTGGTGGGTGAACCTCTTGAGTGGTTCTGGACCCTTGTTTCCATGGTCAAGGAATGCTTCAAATTTCAGACTCATGCTGCCTTTGACTGCTTTGAGTCTGTGGCTCATGTAGCTGTGGTGGGTGTTAGTGCCCACTGCTTGGCTTGGCTACAGTCCTTGGATTAGGAACAATGGGTACAGTACAAGCTGGACGATGTCCCCTGCCGAGGAGAGAACCTTTTTGGCAAACCCATGATCAACAAGGCGGCCAAGTTGGAGACAGAGTTCTTGACTAGGACTAGGCTGTCCCAGAAGATGGCTGACCCTTCCCGTTGGAAGGCTTCAGGGAAAAGCCCTTTCACCCGAAGGCCAAGAAAGCTTACAGAAAATTTCCCCAATTTCTGGCCTATTAGGCTTCCCAACAGGGTCAAAGGGCCAAGGGCACAGCCCCCATAAGCAGAAATCCCCCAAACCTCAAACAGCATCCCGGCCACAGCCTGGGGGGGGGGGGGGTTGACTCCTTGGGAATAGCTTATCTTCCCCTAGCAGGACAGGGCACAAGGCACTTGGGAGGACGTCTGGTTCACTTTGCTCACTTCTGACTGGGCATCACTATCGGGTGCTGCAGGTGGTATGATTCTGCACTTCGACCAGATGTCACCTCCCTTCTTTCTAGGAGAACTTCCCATGACCTCCTTGCACAGAGAGCTCCTGCAGAAGGAACTTGAGTCTCTACTCGAGTTCCGAACAATGGAGCCAGTACCTCCTCCCCTCTGGGGCACGGGGTTCTACTCCTGGTATTTTCTCATCCCAAAAAAGACAGGTGAAAGAACTCAAAACATACCTATTCTCCGAACACTTTGAAATCCCCTACCCCCCAAGTCCAGCCCCACAGCATCCACAGACACACAAATACAAAGCCCTTAAAATCACAATTAGCTAACCATACACAGACCTCCCACAGACACACCAAAAACTCACGATAAAAAAATGGAAATAAATTCCTCCACTCCCACATGACCAATGAATATTCTACCCTGTAACTCATTGTATATAACCTTTTTTGTAAATAACCATTGTAAATAGTTTTGGCAGTTCTTCGCCTCATTACCTGTAAAAAGTTAGAAACCTCTGTTTAATATAATGATACAGAAGTATACAAAAGAATACAAAATGTAAATAGTTCTGACAGTTTATCGCACTATTATCTGTAAAAAGTTAGAAATTTCTGTTCTATGTAATGGTATACAGAAGTATACAAAACTGTTAACTTGTTCCATGTAAACCGCCCCTGATCTCTGGAAGAGGCGGTATAGAAGAAATAGATAAATAAATAAAATAAATAAATAAGGTGACTTTCAGCCCATCCTGGATCTGCGGTACCTAAACTACTTTTTGATCAAAGAGAAGTTCAAGATGCTATCCCTTGGAACATTGCTGCCCTACCCTCTGCAGGGAGATTGACTATGCTCCTTGGATCTCAAAGATGTCTATACCCACATTCTGATCCATTCCCGGCGCTGTCAGTACCTCCGCTTTGTCATCAGAGGATGCCACTACTAGTACAGGGTGCTCTGTTTTGGCCTCTCCTCAGCCCCCAGGGTATTTACCAAGTGCCTGGCAGTAGTCGCCGCCCAGCTCTGCTTACTGGGGGTCTTTGTCTTTCCTTATCTGGATGACTGTCTTGTAAAAGCCAGCTCACCCGAGGAGGTGCGCCATGTGGCCCAGTGCACCATATGGGTGCTGCATCATCTGGGATTTGTGATCAACTTCCCAAAATAGTATCAGCTCCCAACCCAGCACCTGGAATTCATAGTGGACCTTCTGGACTTGACCCATGCCAGGGCATTCCCTCCCCCCCAGACCAGCGCAGCATCTGGCAACCCTAGGAAGAGAAATACAGGGTCACTCATCAGTGTCCGCCCATCTCCTGCTGTGCCTCTTGGGTCACATGGCCTCCACAGTTCATGTAACCCCACAGGTCCGTCTACGGATGCGACAGGCCCAGTAGACCTTCCGCTCTCAATGGAATCAGGCCACGGGCTGAACACCCAGCCAATGGTAGCCTCTCTCACCTGGTGGCAGAGCCAGCAGAATCTCATGGCTGACCTTCCCTTCCAGGCTCCACCGGACCACGGATGCCTCCAAACTTGGCTGGGGAGCCTACTGCGACGGCTTGTTGTCGCAGGGTGCATGGTCTCGGGAGGAAAGTGTCCTCCAGATCAACTTCCTGGAATTCAGAGCTGTGACAAATACCCATTGGGTGTTCCAGGACCTCCTGGAAGATCAGGTTGTGCTCGTCAGACAGATAACCAAGTAGCAATAAGAACATAAGATATGCCATACTGGGTCAGACTAAGGTCCATCAAGCCCAGTATTCTGTTTCCAACAGTGGCCAATCTAGGTCATATGTACCTAGCAGTTTCCCCAAGAGACACAAGTTCCACAATGCTTGTACTGGGTCAAGCATTGATATCTTCGGTCACTTCTTAATAATGGTTTATGGACCTTTCCTCCGGGAACTTGTCCAAACCTTTTTTAAACCCAGCTACACTAACAGCCTTTACTACATCCTCCGGTAACAAATTCCAGAGTTTGATTACATGTTGAGTGAAAAAATATTTTCTTTTATTAGTCTTAAATAGTTTACCCTGTAGCTTCATTGCATGTCCCCTAGTCTTTCTATATTCTGATAAGGTAAACAATCGATCTACGTTTACCCGTTCCACTCCGTTCATTAATTTATAGACTTCTATCATATCTCCCCTCAGCCATCTCTTTTCCAGGTTAAAGAGCCCTAACCTTTTTAGCCTTTCTTCATAGGAGTATCCTTCCATCCCCTTTACCATTTTGGTGGCTCTTCTCTGAACCTTTTCTAAAATCGCTATATCCTTTTTAAGATACGGCGACCAGAATTGCACACAATATTCAAGGTGCGGTCTCACCATGGAACGATACAGAGGCATTATAATATCTTTTGTTTTATTTTCCATTCCTTTCCTTATCATACCTAGCATTCTATTTGCTCTCTTGGCCGCCGCTGCACACTGGGCCGAGGGTTTTAACATGGTATCCACAATGACGCCTAAATCTTTTTCCTGGGTGGTGGTTCCTAATGTGGAACCTTGCATCGTGTAACCATAGTTTGGGTTGTTCTTCCCTAGGTGCATAACCTTGCACTTGTCCACATTAAATTTCATCTGCCATTTTGATGCCCAGTCTTCCAATTTATCAAGATCCTCTTGCAATTTTTTACAATCCTCTTGGGTTTTAACAACTTTAAATAGTTTTGTGTCATCTGCAAATTTGATAACCTCACTCATTATTCCACTTTCCAGGTCATTTATGAATATGTCAAAAAGCAGCGGACCCAGCACAGATCCCTGGGGTACACCACTATTCACCTTTCTCCATTGGGAAAATTGGCCATTTAGCCCTACCCTCTGCTTTCTATCTTTTAACCAGTTCCTGATCCACAATAGTACGCTGCCTCCTATCCCATGACTCTTTAGTTTTGCCAAAAGTCTCTGATGATGGACCTTGTCAAAGGCTTTCTGAAAGTCCAGATACACAATATCAACCGACTCACCTTTGTCCACCTGTTTATTCACTCCTTCAAAAAAACATAACAGATTAGTAAGACAAGATCTTCCTTGTCTAAAGCCATGTTGGCTGTCTCCCATTAGGTCGTGACTATCTACATGCTGAGTAATTTTATTCTTTACCATGGTTTCTACCATTTTTCCCGGTACTGACGTCAGGCTCACCGGTCTGTAGTTTCCCGGATCACCCCTGGAACCCTTTTTAAAAATTGGTGTTACATTGGCGATCCTCCAATCTTCAGGTATTAGAGATGATTTTAATGATAGTTCACAGATTACTGATAGCAGGTCTGCAATCTCATATTTCAGTTCTTTCAACACCCTTGGATGTATACCATCTGGCCCAGGTGATTTGCTACTCTTCAGTTTATCTAATAGTTGTAAGACATCTTCCCGATGTATCGATATTTCCTTCAATTCTTCCGCACCTTTAAATACCACTTCAGTCATGGGTAACATCCCTACATCTTCCTCAATAAAGACCGAAGCAAAGAATTCATTCAGTCTCTCCGCTATCGCCTTGTCGCCTCTTAGTGCTCCTTTAACCCCTTTATCATCTAATGGACCAACTGACTCTCTCACAGGTTTTTTGCTACGAATGTACTTGAAAAGGTCTTTATTTCGCATTTTTGCTTCCGCAGCAAGCTTCTTCTCAAATTCTCTCTTTGCCTGCCTTATCAATGCCTTGCATTTGACTTGCCAGTGCTTGTGCTGTTTCCAGGTTTCGTCGTTTGTCTCTTTTTTCCATTTCCTGAAAGATGCTTTTTTGGCAACAACAGCCTCTCTGACTTCACCTTTAAACCATGCTGGCAGTTTTTTGGACTTCCTTCCACTTTTCTTAAAGCGTGGAATACAGCTGGTCTGGGCTTCCAATATAATATTTTTCAACAACACCCAAGCTTGATGTACGTCTTTAACCTTTGCAACTGCTCCTTTTAGTTTTTTCTTAACTGTTTTCCTCATTTTATCATAGTCTCCCTTTCGAAAGTTAAAAGGTAGTACTGTGGATTTCCTTACTATCCCTCCTCCACTAATTAAATCAAAGGCGATCATGCTATGATCACTATTGCCAAGTGGCCCCAACACCCTTATCTCTTGCACTAGATCTGGTGTTCCACTAAGGACTAGGTCTAATATGGCTTCCCCTCTGGTCGGTTCATGAACCATCTGCTCCAAGAAGCAGTCATTTATTTCATCTAGGAACTTTATCTCCCTAGCATGTCCTGACGTGACACTGACCCAGTCGATACCGGGGTAATTGAAATCACCCATTATTATTACTGCGCTGTAACTTTTGTTAGCCTCCTTGATTTCTTTGAGCATTTCATCATCCATTTGGTCATTCTGGCCAGGCGCTCGATAGTACACCCCAACTGCCATTGCCTTCCCCCTTTTATATGGAATTTCAATCCATAGAGATTCTACAGCAGATTTTGTTTCCTGCAAAACGTTAATCCTTTCTGAGTCAATGCCCTCTCTAACATAGAGTGCAACCCCTCCACCAATTTGATCAGCTCTATCATTACGATATAGTTTGTACCCAGGTATCACAGTGTCCCACTGGTTGTCCTCCTTCCACCATGTCTCTGATATTCCAATCATATCTAACCTTTCATTTAGTGCTATATATTCTAACTCTCCCATCTTATTCTTTAGACTTCTAGCATTTGCATACAAGCATTTTAGAGAATGTATTTTATTCATGTTAATTTGGCTATTGTTAGACATGGGTAAATTGGGATCTTTAAGCTCTGTCTGCTCCATACTTGAGGGCATTTGGGCTACTTTACTCTTTTGTGGAACCTCTCTGCTTTTGGTAGTATCCTTCAAGGATACATTCTTCCGAACCATCCGCTCTTGGGCGACTGTCGGCTTTCCCCTAATATCTAGTTTAAAGGCTGCTCTATCTCCTTTTACATCAACAAGCAGGGGGGTATGGGCTCATACCTCCTCTGTTGGGAAATGGTTCCCCTGTGGACCTTCGCCGCAGAGAGGGGCATGACCCTCTGGGTGGTCTGCCTACTGGGCTGTAACAATCTGCTCGTAGATCGACTCAGCAGTCCTCCAGCCCCACGAGTGGTGCCTCAACCCAGAGATGGCCAACTCTTTTTTCGGCATTGGGGGACCCTGACATTGGAATTGTTTGCCAGCCCTGAGAACATGTAGTTGCTGCTCTTTTGCTTCCAGTGGATGCTTTTCTCCTAACTTGGTAAAGGAGTCTCTTATAAGCATACCCTCCTACTCCTCTGGTTCCCAAGACCTTGCTCAAAGTTCAGTCGGATAGGGCCTCCATAATCCCCATTGCCCCCCGGTAGCCTAGGCAACCTTGGTTTCCTCTGTTCATGCAGTTGTCCTGAGCGGCCCCAATACCTGGGTATACTCCTCGCTCTTTCCATCTCAACCGCCTCACTCTTCCTTCCCCTTCTCGAGCTCACCTTCAATCCACCCTTGCTTCTGCTTTCTTCTTTGTTGGTCCCACCCTCTGGAATTCCCTCCCCTCTTCCCTTCGTTTAGAACCTCACCATACCACCTTTAAACAAAATCTGAAAACCCACTTTTTCTCCCTGGTTTTCAATGTGCCCTCTCCTTTTGTGTAGCTCCCATTCTCCCTGCCCTTCGCCTACCCTCTTGTTTCTTTCCCTACCCCTTACTGTTTCTCCTGTCCGCACTATCTTTTATGACGCAATTGTAATTTTCTTTTTCCTTTTCACTGGCTTCGGCCTTTTAAACTTGATTTTAATTGTACACCGCTTTGATTATTGGAGAAAGGCGGTTTTATCAAAAGACAATAAACATAAACATAAACATACCTCTGGGTCAGGACCCAGACTTGCTCTCACAAGTGGGAGGGACCCTTCTCTATCCCATTGTCGTCCTTCACCTTGACAGCATGCATGTTGAGCGGCTAGCCATAGCACACCTCCACTTTTCCCGGGAAGTGGAGGATGTCCTGCTGGCATCATGCAAAGATTTGACACGGTACATGTATGCCTTCAAATGGCGTAGATTCTCTGCTTGGTGCACCGACAGAGATCTCAACCCCTTTTGCTCTGTGCAAAACATAATGCTATATCTTCTCCACCTGTCTCAGGCCTGCCTAAAGTCCAACTGCATCAGCATCTACCTCTGTGTCCTAGCGGCACATCACCACCTTGTCGACAGCCAGCCCCTCTCTGTGCACCCCCTCGTGGGCTGCTTCATGAAGGGGCTTCTCCTCTCGTGGCCCTTCGTCAGGGGCGGCTCAAGGCAATCTGCTGCCTGAGGCGGTATGAAAAGGCACCCCCCCACACACACCTTAGAGGGGGCGGGGCTTTTTCAGAAATCCAATCAGTGACTGAATCAAACCAAAAAGCTGATTAGATTATATGGAGGAAATGCAAGATGTTTGCAAACAGGGCCATATCGAGCTGCAATCGCACCCTGTGCGACTTGTAGCTCGGACACACGCGTCCCCCCCCTCTCCCCCATACCTCCATCCAGCGCCGCCTGCTCTTTCCTTGCTGCTGCCACCCTCTGTTTTTTTCACGGAGGTGCCAGCAGCAGGGAAAGAGCAGGCAGCGCTGGACGAAGGTATGGGGAGGAGGAGGGGGGCATGTGCCCAATCTGAAAGGCGCCGGCACTTTAAGAAGATCTGTCCCTCCCTACTCTGACATGGCATCAGAGAAGGGAGGGACCAGAACTGCTTAAAGTGCTGCAAAAAGGCTTAGGGAGCGCATTTTGTCTGCTTGCTATTGTCTTGCCAGCAGCGGCAGGGCAACAGCAGACAGCCGAAATGCACCCCCCAAACCTTTTGCCCTGTGCGGCTGCACCGCTTGCTCAGGGCTAATTACGGTCCCGTTTGCACACCAAGGAACTAAAAGACAGCAAGAACCAACAACACAGTTTATAAAACTAAATTATAACTCAATTTTGTTTTGTTGTTATAAACTGCATTATGGTTCTTGCTTTTTCTTTTTTAACATATATTCTGCAGCCACAGTAGGTGCAGAGCAGAACCAGGACATTCACCCACAGAACTCAATATTTTAAAAAAATATCTGATTCTGATCATCTCACTAACAACAACAACCACTATTTTCCAGTACCAGGCATATTGTGAACTAATAGAAAACCCTACAACAAAGAGCAAACCTACCATACCATACCATATCAGCACAAATGTCTAAAACTCACATAAGGAGCCCATCCAAAAAAAGCATCACTGTAAATACTACAGTGGGCCCTGGAACATCCATACAAATGCAAAGTGCTGAACAAGTCAAATTACTACAGTACAGTATAGATCTTTATGTACAAACTCCATGTTAACAGAACACCTGACCTCAGTCAAACACTCGCAACATCGACCCTCATCAAGTACAGAATAAGTAACCACAATCTAAAGTAAAAATAAAAATATGTAGACTAAATTTAAATTGAAACCCCAAGAAGCCAGAGTCCACATGCAGTGCAATATCACGAGGATCAGCCAGCCACTGCGGAGCCTTCCTGTGCAGCAGCATCCCGCCCCCAAAGAAAGGGACGCTGCTGCACGGGAAGGCTCCGCAGTGGCTGGCTGATCCTCGCGCTAATACAGCCGCGGCTCCAAGAAGCAGGAGCCATGGCTGCTATAAGAAGGAGAGGTGAGTCTGCCACTGATGAGAAGCGGACTTGGAAGCGGCAGAAATTTGAGTGTTTGGATTTTTTTTTTTAATGTTTGAAGGCAAAGTGAGGCGGCTGTTTTGGGGGCAAAATGCCGCTTTTAAAACTTTGCCGCCTGAGGCAGCCGCCTCACTTCGCCTCATGATAGAGCTACCCCTGCCCTTCGTGCGCCCACCACCAGTGGCATTGGACCTGAATGTTGTTCTCAGGAAGCTCATGACTTCCCCCTTTGATCCTCTGGCTTCGTGCCATCTCAATTTCTTATTGTGGAAGGTAGTGTTCTTGGCAGCGCTCACTTCTACCAGGAGAGTTAGAGCTGCAGGTGTTGGTGGCCCATGCCCCCTACACCAGATTCCACAGAAACAGATTCATCCTTCGGGCCCACTCCAAGTTCTGCTAAAGGTGGTGTCCACTTTCCACATGAACCAGGAGGTGGTCCTTCCCACTTTCTTCCCTAGGCTGCATTCATCCTGAGCTGAGGCCTCACTACACACCCTGTATTGCAAAAGGGTGCTGTCCTTCTGCCTACAGAAGACACAGCCCCGTCGCCTCTCGTCGCAACTGTTCGTCTCATATGACCCAAACAGGCTCGGAGTTGTGGTCTCTAAGAGTACCCTGTCTACTTGAGTGGCAGACTGTAACTCATTTACCTACGAGCAGGCTGGACTCTCCCTGCAGTGTCATGTTACCATGCTTAATATACGCGCCATAGCAGCCTCGGTGGCTCACCTGCATTCAGTCCCTCTGCTGGACATCTGCCGGGCCAACACCTGGTCTTTGGTCCATACCTTTGCAGCGCATTACTGCTTAGAGGAGAGCTCACGGCATGATAGCACCTTCAGCCAGACAGTACTTTGTCACCTCTTTAGGGAATAGTGCAACTCCTTCCCTCTGGCCCTTTGTGTCCAGGCTACTGGAGAGGTGATTCCATCATCCCATGTTGAAGCTGTGTCACTGGACATAAAGCCATTCAGCACTGCTTGCTGCCCTTCACGGTTCACCTTTTGGGTCGCCTGTGACTCCTACAGGTTTTTTCAGTAGGCTGCAGCTTGTGAGTCCCATATATGAGGACTAACTTCCTGCTTGTTCCTGGAGAAAGTGTAGTTACTCACCTACAACAGGTGTTCTCTGAGGACAGCAGGAATCAGTCCTAACAACCCTCCCTCCTCCCCTGAAGTTGTTTTTTTCTTTTTTATGCTTGATTAAGCTATGTCATCTACTGAGGTAAGATGGCACCTTTGGGCGGGAAGATGACCATGCATGCACGGTCTAACTCCCAAAGGTGTTCTTTGAAAGCTGGGAGTGCTACGTGGGCTCCGTTGATGCCAACATCACCCATATATCAGGACTGATTCCTGCTGTCCCTGTAGAACAACTGTTACAGGTGAGGAGCTATGCTTTATTGGAACCTCTCCATCGGAATGCCCTAACTTCCCTGTTTTGCTAGTATCCTTTAAAGATACATGATTCTGAATCCATGCACTCTTGGCAAATGTCTGCTTTCCCCTATTTAATTTAAAAGCTGCCCTCTCCTTTTTAAAAGTTTATGCCAGCAGCCTGGAACCCATCCTTTGGGAAAAGCACCCCCCCCCCCAACACACACACCTTCCCCAGAATGTTGTGCAGTTCCTAACAAATCCAAAACCCTCTTCCTTGCAGCATTGTCTCATCCACATGTGACGTTAAAGCACTTTTCAGTAAAAATGCTAATCTCCTGTAATATTCTTTACTTTTCTCTTCTCAGTAATATTTCCTTGATTGTTGCTCCTGCCTCTACTCCTAGATATTTATATACACCACCTTCAAGTCCCTTGTGTCACAGTCCTCAATCAGGGAAATGTTTTCAGTTTTGCTCAGTTTTCCTCTAAAAAGGTTACCTTTGCATGTCAAGGCCAAAAGTCATCTTTATGTCATCTGAGAAGTTTTTCACTGTGCTAGTTTTTCCACTAATTGTTAGTCATTGGAACTGTAGAGCTTCAAGTCATCTACAAACAATGTGTGGTATTGCTTCTGGATTGTTACCATCTTTGGGATTATCGCTAAATCCGTATCCCAAAGAGTTAATGAGAGTATGCTGTAGATAAAGTATCATACAAAACAGAAGTGGTGACAGGGAGTCTCCCTGAAATATTCCTCGCTGGATCTTGATGTTAGGAATGATGAATTGTTCATCTTCATACTTCAGATGCAATGTGATTTGACACATTGTCATGTTAAACTTGATATACTCAATCAATCCAGAGTATATTTTGTACATTTCAAGGCAATTTTTTATGGAAAGGTGTAGAATACTATCAATGGCTTTCTTATAGTCAATCTGTGTTATGCTGAGATTTCTGCTTTTCTTGGGACTGGTCGTGATGGCTTTATACCGCATTAACTGGTCTTGGGCACCATATCCTCCACTCTGATTGTCCTTCCGCTCTATTGCCATGTTGTTGAAATCAATATGACTATATATTTTGTCTGCATCTATTCCAATGAACAACTGATAAGACTGTAGGCAAAAGGTTGGTCTTTAATGTTTGGGAACATTAGTTGGATTTCCTTTTGGAAGAAGAACTGTTCTTCCTGTTAAAGCATTGTGGTGTTAAGCCTATCTGCTTAACCAATAGATTTTCGCAGTTTGCCAGGTCTTTATGGAGTGATATCAAGTTTTTGAGCCAGAAAGTTGGTCACTCCATTTCGGCCAAGACTGATCCAGTTTGGGACTCTTTAACCTGCTTTTCACCTCCTTTGTTGTTATTTGAAGTTTGCCATGTCAAAATTTTCCTATAAGCAGAGTAGCCATTCTGCTTCTCGATTATGCTCTACAGGTCCTCATTTAGATTTCTCCAGAAGGTTTCTGTTTCTGTCTTGGTGGTAGTTTTGCCATAAGAACATAAGAAATGTTATACTGGGTCAGACCAAGGTCCATCAAGCCTAGTATCCTGTTTCCAACAGTGGCCAATCCAGGTCATAAGTACCTAGCAGTTTCCCAAAAAGACACACAGGTTCCATAATGTGTGTTATGTTCCCTGTAAAATAGTTATCTCCAAGTTATAATACCCTGTTCAATGTAATTTCAGTTTGTTCAATGTAAACCGCACTGATGCAGAATAGCGTGGTATATAAGAGAATGTAAATAAATAAATAATGCTTGTACTGGGGCAAGCACTGGATTACCTGAGTTGAATGAAAAAATATTTTCTCTTATTAGTCTTAAATGGTTTATGTTTTAGTCTTTCTACTTTTTGATGGCATAAACAACTGATCTACCTTTACCCATTCCGTTCATTAATTTATAGACCTCTATCATAGCCATCTCTTTTCCAAGTTGAAAAGCCCTAACCTTTTTAAGCCTTTTCTGATAGGGATATCCTTCCATCCCCTTTACCATTTTGGAGGCTGTTCTCTGTACCTTTTCTAATTCCACTATATACTTTTTAAAAGATGGTGACCAGAATTACACACAATATTCAAGGTGCAGTCGCACCATGGAATGATATAGAGGTATTATTATATCCTTGGTTTTATTCTCCATTCCTTTCCTTATGATTCCTAGCATTCTATTTGCTTTCTTTGCTGCCGCTGCACACTGGACGGAGGGTTGTAACATATTATCCATGTTGATACCTAAATCTTTTCCTGGGTGGTGGTTCCTAACTTGGAATCTCGCATCGTGTAACTGTAGTTTGGGTTGTTCTTTCCTAGGTGCATAACTTTGCATTTGTCCACATTAAATTTCATCTGCCATTTGAACATCCAGTCTTCCGGTTTATCAAGGTCCTCTTGCAATTTTTCACAATCCTCTTGTGTTTTAACAGCTTTGAATAACTTTGTATTATCTGAAAATGTGATGACTTGGAAATAGGAATAACGAGTAAGGTAATTTATAAATATGTTAAAATGCGGAACTTCCGGTTGTGGCAATGAGCTGAGCAGACGTGTGGTACTCAGCTCTGGGCAATCTACCCCACATATCAGCTTATAATATCTGCAATAGTGGGTGTTTCCCCCCTATTCTTAATATCTTGGCAAGGGGGACTACTGAGAGAAGTTCAGAGCTATCGGAGAGCGAGCAACCTCTCAATGACCGCAAAACCGCCGAGACGGGAGAAGGCCCGGGTCCCTGACACTAAAATGGCGGATGGAGCACCTCGCAGCCCGGGATCGGAAACTAATCCGACGCTGGTCATGGAGGTCAGCGCTGCCGTTGTCCGGGCGCTAGATGATCGCTTTCGCGAATTAACCGATCAACTGCAAGCGATTCGTCAGAGCTTCACTGAAGTCACTTCTCGAGTGGAGCAAGCGGAAACTCGGATATCCACCGTGGAAGACACTCAGAATGCCTTGGTAGGCAAAATGAAGGCCTTGGAAGATCTGGTGCAGCGGCAAGGTGATAAACTCGAAGACCTCGAAAACAGGGGCCGCCGCAAAAACCTTCGTTTTATCGGGATCGAGGAGAGTGTTACGGATGGTGCGCTTCGTGGCTTTTTGGTAACCTGGATTGAGAAGATCTCTGCTGGAGCAATAGCGGGCCCCATCAAGATTGAACGTGTGCATCGCCTGGGATCCCGACGTGACCATGAGCGTCGGCCTCGTGCGGTCATAGCTCGCTTCCTCGACTTCCATCAGAAAGAGGAAGTGTTAAAAGCAGTTCGAGACCATAAGAGATCCGCAGCGGAACCGACAACTATCCTTGTATTCCAGGATTACTCGCTGCTGGTCAGTCAACGTCGTCGGGCCTTCTCTGCAGTCTGCACTCAACTGGTCAATAAGGGGATACGTTTATCCTTGTTGTACCCAGCCAAGCTACGAGTGGAACATCAGGGGAAACTACGCTATTTGCAGTCCCCCGCAGAGGCTCAAACTTTTCTGGAGGGCCTGACTGGACAACCTGCGTCGCCAATATGACTGTAAGATGACAGCTTGGCATTGCACTACCTGTGCAACATTATTCCACTGAGGGGTTCAGAGAACGGCGTGGCTTGCCGTCGGGTGCGACCTCACCGAGAAGAGCCCCCTATCACAGAGGCTGGACTTTCACTTCTTCTTTACTGTTGTATGGTGTCTCTAATTTTCCCGAAGTTATATTGTTTTAGGTTGAGTGTTGTGACTGTGTGTAGTTGTGTGGATGGGTATTTTTGTACTCTTACGCCAGTATCGCAACCTGCTGTTTTTCTTGCAGAGACTGCCCTCCCCTGTTTATTACATCGCCCTTGGAGGGGTGATCCGGTAGGGTTCTCCCCCTTTCTTTGGGGGGGGGGAGGATGGAAGTTTCTCCGGGCCGCGTGGCCCACCTTGTTTTTGGGGGTGGGGTCCACGGGCCTTGGATGTGTCCCGTGACCTCCCCTTAAATGGGGAATATGTTAGCCCCCCCCCCCCTTCCTCAAGTCAAGCTCCCACTGTTCAGAGAGGCTGTTATACTTCCACGCAGGAATACCCCTCTTAGTTGCGCAACTTGGTCGGTTGCGGGACGGAGATATGGGGAGCTAGGGCTGAGCTCAGTGCCGCACGTGGTGCCCTTTCTCCCTCCCTTAGCGGGAGCGGTAAGTCGGGTCCTGAGACCCTGCCGCCGGGGCAATCTGAGGATTTCTGCGCTTTGTGCCTCGCTGAGGTCAGCCCGGCTCTCCGTGACACAGGAGGGGTGGAGGCCCGTCGGGTCCCCAGTCCATATCCGTGAGTTGGGAGGTTTGAGTCAGGTCACTTTGATCTTTGTAATGAGCCTGTTTGGTTTTTTCTTTTCCCATACTCGCTATGTTATGCTATGGGTTTAATGGGGAGGGTAGAGCTATTCACGGCTATATACTGTGGTCTTTGATGTATGATTATTGATTATATGCTTTACTGATTGATTGTTTATGAGGGGACTGTATCCTGGGGGAATTTGGGAGGCGAGTGCTGCTGTCTATGAGCCATTGGCTCTGGGTAACTCTAACAATAGTTTACTGCTTTGTGCCCTGTATACTGCTGTTGGCTCCCCTAGATTAATTGAGTAGAACGCCTGAGCCCCGATGGGAGCTTGGGGGGGCTTATAGGTACCAAGAGCTGAGCGTGGGGCTGAGACTAATAGTCGGGGGGTGATGGTGAGTTTAGGTACCCACTGCCCATGCGGGGGAAGGGACTCATGAGTATTAGAGGTCTCGGGGATGAGAGTTCAATAAGGGGGTAGGCCCATTGCCGCAGGAAAGGTGTTTGGCCTTATACCTAGGTTAAGCACTGTGGGCTTAAGAGGAATGAAGGTGGGGTGTCCGGGGGTGGGGTGGGGAGGGGGGATTACGGGGAGAGGGGAGGACTGGGATGGAAGGGGGAAGGGGGGGACAGGTCGCTTTCTTCAGCCTTTTTGGCATTTCAACTTTTGGCGTCGGGAGGACTATAGAGGAGACTCCAGGCTGGGGGGGTTTCCTCAGACATCGTAAATTTCACCTACACAATGCCCCAAAACTGCTCTTAGGATGGTGAGGATTGTATCTTGGAATGTTTGTGGCTTAGGTAGTCCCATCAAGAGATATAAAATACTGAAAGCGCTGGCTAGACAGCAGTGTGATATTGCGCTATTGCAGGAAACTCATCAGACCGCTGAAGAACATGCTAAGCTTGCTCGAGATTGGGTGGGCCAGATCTGGGGTGTTCCAGCGGTAGGGAAGAAGGGGGGCGTTGCCATTTTGATACACAAAAAGGTGCGATTCACGTTAATAAGACAGGTTTTGGATCCTCACGGGCGATTTTTGCTTCTTCATGGTACGCTGGAAGATCGAGAGGTCATTTTGGGTGGTGTCTATGGTCCCAACACCCCGGATCACGATTTTTTTAACCGTTTGGCGGCCAAGGTAGAGCAATTCCCGGAACTGCCTTTGGTTTTGGGGGGTGATTTTAATGGGGTTTTCGAGGTGGGGCTTGATACTTCGAGAGATGTAGGCACCAGAGAACGGCAAAATCTCTCACAGACGTTACGAAGGTTCCGGTCTCGATTGAGCCTGGTGGATCCCTGGCGTCTTTTGCACCCTACCGAAAGGGACTTCACTCATGTGTCGCGGGCGCATGGTACTAGTGCCCGCCTTGACTATCTGTTGATCTCGGCGAATCAATTTGCCTGTGTGGAGGATGCCCAGATTGGCCCGCTAGCGATTTCTGATCATGCCATGGTTTGGATAGATTGGCGGGGGGGGGGGGGGGGTCTCAGGTTTGACCCGCCTATGGCGCTTCCCGATTGAACTATACAAGGATGTCTCTTTTCAACAATTCCTAAGCCTCCGCTGGCAAGAGTTTGAGTTTCACCATCGGGGTCATAAAGATGATCCGGAGCTGCTGTGGGAAACTGCTAAAGTGGTTCTCCGCGGTGACATCATTGGTTATGTGGTGCGGAAGAGACACCTGATGGCGGAGCAGATTGTGCGACTTGAGAGACAGGTGGCCCATGCGCGGCGCCTTTGTGGGCGAACCTCTCTGCCCCAACATCGCAAGCGATTGTGGGAACTCCAGGTTGCGTTGAATGAACTGCTCCACCAGCGAGCTAAAAAATCTTTCTTGTACTACAAATATAAACTATATTGTTTTGGGAATAAGGTGGGAAAGCTGTTGGGGAGGTGTCTGAAAGGACAAGGGGGCTCGCGGTTGGTGGCGGCTCTCCATGATGACCATGGACAGTTGCAAAAGAATAGGACAACCATTAGTGCCATCTTCAAGGGTTTCTTTCAAAACCTTTATACTGTGGACGAACCTGCCACCGCGTGCATGGAAAATTATCTCCGAACCCTTGATCTACCACAGGTGACGGAGGCACGGCGTACCTCCTTGGGACAACCCATCACTGTTCAGGAGGTGCAGCAGGTGATCTCAGCTGCGAGTTGTTATAAAGCCCCCGGCCCCGATGGATATGGGGCTGAATTTTATAAGATTCTTTCCGCCGGGGTGGCCCCCCTTTTAGTTGATACTTATCAACACCGTACCAGGGGGGGGGGGGTTTACGCTGGGGGGAAAATCAGGCATATATTACTTTGATTCCCAAACCAGGGAAAGATCCCCTGCAGGCATCTTCATATCGGCCGATCTCTCTATTGAACTTTGATATGAAATTGTTGGCGAAAATCCTAGCGAATAGGCTAGCGGTCCATTTAGGCGACTTGATACATGACTCACAGGTTGGGTTCGTTCGGGGACGCTTCGCCGTGCGCAATCTCCGAAAAATCTTAACGTCCTTGGAATGGGTGCACCGGTACCACTTGCCCTCCTTGTTGATAAGTTTCGATGCTGAAAAAGCATTTGATAGAGTTAGTTGGCAATATTTACAACATTTGCTGCCCCTTTACGGGTTGGGGTCCCCTTTTTGTGAGATGGTGAAGACTCTTTATGAGCGGCCCACGGCTCGAGTGCTTTGCAATGGGGTCCTCTCAGATTCGTTCTCATTTATTTTTATTTATTTATTTAGTATACATTTGTATACCGCTACTTCCAGCGATCAGCAGCGGTTTGATTACAGATTGGAAATTGTCAAATCATGACAGGAAATTTTTGAGGTATAAACACATTGATTAGACAGGAAAGCACAGCACACAGAGAACTATTTTACAGGGAACATGGGCTATGGAGGGTTAAGTGGCTTGCCCAAGACCACAAGGAGCACCTGTGGGACTAGAAACCCCAGTCCTTCCGGCCCAAGGTTGCTGTCCTCCAGTGGGATATGAACCCCCAACCTTCCGGCCTGAAGTACCTTGCCCCAACCACTAGGCCACTCCTCCACTCATTATCTCGTGGCACTCGTCAGGGTTGCCCGTTATCTCCATTACTCTTTGTTTTAGCTTTAGACCCCTTACTCCGTCGCATAGAGGCAGAGCAGACAATAAAGGGGGTAAAGGTGGGGCGTCATGAGTTTAAATTATCGGCCTTCGCGGACGACCTGCTGGTACATTTACTTGAACCACGGGAGTCTCTTGAGCGATTGCTGCAAGAGTTTGAGACGTATGGTCGGTTCGCTGGTCTTCGTATAAAATGCAGACAAATCGGAGGCCATTGATGTTTCGGGCCTGATAAGAGGAAGTTGGCCCAGGGCTTTTCCTTTAAAATGGGCAGATCAGAAATTTGTGTATTTAGGAATAGTGTTGACCAGGTTGCCTCAAGATTTATATGGGGCTAATTTTGAACGAATATTGACTGGAATGCAGAATCAGATGCGAGCCTGGAATCCCCTACCACTGTCTCTATTGGGGAGGGTCGCCGCGGTCAAGATGGTGATTCTCCCCCGGATTCTGTATTGGTTACAGACTTTGCCGGTTTGGTTGTGGCGTCGTGATCTCCACCGTCTCGAAGCTGAGATCCGGCGATTTCTGTGGCGGGGAGCCAGGGCTCGTATCCCATTGACTCGTATGGTAGGACCCTGGCGTGCTGGGGGACTTGGTCTACCAGATTTGTGGCATTACGCCTTGGCATGCCAGGCGCGCCATGTAGGCGATTGGCTGGGCGAGACTGACGTTTATACCCCCCGTCATCTAGAAATGGCAGCAGTGGCCCCTTTCTCGTTGTTGGGCATCCTTCACGCGGAGAGTGCCCAGTTGCCTCCCCGAATCAAGCGCAATATGATGGTGGCATCGGCGAGGCGTACTTGGCAACAGTTGAATTGTTATTGGTCTCGGAATTGGCGAGTGTCGTGTTGGCTACCTCTGGGGGGAAATGTGAACTTTCTGCCAGGCTCCGAGTCCCGTGGGTTTCAATCTTGGCGGGAAAAGGGGATACGAACTTTAGGCCATGCCGTTGGGCTGACTGGTGAGTGTAAATCGTTTCCAGAACTGTGCACGGAGTACGAGCTGCACCCTCACCAATTTTTTACATATTTTCAACTATCTCACTATGTGGCTTCTTTATCCAGGGAGGACCTTGCGGCGGATCGATCGGCGCAGATTATTGACTTCTTTGGCCTCGGGGGAGACTCCCCTCCTTCAATAGCCGGCCTCAAGACCCGGCTTGATTGTTTTCGGGTGCTACCGGATTATAGCAGAGTTGAGCGGGCCTGGGCGGGGGAGTTGGGGCAAGAGATCCCGGCTGGGACTATCCGTATGGCCTTGGGGCGCATTGCTCTATTGACCGAGGGGGCCCGTTGGCGGGAAATCCAGTTCAAAGCACTTATCCGTGCTCATTTCTCGCCCCGGCGAGCCTTGCGGAGCCATCTTACTCAAGATGGGTCCTGTCCTAGATGCTCCATGCCATTGGCGGACTTAACTCACATGTGGTGGGCCTGTAGGCGTATTCGCCCGTATTGGGCGCGTATTAGTAATTTTATAAGTGGATTGTTACAACAGCGGCTCGCTTGGACGGGCTCTTTGGTTGTGTGTTGGATCAACTGAATCAATCTTGTCCTAATGGGAAAGGGGCACGACTCTTGGTGCGTAAGGCCTGTTTGGTCGGGAAGGGCCCCATTCTACATAGATGGCGTGAACAGCTTCCACCGACTTTCCTGGAATGGCGCAATAGTTTTCACCAAATGATGTTGGCGGAGTGTTGGAGAGCTAGGAGTCATGTCAAGCGCTGGACCAATTTTATGTTAACTTGGGGACCCTATATTCAGAGTCTGGGGTCCTATTGTCGGAACGAAATTGTCCGGGTGGGTTCTTAGACGATTTGATTATTGTTGTAGGGGCTCCTTGGAGTGGTGCTGGTGATGTTCCTCCCGTAGCTCAACTCCCTTGGGTATGCAGGGCTGGAGATTGCGACCGGGGTGGGGGGGGGGGGGTAGGAGGAGTAGGGGGGGAGGGTAGGGGAGGTGGGGGGGGTCTTTCTCTCCTATGTGTATAGGCGCCCTCAAAAAATTTTCTATCCACAAACAAACAAAAGAAAAAGGAAAAGAATTGATCATTTCATATGACTATGTCTGTTGCTTGTTATGATGATTACATCAATGCTGTACCCTACGGCGGGGATAAGAGTACACCCCGCTGGGGGCTGGTTGTCTGCTATGTTATTGGTTCGGTTTTGTTGTTGATCAATAAATACAGTTTACAAAAAAAAAAAAAAATATGTTAAAATGCAGAGGGCCCAGCACAAATCCCAAGAGTATTCCATTATTCACTATTTTCTATTGAGAAAATTGGCCATTTAGCTCTACTCTCTGCTTTCTATATTTTAATCAGTTCCTGATCCACAGTAGTACACTGCCTCCAATTCTATGACTCTCATGAGGGACCTTGTCAAAAGCTTTCTGAAAATTGAGACATACTATATCAACCAGCTTACCTTGGTCTACCTGTATATTCACATCTTCAAAAAAATATAACAGATTAGTAAGACATGACTTTCCTTGGCTAAATCCATGTTGGCTTTCTCCCATTAAACCATGACAGTGAGCTTTTAGGTAATTGTATGGTTATGGGTGGTAGGTGTTTTCTCCCAGATGATGAGTTGCTGTCTGAATCTGTTTCTGGGTTTGAATGTGCTATGACCAGTGTGTGTTTCTGCACATCTTTATGGGATTAGTTGTGCTTTACCACTATACTCATTTGGAGTATAGTGTGCAATTCTGGAGACCGCACCTTCAAAAGGATGTGAACAGGATGGAGTCGGTGCAGAGGGTGGCTACTAAAATGATTAGTGGGCTTCATTATAAAGCATATGAGGACAGACTTAAGGATCTTAATATGTACACCTTAGAGGAAAGGCGGGATAGAGGTGATATGATTGAGATGTTTAAATACCTCCGTGGCATAAATGTTCAGGGAGAGAGCCTCTTTCAATTGAAAACAAGTTCGGCTATGAGGAGACATGGGATGAGGGTGAAGGGAGATAGATTCAGGAGTGATATGCGGAAATATTTCTTTACGGAAAGAGTAGTGGATCCATGGATTAGTCTCACAGTGGAGGTGGTAGAGATGAGGACAGTAACTGAATTCAAAAAAGCATGGGACAAACACAGAGGATCTCTAAAGGTAAAAAGTGGACTGTTGTAGTTGTTGTTATGGAAGGACAGACTAGATAGGCCATGTGGTCTTTTTCTGTCATCATGTTTCTATGTTTATTAAGGGATACACATGAGTGATGTTTTTTGAATGGAATCCAAGAGCTTTAACTGCTGTATTCAGAATGTTGCCCTGATCCGCCGAATGGTTGGTACAACTTTAAGATTTAATTTTTACGGTTTTGATGGGAAATATACTTTTAAAGTTTTAATATGAATGAGTTTTGTGATTGTTCTTGCTGAGTTTATAGGGATATGGGATGTTTCTATTGGGTTGTTCTGTAGATCTTGTTCTTTATTTTTGTGATAATCGTTTTGCCTTCTTTCCCATGCAGCATATTTATTGGAGGGTTCCATTCCCATGAAGAAGCACTTGCAAAACGCCAGAGTTGGCGTCTAGAGTGGCATTCCAAAGAAAGTTTCCAGATCCTGCTTGTTAATTGTTGAATGGAGTTTTGATTCAGTACCAATTTCAGGCTTACCGGTCTGTAGTTTCCCGGTTCACCCCTTGAACCCTTTTTAAAAATTGGCATTACATTGGTCATTCTCCAGTCTTCAAGTACTAAAGATGATTTTAATGATAGTTCACAGATTGCTAATAGTAGGTCTGCAATCTCATCTTTCAGTTCTTTCAACACCCTTGGATGTATACCATCCGGTCCAGGTGATTTACTGCTCTTCAGTTTATCAAATACTTGTAATACATCTTCCAGTTTTTCTTGTAATTCTTCCGATATATCACCTTAAAATACCATTCCAGGCACAGCTAACTTCCCTACATCATCTTCATTAAAGACCAAAGCAAAGAATTCATTAGCGCCCCTTTTATTCCTCTGTCATCCAATGGTCTAACTGACTCTTTTAAAGGTTTTTTGTTACGAATGTACTTGAAAAAGTTTTTATTATGCGTTTTTGCTTCCACGACAAGCTTTTTTTCAAATTCTATCTTTGCTGTTACCCAATCCCCCGTAGAACTGTGTTGGGTTCTCTCTAAATAGTTTATTTTGATATTGCTTTCCCATTTTCTTCATAGTTTCTCAGTTTTTGTGCTTCAACTGCTATTTTATTATGGGAGCATTGATAGAATGCATTTCTTATGGAAATGTCCTGATGGCTTCTTGATAATAGACTTGAGCTTAATCTTACAAAGTGTTCGGCCATATGGTTTTGTGGCAGACAACCACCTCCAGATCTCTTAGTCTGGAAGGACACTGGCTCTCCTTAACTTATTCAGTAAAAATCAGGGCTATTTACTTGATACTGAATTGAATTTCAATGATAAAATTTCAGGAACGGTGAAGGACTGTTTTTTTTTTCCATCTACCCTGGATTAGGTCATTCAGTCCTTTTTTGATAAAAGGGCATTTTTGACCTAATGCTCCTGACCTATCAAGATTGGATTATTCTAACACCTTCTATCATGGTCTTTTAGGGATGGCTATTAAAAGATTACAAATTAATCAGAATGTAGCAATAAAACCTCTCTATGCTGCTAAGGTTTTTGATCATGTCACTTCCTTTCTCTTAGAAAGTCATTGGCTCCCTATATCCTTTAGAAATAAATTTAAACTCTTAAGCCTGATTTATAAAATCTTGGGTATAGGCTGCCCACTTCCCTGCATTCACGTTGCAATCTCAAGAAGATAGATGTCTTATAATTACCTTCCCTGGCCAGGGCTAGATGGAAATCCACATGAGGGTCAGCATTTTCTGCTTTTGGCTCTTTGACTCTGGAGCTCCTTGCCCAAGTAGCTCCACCTAGCAAGCTTCTATAAGAAATTTAGAAGTAATCTAAAAACTTTTTTTCACAGCAGCTTTTGAGCTTGAGTAACTTGACTAATAAAGCATCTTGTAGCGGCAGTTGAAAGACTTCTTTATGTTTCTACTGTCTTTCTTTGTAGTCTCTTTGTTAAACGTTTGAATTTGAGCTTTTGTAAATCACTCTGATACTGCAATTGAAAAAAGGATAATCCCCCACAAGAAAGCAACAGCAACAAAAAGCCCAGCAGAGGAATTCTAGAAATCCATACAGATCCACAGAGAAGATCCTTTATTATAACCTGACATGGCCATATTTTGGCACAAATTGCCTGTGTCAGTGGTGGCGTTATAAATTAATATGAAAGTATACAAAGGTATATTATACAAAATAAAAATATAACATCAGATACATAAAAGCATAAATAAAAAAAAAAAAAACAATGTAGAGACCAAATCAATTGGAGCACAAGGGCACAAAAAAGAAGAAAAGGGGTGGGGGGGGGGAAGAAAAACACAAAATGAATGCAAAAACAAAATTATATATAGTGTCATGAAGTGGGTATCAATAAAGATGCAAACCTGAAAAAAAACCCTGTTTCTCAGAGAAATCTAGATGTGCAGTTACCTCAAGGCACAGCTAGAGGGGGCAGGAGTGATCATACAGGAGCTAATGAGCCTAAGAGAGCTAATGACTTGCACCTGGGAATGAGCCCGGGAGTTTCAAAGGAAAGATTCCTTTATAAGCAGAAGCTGAATGCTAGCAAAAGAGGAACACCTCTATTGAGAGGAACAGCTCCAGAGGAAGGGCAGAACTGGAACTGGATCCAGAAAGGAGGAACATCTCTACTGAGAGGAACACCTCAAAGGAGAGGACAGAGAGAAGGAACAGCTCTGAGGGAAGGAGCAGCTCTAAGAGAAGGAGAAGGACTTGGAGAAAGAATCCTACCTGAGCAAGCCCAAAGGAACAGAGTTCACAAAGGCGGAGTTCAGAAGGGCCAGGCTAAGTGAGCGGCTGTTCAGAGGGAGTCTGCTGGAGAAAGCTCTAAGGCTAGAGAGTGTGCCACTCCCTGTTCCAACAACGTTCCTGATTCAAAAGCAGAGAGACGTATCCAGAGAACCAGAGAGATAGGTTTGGAGGAAAGCCTGCAGTCTCTGGGAAATACTAGTCAAGTTTTACCAGGCACCAAAGGAAAAGCAGTTTCTGACAAAGCTAAGTTCTTACTGAAGCACAAAGTTGAATCTACACCAGGTTTTACCAAGCTGCCAGAAAGCACAGCCCTGCCTAGAGCTTATCGGCAGAGAACCTCTTGCAGGAGGAACGTTTCTGGGAGAGAAAGCTCCACGGATTCAAACCACAGAGGCTCCAGGTATGATGGCTTTATTCATGATACTGAATGCTTAACACCTAGAGGCACTGCTAAAACAAATACTCAGTTTGTAAGGAAGAAGAAACCAGAGTGGTTTCAGAAAATTCCCAGAGAACTTAAAACACAGTCTTATTGGAGGCAAGAGCCTAGGGACACTTCACGTAGACCTGTAGCAGACAGGGACAGTGACTACTCTGATGATGAATGTAGTGGAGCAGAATCCATGGAAATTGAATATATAAATGCTGTTCCCATTCCTCCACCAGAAGAGATGGATTGTGGTTTGTGCATGGCCACGAGCCTAGAATCTGTAGCCACTGTATAACTGAGAAGAAGTTTGTTTAATTCTTATTGTGTTGGAATGAAGTGAATTCCTCTGATTAACCCTTGCACTGATTGTGGAGTTGAACAATTAGCTTGTTAATACTGGTACCTTTTGAAACAAAGGACATTCTTTTGATTTCTCAATGTCTTATTTGAACCCTTGCACCGACGGGGAATAAAGCCTTGTTTTCCCTACACTTGGTTTGATTATTGAGCTCTCATAGGAAGCTGGAAATAAGTAAGACCATTTCGCCATTCGTGGACCTTACATTTCATCACGCTCCCTAAATAATTTCTATCGTGGAGCATGCCCATACTTCGAATGGTCACCAGGGGATGCCCTCACGACAATAGACATAAATAAATACAAATTCATATATGTGTTCAGCATCACATTTAAACAAGTCATATATGTATTATCTAATCCATAAATTTACATGTATGTAGCATAAACATTTTGTATAGAAAATGTATAAAAAAAGTTTACATTCACTGTGTGTAAAAATTTTCCTTAAAAGACCCAAATCTCAGATGTTTATAGGTGTACATAGTATTTGCCATGCAAACCATCCAAACGTGACTGTAGAAGAAGCGCAGAATAGTAGGACATAATATATGTCAGTGTTTGTGGACCCATGCGGTTGATAATGTACTGCTACCATTATGCTACAAACCCTTTAGTTAAATTGAGAGGGTATATACAAAGCAAATGTGCCAAAAACTGGATTAAAGAGAGAATAACTGCCACAAGAAAAAAATTCAAAAAACAACTGATATAAATTTAAGAGCGCTAATTTCACAAATTGAGGGTTTTTGTGGAAAGAGATATAGAGAAATAGAAAGCCTAGGCGGGAGCACCAGAAGGAATGTATATGCAGAAAAAGAAAGAAAAGCATCAGAAAGGAACAGCAGAAGAAAAGCTGCACCGGAAGGAGAGAGATTATCCAGAAAGAAGCACAAGAGGAAAAACTGATGCAGTGATAGAAAAAAGGAATACCAGAAAAAAGGTTGATGAGGAGAGGGAAAGAGGAGGCTTCAAATGGAGTACTAGAAGGAAGTCTGAAGTAGAAATGGATCTAGGAGATCCGGAAGCACAAGAAAGCAAGATAAAGTAAGAACAGGCCAAAAAGTCAAGTGAAGTGGAAGAAGAAGGGGGAGGAGAAAGACCCAGATGTGGAGAAGTTGACAGTTGAGCTCCTAGCCTATGTGGAAAAGGGATGTGTATGCTGGGTTCCAGCTGAGGGAAAGATTACCCAACTTGAATTTAACATTTGAAGTCAGGAATATGATAAGTAAGATGAATAAGGCCATAACCTGTTTAAAGAAGATCATCTGTTGACATCATTGAAATAAAGTGAATACAATATTCAGCAAAAATTATTATTTTGTTGCAGAAGCTTCCTATGCCGTACAGTCTGATGTTAACTTCATTTATGAAGCCGTCTTTTGAACTGTTAGACTCTGCTTTTTATTTTTTATTTATTTATTTAGTACACACTTATATACCGCCACTTCCAGCGATCAGCAGCGGTTTGATTACATCTTTGGGGGTTGTCAAATCAAGACCGAAAAGTGGGGCAAATATATACATAGTTTTGGGGGTAAGGCACAGCACACAGGATTAGTGTCTTGGAGATTTGACTACACATATTTACATTTATACATATTTATACATATAGCAGTTCAACAGAGCATGATTAATTGATTGTTTCGCTTCATCTATATTGTACTGAGAGTCACAGCTGATTGTAGTGACTTTTGAATAGATGAGTTTTTAGCTCCTTCCGGAAAGCAGTAATGTCCTTGATTGATCGCAGCTCGAATGGTAGTTGATTCCAGATAGTTGGCGCAGAGAATGAGAACGCCCTGTGACTAGTACTTGCTTTCACAGATCTGATGTTGGTTGGGACTTGTAGTGTGCCTGAGTTGGTAGTTCTCCTGTCCCTGTTTGCTGGTTGCGTGCTGATAAGTGTGGAGAGGAATGAAGGGGCTATGTTATTTATAAGTTTGAACGTGGTTACCAATGTTTTATATTGTATCCTGGCTGCAATGGGAAGCCAATGTAGCTCAATCAAAACAGGTGTAATGTGCTCAGCAATGCTTGTTCTCATGATGATCCTGGTCGTCACATTTTGGGCCATTTGAAGGATATTTAGCGATTTTTTAGGCAGACCTTGTAAGATGGCGTTGCAGTAGTCCAGGTGTGGCATGATGAGTGCTTGTGCAACAGACCGAAAATCATAGGGATCGATTATATTCCTCAGAGGTTGTATCACTCTCAGTTTATGGAAGATGGCCTTGTTTGTTTTACGCAGGTGTGTTTCCATTTTTAGGTTGCTTTAAGTTCCTTATATGGAATGTAGTCTTCCTAGTAGTTGTTACCTCTGCTAGACGGGTATATGAGCGTTAGGCACTAGTAATCTACAAGTCCTGCACTCTGTTTCATCATAACAAGGTTATTCTCCAAACTTACCTTAAATTATTACCTAAAGTGGTGACATCAGTCCACATCAGTGGAGGAAATAAAATAAAATAAAGGGGGTCATTTGATCACGACTGTCTGAGCGGATGCCCAAGCACTGAGCTCCGCTCCATCCCTGCCAGTTTTGTCAAGAAACCTTCTAAATTTCGCTGAAAACTTTGGGCTGAATCATTGCCGGGCAGTGTAGCAAGACTGCATAGTTGGAGGATAGCAGAGGCCCCTGGGGGGGAATGCCAGCAAAGGCACCCAGAACACTGAAGGAGAGAGCACATGACAGCAAAATGGCAGCGGAGCAGGGGGTGCCGATTGTCACTCTATATGAGGAAGTGGTGCGTGAACTTACCAGCACCATCACTGCTGCCCTAGCTGACAAATTGACCCAATCCTAAAGCTTGATAGACGATCTTAGAGGCAGCCTAGAAGCCCAAACAGTGCGGCTTCAACAGGTGGAAGATCACATGAAAAACACAGAATAGAGCACAAAAGCTGTGGTGGCAAGAGTTGCAGCACTAGAATATACTAAACAAGCTCTCCTGGACAAGGTAGACGATCTGGAGAACAGAAGCTGGAGAAAAAGAATTCTGGCTTATGGGTCTGCCAGAGAGTTTGAAGGAGGAGGACTTGTGGGAGCTCATTGAGCACTGGTTGCCACAGCAGGTAGGCTTCCAGATTGCTGGAGAGTGCATGGTGATGGAGTGTGTGCACCAGGTAAGCCTGCAGTGTGGGGAGGCCGCTCCCGGTGATAGCACGCATACTTAAACTTTGCAGAAAAACATCGACTGATGGCTCTGTACCAGAACAGGCACAGCCTGGAGTTTCAGAAGCCAGTCCTGCTTTTTAATGACTATTCAGCAAGGGTGACTGATAGCAGAAGAGCAATGGCCCCCTACTTCTCCTGGTTGGCGAGAGAGGGCATTTGTTTTGAATTGCAGTTTCCCCCCCCAGGTGAGGGTCATCTATGCTAATCGGACACAGCAGCTAGAAACTGTGACGGCCCTGAAAGCTTTTATGGACCGCCTCGCAGCTGAGTGAACTAAGGAGCTCATTGGAGGACTGCACCTTGTTGGCATTTTGTGAATTGTATGTTCTCTTATGCATCTAAGGGATATACACGGGTTTGAACTGTGCAAACATTGGGGGTGTGATAAAGCACCTCATAACGGGGTCTCATATTGTGCTGGACACAGCCTCTGAGTTGGCAATAGGGGAGGACATCAGTGGCACCTTTTGCATGAGAGGCCTAACCATAAGCGACATCCTAAGTTGGCCAGAGACAGTTGGTGCTGCAACCTGGTGTTGGGCTCGGACGCTATTAGAGGACCCTGTTGCTGTGTGCTGGCCAGAGAGAAGGGGGTGCCAGGGTGTCTGGAGACAGCACTTGGACACTATGAGGGATGGGTATGGGAGTCTCCAGTTTGTTTGTGGGGTATTCCAGGGTTGAACGACTGCATGGGGGGACTGGTTTTGCGGTGTGCATGAGAGGCTGTTGCAGGATGAGGGGTCTGAGTGAAGGCAATGAGAGGGGGGAACAGATGCTACTGGTATGGGTAGTCAGTGCTTCTGAGGAGGGGTGGATGAAAGGAGGGGAGAAGTGGGGCAAGTTGGGTTGGGGAGGAGGCGCTGCAGTCGGTGGGTGGGGGAGGGATTGATGAATTGAGGAGGGGGGGAAGGGAGCCATTCCAGGACCCAGTTGAATGAGTAGGGACGGGATGGCAGGAGGCAATGCTCGACTGGGAGGCATTGCGAGCCTGCATCACAGAGAGAAGGAAGATGCCATGGATGCTCATGAGATGCCTGGGCATTGGATAGGCAGAGACTGAAGTTCATGACTCTAAATGTTGATGGGATTCATTCTCTGGTCAAGTGGACTGAGCTGCTCAGTTTCTTCTGCAAAGAGTAGGCGGACATTATATTCATGCAGGAGAGCGAGAGCACTGTAAGCTGTGTAGGGGATGGGTAGGGAGGTGGGGTGGCTTTTTATTCTGCCCTCTAAAATAGCTATGCCCAGCTAGATTATTTCCTCGTTCCAGAGTCCTTGTTCTGGGGTTTAGATAGAGCGGGTATTGGGGACCTAGGCCTGTCCAACCATGCCCCAGTCTGGATGGAAATTCGGCTGCAGGGGAAGAGTGCTGAAAGGGGGAACAGGCCTTGGCAGATGAATCTCACCTTGTATAAAGTGCCAGAGTTTCATACTTGCTCATAAACTGCCTGGCAGAGGTACTGGGAGGAGAATGACACTGAAAGAATGGACAGGCCCGTCCTCTGGGAGGCGGCTAAAGCCACAATGAGGTGGAAGATTCTGGCTGAAGCGGCAGGGGGATGCAAAACTGATTACACTCTCCAGGCAGCTGCACTCTTTTCGCCGGTGGCATATTAAAAGTTTGAGAGGAGGAGAGGTGCGAAAGGCCACCAATGAATTATTGAACCAAAGATCAGAGGGGGCTATCTGCCTCTATAAGTACCAACTTCACCATTGGGGAAATAAAAGTGGGAGGCTGTTGGCGAAGCTCGTAAGTCCAGCTAAGAAGAAAAGTGTCATAACTGTCATGAGCGACACTAGGGGGGGGGGGGGGGTTGCATGAGTCGGTGTGGGACATCCTTAAGCAGTTTCATCATCATTAAGAGCATAATTGATTATATGGAGAGGGCATGAGGTGGCTGGGAGGCTTTTTGCCGTGATCTGTCACTCCCAGAACTTGGACAGAGACAGACATGTACTCAATACCTCCTTTACAGAGGGGGAGGTGCTACTGGGCATTCGGTCCCTTAAACTAGCAAAGGCCTCTGAGCCTGATGGGTTGGGGCGGAAGATTTTGGGAGAGAAAATGGTGTTATTCTTCTTGGCACAGTGCATGATGGCCCTGGAACAGGGGGATTTAGGAAGGTGGCAGAAACACACTATGGTGGTGGTACTGCCCAAGACTGGTTGGGTCATATAGACCCATATCACTGCTAAACCAGGATGTGAAGCTGATGGCCGCAATGCTGGCCCAATGGTTAGGCCGTTTTTTACTGAGTCTGGTGCCCCTTGACCAGGTGGGATTTGTGCCGGGGCACTTCGCATCTACCAATATTTTGAAGGTGCTCACAGTGCTGTATGTGTCCCAGGGACAGGAGGGGGATGAGATCATTGTGAGTTTGGATGCCGAAAAAGCATTCAATAATGTCTCATGGAATTATTTGTTCTGAGTGGTAGAATGGTTTTGGATTAGGGGGGCTTTTCTAGATTGGGTGAGGGTACTCTACAATAGCCCCACAGTACAGATCTTAGCGAATGAGGAGCTGTCGGAAGAGTTCCATCTGAAAAGAGGCATGCAGCAAGGTTGCTCCCTGTCACTCCTGCTTTTTCTGCTAACGTTGGAACCTTTGGCCCTGCGGGTTTGGCAATCCACAGATTGGGAGGAGGTGTGGGTGGCGGAGGAGGTCTATAAGATTAATTTATACGCTGTTGATATGCTCCTCATTCTTAGCTATGCCAGCCAGGATATAAAAAAGGTAATGGACACTATTACCCAGTTTGGGACTTTTTTGGGCCTGCATATCAGCTGGGGGAAATCGGAAGCTATGCCCGCTTCCAGGCAGTGTGCCTGCTGAGAAAGGAATGACTTCCCCCTGCTGTGGGCAGGGGACTATCTCAAGTATCTGAGCATTTACTTACATGCGGACCCTTGGAAGGTATACTAGCGTAATATTACAGACAAAATAGAGAATCTACGGGGCTTGTGCAAGTGGTGGCAGGAGCTGCATCTGTCCCTTTTGGGGAGAGTGGCATTGGTGAAAATGGTAATGCTCCCGTGGTTTCTCTGTCCTCTTCAGATGTTACCAGTGTGGGTACGGGGCCGGGAAGAGTGACTCTACAGGAGCACAATCCTCATTATTATTATTATTATTTAGCAATGCTTATATAACACTTTTCATCAGGTCAAAGCGGTGTACATTCAGGTATAGTATATATTTTCCCTTGTCCCCGAAGGACTCACAATCCTGACCACCTTGTGGCGAGGGAGTGGAGCACATCTCAGTCATGCTAAGTTGGTGTTGGAGAGGGACCAGGGGAAAGTAGGGCTTCCTGATTTGTGGCTCTATAAAGTGGTCACTCATCTACGCTGGACTCACAAGCTGTGTATGGGTTGGGGACGATGTGCGCTGGTGGGACTCTTTGACAATGGTTTAGTGCCCTGGAGCGTTTGAACCTCATACAAGGTGGCCAAATATTTATTTATTTTATTTATTTATTTATTTATTTAACATCTTTTATATACCGCGCTATTGTCATCAGCTCGGTTTACATGGAACAAATATGCCATAATAGGATGGGGAGGGGGGGGGGTTAATAGGCCATGAGCCCCTTGAAGAAAACCTGGGATTGGTTGAGGACGAGGATAGGAGTGGCGCAAGGTAGATCTGCATTTAGACAGCTTGTGGGTAATCCAGAATTCCCCCTGGGGATGGAAGGTGGGGTTTTTCGGGTTTGGGAGACCAAGGGCTGTCGTTAAATTGGGCAGTTGCTGGAGCTGGGGGGAGAGAGTTTTCCATCCTTTGAGGGGGTAAAAGTCAACTGGTAGATCCTGAACCCACACTTAATTTGCCTATCTGCAGTTTAGACACTATGTGATGGGGGATAGACGAGGGCTGGATGGGTTGTGAAGGTATAACCCTCTGAACAAGGCTTTTTTAGCCACCCCTTGCCAGCTGAATAAGGTGTCTCATTGGCATCACCTGGTCCACTTCTGGAAGGTAGGAGGAAGCATGGAAGCCTTGGTAGGGATGTGGACCGCTGACCTTGGGGAAGTGATGAAGGAACAGGACCTGTGGTGGCTCTTTTTGGAGCTCCCTAGGCTCATACTGGATGTTATTTTGCAGGAGATGCAGTATAAGCTGTTGCATAGGGGGTTTATTTCTAGGGCCCGGAGGACAAAGATGAAGCTGTGGGAGGGCCCAGATTGCCTGCATTGCTAGCTGGGGAGAGGCACCCTCACACATGTTTCTGGAATGTCATAAATTGAGGGGGTACTGGGAGGGGGTGTTGAGCCTCATTCATAAGGTGCTGGGAGGTCACATTGAATGGACCTATGCAGCTCTCCTGCTGGGAGAGGACTTGCTGCAGTGAGTGAGGGGGATACAGCCAACGGGCTGGAAGTTTGGACGTGTTGCCTTGATGATTGTGCGCAAGGCGATTCTTTTGGGAGCGAACACTAGAGTGTGAGATGTGGTTGGCACATATGAGGGACATGGCTAATTGGGTGAACACAGCATGTAAGAGGAATGATTCGGTCAAAGTGCGACGGTATGCTGAGCTATGGAGCACTTTATTGGAGGGCTTGTCCTCATGAGTGAAGGGGGTCAGCTGGAGTCGCTCAGGAGGGGTGGGAGGGGGGCCCAAGCAGAAGGCCTCAGGGGAGGCTTCATCATTCTGGACTTGGTCAAACTGGTTAATTGGATTGCTGGTGACAAAAAGATCTGGTTGGGTACTTTGCCCAGTTTGCCATTTGTACCAGGCCCATGTTTTTCTAGGGACTGGGGTATCGAGTTCTGTATAATGGCAGGGACACTTGGGGGGTTGCCTTGGAGGTTGTTGAACTGTATCTTGCGCTGTGGTGTTGGTTCTAATAAAAGATGATATTAAAAAAAATAAAATAAAATACTGCTTCCTACATTTTGTGCAAAACCACATAAAAACCCATACAAAAAGGCCCTCTACAGTCTACACCCTAGACTAAATGGGGAAATCCATACAACTTTTCATTTCCTTAAGTCTTAACAGAAATGGCAAACCTATCACAAAAAGAACCCTAGCAAATTGGCTAGCTTTCTGCATCCAATTCTGCTGTGAACCAACAGGTTCCTCGCCCCTCTAAGGGTAAAGTCTCATCATGTTAATGCCACTGCAGCAACTATGGCTTTCCTAAAGCCTGCCTTGCTAGATATAACCTGCAAAGCAGTTTATCCTCACTGTTGACTGCTGCCTGGACCAAGCCTCAGTAAAGAATAGTGTTTTTGGTCAAGTTGTGCTGCCTAGTCTGTCATTGTGAAGTACCACCCTAAATGAGGTCCGTCTTATGGAGGAATGTGATTATGCAATAAAAAACTATTGTCCCTCCAGTGTCCTGTAGGTTAGATTAATATCTTTTTTTTATAAACTAGCTATCTTAAATCATCAACCGATTGTCTAGGCCAGGGGTCTGCAACCTTTAAGACATAAAGAGCCACTTGGACCCGTTTCCGAAGGGAAAAAAAAACCTGGGAGCCGCAAAACCATTGCAACATTTAAAACAAATCTAACACTGCATATATTGTTTCTTACCTTAATGCTATATACGACCCCCTACTTTTCCTGTTAAAATATAGGTGTTTGGCCTATACTCGCCGTATAAGACTACCCCTCTTCCTTCGCACACCAAAAAAAATACGCCAGAAAATATCACAACAACAAGTAACAATATTTGATTTCAAAATGATGATGATTTTGTAGTCAAATCACTAATATGAAATAAAATTATTTTTTCTACCTTTGTTGTCTGACCAATTTATTCTTTGATCATGCTGGTCCCGATCTGAGGCTTCTGCTTTCCTTTCTTCTCTTGGCTCTCTTTCTGTGGTCTATGGTCCAGCTGCCATTTCTTATCTCTTCTTTCGTTTTCTTCACTTCTTTCCATCAGCCTATTTCCAGTCCCAGTAACCCTCCCCAATATCAGCCCCTTTCCAGTCCTCACTCCCAGTACCTTCCAATGTCAACTTGCATTCCCATGATTGCCACTGGTGTCCATTTCCTTCCAGTCCCCCTCCTTCCCCACTGACCAGTCCCTTCTAGTACAAATACCATGGCAGCCCCTCTCAGATCCAGTTCCATTCTCCCATCCCCTCATATCAGCCCATTTGTAGCCTTAGCCCCCAGTTATCTTCCAGGGCCAGCAGCTCTATCCTCCCCTCCCCACAATCAGCCCATGCCCAGTCAAAGCCCCCCAATCAGCTCGCTTCCAGTGCTAATCCCCCTCAACCCCATTACCAGTGCTAGCCTCCCCTAATCAGCCCAATACCAGTCCTACCCCCATCAAATCATTACCAGTCCTAGCCTCCCCTAATCAGCTCATTTCCAGTGCTCGTCCCCTCAACCCCATTACCAGTGCTCCATCCCTCCATGTCAGCCCCCTCCCTCCCTCCCTCCCTCCATCCATATCAGCTCCCTCCCTCCATGTCAGCCCGCCTCCCCAATCCCTCCATGTCAGCCCCCTCCATGTCAGCCCCCCTCCCTCCATCCATATCAGCTCCCTCCCTCCATGTCAGCCCCCTCCATCCCTCCATGTCAGCCCCCCTCCCTCCATCCATATCAGCCCCCTCCCTCCATGTCAGCCCCCCTCCCTCCATCCATCCATGTCAGCCCCCCTCCCTCCATGTCAGCCCCCTCCATCCCTCCATGTCAGCCCCCCTCCCTCCCTGTCAGCCCCCTCCCTCCATGTCAGCCCCCTCCATCCATCCATATCAGCTCCCTCCCTCCATGTCAGCCCCCCTCCCTCCATCCATCCATCCATGTCAGCCCCCCTCCCTCCATGTCAGCCCCCTCCATCCCTCCATGTCAGCCCCCCTCCCTCCCTCCATGTCAGCCCCCCTCCCTCCATGTCAGCCCCCTCCATCCATCCATATCAGCTCCCTCCCTCCATGTCAGCCCCCTCCCTCCATCCATCCATCTCTGCTCCCTCCCTCCATGTCAGCCCCCCTCCCTTCTTCTGCAGCCGCGGCTCCCTGCCTCTTAGGGAACCGCGGCTGTGCTTTTAAAATCATCTCGGAGCCCTTCCTGTCTTGACGGGCTCCGTGCAGCATTGTCCCGCCTCCAAAACTTCCTTTAGAGGCGGGACAATGCTGCACGGAGCCCGTCAAGACAGGAAGGGCTCCGAGATGATTTTAAAAGCACAGCCGCGGTTCCTTAAGAGGCAGGGAGCCGCGGCTGCAGAAGAATGGAGGGAGCCCATAACGCCACGTTTTAATACCGGGCGGGCAGTGTGCTCCGGAGCCGCGGCAAAGGTGAGAAAGAGCCGCATGCGGCTCCGGAGCCGCGGGTTGCCGACCCCTGGTCTAGGCAGAGCGATCTAACTGTATCTTAAACTCTATGATACATCAACCCCGAGGTCTCAGACTTAACATGGCATTGTTTTCAAAACCTTTTCAAGTTTGTCAGGTAATGCCTTATTTGCACCAACGACCTCATATTTCTACCGGGGTTATTCAATTCAAAATATATCCCATGACAATCGGAAAATGCTTATCTTATCTTGATGGTGTGTGAATGCCCCGACGCCACTTTTCGGCACCTTTTAAGCGTTTCACTCATTCCAATGAGTTTCCTCAGGGGATTATCTTCCTTCAAACCACTATAATCCAGATTTATCCGACTTCTTTTCAGGATGCTAGCGTGTTCGTGTGAGTCCTTCAATTGCGACTTCAAAAAAACACCACGCAATTGAAGGGGTTGATGTATCATAGAGTTTAAGATACAGTTAGATCGCTCTGCCTAGACAATCAGTTGATGATTTAAGATAGCTAGTTTATAAAAAAAAGACATTAATCTAACCTACAGGACATTGGAGTGTCATTGTGAAGTAGCAACTCATGCAGTTTCTCAGTGTGGGCTCATCCTCAGGACCAGTCCAAGAGTATCACATAGTAACGTAGTATATCACAGCAGATAAAGACCAGTATAGTCTGTCTAGTCTGCCTAGCAAACTGGCAAGAGTAGGTGCACCTGCCTCTCCGTGCAGGTCACCCCTCACCAGGCCTTTATTTAGGGGTATACCCACCGCTCCATGCAGGTCAACCCTATTTGTTGACATATAAGAAATAGTTACATTTGTTTTAATTTTATCCTGTTGCTATAAAGGGATCCACTGTGTCTGTCCCATGCTATTTTGAATTCTGTCACTATATTTGCCCCCACGACTTACATCGGGAGGGCATTCCAAGCAGCCACCATCCTTTCAGTGAAAAAGAATTCCCTCATGTTTCCTTTCATTTTACCCCTTGAAGCTTCATGTTATGCCCTCTAGTTTTACAGCTTCCCCATCTTCGAAAAAGGTTTGTTCATTAATACACTTTAAGCATTTAAAGGTCTGAATCATATCTCCCCTGTCCCTCCTCTCATCTACCATATACATATTAAGATCTTCAAGTCTCTTCTCATATGTCTTTTGGCGCAGGCTCCAAATCATTTTGGTTGCTTTCCTTTAAACTGTTTCAAGTCTTTTTATATCCTTTGTGAGATATGGTCTCTTAAAGGACAGCTGAGGAACAGATAGGGACTTTGGTAAGTTCTCTTTTATTTGAACAGGTACCAAAGCTCCATTAATTAAACAATGGCTGGGAAAAATTGTATTGCTAAAGCTGTTGCCTCCATTACAGCTTCTGCCTCTGTTCAGAGAGAGATCCCAATGCCAGTTGAAGGACTGGTTACATGTGCAGGATGCCTGCCTGCTGAGGCTCTCAGGAAAGAAGTGGAGGAGCTCAGGGAGGAGGTGGCGAGACTGAGAAGCATCCGAGACAGTGAGAACTACATTGATGAAATGCTTCTTGAAACATCAAAGCTCTCTGATAGAGGTGATGATGGGAGGCTACAGAAGGAAGAAGGTTGGACACGAGTCACCAAATCCTGCAGTATCAACCCTCCAACTCCTCCAGCCATTGAATTGACAAATTACTATGCAGCCCTGGAAGAGGAGGAGGTGGAAGCATCCAAGGAAAGGGAAGACCCACAGCTCGAGCACCCCAAAGGTACAGAATCAATCACCACAAGGAAGCAAAGGATAGTGGTGGTTGATGACTCTCTTCTGAGGGATATTGAAGCATCCATCTGCCAACCAGAGATGTGTGTTGTCTACCAGGTGCCAAAATCTAAGATGTAATGGAGAGTTTGCCGAAACTCATCAAGCCTACTGACTATTATCCAATGTTGTTCAACCATGTCGGCACAAATGATACTGCTAGGAATCCCTCCGAGCATATCAAATGTGACTTTATGGCTCTGGGACAGAGGGTGAAGCAGATAAGTGCGCAGGTGGTGTTCTCTTCAATCCTCCCTGTTGAGGGTAAAAGCCGAGGCACAGAAGCCTGGAGTTGAATGCATGGATGCGTAGATGTTGTCATTGAGAGTGTTTTGGTTTCCTGGACCATGGGATGATAGAGTGTCCATCTGTTCAAGAAGGGTTGAAGTGTCTTTGGCAACAGACTGGCTGACCTACTGAAGAGGGCTTTAAACTAGATTCGTTGGGGATGGGTGAAGAGAGCTCCCAGGTAAGTGAAGAAAGCCCCCGGGTAATTGAAACATTAAATACCTCTGTAGAAATGGGTAATAGGAACAACATCTGGAAAGCGGTGTGTATAAATGCCCATAGCATGGGAAATAAGATTCCAGATGTTGAGGCTTTAATGGAAGAGGCTGACTTGGATTTAGTGGCGGTTACAGAGACATGGTTCACAAACAACCATGACTGGGATGTAATTATACCAGGCTTTACTTTATTCAGGAAGGACGGGGTAGAAAGAAGGGGAGGTGTAGTGGCACTATATCTTAAAAATAATACTAATGCTATAGAATTGCAGGGTTTAAAAGGAAGAGAGGAGGAACTGTGGGTTAAACTAGAAAGAGGGAAAGAGAAATCCATTTGCATTGGACTTATATATAGATCTCTCTCATAGTGAGTAGAAGTGGACAAAGAAGTGTACCCAGTATTTCCATGAAAGGAGACGTGCTATTGAAAGGTGATGTCAATATGCCAGATGTGGATTGGCACATCCCTGCTGCAGTGTCATCTAGAAGTAAGGAGATCCTGGATTCTCTACAGGGAGAACTAATCAGGCAACTGGTAACAGAACCCACGCATGATGGAGCCATACTGGACTTAGTGCTTACCAATGGGGAAAGTGTTTCTGATGTTACAGTGGGAGATCATCTCACATCCAGTGATCACCAGAGGGTATGGTTCAGTATTAGGACAAGGGCTGATAAAAATCCATTCAAAAGTGAGAGACTTAGACTTTAGGAAAACTAACTTTGCCAAGATGGGACAATACTTCAGGGAGTCATTAGTGGGATGGGAACAGCTGTGAGATGTAGAAAAACAGTGGACAAAACTGAAAGAGGATAATTTAAGGGCAACAAACATTTTTGTTAGAACAGTAAATAAATGTAAAAGGAAAAGGAGGTCACTATGGTTCTCAAAAGAAGTAGATGAAAAGGTGAAGAAAAAGAGGGCGGCCTTTATGAAATACAAGAAATCAGAGAGGAAGACAAGCATCTATATATGAAAAAACTTAGAGAAGCTACCAAAGTAGTCAGGAAAGCAAAGGTACAAAAAAGAAGAAGAAATAGCCAATGCAATAAAATGTGGGGATAAGACATTTTTCAGATATGTTAGTGAGAGGAGGAAGGGCAAAAGTGGTATTGTCAGACTCAAGGGTGCAGGGGAGGAATATGCAGAAACTGATGAGGATAAAGCAGAATTGCTTAACAAATATTTCTGTTCTGTGTTCACAGATGAAGGGCCAGGAGCAGGACCTCAGGAAACACCCACAAACAGAAACAAAAGTGACGTGGATCTTGAACGATTTTCAGAAGACTGTATTGAAGAACTAGCTAAACTAAAAGTAGACAAACGCATCGGTCTGGATGGGATACATCCAAGAATACTGAGGGAACTTGGGGACGTTCTAGCGGCTCCACCGTCTGACCTTTTCAATGCCTTTTTGGAGTCGGGAGTGGTGCCAGAGGACTGGAGAAAGGCACATGTGGTCCCTTTACACAAATGCAGTCATAAGGATGACATTCAGAACTACAGGCCAATTAGTCTAACCTCTGTGGTGAGTAAAGTATTGGAAAGGCTACTAAAAGAGAATAGTGACATATCTGGAGTCCAATGGAATGCAGGATCTGAAGCAAGAACCCAAGACTCCCTCTATCAAAGCAAGGGCTGTGGGACTCCCCCTGGAGAATGGTCACAGATTATCTTAGAAGCACAGGACAGGGTACTGTGTAGCAGCCAGTTTTTAATGTCGTCTTTCCTTCCCTCCCTCCCCAACACCCACCCACCCGGGATAATCGTAGCTTTATAGGTGCTTAAACCTCTTAAAGGAAAGGAGGTGCCATATTCACTCTCAGGTGCAGCTGTTTATTCTCATCAGCATACATTAAGGATCTGAGATTAATTAAACTTCAGGTGAACAAAGTACATTAAACGTATTAGGTATAGTTTTATTAGTATAAGTATCCCCAGCAACCCTTAATAAGTAAAGAACTTAAATATCTAAACACTAACTTAAAATGAAGACGCAGACAGCAGTCCAGCAGCAAGATGCGGGTTTTCCAGTCTTTTGCATTGAGTATCACATGTATGATTTTCTCCCTGTTGGTGAGGGGCCTTGTGTGCACAAGGTGCAAGGAGCTCTTTGCTCTCAGGAAACGAGTCTGATCTCTGGAGGCAACAGTAGCAGACTTGGAAGACATAAGGAAGACAGAGAGGTACATAGACGAGACCTACAGGGATATAGTCCTGAAGTCCTACCTCCAGTCTGGCAGCATCCCTATTGCCATGGAGGACAGAGGTCACGTGATAGGAAAGCATCACCCTGGTGTGGCAGGAAATGATCCTGTAGGTAGGATCTGTCCTCCCAGGTGATGTAAAACCCTCTCGCAATGAGGATGTTTCTCCAGAGCCATGTGCCCTTGAGGGAAGGGTTAGGACAGCTGTTATAGTTAGTGATTCGATCATTAGGCATGTAGACAGCTGGGTGGCTGGTGGACGTGAGGATCACCTGGTAACATCCCTGCCTGGTGTGAAGGTAGCAGACCTCAGGCGCCACCTAGTCAAGGTCTTAGATATTGCTGGGGAGAAGTCTTCTGTCTTGGTACATGTCGGTACCAATGACATAGGAAAATGTGGTAGGGAAGTTCTGGAAGTTAAATTTAGGCTTTTAGGTAGGAAGCTGAAATCCAGAACTTCCTGGGAAGTGTTCTCCGAAATGCTTCCTGTTCCACACGCAGGACCCAAAAGGAAGGCAGAACTCCGGAGTCTCAATGCGTGGATGAGACAATGGTGCAAGGATGAGGGTCTGGGATTTGTTAGGAACTGGGGAACATTCTGGGGAAAGGAGGGGCTCTTCCGAAGGGATGGGCTTCACCTTAACCAGGATGGAACCATGCTGCTGGCATTAACCTTTAAAAGGGAGATAGAGCAGCTTTTAAACTAGATAATAGGGGAGAGCTGACAGTTGCCCAAGAGCGCATGGTCTGGAACAATGTATCCTTGAAGGATACTGCCAAAAAAATGAAGTTAGGGCACATCAGCAGAGAGGTTCCAATAAAGACAAAGGTAGCCCAAATGCCCTTGAGTACAGAGCAGACAGAGCTTAAAGATTCCAAATTACCCCTGCCTACCGATAACCAGATTAATATGAATAAAATACAGTCTCTAAATGCTTGTATGCAAACGCTAGAAGTCTAAAAAATAAGATGGGAGAGTTAGAATATATAGCACTAAACGAGAAGTTAGATATGATTGGTATCTCAGAGACATGGTGGAAGGAGGACAACCAGTGGGACACTGTGATACCTGTGTACAAACTATATCATAATGATAGTGCTGATCAAATTGGTGGAGGGGTTGTGCTCTATGTTAGAGAGGGCATTGAGTCATAAAGGATTAAAGATTTGCAGGAAACAAAATTCGCTGTAGAATCTCTATGGATTGAAATTCCATGTAAAAAGGGGAAGGCGATGGCAGTGGGATTGTACTATCAACCGCCTGGCCAGAATGAACAAATGGATGATGAAATGCTCAAAGAAATCAGGGAAGCTAACAAAAGTTACAGAACAGTAATAATAATGGGTAATTTCAATTACCCCAGAATTGACTGGGTCAGTGTCATGGCAGGACATGCTAGGGAGATTAAGTTCCTAGATGAAATAAATGACTGCTTCTTGGAGCAGCTGGTTCATGAACCGACCAGAGGGGAAGCCATATTGAACCTACAGTAGTCCTTAGTGGAACACCAGATCTGGTGCAAGAGATAAGGGTGTTGGGGCCACTTGGCAATAGTGATCATAGCATGATCGCGTTTTGTTTAATTAGTGGAGGAGGGATAGTAAGGAAATCCACAGTACTACCTTTTAACTTTCGAAAGGGAGACTATGATAAAATGAGGAAAATAGTTAAGAAAAAACTAAAAGGAGCCGTTGCAAAGGTTAAAGAGTTACATCAAGCTTGGGTGCTGTTGAAAAATACTATCTTGGAAGCCCAGACCAGCTGTATTCAATGCTTTAAGAAAAGTGGAAGGAAGTCCAAAAAACTGCCAGCATGGTTTAAAGGTGAGGTCAGAGAAGCTGTTGCCAAAAAAACATCTTTCAGGAAATGGAGAAAAGAGTCAAACGATGAAACCTGGAAACAGCACAAGCACTGGCAAGTTAAATGCAAGGCATTGATAAGGCAGGCAAAGAGAGAATTTGAGAAGAAGCTTGCTGCAGAAGCAAAAATGGATAATAAAGACTTTTTAAAGTACATTCGTAGCAAAAAACCTGTGAGAGAGTCATTTGGTCCATTAGATGATAGAGGGGTTAAAGCGGCACTAAGAGGCGACAAGGCGATAGCAGAGAGACTGAATGACTTTTTTGCTACGGTCTTTACTGAGGAAGATGTAGGGATGTTACCCATGACTGAAGTGGTATTTAAAGGTGTGGAAGAATTGAAGGAAATATCGATACATCGGGAAGATGTATTACAACTATTAGATAAACTGAAGAGTAGCAAATAACCTGGGCCGGATGATATACATCCAAGGGTATTGAAAGTACTGAAATATGAGATTGCAGACCTGCTATTAATAATCTGTGAACTAACATTAAAATCATCTATAATACCTGAAGATTGGATGATGGCAAACGTAACACCAATTTTTAAAAAGGGTTCCAGGGGTGATCCGGGAAACTACAGTCCGGTGAGCCTGACGTCAGTACTGGGAAAATGGTAGAAACCATCATAAAGAACAAAATTGCTGAACATGTCGGTGAGTCATGGCTTAATGAGAGACAGCCAACATGGCTTTAGACAAGGAAGATCTTGTCTTACTAATCTGTCATGTATTTTTGAAGGTATGAATAAACAGGTAGACAAAGGTGAGTCAGTTGATATAGTGTATCTGGACTTTCAGAAAGCCTTGACAAGGTCCCTCATCAGAGACTTTTGGTAAAACTAAAGAGTTATGGGATAGGAGGCAGTGTACTATTGTGGATCAGGAACTGGTTAAAAATAGAAAGCAGAGGGTAGGGTTAAATGTCCAATTTTCCCAATGGAGAAAGGTGAATAGTGGTGTACTCCAGGGATCTATGTTGGGTCTGCTGCTTTTTGACATATTCATAAATAACCTGGAAAATGGAATAACGAGTGAGGTTATCAAATTTGCAGATGACACAAAACTATTTAAAGTTTTTAAAACCCAAGAGGATTGTGGAAAATTGCAAGAGGATCTTGATAAATTGGAAGACTGGGCATTAAAATGGCAGATGAAATTTAATGTGGACAAGTGCACCTAGGAAAGAACAACCCAAACTAAGATTACACGATGCAAGGTTCCACATTAGGAATCACCACCCAGGAAAAAGATTTAGGCATCATTGTGGATAACATGTTAAAACCCTCGGCCCAGTGTGCAGCGGCGGCCAAGAGAGCAAATAGAATGCTAGATATTATAAGGAAAGGAATGGAAAATAAAACAAAGGATATTATAATGCCTCTATATCGTTCCATGGTGAGACCACACCTTGAATGTTGTGTGCAATTCTGGTCGCCATATCTTAAAAAGGATATAGCTTTATTAGAAAAGGTTCAGAGAAGAGCCCCAAAATGGTAAAGGGGATGGAAGGATACCCCTATGAAGGAGGGCTAAAAAGGTTAGGGTTTTTTAACCTAGAAAAGAGACGGCTGAGGGGAAATATGATAGAAGTCTATAAATTAATAAACGGAGTGGAATGGGTAAATGCAGATCAGTTTACGTTATCAGAATATAGAAAGAGTAGGGGACATGCAATGAAGCTACAGAGTAAACTATTTAAGACTAATAAGAGAAAATGTTTTTTCACTCAACTTGTAATCAAACTCTGGAATTTGTTACTGGAGGATTTGGTAAAGGCTGTTAGTGTAGCTAGGTTTAAAAAAGGTTTGGACAAGTTCCTGGAGGAAAGGTCCATAAACCATTATTAAAAAGGGACCCAGGATATCAATGCTTGTCTCAATGCAAGCATTGTGGAACCTGTGTCTTTTGGGGAAACTGCTAGGTACGTATGCCCTAGATTGGCCACTGTTGGAAACAGGATTTATTTATTTATTTATTTAACATTTTTTATATACCGTCTTTCTACGAATCAAGACGGTTTACATATAACAAAAAAGGCAGTATATTTCAACTGTTTACAAGGAACGAATAACTGGATACAGAATAAGCAACATGAGAAGCAACATGAGGATACTGGGCTTCATGGACCTTGGTCTGACCCAGTATGGCATATCTTATGTTCTTATGTTATATGTTCTTATAAGTAAAAGAGGCACCAATGAGCACAGTAAATAACCTATACATTAACATCGGACTAACAGACTGTATCAATTCAATACAAAACAGGGAACCTCTCAGACCTCAGATGTGCATGGGACCTTGTTAAAAAATGGCATAACTACAGCTGCTAAACCATACATATATTCGTTTTAAACATAAAAGAAAAAATGGACCTAATCACTGTACAAAATGAGACATAAGGACCATATGAAAAACAGAACCAATACGTGCAGTTTGTCACAAGCACCACCTTGGCAGGGTAATAGACCAAGGTAGGTTGGACACAAAAATATATACGGTTTAGTTTAGCAAGTGTTTCACAGGGCCCAGGGCTTTTAGCCTGGTAGCCTCCTTGTTACCAAATCTCAAAGAACACAAAGGTCAGAGTGGAGGGAAAACAAAGGCATTTATTCCCCTTCTTGCAAAGGTTCAAATGGTTGGGCAATAACATCAACACAAGTGTCCTTACTTCAGGTTAGAAGAAAAAGTAAAACATGATTTTAAAGCAAAACTGTTATCTTCACAGAGTGGTGTACAAAGGCAAACCTTTTCTATTCCACAAGTTATAGCTTATACGCTAGGCAAGGACTCCAAGCTTCCTGTCATGCAGTAATTACAGTCCATTTCTGTATCTGAAAGCTCTTTAGCAAATTCCACTTGCATCGGTTCCAATTCGGAAGCCTCTGAAACTCAGTCAGTAGTTTCTGGCAAATTGTAGTCAGGCTTCTTACATAACTTTTGTATGACCTCCCAATGCTCAGAGTTAAGCATAGGGCGTCGGTCCTGTGCCCTCCTATACTGAGAACTCTCCTTCTGCAAGGGTTTTACATTAGCTTCATGCAAACCTTTCTCATTAAAAAGTGTCTTATTTGGTAAACGTTTTTGGTACCTTGTATCATAGGCAGTTTTATATGGACAGTATTCCTCTGCTCCCTGTCCTCCCCATATACCAGCACTCTGAAACCTGCTTCGAGTAAAATAGGGATTACCTTTTATCTTTGACTTTTCTACTCCAGGTAGGGTTGCCAACAGGCCGGTTTTCAGCCGGCCTGGCCGGTTTTTCCACGGCCAGGCCGGCTGCCGGCGCAGAGGCAAAACCGGCCCTTTAAAAGCCGGTTTTTTTGCTCTGGCCGCAAGATCGGGAGCGGCCAGAGCAAAAAAACTGCTTTCTCCGCTTCAGAGGGAGCCGGGGAAGCCCGCGCGAGGCCCCGGCTCCCTCTGAACAGCCACCAGCGTGAAGAGCCTTTACCTTCACGCTGGCGGCTGTTCCTGTGAAGCCGCAAATGCTGGGAAAGGTTAAAGGTTGCCCTTTAACCTTTCCCAGCATTCGCGGCTTCACAGGAACAGCCGCCAGCGTGAAGGAAAAGGCTCTTCACGCTGGTGGCTGTTCAGAAGGAGCCGGGGCCTCGCGCGGGCTTCCCCGGCTCCCTCTGAAGCCTCAGACAGCCGCGATGCTGGTCGGGGGGGGGGGGGGGCAAGGACTGCATTAGCTGTGATGGGGGGGGGGACCTGGACTGGAAAAGGGCTAAGGGGGGGACGACTTGGACGGGAAAAGGGCTAAGGGGGGACATGGAAAGGAAAAGGGCTAAGGGGGGGGGACTTGGACTGGAAAAGGGCTAAAGGGGGGGACTTGGACTGGAAAAGGGCTAAGGGGGGGGGACTTGGACTGGAAAAGGGCTAAAGGGGGGGACTTGGACTGGAAAAGGGCTAAGGGGGGGGGACTTGTACTGGAAAAGGGCTAAAGGGGGGGACTTGGACTGGAAAAGGGCTAAGGGGGGGGGACTTGGACTGGAAAAGGGCTAAGGGGGGGACTTGGACTGGAAATAGGCTGTGATGGGGGGGGGGACCTGGACTGTAAAAGGGTTATGGGGGGGGGGGACATGGACTGGAAATGGGTTGTGATGGGGTGGAGGGGACCTGGACCAGAAAAGGGCTATGGGGGGGGGGGAAACTTGGACTGGAAATAGGCGGTGATGGGGGGGGGGGCCTGGACTGTAAAAGGGTTATGGGGGGGGGGACATGGACTGGAAATGGGTTGTGATGGGGGTTGAGGGGACCTGGACTGGAAAAGGGCTATGGGGGGGGGGGAACTTGGACTGGAAATGGGCTATGGTGGAGGAAGGGGGATCTTGGACTGGAAATGGGCTGTGATGGTGCGGGGGGACTCGGACTGCAAATGGGCTGTGATGGTGCGGGGGGACTCGGACTGCAAATGGGCTGTGATGGTGGGGGGGGGGGCCTAGGACTGGAAATAGGCTGTGATGGGGGACTTGGACTGGAAATGGGCTGTGATTGGGGGGGGGGAGCTAGGACTGGAAATGGCCTGTGATGTGAGGGCTAGCACTGGAAATGGGCTGATGAAGAGCTGGAATAGGACTGGAAATGGGCTGATGTGGGGCATGGGAGAATGGGACTAGAAGGGAGTGGATGCTGGGTGGGCCTAGAACTATAAGGGAATTGATTTGGGGGGAGGACTAGAATGGATGGGGAATGAGAATGGAGAGGGGAAAAAATATTTTGTGTGGAAGAAAAGTCTATGATGGGCCGGTATTGGGAGAGTAAGAGGGGCTTGAGAATGGAAGGGTGAAATTTAAACGGATGATAAAGGAATAAGGAAAGAATTGGGGGAAAGAGCAAAAGGGAAACAATCAGTATGTTAAAGCAGAAATAGAGAGAGAATGGAAAACATCTAAAAGAGAAGAAAGGACAAATGGATAGCTCGCAGAAGACACGAAGAAACCAGAAGAAAGTGACTGGAGCAATTGCAACTGAAAAAAAAAAACGCCCAAACAGAAGGTAGAAAAATACTTTTTATTTTTAATTTATTAACTGGAATATGTCTGGTCTGGGAAGTGTGTATTGCTAACATCTTTGCGTTTTTGTTTAGTGCAAGAGGAAATTACTTTATAGTTTTATTTCTCCAGTGTTGTACATTTCATGTTTGGATTTTGGGGTTCCCAGTTTAATTATTATCTGACCAAGGAAGTTAGCCTACACGTATCCTCAGTAATTTTTGTGTGTGGGGCTGGGGGCGGGGCAGGGGTGGGACTAGGGGCGGAGAATGGGTGGAGCATGGCGAGCCACAGGTGTCGGGTTTTTCTCGGTGAAAAAGTTGGCAACCCTAACTCCAGGTGAGGGTTGAGGCCTGCCTCGGCTGGGATTCTGACTTGCCTGAGCAATAGGCCTTAGGTTCTCCAACTGTCCTTCAGTTGGCTTTTCTCTGCAGTCACAGCAATGCCTTCGCCTCTCCGGACGAAGAGCACTCACTCTTGATGGAGCTGTCTCTCCTTCTCCTCGGTTGCTCCTCTCTTCATGCCACAGCGGCTGCTGCTGCCTTCTGCCAAACTCCTGTCCAGGGGCTACTGCTTCAACCCTTCCTTTTTCAGAATTGGCCTTCTTCCTGCACCTCTCTTCCTTGAAGAGCACACCTTCTCCTCTCTCCTTATCTCTGAGTAGAACCCTTTCTCCTGGGTCTGCCCGTTCTGCTGGCCCTGCCTCTTCCGCTGGTCCTGCCTCTTCTGCTCTCCAGTCTTCCAGACTCTTTTTAAGAGGTACTCCTTTCTTCCTTGATTGGAGGCTGGCTGGCATTACCTCACGACCTATGGGGCGTGGTTCCTCAGTCTCTCGGAGGTCCCTCTTGCTCCCTCTATCTGGTTCCTCGAAATATTGCAGCTTGTGCCTGACTTTTTCTGTGTTTAAAACATTTTCTTCTGTTCCCAGAGGGTCTGCTGCGTGACAAGTTACATTTAAATGTACACTGACATGGAGAAGATCAGAGCCAACTTTACCTGTTAATCAAACACATGAATATATTAATATCAATTAAAAAGATAAAATAATAAATAATGGCTACATAAAATAAGGTGAAAAAATAATAAAAAGATCAAATTCAGATAAAACCTTTTCTTAAAAAGCAGTCTCAGGAGAATAAATTCAAAACTAACAATACTGTGTATGCAGAAATAAAAGTAACATAGTAACAGTATATGACAGCAGATAAAGACCAGCATTGTCCATTAGGTTGCCAAGCAAGGCGGCAAGAGTAGGTGCATCTTCCACTCAGTGCAGGTCACCTCTCCCCATGCCTTTGTTTAGGGGTGTACCCACCGCTCTGTGTAGGTCACCCCTATTTGTTGAGATATAAGAGATAGTAATATTTATTTTGATTTTATCCTGTTGCTGTAAAGGGATCCACTCTGTCTGTTCCATGCCATTTTGAATTCTATCACTATATTTGCCCCCACCACTTCCATCGGGAGGGCATTCCAAGCATCCACCACCCTTTCAGTGAAAAAGTATTTCCTGACATTGCCTTTCAGTTTACCCCCTTGCAGCTTCATGTTATGCCCTCTAGTTTTACAGCTTCCCCGTCTTTGGAAGAGGTTTGTTTGTTCATCATTTCTCTTTAAGTATTTAAAGGGCTGAATCATATCTCCCCTGTCCCTCCTCCCCTCCAGAGTGTACATATTTAGGTCTTCAAGTCTCTTCTCATAAGTCTTCTGATGCAGGCCCCAAATAATTTTGGTCGCCTTCCTCTGAATCTCTTCCAGCCTTTTTATATCCTTTGCGAGATACAGTCTCCAAAACTGAACAAAGTATTCCAAGTGAGGCGTCACCAGTGACTTGTACAGTGGCATTAGTACCTCTTCTTTTCTGCTGGTAATTCCTCTCTGTATGCAACTCAGCATCCTTCTGGCTCTTGCCACCACCTTGTCACACTGTTTCGTCACCTTGAGATCATCAGAAACAATCACACCAAGGCCTTTCTCCTGGTCCGTGCACATCAATCTCTTGCCCCCTATCGCATACAATTCCCTTGGATTTCTGCTTTGCCAGTGCATGACACTACACTTCTTCACATTAAATCTTAACTGCCAAGCATTAGACCATTCTTCCAGTTTTTGTAGATCTTTCCTCATGTTATCCACTCCCTTAGGGGAGTCCACTCTGTTGCAAATTTTCGTGTCATCTGCAAGAAGACTTTTCCATTCAGTCCTTAAGCAATATCACTCACAAATACATTGAACAGTACCGGTCCAAGGACCAAACCCTGGGGCACCCTGCTAATCACCTTCCTTTCATCCGAGTGAGTTCCATTTACCATCACCTTCTGTCATCTGTCAGTCAACCAACTTCTGATCCAATTCAGCACCTTGGAACCCATCCCCAAGCTGTTTAGTGTATTGATAAGCCTCCTATGAGGAATTATATCAAAGGCTTTGCTGAAATCTAGGTAGATCACATCCATTACATGTCTTTGATCTAGCTCTCTGGTCACCCAGTCCTTTAGTAGAACCATGTTGCCTCAGATCATGCAACCTGTTGGTTTCGAGAAAGTCCACTATTTACTCTTTCAGGAGCACTTCCATTACTTTTCCCGCCACTGAGGTAAGACTTACTGGCCTGTAGTTTGTCACTTCTTCCCTATTACCACTTTTGTAGAGAGGTACCACATCAGCCCTTCTCCAGTCCTGTGGTACTTCTCCTGTCTCCAAGGATCTATTAAAAACATCCTTTAACTTCCCTGCAAGAACCTCTCTGAGCTCTTTCAGTATCCTGGGATGTTTCCCATCCGGTCCCATGGCCTTGTCCACTTTCAGTTTTTGAAGCTCTTCAAATGTGTAAAAATAAAAAAATGTTAGACTAAAAACTAGATAAAAACACAATAAAAAAGTGGGGTAAACCACAATAAAAACACCTGAGCCAACCCCCAAATAAAAACACTAATTAGTAGTAAAAAATGGAACCTACATGATAAAATAACTTGACAGAAAAGACTGAATGTAAAAACTGAGTGTAAAATAGAACCCAAAATCAAATTGTAAACACTAGGGGGAGCTATGAGCATCTGAAGAGGGATTTTTGATTGTAGATTGTCAGAAAGAGCAGCTGAATTAAAAATGAAAAAACAATATAATAAGTAAAAAGGGTTAAAAGTACTTGCTTCAGGGTTTTTATCTATTTATTTTTGATGGCACATACTTTTTATTACTTTTAACACTTTTTATTATATTGGGGTTAATGCACCAATACTTTTTATTATGGTTTTTTTTTTTTCATTTTTAATTCAGCTGCTCTTTCTGACTATCTACAATCAAAATTCTCTCTTCCAATACTCTGGCTCCCCCTAGTGTTTACAGTATGGTTTTGGGTTCTGTTTTATACTCAATTTTTACATTCAGTCTTTTCCGTCAATTTATTTGATCACGTAGGTTCCATTTTTCACTCCTAATTGGTGTTTTTATTTGGGTGTTGGCTCAGTTGTTTTTATTGTGGTTTGCCCCCCCCCCCTTTTTTTTTTTTTAGAGTTTTTATCTAGTTTTTAGTCTCACATTTTTTTATCTTCACACACTTTTATTTGTGCATACACACTATTGTTAGTTTTGAATATATTCTCCTGAGACTGTTTTTTAAGGAAAGGTTTATCTGAATTCGATCTTTTTATTATTTTTTCACCATATTTTATGGAGCCATTATTTTATTTATTTATTTATTTATTTAGCCAGTTTTGTATACCACCTTATCCTTCAATCAAAGTGGTTAACACCAATTGTAGGGATATATTTAACAGGAAAGGGGGGGTCAGACATACAAACATAGAGACTGTCCACATTTACTTCTCATTTGAGTGTGGGGACCAGTGCTTGGCAAATTACGTTACTTGGCCATAGAACTCCATGAACAGGAGGGTCTTGAGAGACTTGCGGAAATCCTTGGTGTCATTTACAGCCCTTAGTTCCTCAGGGAAGGCGTTCGATAGGGCAGGAGATGACAGTGAGGGAGCCCTTTTAGATGTGGCTTGTTTTGTTTTATGATATCCTGCTGGCGTGTTGAGTCTGTTGCCATTGTTGGACCTCCTAGGTCTGCTAATTATGTCCCTGATTATTAAATCCTGGAGCGTGTCTGCTGAACAGTGGTGGATGACTTTAAATATGTTCAGGATTAACTTGAATTTCACCCTTACGATTATTGGGAGCCAAAGTAGTTGTCGTAATATGGGTGTGATGTGTTCAGACTTTGCAGTGCTCGTGATGATGCGCGCTACAGTATTCTGGACCAGTTGTAGTGGGTGGATAGTCTATTTGGAAGTCCTTGATATAGTGAGTTTCCATAGTCCAGAGCTGGTGTTACGATTGCTTGGCATACTGTGCGGAAGTGGTCTTGGTTGAGGATTGGTTTAAGTCTCCTGATGGTCTGTGGTCAGTGAAAGGCATTAGCCGCAGTTTTGCTAATGTGTGATTGTAGGTTAAGAGCTTTGTCCAGGGTAATGCCCAGGTACCTTACTTCATCCTTTATTGCTATCGTCTTGACTAGGATACTGATTGCCTGGGGTGGGTTGAATGTGGGATCCCTAGTGACGAACATAGCCTCTGTCTTGTCAAAGTGGTTATTTATTAATATATTCATGTGGTTGATCTACAGGTAAAGTTGGCTCTGATCCTCTCCATGTCAGTGTACATTTTCATGTAACTGCACGTATTGGTCCCGTTTTTCATATGGTCCTTATGTCTCATTTTGTACAGTGATTAGGTCTGTTTTTTTCTTTTATGTTTAAAACCAATACATGTATGGTTTAGCGGCTGTAGTTATGCTATTTTTAAAAGGTCCCATGCACATCTGAGGTCTGAGAGGTTCCCTGTTTTCTATCGAATTGATACAGTCTGTTCCTCCGACGTTAGCGTATAGGTTATTTACTGTGCTCATCGGTGCTTCTTTTGCCTATATGACACTTGCACTCAGTTGTAAGCAGTGGTTGAGCCTACACTGCTTAACTTTCTCTTTATCTGTCCAATATACTTTGTTGTCACTGATGGTTACATCTATGCTTTAGTTCTGGCTTTATTTAGATATCCGATGCAATGTATATTTTTTTTAATATGACCAATTATATGTGGAGGAGTGAGTGGAGGAGTGGCCTAGTGGTTGGGGCAAGGTACTTCAGGCTGGAAGGTCGGGGGTTCAAATCCCACTAGAGGACAGCAACCTTGGGCCGGAAGGACTGGGGTTTCTAGTCCCACAGGTGCTCCTTGTGGTCTTGGGCAAGCCACTTAACCCTCCATAGCCCATGTTCCCTGTAAAATAGTTATCTCCAAGTTATAATGCCCTGTTCAATGTAATTTCAGTTTGTTCAATGTAAACCGCACTGATGCAGAATAGCGCGGTATATAAGAGAATGTAAATAAATATGTGTTGGACTTGTTCTTTAATTTGGACATATAATTTGTCAATAATGGTTTATTCCAGTTTCATGCACGGATGTACCATTTTGTTTTAACATTAATGCCTTACCTGTTCCTGACTTGGGTTTGAACTTTGACCTTGTTTTGGCACAAGATTAGGTTCATTTTATTTGCTGGCAGGTCCACACTCCAGTTTATAGTCAGTTTAGCATTTGAATGCACTACAGTTCACTCCTAAGTCAAGTACACCTCTTCTCAATCTCTCTGTCCCGTTTTTGATAGATTGGTGTTTATATTTTGAGATTTTTCCTCCTCTTTAGGCTCTGTTTAGAGTAGTTTTAGTTATCTCCGAAGCATATAGTTTCCTATGCAGAGCTAGAGTGCATTTTTAGAACGTTACATTCCTTCTCAGGTCCTTCTGTCCACACCAGGGATTTGTTTTAAGAGTGAATGTTAGTGAGATCAATTATATTGGTTTATGCTATGATTTTATTGATTTTGTTCTTTTGTTTCCGTATCACTACTTTTTCCCTTGAAATATTACTTATTATAGACTCATTTTTACACCAGCACTACATGTCCTCCTTATCCCTCTCCTCATAGTCATGTTGGTTCATACACTGTTCTTTATTATTTGTAATCAGTCTTTTACCTCTGAGCCTTTTACCAGCCTTCCTGTTTTGCATGTCTTAATTGTCCATATGTAATGTTTTTATTGTATTTAGCTATTGATTTTTGCATAAGAATATTTGCATTTTTATTCTGTGAGCTTTCATTTTATGTTTTATGTTTTATATGATTTTCGACATATTTGTTTTTATTTGAGGCCATTATCCCCCGAAGGCGGTTTCACTGAAACGCGTTGGGGTTTCCTAATAAAGCTGCATTATATCAACCACTGCTCGGCGCACCTGCTCTTGATTTGTATTCCTAACAGGGTCTCCAAGCAAGGTAATACTGTGTGGCTTTTAAATACAAGCTCTCTGCCTGAGACCTCTTAAAGGAGGTTTGGTCTTCATTTTTAATAGCTAGTTCTTTATTTGGTGCTGTACTGAAAAAGGGGAATTTTTTGTGGTGTTGTGTAAACTCTGCTGTTAGAGTTCTTTGTTTCTTTTTTCCAACTTTCCATTCAGAACCAGCTCTTTGAAACCACTTACCTCATTAGGTGTTAGTGGTCCTTAATTAGCTTGCAAAGGGGCTAGGCAGCTGAGTTCAGTATAAAGGTCTACAGTGCCTTGCAAACACTGGCATTCCTAATAGGGTCTCCATTGTAAGCAAGGTTATACTGTGTGACTATTAAATACAAGCTCTCTACCTGGGAGCTCTTAAAGGAGTTTTAGTCTTCATTTTTATAGCTAATTCTTTTTCTGGTGCTGTATTACAAAAAGAGAATTGCTTGTGGTGTTGGGAAAATTCTGCTGTTAGAGTTCATTGTTTCTTGGACTACAAAAAGGGACTGCTACTTCTGGAGAGAGATCTGCAATTGTAAATATTTACTCCTTGGAATTTTTCAAATCTTGGGAAAAAAGGAATTCTTTAGATTAAAACTGATTAATCTGTTTAAATTAAAATCCAGTGTATTTGTTAAATCAGTCAAGGCTTAGTATCAGCAAAGAGCTTTTAGTTAAATTAAAAACTCAACAGGTAGCTTTCAGTTTAAGTTTAAAACCCAGCAGAGGGCTTTCAGTTCAAATTCAGAACCCAGCAGAGAGCTTTCAGTTAAATTTAAAACCCAGCAGAGAGCTTCTAGTTTAAATTTAATACTCAGTCAGGGCCTAGTATCAGCAAAGAGCTTTAATTTAAATCAAATCAGAGTATAACCTGGCATAAAAGGAAAAACAGGGTCAGTATTCTTTGAGCAATAAATTGCTTCTAGAGTTCTTTACAAAGAGGTCTTCTAGATAGGTGGCAAGAGATCTGTGAAATTGTTTTAAATAGGTGCAAAAGACAAGTGACAGATCAAAGGGGTATTTTGAGAGACTCCCTCTATGAAAGCAAGGGCTGTGTGAGTCACCCAGGAAATTGGTCACAGATTACATTTGAAGCACAGGACAAGGTACTGTGTAGCAGCCAGCTTTTAATAAGTCTTCTTTCCCTCCCTCCCTCCCCAACTCCCACCCACCTCTGGGATAATGGTAGCTTTATAAGTGCTTAAATCTCTTAAAGGAAAGGAAGTGCCCATATTCACTCTCAGATGCAGCTGTTTATCCTCATCAGGCATACATTAAGGATCTGAGATTAATTAATCTTGAGGTGAACAAAGTTCATTAAACATATTATTTATAATTTTATTAGTGTAAGTATCTCCAGCAAACCTAAGTAAGTAAACAACTTAAATACCTAAACGCAACCTTAAACCTAAGATGCAGACAGCAGTTCAGCAGCACGATGTGGGCTTTCCAGTCTTTTGCATTGAGTGTCACATGTATGATTTTCTCCCTGTTGGTGAGGGGTCTTACGTGGTCACTATGCTCTCAGGGAACGAGTCCGATCTCTGGAGGCTAGAGTAGCAGACTTTGAGGACATAAGGAAGACAGAGAGATACATAGATGAGACCTACAGAGCTTAGTGAACTAATTGGGACTTTGAAAGATGAGATAATGGAACTAACGCACACAGCGGGGGAACATGAAAATAGGCTGCAAAGTTTGGAGCAGCAACAAGAGGAGCACCAACAGGAGGTCAAGGAGCTTCAAAATAGACAAGAGGAGCTGCAATATAAATTGGAGGACTTGGAGAACAGGTCGTATAGGAATAATTTGAGGATCAGAGGGGTGCCGGAGGAAGCAGAATTCCAGGACAGCGCAAAAGTAGCGGTCTCCATCTGTTTGGAGATACTCAGAAAGGGAGGAGAAGATGTGGGCCCTGAGGAGATCGCTTTGGACAAAGCACATAGAGCACTGGGAGTGGCGAGAGTCAACAGGCCTAGGGATATCATAATATGCTTTACTGGATACAAAATGAAAGAAAGGGTGGTAACAAAAATAAGGAATGCGGGAGCCTTCACCTGGCAGGGGTACCCTGTCTCGATCTATGAAGACCTGTCTACTGGAACGTTGCAAAGATGGAGAGCTATGCAACCTGTGACACAGACTTTGCGAAACAGTGAAGTTTGGTACAGGTGGTTGCACCCTTTTGGGCTGTCATTTACCATAAAAGGAAAGACCTGGAGAGTACAAATGGTGGAAGAGGTGAAAGCAACACTGAAAGAAGCGGGGATGAGGCCTAAGAAAAATACAAATGAACTGGGAATTGAGCAAACAGGAAAAGAGGTGGAAAAGCGACTAAGTGGAGATGAACGGCAAGAAGTGAGGAAGGGTCGGCGTAAAGACAACAAAGAAAGAGGTAAGAGATGAGTGGATAAAGTGGAGGAGAGCATGTTCTGGATAAGGGGGGAGAGGAGGCGATAAACAAGTGGAAATGACACTGACTAAATATGGAGTTGAAGTCTAATGTATCCCAGTGGATGAAGTTGAATGAATAACAAATGTAATGTTTGCAAATTGTTTAATATGAGTTGAAGATGTGTTCAGAATGTTGATATGTGGTGTTAAGGTTGTTGGTTGAGGGGAGAGGGAGAGGGTGGGCACCGCAGGTAATAGGGGAAAGTTGCTGCTGGTGGGGGAGGGGAAGAGAAGGAGAGGGAGGTAGGGCAGGTAGGGGGAGCAGGGGACACACTACTCTATTTACTCCTGGGTAAGGAGGGAGGGTTTAGGGGGGGAGAGAGGGAGTGGAGGGGGAGGGAGGTGCGGGGAGGGGGGAGGGGCGAAAGGGGAATGGGGAAGGGAGAGGGGGGAAGGGAGAGGGGGAAGGAAGAGGAAAGGAAAGAGGAGGAGGGGTAAAGAGCGAGGACTGGGAGGGGAGAGAGAGGGAGGAGGAAGTGGAAAGGAGGTTAGATGGGTTGGAGGAGGTGGAAATGTCAAGCAATTGGGAGTAACTACTATCAATGTTAAGGGATTGCGGACATGGCAGAAAAGAAGGCTGTTGGAGCGGGAGAGCAGACGGGTGAAGGCTGATATCTTATGTATACAAGAGACAAATCTGAGAGTGGGGCAGGAGTGTTGCAATCAAAAATGTACCCCCAGGGTGGTGGTAGTGGGGCAGAGGGCAAATCTTAGAAGGGGGGAGTAGGGATTTTGGTGGGGGAAGCATATGGACATTGTCTAGTGGAGGAGAGGAGAGGGAAAGGTGGGAGATGGGTTGGGGTGAAATTGAGAATGCGAGAGGAAGAGGTGTGGGTGATAAGAGTGTATGGTCCAAATGAAGGGCAAGGGGAAGTATTTGATAAAATAGCACAGGAATTAGAGGAGTTGGGAGATGTTCAGTTAATACTGGGGGGAGATTTTAATTTAATTAGTAATCCCCGGTTGGATAACAGTGGGGGGGGGGGGTAGGGGAGTGGAGGGAAGAAAGATAGAACAAGCATGAAGCGGAAGCAGGAAAGATTTGGGGTAATAGATTTTTGGAGGCCTAGGCATCCAGGGAAGCATAAATACACATTTTATTCGCAGGTGCATGGCACATACAGTAGACTGGACATGATCTGGGAGGCTGGGAAATAGGAGTCAAAAGTAACGGAGGTTGGAATAGGGGAAATTACATGGACAGATCATGCCCCCGTAAATGTGATTTTCAACGTAGGAGTAAAAGAGGACGGGCTTAAATTTTGGAAGCTCAATGATTCTTTGTTAGATGACAAGGGGAATGTGGGAGAAGTAAGAGCAGATATTAAAGAGTACCTGGCATTTAATGAGACAGGAGAGGTCAAACTGAAAACTGTATGGGATGGCCTGAAGGCAGTCATCCGGGGGAAATTAATAAGTATAGCAGCAAGATGTAAGAAGGCAAAGCAGAAAATGGAAAGGGAATTGTTAGGGAAAATACAGCAGCTGGAGGCCCAACATCAACAAACCAAAGACAATAGCATAATGGCTAAATTGATAAAAGCGAGAGCAGAGCTCAGCCAGCTGAGAGGACAAGAACTTGCGTTCAAGCTTAATGTATTAAAGCAAAAATATTTTGAAGGAGGGAATAAAACGGGGAGACTACTGGCAAGCAGGATGAGGGCGCAACAGCAAGCAGCTTATATAGAAGGAATTCGGGGTCATCAGGGGAAGATGGTATATGGTGCGAAAGAGATTAGTAAGGTGTTTCGGGATACTATAGGAAGCTATATCAAAGTGAGTTGCAACAGGGACCGGAGGCGATAAAGAAGTACTTTCAAGAGTGTGGGTTAGGGAAGGTAGATCCGGAAGATAGAGTAAAACTAGGGGAAGCGATAATGGAAGGAGAGGTGAAGATAGCCATTCAGTCCTTGAAGTTGGGGAAGGCTCCGGGAATAGATGGGTACACAGCACAGTTTTATAAGAAAATGAGGGAACAGATTACACCACTCCTTACGAGGGTTTTGAATAAGGTGCTGGAGGGGGACGGGATTCCGCAGACGATGGGGGAAGCGGGTATTACAGTGTTACTGAAACCAAGTAGGGACAAAGGAGTGTATGGTTCATATAGGCCCATCTCACTGATAAATTTAGATGCCAAAATATTTGCGAAGGTATTGGCTAATCGGATTCAGGGGATCCTGCCTAAGATCATCCATAGAGATCAGACGGGGTTTATAAAGGGGCGACAAGGATGCAACAATATCAGGAAGGTGCTGAACATAACGTGGCACCTGCAGGGCACTGGGGAGCAGGCAGTGATAGTTACGGTAGATGCAGAAAAAGCATTCGACCGAGTTGAATGGCCGTATATATTTCAGGTCCTGGAGGAAATGGGTTTTGGGGATAAATACATAGCATGGATAAAGGCGTTATATGAGCAACCAAGTGCAAGGATCCGGATAAATGGGGGGTATTCTGAACAGTTCAATTTGGGGAGAGGAACAAGACAAGGGTGTCCCCTATCACTACTCTTGTTTGCATTAGCGATTGAGCCCTTGGTGGAAGTGGTTAGGAAGGACGTGGACATCAAAGGAGTGGTGGTAGGGGGGAGGGAGGAAAAAATAGCGCTATTTGCAGATGATGTGATGTTTTCACTAACTCAACCTTTAACTACACTGCCAGTATTGATGAGACTTATAAAGGGGTTTAGCAGGTTATAAAATCAACTCTAGTAAAACCGAAGTTCTTGGGTATAACCTGGAAGGGGGTCTGGAGGAAAGACTGAGGGCGCATTTTCATTTTAAATTGTTTATTGTTTATAAAACATTTGATATACCGCCCCCCGTTACATCGGGGCGGTTTACAATATTAATAAAAAACATCAAGTCGGAAACAGAAAAAGAAAGTTACAAATTACTTAAGGAAGAGAGAGAGAGAGAGACAGAGGACAGCAGAAAATGGAGAATTAAAGTCAAGGAGGTCAGTTAGATCCGGGAAAGGCACAAGAGAATAGGTGAGTTTTGAGAAGGGAACGAAACTTAGGGTATGATTCTTCCAATCTGAGGGCAGTGGGTAGTGAGTTCCAGAGAGAGGGACCAAGGTAGAAGAATGCTGATTTACGGGTGGATTGGAGATGTGCACGGGAGGGGGCCGGAAGGTGGAGGCGATTGATATGGAGGGACCGGAGGCTTCGAGTGGGGACATGAAAAGAGAGTAGATCGGAAAGGTATTGAGGTCTGTGAAGGTAAATGGCTTGATGTACCAAGGTGAGGACTTTAAAAGGGATCCGAAATTGTAGTGGCAACCAATGGAGGTGTTGTAGAAGGGGAGTGACATGATCGCGTGGAGAGGCGTGAAGGAGCATCCGGGCAGCCGTGTTTTGAATTAACTGTAACTGGGTAAGTCAGCAGTTTAGGTATTTAGGGATACAACTGGGGAAACCGCTAGCTAAGATTAAACAGTGGAATTATCGAGTGCTGACGGAATCCATCAGGGTGGATTTGGGAAGGTGGGGGAATACGGTGGTCATGGTTAGGCCGTATAGCGGTGGTGAAAATGAATGTCTTGCCGAGACTGCTGTTCATGTTTACATTCTTGCCATGTAGGATAACCAAGAAGGAGATAGGGAGGATGCAAAATATGATTTTATATGGAAGGGAAGCACCCCAAGGTGGCAAGGGAGACGTTATATCAAGTGAGGGAAGAAGGAGGGGGGGGGGGTTGGGGGTGCCATGTCTGATGAAATATTTTGAAGCAACGCAACTGAAGACATTGTTCACATGGCGGGAGGGGGCGGATGTTTTAAGCTGGGTACAAATTGAGGCAGGTGGGGGCAGAGCTGAAAGAGCGGAGAATTTAGGACCCGGGTGGGTGGCGAGAGGGAGTGGGACAGGAAAACCCGTTTAGGGAGCTTATGTTCCAGGTGTGGACAAAGTGGAAGGGGTTTCTTTTGGGGGGGAAAACGTATTCAAGATATACACCTATTAGTGCGGTGGGGGATAAGGGGTTGGGGTGGAAGCTAGGGTACTACAGGGGTGGAACGAGAGAGGGCTGGGGAGGTTAGGACAATGGCTGTGAAAGGGGGGAGGAATTAAAACATTTGCAGAGTTACAGCAAGACTATAAGCTAGAGAACAAGGATCAGTATGCATATATACAAATGTGGCATTTTTTGAACAATAGGGAGGTGAAAGCGGATATGGAAGTTGAGCCTATGAAATTTGAGGAAATGATGGGGAAACAGTGGACACAAAAAGGGGTGATTTCCAAGATTTATAAAATGCTCCTGCAAAAGGGGAGGGGGAAGGGAAGATGGAACCAGCGGTGGGAAGAAGATATCCCTGGAGCTTGGGATGAAGGGCGGTGGGCGGACATATATGTGAGAACCTATCAGTTAGCCAGGGTTACTCCAATGCTAGAAAATAGCTTGAAGTTGAGATACAGGATGTACTGGATGCCAGTGAAGCTCCAGGCAATATTCCCTGACAACTCGGGTGAGTGCTGGAGGAAGTGTGGGGTGAGAGGGGATCTTATGCATATGATGTGGCAGTGCCCAAAAGTGAAGGAGTATTGGGGGAAGGTAGGTAGGTTATGCGAGGAAATTATGGGAGTACCAATAGAACTAATGCCCGCAGTAGTAATGCTCAATGAGGAGGTGGGGAGGGGGAAGGAGAGCAGGGAATGTTCAGCAAGTATGAGTCTGTTACGAAGGTGGAAGAATGCGGAGGTGCCTCCGATGAAGGAGCTGCTGAATAAGTTGGGATTTATGTGCAATTGAGGAGCATAGAAGACACAAGGGCAGTGGTATGAACTGTGGAGAGGGAAGGGAGTGGAGCAAGTATTGGGGGAGGTAGAGGGGACGGAGAGGAAGGGCTGAGGGGTAGAGAAGAGGGTAGAGGGTGGGTTAAGGAGGATGGGGGAGGGGGGAGGAGGGAGGTTGGGGGGGTGAGATGGGGAGGGCAGGGGAGGAGGGGGGCTGAGAGGAATAGGGGAGTTAGGGTATAGTAGTATAAAACTGGGCAAATGTTTACGAATGATAAAAGATGTATAACAGTGATTATAACTGAAATGTATATAGTGTGGGGAAGTAGGGTGGGGGTAGGGGCTGATGTTGATGTTGAGGGTTGTGTTTGTGTTCATGATTGGAAGAGGAAACGGTGGTTGGCGTGGGCGTGGGTATATATACTTACCCTTACAATTTCAGCAGACCTCTGCCAACAGTACCACAAACCTGTACTCCATCACCATAACCAACAAGCACAACTCCATCAACCTAATCTACAGATCACCATCTCCCTCCCCAGATGACCTCTCAACAATAATCGACCTTGCCTGCAATACCAAGAACCCGCACACACCAAACTGGATCATGGGCGATTTCAACCTGCCTGCCCTCCCAGACGCTCACTCCAGTGCCTTCCTCGACGCACTTAATGAGCTGGGCTATGACCAAGTAATCAACGCGCCCACTCACACAAAAGGAAACAAACTGGACCTGATCTTTGCCCCATGGCCAGCCACAGGCCCAACCCATAAGCTTGCCCTATCCATCACGTCAGTCCCATGGTCTGACCACAGCCTACTAAGATTCCAAATACCCACACATCTAGATCATACTAACAAACGGACCACAGCCAATGCCTGCCCAACACCAAAAGCACAGTTCCAGCCCTTTGACAAGGAAGAAATACTCAGCAAAACTCTACCATTGTTCGACCTCACAGAGTCTAGCCTCGAGGAAATACTCTCCACCTGGAACAATAGCCTCAGCGCCATTGCCCACCGACCAATTGTGGATATACTACCAAAAAGAAGAAAGACTGCTCCGTGGTACTCTCCCGAGCTATGAACATTACTCCATCACCTCAGGAGGCTTGAAAGAAGATGGCAACGTTCACGCTCCACTGAAGACCGGGGCACTTACACCTCCCACCTGAAGAGACACCGTGCGGCAGTCACGGAGAGAATGAAACAATACAATGCAGAAATCCTGCAGCGCTCCCTGAACAGACTACGGGACTTATTCAACCTGGTGAGGACCCTCACAAACGAACATTCCCCCACCCAACTAAGCATGCCACAGCCACAGGAATTTGCAGACTACCTACAATCGAAAACAATCCAAACTGACAAAATTGCACCCACGTCTGTGCACAGTCCACGCCACCCAACGCCTCTATCCACCTTCTCACCACCATCGGTGAAAAGCATTGAAGACACCATCACCGCTATTAACACCACCACAGCTCCAAACGATCCCTGCCTAGCGTTCTGGATAAAGGCATTACGCAAAGAATTCAGCCCATTCCTGGCCAAACTAATGGGTCTATCCTTCGCAACAGGCTCTTTCCCACGAAGCTTGAAGCAGACATCCATTAGGCCACTTCTAAAAAAACAGCAAGCTTGACCCCCAGAAGGCGGACTCTTACAGGCCAATCTCAAGCATCTCACTAATGGCCAAAATAACTGAAAAAGTTGTCCAACAGCAAATCCAACATCATATCGAGACCACCGCGCCCCTCGACCCATGCCAACACGGATTCAGGGAATCGCACGGAGTCGAGACGCTCCTGACCACTCTCTTTAGCATATTCATCACTGAATTGGACAACAGCAGACGAGGATATGCCCTAATCTTCCTGGACATTGCCGCAGCATTCGACTCCATCGACCATGAACTACTCCTAGGGTGCCTCACAGAGAAAGAAATCCAGAACACAGCCTTAAGCTGGTGAAAATCATACTTATCAGACAGATGGCAACATGTATGTACCGGCCCCACGACCTACAAACCATTCCAACAAAAACAGGGCGTACCACAGGGCTCCTCTCTCTCAGCACTGAGACTTATCAGCCCCCCCCCCCCCCCTCGTAAGTAACAGGGCGCAGATAACTTTTAAGACAACAGTTTCACTAGTTTTTAGTGGCTGTTTGAATTATTACAAAGCTTAGTGGTAGGACATGGGTGGGACCTGGGGCCTGGGTCTTGGGTTAAGTATGAGACTTGTAGAACCAAAAAAAGGATGAAAAGTCCTGGAATAGCCTGTCAGAGGAAATTACAGGCCAACAATATAATACAATGAGAGCTTTTCAGGGCTGATTCTACTTTCTTCGCTTCTTTATGCAAATGATGCCTGTGCTACTTTATCCCCCTCCGCTCCAGTGGATTCCTTCACAAGTCTGTCTTTTGTCCCATCGTGATGAACATTTTCCGAGGGCTAGCCATGTCAGTATGGAGCAACAAACACGACAGAGGCAGGTGGCACCTTGTAGACTGACTCATGAGCTTTTGAGGATAAGTTCATTTCAAAGGTGCCGCCTGCCTGCCATTTTTGTCATAATAAGCGTGAACGTCATTTACATTGCGGCCCTGTACATAAAATCCTGCAAAAAGACCACTCGCAGCCAATAACAAACCTGCCATCAAACAACAACAATACCAGGACTCACACAGCGAAAACTTGTAGTGGCACTCTAATATGAAACAAATGACTCTTGACACTGCAGCTTGGATCGGCATGGTGTTAAATGTAAATATATATTCTGCAAAAGACAAAGGAGATGCAAGGTGATCATACCAAGGAACAAAAAGAAAAAACCCCACAGCATAGTTTAAATGCCATAGTATATTATAACTGACTTTAACTTGGCGTTAGAAACTGCACTGTTTCTCTCTTTTCCTTTTTAACATACACTTTGCATTCATATAAACCCTTCCCCCAACAATAGGTGCAGAACAGAACAAGGACATTTCCCCACAGAACCCAGCTTACCAAAAAAATAAGATTCTGATGTCACTTCAGTAAAAGAAATATAAGGCCTCTCAGTACCAGGCATATTCCTTATCTTTTATCTTTATTGCTACACTTGATAAACCGCACATTCACACAGGTGGTAATGCGGTGTACAAGCACAAAAAGGTGGCTGCTGAGACCAGAAAGAGAAAAGAACGTCAAATTTAGTAGCACAGGATAGAATCATTTATACAATAGAGTGAAAGAAAGGGAAACAGCGAGAGGGCAGGGAAGTGGAAAAATTATGGGGGAAGTGTAGGAAGGTCAAAGGCATGAAGTAAAAGATACATCTTTAGATTTAGCCTTGAATTTGGAGAAGGAGAGCTCAAGCCAAAGGTCGGAGGGGAGGGCATTCCAAAGGGCGGGGCCAAGAAAAAAGAAGGCAGAGGTACGGGTGGATTGTAAGTGAGCTGGAGAGGCGGAGGGGAGGTGTAACCCATTTGCATGTAGGGACCGGAGGGCACAGTGGAGAGAGTTAAGATGGATAACGTCTGAGAGATACTGAGGGGTCACAGTGTGGATAACTGTGGACTAAAGTTAGGATCTTATACTGAATGCAGAGCTATATAGGAAGCCAATGGATTTGGATGAGCATGAGAGTGATGTGGGCTATACGAGGTGAGTAATGACATGAGCAGCAGTGTTTTGGAGCAATTGGAGACGATGGAGCTGATAGTGGGGGAGACCAGCCAGTCAAATCATGAGGTTACAAAAGAAAGAACCAAGGTGGTGAGGGAAGAGGTGGTCAGAAAGGGGTGGATGGCATGGATCTAGTGCAAAGAAAAGAAGGAACAACAGATAAGTATGGAGAGGAGCTCACGAAATGACATGGAAGAATCTAAGGTCACACAAAGGTAGCAAAGGGAAGAAACAAGGGGAATTGGAATATCAGAAAGCAATGGGGCCAGGGATGGGCAAGGATCACTGAAAGTAAACCAAATAGCTGCAGATTTTGTTGGATTAAGATGGAGAAGGTAGGAAGATAACAAGGAGCTGATAGTTGCAAGACGAGTTGAGAGGTGCGAGATCAGGGACAGAAGGGGAGGTATGATGGAGGAGGACGATATTGTCAGCAATGAATATGTGGAAATACCATGTTGTTGTGTAAGGAGTAACAGGGGGGCCAAGAAAATGTTGAAAAGGAGGGGAGATAGGATAGACCCCTGGGGGACACCGCAGGGAAGAGATAAGGGGGGGAGGGGGGCGGAAGGTAGAGAGAAGGTAGAGGTGGTGGACAGGACAGAAAAGAACCTAAGAGAAAGAAATGAATGGAATCAGCGAAAAAACATCCCTAGGACACCATAGTCGTGAAGCTGAGAGAGGATAATAGAGTGGTCAACCAAGTCAAAGGCACATGTAAGATCCAAGGCAACAGTGAGGGTGGTATTACTGGAATCATGGGAGTGGTGCAGCTCATTGAGAAAGGAAAATAAAACTGTTTTGGTACTGTGCCTGGCACAAAAGCCGGACTGTCGTGGGTGAAGGCAGGGCCGGCCCGTCCATTGAGCAAGAATGTTTTTTGCACAGGGCCCCGCGTTTCAGGGGGCCCCGCGCAAAAAACATTCTTAAGCATCCCAAGTTAAAAAAAAAAAAAAACGGCTGCTTCTGCCGCGGCAGCTTCAAGAGCTCTGCCGCGGCAGCATCAAGAGCTCTGCCGCGGGGCCCCCCCCCTGCCGGCAGAGCCTCCGTGCATCTTCAGCTCTTCACGTCCAAAACGCGGGCTTCTTTCAGAGCCGCGAGAGTTTCTTTTCTCGCGGCTCTCTTAATCCCGCGGGGCTGATGGGATTTCCCATCACCCTCGGCGGGATTAACAGAGCCGCGAGAAAAAGAAACTCTCGCGGCTCTGAAAGAAGCCCGCGTTTTGGACGTGACGAGCTGAAGATGCTCGGCGGCTCTGCCGGGCAGGTGGGGGCCCCGCGGCTGAGCTCTTGATGGTGCCGCGGCAGAGCTCTTGAAGCTGCCGCGGCAGAAGCAGCCGGTTTGGGTTTTTTTTTTTATTTTAATTTGGAATGATAGGGGGGGGGGTGGTTAGGACTGGTAATGGCAATGGGAGGGGGGGAGGATAAACAGGAATTAGGCTGATGGGAGGGGGAGGCTAAACTGTAAGTTGGCTTATGGGGGGGGGGTGGTGAGGAATGGTAATGGGCCAGGGGGGGTGGGGTGGTTAGGACTGGTAATGGGCCATGGGGGGGGGGGAGGCTAAGACTGGAAGTGGGCTGATGGGGGGGGTTAGGACTGGTAATGGCTATGGGGGGGGCTAAGTGGGTCTGATGGGGGGGTTAGGACTGGTAATGGGCTATGGGGGGGCTAAGTGGGCTGATGGGGGGGTTTGGACTGGTAATGGGCTATGGGGAGGGGGCTAAGGCTGGAAGTGGGGGGTAGGACTGGAAATGGGCTGATGGGGGGGGGGGTTAGGACTGGTAATTGACTATGGGGAGGGGGCTAAGGCTGGAAGTGGGGGGTAGGACGGGAAATGGGCTGTGGGGGGGGTTAGGACTGGTAATGGGCTATGGGGGGGCTAAGACTGGAAGTGGGCTGATGGGGGGGGGTAGGACTGGTAATTGGCTATGGGGGGGGGGCTAAGACTGGAAATAGGCTGATGGGGGGGCTAGGACTGGAAATAGGGTGATGGGGGGGTTAGGACTGGTAATGGGCTATGGGGGGCTAAGACTGGAAATGGGCTGATGGGGGGGTAGGACTGGTAATTGGCTATGGGAGGGGGGCTAAGACTGGAAATAGGCTGATGGGGGGCTAGGACTGGAAATAGGGTGATGGGGGGTTAGGACGTAATGGGCTGATGGGGGGTTAGGACTAGTAATGGGCTATGAGGAGGCTAGGACTGGAAAGGGGCTGAGTGGAAGGAGGGCTTGAACTGCAAATAGCTGATGGGGACGGGGGCTTGGAATGGAAATGGGTTGTGAGGGGGAGGGAGCTAGGACTGGAAATGGGTGAGGGGGGGGCTAGGACAGGAAATGGGCTGATGGCTAGAATACGACGGGCAATTGGCTGTTGGGGGGTGCTAAGATTGGAAATGGGCTGTGGTGGGGGTTTTGGATTGAACTGGACTCAGGCCGGGGCTAGAACTGGACGGAGGCTCATGGGGGGCTTGGATTGGAAATGGGCTGAGTGGAGGGGAGCTAGGATTTGACATGGGCTGATGGTGGGGCTAGGAAAGGACTAGAAATGGGCTCATGGGGGGCTGGGATTGGAAATGAGCTGATGGAGGGACTTGGATGGGACTGCAAATAGATGGGGGAGCTAGGACTGGAAATGGGCTTATGGGGGGCTAGGACTGGAAATGGGCTGATGCGGGGACTAGAAGGGAGCGGATGCTGGGTGGGACTGGAACTAGAATGGAGCTGATGTTGGGGGAGGATTAGAATGGGATGGAGCTGGGAGAGTGAAATGGAGAGGGAAAAAATATTTTGTGTGGGAGGGAAGACAAATCTACAATTGTCCGGATATTGGGAGAGTAAGTGGGGATTGAGGATGGAGGGGTAAAATTTGAGTGGATGAAATAGGAATGAGGAAAGAGCAAAAAGGAGAAAGATTAGTATGTTAAAGCAGATGTAGAGAGAGAATGGAAAAAAACTAGAAGAGAGAAGAAAAGACAAATGGACAGCAGACGATGAAGAATTAGCGGAAGACACGAAGAAACCAGAAGAAAGTGGCTGGAGCAATTGCAGCTGAAAAAAAATGCACAAAAGGTAGAAAAATATCTCTTTATTTTGAATTTATTAATTGGAATATGTCAGCTCTGGGAAATGTGCATCATTAACGTCTGCGCTTTGTTTAGTACAAGAGCAAATTAATGTATAGTTTTATTTCTACAGTGTTGTACATTCCAAGTTTGGCTTTTGGGATTCCCAGTTTAATTATTGTCTTCCTGTTTCTAAATTGTGATTCCTTGTTTGGTGATGGTCTATGTTCTGCATGTGTAACTGAGCTGAGGTATTCTGTTTATGTAATTCCTATTTGACATTGCCACTTGTTCTCTTTCCCCAGTAGGTCATGTATTGTTGTTCTCTGAAATGTATTGGTTTAATATTTGCAGCGTTTCCTTTTGATAGTTAGGGTATGGTGTTTTATGAGTCCTGGTAGTGCTGTTAGGATACGGCGGGTTTGCTATGGGTTCTAAATGGGCAGTGTTTGTAGTAGTTCCTAATGTGCCTGGCGGTTGGTATTGGATTATAGTAATGTAGAAGTCTTTTAGTCTTTCTTTATTCATACACTCATTAAGAGGCATGTTTACTAAAAGTTCGTGTATGGTAACATTATGCAAATATTTATGCAAATGAGGCCCCTTATGCAAATGAGGCCCCGCACCGAGTCTCCGCACATGGCCCCGCACCCCCCTTGGGCCGCCCCTGGGTGAAGGGTGTGAGTAGCTGAGAGATGTGAGGAAAATTGACTGAATACCAGTTTCTCCAACACCTTAGAAAGGAAAGGAAAGTTGGAGACAGGACACCAATGTTGGACTTCTTAAGAAGGGGGCAAATCAAGGCATGTTTCCAGGGGCAAGGGAAGGTGCCAGAGGAAAGGCTGGTATTGAATATGATGAGCACCAGAGGAAGAAGAGCCAGAGAAGGTTCGGACAGCTAATGGGGAGGGGATGGGGTCAGAGTGGCAGGTGGTTTTGCTGGAGGAAACAAGGGCCTTAGATCAGTTGAGGAGATGGGATGGAAGGAAGACCAGCTATGAGAGAGAAGAGCCGATGTGAGAGCAAAGAAGGGTCGGGGGTGTTGGGGCAAGTAGGGAAGGTAGAGCGGAGGGACTGGATTTTGTCTGAGATAAAGACTGCAAGCTGGGCTGGGCCAGGAGAAGTGGAGTTGGTGACAATAGGGGATGACGAGTGGAGAGAGGAAAGGGAGCGGAGAACCAAGTAGAGCTGATGGAGTGAATTAGATGAGCTGACAATCGGATCCGAATAATAAAGACAGTTTGGCAAAATGAAGCAGGGAACAGTAGTGGCGGTGGCAGTAATGAAAGTGAGAGAGGAACTCGGGGGGGGGGGGGGGCCCCTTGTGCCATAAGCAAGTGGCATGGTGAAAATAGGAATGATGAATATGTAAACCAGGGATGATGGCGGGAGAGGCAGGCTGGGCAGAGAGGAGCCAGGTAGTGAAGGGCAGCAGTCAAAATGGAATTTCAGGCAAGAACCTGGGCATCAGGCAGGAGGGAAGCAAAGTCAGATGAGAGAATGGTATCAGATGAAATGAAATTCTCAAGGGTAGAGGGCATGATACGATGAGAGAGGCAAACGGGAGGGGCAGAAGGGGGTGATGAGAGGAGGAAACACAGAAACGATCAGACCAGGGCAGGGAAGTAACGGAAATAGAGGAAGGGGTGAAACATGACCCATCAAATGTGAGAATGAGGTCCAGAATGTGCCCTGCAGTACGAGTGGGGGCTGAGACATGTTGGGAGAGGGAAAGGTTGTGCAAGAGAGTCATAAAGGCTGAGTCATGGGAACCACGGGGATGATCAATGTCTATATTGAAATCGCCAAGAAGCACAAGATAAGATAGAGAACAGAGAGTTCAGAGAGAGAGAGTTAAAAGTAGTGAATCCCACAAATGGGGGTGAATAGAAGAGCGTAAATAGAGCAGTAGAAAGAAGAGAGGAAGAGATGTATCCAAGTGAAGACAGAGTGCCTCTGAGTAATAGACAGCAGATGACTAGACCTCATGTAGAGGGAGGGAGGAATGGAGCAGCGAAGCTGGGGGAAGACATTAAGAATGGCGTCATCACCCTCCCAAAGCCGTTTCAGTTAGAAATAATGCACTCAAAGAGTGATCCCAGATGAGATCATGGATGAGGTGGGATTTCGAAAGGAGTGACCAACAGTTTACAAGAGCCAAGCTAAGCAGCAGAAGCTGTGAAGGGGCTGGATGGCAGTGAGAATGGATGGGGAGGTGAGGAAGATATGGATCAAGATTGCCAGGAATGCGAGAGACATGGCCAGGGGAAGGGGGGGGGGGGCAGACTCCATGGGGCGCTAGCCCCTGTGGAAAAGAATGGATGCCATCAAGAGATAGGCAAGCAAAGCATGCCCAATCAGCCAAAGAGAATGGATGGCAGTGAGCCCGAGACACTTACCAAGGAGGTAGATGAAGGGGTGCACAGGGGACTGCAAGGCCGCACAAGCAAATTGGCCAGGGTAAGCGGAAAGTGGAGCGCTGCTTTCACCCCAAGGAGCTCACACAGAAGCATGTTGTGCTCCTTGTGCACGTTCCTTTGGCGTGCACCGCCACGGCGTGGAACACCGCTGAACCTGTCTTTTAACTGTGTATAGTGAACTAATACAAAACCCTACAAAAGTCACTCAAGACCTATAAAGCAAATCTACCATACCATCATGGCACCAGCTTCCAAAACTAACACAACAAGGTGCCTATCCAGAAAAAAAAGCAGTACTACAAATATTGCAGTGGAAAAACTGAACAAACCAGATTACTACAGATCCCCTGCATAGAAACTTGCATAGAAACTCCATGTCAATAGAACATCACACACACAGCAACACAGATACTCTCACCATGTACAAAATAAATGACCACAAACTCCAAATCAGAAATATGTGACAGAATTTAAATTGAAACCCTAAGAAACCAGACTCTGCATGCAGCACAATCAGAGAAATTGAAACAGCAATGTACAGTATTTCCCCCTGTACTAAGACAAAGAATGACAGCACATATACGAGTATATTCCCAAAACTGACATATTCCAGTCACTACACTGAAAATATTTTTTTTTCTAGCTTTGTTGTCTGGCCATTTCATTTTTCCACTTCTCATGGTCCCAGTCTTTGGTTTCTGCTTTCCTCTGTCTTCTCTTAACTCTCTTTCCAGGGTCTGCACTCCATCTGCCACTTCATCTCTCTCCCCTGTCATCTTCACTTGCTCTGCCACATCCATCTCTGCCACTGATAGTTTCCTTTTAGCTTTCTTTCATTTTCTTTTTTCCTGCTCTCTATATCCACTTACATTTCACTCCTCCATACTGTCTAGTCCTCCATCCCCTACTTTTTACTGCACCTGTTTATAGCTTTCCAACCCTCATTCAAATCCTCACATTCCCCATCTCTCTCCTCCTCCAACCTTTTATTCCCCAGTCTTTCACAAACTCTGCCCCCTCATCCAGTGTCCTTTTTGTCTCTCTCTGAATCCCATTCATTTTTGCCCTCTCTCACTCCTCTCTCTCTTACTCCCTGGCCAGCGTCTTCCTCCCCCACTTCCACCCAGCATCTCCCCCCCTCCCTTCCTGCCCAGCGTCTTCCCACCCTCTCTCCCTCCCTATCCAGTGTCCCACTCTACTATCTCCCATGTCTAGCATTCCCCTTTTCTCTCTTTCCTTATTGTCCCTGTGTTCAGCATCTTCCTTCCATATCCCTATGTTCATCTTTCTCCATATCCAGCATCTTCCCTCTATTTCCCTAGATGTCTCCTCCTCATGCCAGCAGCTCTCACATTTCTCCCCTCCATCTCCCTATGCCCCCTGTGTCCAGCATCTCCCCTGTCTCCCTAAGCCCCTCTACGTTCAACATCTCCCATCGTATCCCTACGTGTCTCTGTGTCCAGCATCTCTCCATGTTCCCTCTCCATGTCCAGCATCTCCCCTCTCTCCGTAAGCCCCTCTACGTTCAACATCTCCCATCGTATCCCTACATGTCTCTGTGTCCAGCATCTCTCCATGTTCCCCCTCCATGTCCAGCATCTCCCCTGCCTCCCTAAGCCCCTCTACGTTCAACATCTCCCATCGTATCCCTATGTGTCTCTTTGTCCAGCATCTCTCCATGTTCCCCCTCCATGTCCAGCATCTCCCCTGCCTCCCTAAGCCCCTCTACGTTCAACATGATCTGTGTGCTATAATAATCAACTGTATATTGTATCCAACTGGTTATCCCGTGTTACGTAAATCATTGTCTAATCAAAATGTAAAACTAAAAATCTCAATGTATCATACAATGCATTATGATTCTGTAAAGTAAACCGCTGTTGATCGTAGGAAACAGCGGTATACAAGTATTTACTAAATAAATAAAATAAATAAACATCTCCCATCGTATCCCTACATGTCTCTGTGTCCAGCATCTCTCCATGTTCCCCCTCCATGTCCAGCATCTCCATCTCCCTATGCCTCCTGCATACAGTATCTGCCCTCCATCTCCCTATGCCCCCTGTGTCCAGCATCTCCCCTGCCTCCCTAAGCCCCTCTACGTTCAACATCTCCCATCGTATCCCTACATGTCTCTGTGTCCAGCATCTCTCCATGTTCCCTCTCCATGTCCAGCATCTCCATCTCCCTATGCCTCCTGCATACAGTATCTGCCCTTCATCTTCCTATGCACCCCTGTGTCCAGCATCTCCCCTCTCTCCGTAAGCCCCTCTACGTTCAACATCTCCCATCGTATCTCTACATGTCTCTGTGTCCAGCATCTCTCCATGTTCCCCCTCCATGTCCAGCATCTCCATCTCCCTATGCCTCCTGCATACAGTATCTGCCCTTCATCTTCCTATGCACCCCTGTGTCCAGCATCTCTCCATGTTCCCCCTCCATGTTCAGCATCTCCCCTCTCTCCGTAAGCCCCTCTACGTTCAACATCTCCCATCGTATCCCTACATGTCTCTGTGTCCAGCATCTCTCCATGTTCCCCCTCCATGTCCAGCATCTCCATCTCCCTATGCCTCCTGCATACAGTATCTGCCCTCCATCTTCCTATGCACCCCTGTGTCCAGCATCTCCCCTGCCTCCCTAAGCCCCTCTATGTTCAACATCTCCCATCGTATCCCTACATGTCTCTGTGTCCAGCATCTCTCCATGTTCCCCCTCCATGTCCAGCATCTCCATCTCCCTATGCCTCCTGCATACAGTATCTGCCCTCCATCTCCCTATGCACCCCTGTGTCCAGCATCTCCCCTCTCTCCATAAGCCCCTCTACGTTCAACATCTCCCATCGTATCCCTACATGTCTCTGTGTCCAGCATCTCTCCATGTTCCCCCTCCATGTCCAGCATCTCCCCTCTCTCCGTAAGCCCCTCTACGTTCAACATCTCCCATCGTATCCCTACATGTCTCTTTGTCCAGCATCTCTCCATGTTCCCCCTCCATGTCCAGCATCTCTATCTCCCTATGCCTCCTGCATACAGTATCTGCCCTTCATCTTCCTATGCACCCTGTGTCCAGCATCTCCCTTCTCTCCCTAAGCCCCTCTACGTTGAACATCTCCCATCGTATCTCTGCATGTCTCTGTGTCCAGCATCTCTCCATGTTCCCCCTCCATGTCCAGCATCTCCATCTCCCTATACCTCCTGCATACAGTATCTGCCCTTTATCTTCCTGTGCACCCCTGTGTCCAGCATCTCCCCTGCCTCCCTAAGCCCCTCTACATTGAACATCTCCCATCGTATCTCTACATGTCTCTGTGTCCAGCATCTCTCCATGTTCCCCCTCCATGTCCAGTATCTCCATCTCCCTATGCCTCCTGCATACAGTATCTGCCCTTTATCTTCCTATGCCCCCTGTGTCTGGCATCTCCCTTCCTTCTTTCTAGATAACCCCCGGCCTCACTGTGTCCAGCATTTTCTTGTCATTGACCTAGTTCTTCTGCACACCCCTATCTCACATCTTCTCTCCCCTTCCCTGCATTAGCCCTCTAAATTCCAGACTTACATCCCAGTACTTCCTTTCCAACTCCAGCCTTCCCCTTGCCTGTCACCTCCACAGCATAAGTATTTCCCCAAGCTTCGACGGGCCTCTCAGTCCAGCCCACTCTGATGCGTGAAATATGTATTTAATTATTTATCAACTTTTTTATACCACTTTATCTAAAAGCCAAAGCGGTTCACTGTTAACTTAAGTTGAATGATATTTACAATGAAATTGAAAAAGAGATTAGCATACATAGAAAAGCATTGAACAGTATAACTTTAAGTATGAATATCATTAACGATATATTAACATTTGGCGCGTGGTACAAGGTTAGGTACTGGTATGGGGGTCGGGAGTAGTGGAGGCTGTAGATATGCATGGGAGGGGCGGGGGTGACTGTCAAGCTCTTTGAGGTGAGCTAGTGTGGCTCGAGCCTGGCTGTGGGTGTAAACTACTACTACTACCATTATTCATTTATGTAGCACTACAAGGCATATGCAGCGCTGTACAGACACATGTAAAAGATGGTCCCTGCTCGTCAGAGCTTACAATCCAATGAAGACAGATGAGAACAAAGGTACAAATAGGGAAGGGTTGACACAAAGAGAACAAGGGCTTAAGATCCAAATGAAGCCTGAAAGAGGTGAGCCTTTAGCATGGATTTGAAAAGGGGGAGAGATGAAACCAGACGTAAAGATTCAGGTAGTTTGTTCCAAGCATAAGGAGCAGCAAGGTGAAAGGTTTGGAATCTGGAGTTGGCCGTGGAAGAAAAGGGCAAAGAGAGAAGCAGGCCAGGGGAAGAGTGGAGTTCACAAGGAGCGGTGTAGGGAGAGAGGAAAGGTAGTGAGGAGCAGTAGAATGAATGCATTTATAGGTCAGAAGGAGAAGTTGTATTGGATACGGAAACCAAAGAGAAGCCAATGAGATGATTTGAGAAGAGGGGTTATATTAGTATATTGGGGCTGGTGGAAGATTAGCCGCGCAGCAGAGTTTTAAACAGATTGAAGGGGAGAAAGATGACTAAAAGATGACTCAGGAGGAGCCCAACAAGGAGGAGGTTGCAATAGTCAAAGCGAGAAGTGACTAAAGAGTGGATAAATGTTTTAGCAGTGTGTTCAGAAAGGAAGGGGTGAATTTTGTTAATGTTACAGAGAAAGAAACGACAGGTTTTAGCTATCTGTTGGATATGTGAGGAGAAGGAGAGGGAAAAGTCTAAGATGATCCCAAGGTTGCGGGCTGAGTAAACTGACAATGGCAGCACGATGCTGTTCCACTGGCTCCCGGCCTGGCTTCAGCTTGCTTTGTGCCCTGGGCAGCAGGAAGAGTGAGGGCTGGCTCAGGGCATTGGGGATTGATTTGGGGGCTGTAGGTTTTGGGAAAGGAGAGGAAGCAATGGCCCTGCTTTTTGTTTTGTTTCTGCCTGTCTGATAATTGGGCCTGGTCAGGTGGCTCACTGTGCTGACTGTGCCGCCCTCTTGTGGCACTTTGTCAAAGAGACCAGCCCTTTTTGACGATACAGAGACCATGACTAGTGTATCTTCATTTCAGGATTTATTAATCCTAAATAAGAAACTAATAAGAACACAATTACACGAAGCTACAATGATACAATATTTGAAGTCATTTTAGTCCTAGGGGTTTAAGAGTGTTGAAACCTCCGAAATTATTTACTGATGATGAGGAATTCTATGCTAAATGGAACAGTATTCTTAATAAGTGTAGCTTAGATTTAGTTGCGCTATTGGGACAACGTTCTAATATAGAAGTTCAAAAGATTAAGATGGAAGTAAAAGAATTGGAAGAACGAATTAAATCTATCACAGCTGAGGATTGTTTTCAGACACAAAAAGACGATATGAAGGTTCAATTGGATCAATTTTGTGATTACATAAGGTCCATAAAAATTAAGAAGTTTAATAGAGATCAAAAAGACCATGAATTAGACCAGGCATGGTCAAAAAAATTACCTACACAGAATAAAACTGTGACTTTTATTTATTTATTTATTTATTTATTTATTACAGGCTCTTATATACCGCTCTATTCAGAATCAGCGCGGTTCACAATATAACAACATACCATAACAACAAACTGTTAGGTTTTACAGAGAACAAGGTCAGAGAACTTGGAATAAAACATGGAACGTCATTTCTGCAACTATTTACAAGAGTATTTACAAGAGTATTTACAAGTATACATTACAGGATTTGTTCTTAGTTTGGGTAGTGATTAAGATTGGTTAGTTGGTCAAGTAATATTGGGGGAAGAGGTGGGATTTGAGTGCCTTGACTTTCAATACATTGTCTAATGAATCGGAATGTGATAGTTCAATGGAATCAGGGACAGCTCGTAGGGTTCGGGCAGGTTACCCACAATCTCATACACAAAAACAGGTTTTTCGGCGGGGTCGATGGGGAAGAGGTCGAGGTCAGAGACTCCGGGAAGAGAATTCCAATTTTCAAATAGATCAACCACAAGGACCGATCACAAGGACACGGTCCAAACCACTGTTATAAATATCTCTGACCAAGTTTTGTCATCAGCTCAGGAAGCAGTGTTAAATAAAGGTCTATCTTTTGTTCCGAGAGTCCACTATAAACCCTTTCAGTTATGGATAGCTCTATATAAATTTTTTAGGAAATTACAAGTCATGCACTTTTGTGCTACACACCAGTTATCTGATGACAATTCTGTAGTGCGACCGCCATCTAGGTGGGTTCCTTTAGGAACCATAGATCCATTCATTCTTACATATCAAAAATTGGTTCTACAAGAGCTAGAGAAGTTGAAAACAACTACTTTGAAATCCTATCTGAACAACCTTACGAAGGAACAATGGAAAGCCCTTTCTGAATTACGTAATAACACTAATATTGTAATATGGAGGGCAGATAAGGGGGGAGCAACAGTGGTTCAATCCATTGACCAATATCATACTAATGCTTTGGAACAACTGATGGATACGATGTACTATCAAAAATTACAACATGATCCTACTACTGTTTTGAAAGCAGAAATATTTGATTTGATGCAAATGGCTTTAAATCAAGGGTGGATAACTAAATGGGAATTCAAGTTTTTGACACCCACACATCCTGTGATACCTAATTTTTATACAGTACCGAAGGTTCGTAAATCACTTTCTACGCCTCCAGGGCGTCCCATAGTCTCATGTAGAGGATCACTCCTGGAACCTCTCTCTCAATATTGCGATGTTTTTCTACAGCCATGTGCTCAAAACGTCACTTCCTTTATAAAGGACATGACACATTTCTTACAAAAATTGGAATCAATAACTCATCCAATAGATGCAGTTTGGCTAGTATCCCTTGATGTTATGGCTCTATACACGAATACTGCACAACAGGATGCTTTGAAGGTTGTTGAGAAATTGGACATTTCATTACCATCTAGGACACCGAGGAAGTTATTTCAGCAGTTATTAACCTTGGTCTTCAATTTGAAGGAGTTTTCTTTCATCAAATCCATGGCATAGTCATGGGAGCAACTGTGGCTCCATCTATAGCTACGTTATATTTAGCAGAATTTGAAAAGGCTGAGATATTTAGATCAATATGGTTTTCGGAAGTTTTATTATGGGTTAGATTTCTCAATGATATTTTCTTTTTATGGAAGGGTACAGAACAAGATTTATTGTCCTTTGTGGAATGGTTGAACTCCCAAAAGATTCATCTAAAATTTACAATGCATCATCATTTTTCTGAATTGGAATTCTTGGATGTTAAGGTCTACAAAAAAGATTCCAAGTTGCATACAACGCTCTTCCGTTAGACAGTACAGAGAAACACCCTGCTGGATTTCTCTAGTTTTCATCCAGCTGCTTTAAAGAAAGGATTACCATATGGCCAGTTTTTAAGATTAAGGCGTATTTGTAGTACCATAAGTAATTTTGATCAGCATGCACAAGAGTTAACTAAACGGTTGTTACAACGAGGTTATCCAGCACAAGCACGGATGAGGGCATGTTTTACCCACAGAGAGTGGTTATTTACTTCAGATACATATAAAAAGACAGAGGAGATAGATCAGGGACAGAAAATCATGGGTGTTTTACCCTATATGTCAAATATAGTGAAAGTGCAACAAATCTTGAAAAAACACTGGCATTTATTGTCATTGCATCCCTGTTTTCAAAAACAACTGCAGATAGCATACACAAGGGGCCCTAACCTTAGAGATATCATAGGTAATGCATCTTCATTAGCCATCTTGTGATAAATGTGAGTTTTGTCCCCGGACTATTACAGGGACATCACTCTTGTGATATAATGTGAGTTTTGTCCCCGGACTATTACAGACAAAGAATGGATGATACCTTCCAACACATTTAAACATGTTTCCAAATGGTCAACAACATGTTCTACGTCTTTTGTAGTATATGTGTTAGTATGCCCTTGTGCTAAGCTATACATAGGACGTACCACTCGGATGGTACGTAGACGTTTACAGGAACATGCGTCATGGGTTCGCAATAAAGTAACATCTGCTCCAATTGTGCAACATTGTATAGATTATCAACATACATTCATGGATTTTCAATGGAGAATCCTCGATTATGTTCCTGAGAATCCAAGAGGGGGAGATAAAGAGCAACGGCTTCAAGTTGTTGAACAAGCGTGGATCTTTCGGTTGTCATCATTAGAACCAAGAGGATTGAACTTGGAACAGGATTGGGCTAGCCTGATATGATGCAGCAGTAGATGATTGGATAAGCAGTTCTTCAAACCTACTGGAGTTTCCAGATGGTCATGAAATTTGACTGAATCATTAATGGCGTTTGTAAAGGTTAAAGAGCCATTTGTTCGCAGCAGCGTTAAGCATTGAAACAGGACCTGGAAAGAACGGCTTGGTCCTAAACGCAGTACTGTGTCCGGCTTTGACTGCAGAGTTTCTGTGGAGAGCAAGCAGATCTTTTCCCTAAGAGAGTGGAACTACATATCGACCAGATGAGTACTTATAAGAAAATTTATGTTTGATCGATATATAGAGAATTTTAGAAATTGGATGTGTGTTGAGGCACTAAAATAGTGTGCATCACTTCACGACGAGGAGTTATACGGGATGTAACCGTTCCATTGATTAAAAGGGAAGTTACCCTGCGAAAGGGGGTAACCCCTCAAGGCAAAAACGTCCAACAAAAAATAAATTGGATTTAGGAATTCAGTTACGTGATTACACTCTAGGTAGTAAGTGGTTCATGAGTTAGAGTGGTGTTATTTAGGTAAGAGTTTGGGTACCCTCCTGTAGCTGGCATCCCGGGGGAATGCATGGTTTGCACAGTGGGTTGCGTCAGACTTGGAGATTTGCATGCATTGCCTCCTTTGTATGCAAATCTCTCCCATGCAGATTGAGCATAGTTTGACAACCCAACTGGCTGAGTGTGCTCCAAGGGCTAGGTTGAGAACTACTTTCAGGCTGAATTTGATAAATAAACACAACAATTATTATCGTCCCAGCACCGCCCTTCCCACAACAATCCTGTAAAATATATAATTAGACATCATTCAGTGCTTTTACCCTGGACTCATCGCTTTCTTATTTTCTTTTCATATTAACTTCCTTCTGAGAACACTCTTCTGCCTATTCATGGCGACACTGAAATCAGTCTGTTTTTCAACATCCTATTTAGCCAAAGCCTAGCATATTGCCTTTCTGTAACTCCCTTTTCCCCACTGATTTTCACTCCATATCCTTATCGGCTCAAGCTTTTTTATGGAATAAAACATTAGGTGATCTTGTAGTATCCAAAATCTTTAGCTATATTGATCAATTTTCCCTATAAGTTCCATCATCCATGGTTTCATTCTGGCCTTTTAGTGCTAGGAGGGTGGAGAGACTGTGGAAGAAAACTAGAACACCACACTCATAAGTTGCATTTAAAGAACATCATCAATTTTACCATAATCAAATAAACTTAGCTAAGAAGGAATACTTTACCAGGGGAAAAGCAATGCTTCCAATAGGCCCAAGGAGCTCTTTGCCATAGTCTCTCAGTTAAGCAGCTCTAAGTCTTCCTCTTGCTCTGCATAATGATTGGGTCCTTCTTTTCAGATATGTTAGAGGAAGGAGAGAGGGCAAAAGTGGTATTGTCAGACTCAAGGGTGAAGGGGAAGAATATGTAGAAACTGATGAGGATAAAGCAGAATTGCTTAAAAAATATTTCTGTTCTGTGTTCACAGATGAAGGGCCAGGAACAGGACCTCAGAAAACACCCACAAATAGGAATAGAAGTAATGGGGATCTCAAACGATTTTCAGAAGACTCTGTTCATGAGGAACTAGCTAAACTAAAAGTAGACAAAGCGCTGGGACCGGAAGGGGTACATCCGAGAATACTGAAGGAACTTGGGGACGTTCTAGCAGCTCCACTTTTCAATGCCTCTTCGGAGTCGGGAATGGTACCAGAGGACTGGAGAGAGGCACATGTGATCCCTTTACACAAAAACGAAAGTAAGGATGTGGTTCAAAACTGTAGGCCAGTAAACTCTGTGGTGAGTAAATTATTGGAAACGCTGCTGAAAGAGAAAATAATGAGGTTTCTGGAGTCCAGTGGATTACAGGATTGGAGGCAGCATGGATTCACCAGAGGCAGGTCTTGTCAGACAAATCTAATTGATTTCTTTGACTGGGTGACCAGAGAGTTGGATTGAGGGAGAACCCTAGATGTGGTGTATTTAGATTTCAGTAAAGCCTTTGACACCGTTCTGCACAGGCGACTTATAAGCAAACTGAGCATCCTAGAGATGGACCCTAAAGTTACTGATGGGTTAGAAATTGGTTGAATGGGAGGTGACAAAGGATACAGGTAAATGGCGCTCATTCTGAGGAGGAGGTTCCAAGTGGTGTGCCGCTGGGATCTGTCCTTGCTCCGATTCTTTTTAACGTCTTTGTTAGTAATATTGCAGAAGGGCTGTCGGGAAAGGTTTCCTCTATGCAGATGATACCAAAATCTGCAATAGACACCCAGAAAGGAGTAGATAACATGGTCTAGAATTTGGCAGCTTTTACTGAATGCTAAAAAATGCAGGTTCATGCATTTAGGCTGCAAAAATCCAAGGCAGCAATACAGTGTAGGGGGCGAAGTACTTCTGACCACAAAAGAAGAGCAGGAACTAGGCGTGATTGTGTCTGATGATCTTAAAGTAGCTAAACAGGTAGAAAAGGCAACTGCAAAAGCACGAAGTATGCTTGGCTGCATAGGGAGAGAAATGGCCAGCAAAAAAAGTAGGTGATAGTGCCTCTATATAAGTCTTTGGTATGACCTCATTTGGAGTATTGTGTGCAATTCTGGAGACCGCACCTTCAAAGGGATACAAACAGGATGGAGTCAGTACAGAGAGTGGCTACTAAAATGGTTAGTGGTCTTCATTATAAAGCATATGAGGACAGACTTAAGGGTCTTAACATGTATACTTTAAAGCAGGGGTCTCCTAATTTCGGTCCTGGAAGGCTGCACACCAGTCAGGTTTTCAGGATGTCCCTAATGAATATGCATGAGATAAATTTGAATACAATGGGATAGTGCATGCAAATATATCGCATGCATATTCATTAGGGACAGCCTGAAAACCTGAATGGTTTGCGGCCCTCCAGGACCGGAATTGGAGACCCCTGTTTTAGAGGAAAGGCGGGATAGAGGAGATATGATAGAAATGTTTAAATACCTCCATGGCATAAATGCTCAAGAGGAGGGCCTCTTATGACTGAAAGCAAGCTCCGCTACGAGAGATTATTAGATGAGAGTGAAAGAGCATAGACTCACGAGTATTATGTGGAAACATTTCTTTACGGAAAGAGTGGTAGATGCGTGGAATAGTCTCCCAATGGAGGTGGTAGAGATGAGGACAGCATATGACTTCAAAAAAGCATGAGACAAACACAGAAGATCTCTAAAGGTAAAAAGGGGACTATTGTAGTAGTTGATATGGGAGGGCAGACTAGTTAGGCTATGTGGTATTTTTCTGTCATGTTTCTATGTTTCTTTGGACCTCTGAGCCAGGGCCGGCCCGTCCATTGTGCAAGAATGTTCTTTGCACAGAGCCCCATTCTTCAGGAAGCCCCACACCAACAGCATCCCACATTCAATACCGGCAGGCAGGGTGGTTTTAGAGGAAGCCGGAGAGGCCCTGTCTCACCTCTAACAGCTGCCGAAGTGAAGAGCGTCTTTTTTCTTCACTTCGGCAGCTGTACTGTAGTTTAGGATGCTGCCGTGCTGAGTGCCAGGAAACAGGAAGTCTCCTTTGACCTCAGTACGGGAGCATCGTAAACTACAGTACAGCTGCCAAAGTGAAGAAAAAAGGCACTCTTCACTTTGGCAGCTGTTAGAGGTGAGCCAGGGCCTCTCTGGCTCACTGTAAAGCTTTTTAGACAGCTGCGGGGCTCTTCAGGAGGGGAGGGAGGGCTTGGACTGGAAATGGGCTGGGGGGGGAGCTAGGACAGGAAATTGATGGAGTGGGAGGGGCTTGAACTGGAAATGGGCTGATGGAGGGTCTAGGATAGGACTGGAACTTGATGAGGTGAACTAGGACTGGAAATGGGCTCATGAGGAATCTTAGATTGGAAATGGGCTGAGTGGGGGGGGGGGAGCTAGGACGAAATGTGCTGATGGAGGGACTAGGATTGGAAATGGACTGATCGAGGGGCTAAGATAGGACTGAAAAGGGCTGAAGGGGAGCTAGGATTGGAAATGGGGGGCTAGGAATGGAAATGGGCTGATGCGGGGTCTACAAGGGAGCGGATGCTGGGTGGGGCTGGAATTAGAAGGGAGCTGATGCTGGGGGAGGACTAGAATGGTATGGGGCTGAGAGAGTGAAATAGAGAGGGGAAAATATTTTGTGTAGGAGGGAAGAAAAATCTACGACTGTTTGGGTATTGGGAAAGTAAGTGGGGATTGAGGATGGAGGGGTAAAAAATGAGTGGATGAAAAAGGAATAAAGAAAGAAATGGAGGAAAGAGCAAAAGCAGAAAGATCAGTATGTTAAAGCAGATGTAGAGAGAGAATGTAAAAAAACTAGAAGAAAGAAGAAAGGACAAATGGACAGCAGACGATGGAGAGTTAGCAAAAGACACGAAGAAACCAGAAGAAAGTGACTGGCGCAATTGCCACTGAAAAATAAAATGCACAAGCAACAAAAGGTAAAAAAATACTTTATTTTGAATTTATTAACTGGAATATGTCAGCTCTGGGAAATGTGCATTGCTAACATCTTTGCATTTTTGTTTAGTAGAAGAGGAAATTAATTTATAGTTTTATTTCTGCAGTGGTGTTGTACATTGCAAGTCTGGCTTTGGGGGTTCCCAGTTTAATTATTGTCTTCCTATTTCTAAATTGTGATCCCTTGTTCTTTGTTTGTGATGGCCTATGTTCTGCATGTGTAACCGAGTTGAGGAATTCTGTTTATGTATTTATTTTATTTTATTTAACAGTATTTCTAAACCGCCTTATCATGATAATCAAGGTGGTATCACAGCAAACAATCTGGTAGTGTGAGTGTGTTATACATGCAGTGAGGGTGGAAATTTAGTTGGGTGTGTGTTGTGTTGTGAGCTAGATTGGTTTGAGCTATGTACAATGTGGGCTATATACAGTGGTGCTAAAAACATTTTATATATATATGTAGTTTCTATGTGACAGTGTCACTTGTTCTCTATCCCCAGTAGGAGATGTATTGGTATTTCCATGAGATGTATTGGTTTAATATTTGCAATGTTGCCTTTTAATAGATAGAATATGGTACTTTGTGAGTCCTGGTAGTATTGTTATGATATGATGGGTTTGCTATGGGTTCTAAATGTATGCAGTATTCACTCTATTCAAACATAAGTAAACTGTGTAATTCTATTTCAATAACCACTTTTCTCTCCTATTGTGGGAATTTCCAAATACTATGGGATTTTTAAACTGCTCCCACATGCAAACATTGCTAGTTGATGCATGGACGATCTCAGACTTGTCGGCACTGTATTATAGACGTTATGACTTATCTATTATCGTGCCTAATATCATCAAGGACCTGTCTGGCAAGTTCACACTCCCACAGGCTAAACTTACAGAAATTTGTGCTTAAACTTATAAATTATAAATTCTTAGCTTTAAAGTGCTCCCCAACACCAGCCATTGGCGCCCTTTCTTGCGTTTCACTCCTTTTGGGTTTCTTCAGGGGGACCTGCAACTAAAAATAATTTATAAGTTTAAGCACAAATTTTTGGAAGTTTAACCTTCTTTCAGGAAATGGAAAAAAGAGCCAAATAACGAAAATGGGAAACAGCACAAGCACTGGCAAGTTAAATGCAAGGCATTGATAAGGCAGGCAAAGAGAGAATTTGAGAAGAAACTTGCTGTGGAATCAAAAACACATAAAAAAGACTTTTTCAAGTACATTCATAGCAAAAAACCTGTGAGAGAGTCAGTTGGACCATTAGATGATAGAGGGGTAAAAAGGGCAGTAAGAGGGGACAAGGCTATAGCGGAGAGACTGAATGAATTCTTTGCTTCGGTCTTTACTGAGGAAGATGTAGGGATGTTACTCATGACTGAAGTGGTATTTAAAGGTGACACTGGGGAAGAATTAAAAGAAATATTGATACACCGGGAAGATGTATTACAACTATTAGATAAACTGAAGAGTAGGAAATCACCTGGGCCGGATGGTATACATCCAAGGGTGTTGAAAGAACTGAAATATGAGATTGCCGACCTGCTACTAGTAGTCTGTGAACTATCATTAAAATCATCTGTAATACCTGAAGATTGGAAGATCACCAGTGTAGCGCCAATTTTTAAAATGGGTTCCAGGGGTGATCTGGGAAACTACATACCGGTGAGTCTGACATCAGTACCAGGAAAAATGGTAGAAACCATCATAAAGAACAAAATTACTCAACATGTAGATAGTCATGGCTTAATGGGAGACAGTCAACATGGCTTTAGACAAGGAAGATCTTGTCTTACTAATCTGTTATGTGTTTTTGATGGTGTGAATAAACAGGTAGACAAAGGTGAGTTGGTTGATATAGTGTATCTGGACTTTCAGAAAACCTTTGACAATGTCCCTCATCAGAGACTTTTGGCAAAACTAAAAAGTCATGGGTTAGGAGGTAATGTACTATTGTGGATCAGGAACTGGTTAAAAGATAGAAAGCAGAGGGTATGGCTAAATGGCTAATTTTCCCAATGGAAAAATATGAATAGTGGAGTACCCCAGGGATCTGTGCTGGGTCTGCTGCTTTTTGACATATTCATAAATGACCTGGAAAGTGGAATAACGAGTGAGGTTATCAAATTTGCAGATAACACAAAACTGTTTAAAGTTGTTAAAAGCCAAGAGGATTGTGGAGAATTGCAAGAGGATCTTGATAAATTGGAAGACTTGTCATCCAATGGCAGATGAAATTTAATGTGGAAAAGTGCAAAGTTATGCACCTAGGAAAGAACAACCCAAACTAGGGTTACACAATGCAAGGTTCCACATTGGGAACCACCACCCAGGAAAAAGATTTAGGCGTCATTGTGGCTAACACGTTAAAACCCTCCACCCAGTGTGCAGCAGCAGCCAAGAGAGCAAATAGAATGCTAGGTATCATAAGGAAAGGAATGGAAAATAAAACAAAGGATATTATAATAATGCCTCTGTATCATTCCATGGTGTGACCGCACCTTGAATATTGTGTGCATTTCTGGTCGCAGTATCTTAAAAAGGATATAGCGTTATTAGAAAAGGTACAGAGAACAGCCACCAAAATGGTAAAGGGGATGGAAGGATACCCCTATGAAAGGCTAAAAAGGTTAGGGCTCTTTAACCTGGAAAAGAGATGGCTGAGGGGATATATGATAGAAGTCTATAAATTAATGAACGGAGTGGAACGGGTAAACGGAGATCGACTGTTTACATCATCAGAATATAAAAAGACTAGGGGACATGCAATGAAGCTACAGGGTAACTTATTTAAGACTAATAAGAGAAAATATTTTTTCACTCAACGTGTAATCAAACTTTGGAATTTGTTACTGGAGGATGTAGTAAGGGCTGTTAGTGTAGCTGGGTTTAAAAAAGGTTTGGACAAGTTCCCGGAGGAAAGGCCCATAAACCATTATTAAAAGGGACCCAGGATATCACTGCTTGACCCAATACAAGCATTGCGGAACCTGTGTCTTTTGGGGAAACTGCTAGGTACATATGACCTAGATTGGCCACTGTTGGAAACAGGATACTGGGCTTGATGGATCTTGGTCTGACCCATTATGGCATATCTTGTGTTCTTATGTTCTTAGTGCATGTTAACATTATGCAAATATTTATGCAAATGAGGTCCCTTATGCAAATGAAGCCCACACCGAGTCTCCGCACATGGATCCGCATATCCCTTGGGCCGACCCTGCTCTGAGCTGAGTACTTTGATAACAAAATCATGGACATTTGATTGACATTCTCTATCTCAGTTGCTCTGTCTTCTAGCTCTCCTCTGCTTTATCAAACAAGCTGGTCCACATTCTAGTCTGGCATTCCAACACAATGACTGGACTTCAACCCAGTCTCGTTTATCTGTCTTACAAAAAATTGGCTGTGACTCATAAAGCAACATGTCAGTTAGACCAGATTCCATTTAAATGATGCACAGAACAATCCCTTGGACTTCTTCCATTTGCTCTTTCAATTATTAACCATAGTCTTTGCAACGATTTAGTTCCAGTCCCCTGGAAACAAGTATTTAAAACCATTTCCTTGGAACCATCCATTCTAGACCACTACCAACCATTATCTTTTGTTCATTGCTAAACCCACTGAAAAATTGTATTCTCTCAACTTTGGAGCCATATAGAAAAGACTAAGAGCCTACACTCAGGGCAGTCTGGCTCTCATCCAAACCATAGTACTGAAACCATACTGACTGCTTGGAGTAGTGAACTTCATTCCTTCCTTGACAAAGGTAAAATAGCTCCAATTGTATCACACGATCTCTCAGTAGCTTTTGATTTAGTGGACCATGCCTTGCTGCTATCGTGCCTTCATGACATTGGTCTTTAGGAAAGTGTCCTAAGTTTTTTTCTCATTTTTATTTGATCGCCCTTTCTCAGTCTTCCTCTGCTTACCATAAATTACAGTACCATGTCAAGTTCCGCAAGAATCTGTCTTTGCACCTCTTCTTTTCAGTATCTTCATGAGTCTCTTTGCAATATTGATTCAGGATTCAGGCATTAGGACTTATTATGCAGATGATATATTGCTCATCACCTACACTAGTTACACATCTCCAGACTTGACTGTTGAAATCCTATCTTTCCAAGATAGCTCACTGGTTAAATGAAAAGAAACTCAAATTTAAATCCCTCTAAAATTACTGATATGTGGATAACACACAAAAGGGGCAGGAGGGATGGAAGCGGAAGTGTTAATGGCACCGCGGCACTGGAAAAGAAGGTAACTCCGGTGACGCAGCGCATTTTTAATATATTGCTGTCACTGCATGTCCGGAGAGTGGTAGGAGGAGGGGGCCCATAAATGGAGGGAGGTCTGCTGGAAGTTATTTGCCCCATGTCACATTAGGAGTTGAAGTGGCCCTGCAACCATCTATTTCTTCTTTGCTCTTAAATACCCCAATAGCGTTTATCAACTCATTTAGATATGTAGGTGCTCTAATTGACTATGAGAAACAGGGGTTCAAAGTAGTAAGATTTACTTTTCCTATGCTCGCCAACTTCATGCCTTGTGCTCATTTTCTGATACTCCTGCACTCTGTATAGTAACCCATGCTTTAATCACTTCACAGTTAGATTATTGTAATATTGTTTATGCTGGTATCTTCTATATTGGATTAAAACACTTAAAGACTTAGAACGGAGGTGTGGTTAGAGCAGTGGCAAACAGGAAGTTGGCATTGGGCTTCGGGGGCGGAATGTCTGACACAAGGGTAAAGTTTTGGAGACTTAATGAATCATTTTTGGAAGAGTCAGAGACGGTTGGGAATATAATCAAAGTGATTCAAGAATATCTGAAGTTTAACCTAAATAGGGAAGTAGCTCTTGTGACGTTTTGGGATGGGTTAAAGGCAGTATTAAGAGGACATTTGATAGGGGAAGTGGTAAAAGCTATAGGCTAAAGGGGGAGATAGAGAGGCAAATTTTAGGAAAGATAAAAAATTAGAGGGTAGTCACCAATGCAATAGGAAGCCGGAATTGATGAAGGAGTTGCAACAGCTAAGAGGACAGTTGGGGCAGCTACGGGCAAATGAAATAGCACATGAGTTAAACATACTTAGACAAACTATGTTTGGGGGGGGAAACAAGGCGGGACGTATATTGGCAAACAGAATCAAAGTACAGATACAACAAAATAGGCATTCAAAGGATAAGGAATACTCAAGGGCAGTTGGTTCATGGGAATAATGAAATTGTTGTTGTTAAATGCCGTCGAGTCAGAGTCGACTCATGGCGACCCTCTGGATAGCTATCCTAAATTGTGTTCGGTCTTCAGTCAGGCGGCTCATTGTTGACAGACTGATACCCATAGCTGCTTTTATTGTATCGATCCATCTCATTGCTGGCCTTCCTCTTTTGCATTGACCTTCTATCTTGCCAAGCATGATGTCTTTCTCTAATGATCTCTCTCTTCGCATCATGTGTCCAAAGTATGAAAGTCGAAGTCTTGTCATCTGAGCTTCTAAAGAAACCTTAGGTTTGATCTCCTCTAGTACCAACTGGTTTGTTCTTCGGGCAGTCCATGGTATACACAGTATTCGCCGCCAGCACCATAATTCAAAGACATCAATTTTCTTCCTGGCTATCTTTTTCACTGTCCAGCTTTCACATCCATATGATGTTATTGAAAATGCCATGGCTTGAACAAGTCGAATCTTTGTATGGAGAGAGACATCTCTGCTCTTGAGAATCTTATCTAGGTCTTTCATAGCCATTCTGCCAAGAGCAGTTCGTCGTCTGATTTCTTGACTGCTTGTTGCTTCTTTATTGATAGTTGATCCAAGTAGGTTAAAGTTCACGATTTCAATTTCTTCTCCTTCAACAATGAACCTGTTGATTATGCCAGTTGTCATGATCTTTGTCTTCTTTACATTAAAGTGCAGGCCCATTTTGAGACTATGTTCTTTGATTGTGAGAAGCAAATGTTTCAGATCATCTTCACTTTCAGCCAGTAATGTGGTATCATCAGCATAGTGAAGGTTGTTGATGAGTCTTCCACCAATCTTCACACCTCTGTTGTCTTCATACAATCCTGCTTCTCTGATGATTTGTTCTGCATATAAATTAAACAGGTAGGGGGAAAGTATGCAGCCTTGTCTTACACCTTTGCTTATTTTAAACATTCTGTTTCTCCTTGTTCCATTCGAACTGTTGCTTGTTGATCAATGTACAGATTGTGCAAGAGAACGATCAGGTGTTCTGGTATATCCATGCTTCTTAATGTGGCCCAGAGCTTCTCATGGTTTACACAGTCAAAAGCCTTGCTATAGTCAATAAAGCACAAATAGATATCCTTTTGATATTCTTTAGTCTTTTCAAGGATCCATCTCACATCCGCAATGATGTCTCTCGTTCCTCGCCCTTTCCTGAACCCTGCTTGTACTCTTTTCTCTTCCTCCCTTTATCTCACTACTGTATAATTTAGTGTAGTATTCTTTAAATAATGAAATTAGGCAAGTATTTAAAGAATACTACACTAAATTATACAGTAGTGAGATAAAGGGAAGAAAAGAAAAGTGCAGAATATTTAAAAGATTGTCATTTACAAAAAATTGATCAGGAGGAGAGAGAATGGATAGATAGGCCGATTAGCGAAGGGGAGATAGAAGAAGCCATTAATACTCTAAAAATGGGCAAAGCGCCTGGGCTAGATGGTCTTACGACAACATTTTATAAAGCATTTCAAGAACAAATACGTCCTCTGTTGGTAGAGGTCTTTAATGGGGTATTAACCTTGCAGAGGTTACCCATCTCAATGTCAGAAGCGGGGATAACTGTATTGCCAAAACCGGGAAAGGACCCCATGGTCTGCGGTTCTTACAGACCAATTTCATTACTAAATGTCGATGTGAAATTGCTGGCAAAAATTCTAGCAAACAGGCTGCAAAAGGTAATGCAGAGGTTAGCAAATAGAGACCAAACGGGATTTGTAGCAGGAAGACAAGGGAGAGATATTATCAGGAAAATATGTAATTTAACATGGGAAGTACAAAGGAAAGGACAAAAGGCAGTGTTTATTACTGGGGACGCAGAGAAAGCGTTTGATAGGGTAGAGTGGCCATTTATGATACAAGTTCTGGAAAAGATGGGGCTTGGGAATAATTTTATAAATTCGATAAATGCGCTATACGATGCACCCAAGACACGTATAGGATTTACGGAAGCTATTCTGATTCATTTAACTTAGAAAGGGGCACTAGGCAGGAATGCCCTTTATCGCCACTGTTACTTGCTCTGGTGATAGAGCCCCTTGCGGAACGGGTGAGAAAGCAAGGATATATTAAAGGAGAATCGAAGATAGCACTCTTTGCAGATGATGTTATCTTTACAGTGAGCGAACCGTTAACCGCCCTACCGGTTCTCATGAACGAAATCATGAAATACAGTGCAGTGGCGGGATATAAAATAAACTTTAGTAAAACAGAGATTCTTGGTTTTAACCTCACTGAGGAGTTAACCAAATGATTATAGGAAGGATTCCCGTTTAAATTAATTAGAAGATCATATAGATATTTAGGGATTCAAATTGGGAGTAATATTCAGCATTTATGGGAATATAACTATGCCCCCTTGATAAGGGAGGTGTAAAAGGATTTACAGAAATGGAAAGGCCTATTCCTTTCCTGGCTAGGGAGAATAGCAGTTATGAAAATGAATGTATTCCCAAGGGTTTTGTTTAAAACTCATAAAAAGAACATTAAAACAATATAAATCAACATATGTCAAAAGATGTATAAAGTATAAAATCACAGCAGGTAAATGTTAAAAACAGATAATGGTTAATACACTGAAACCAAATAAATGTAGCAAAAAGCATGGTGTGACAGTGTGTAAAAAATGCTTTTTGCTACCTTTATTTGGTTTCAGTGTATTAACCTTTATCTGTTTTTAACATTTACCTGCTGTGATTTTATGTTTTATACATCTTTTGACTTATGTTGATTTATATTGTTTTAATGTTCTTTTTATGAGTTTTAAACCCCCTGATGAAGGCAACACCGAAACGCATTGGGGTCTACCAATAAAGAAACCTGTGACCAACATATGTCTCTCGCCTTGTGTCTCTCTGTCCTTGGCCATTCCTGCTTTGATTCACTTTCTGAACCCGTTCTCATTGTATTGCTGCTGTGATCCTCTGCCGCATGTTGACTGCTCCCTTTGCTTTGCATTACTTGTTGACCGTTGCCATTTATTGTTTGTTGTATTTACGCTGCTTATCCTTGAATCCTTTGTTTAATTCTTGTTTATATTTGATCATATACTCTATTGCCACCCCTCTGCTTATTTATTATTCCTCTCCTTTCCTTTACCTTTGCTCCACTTTACTTTGTCTTCCTTTACCTCATTCTCCCTAACTGTTCTTCTCCTTCTCTTTCCTGCCATTGTTGTCCGTTTTCCCCTGTGATGCGTAACTTGTCTAATCTTATCCATATCCCCCTCCCCTCTCCTCCCTTTCTCCCTCCCTCTCCTGGTGTTATCTTCCTCAACTCTGGACTTCCTAAAAATCCACCTTATTCTGTTAAGAGCAACTCACGGAACCTGTTTAACCTTATCCATATCCCTCTACTTTCCCTCTCCTCTCTCCCTTTTTCTTGTGCCCTGTGGAATGCACATTTTGTTTCTAATAAACTTATTTTCACACATGACCTCTTTATCTCCAACGCTCTTCATCTTCTTGCTCTTACCGAGACTTGGCTCCTCCCCGACGATACCGCATCTGTTGCTGCCCTCTGCTATGGTGGCTATCAGTTTTCCCATACGCCTCGTCCCACTGGCCGTGGTGGTGGTGTCGGCCTTCTTCTCTCCCCCTCTTGTCAATTCCAGCCACTCCTCCTACCTCAGTCTCACTCTTTCCTCTCTTTTGAGGTCCACTCCATCCACCTCTTTGCACCTCTTCCTCTCTGGGTTGATGTTATCTATCGACCTCCCGACTTGTCTGCTTCCTCTTTTCTCTCTGACTTTGATTCTTGGCTCTCCCTCTTCTTTAAACCCACCTCCCCTACTCTTATTCTTGGAGATTTTAACATCCATGTTGATAACCCTTTGATCCTCTAACTGTAAAGCTCCTCTCCCTTACCTCCTCATTTGGCCTTCATCTCTGTTCCACTGCCCCCACTCACCACTGTGGCCATTGTCTTGATCTGATATTTTTCTCTTGCTCCTCACCCTCTAACTTTCATAGCTCAGTTCTTCCTTTATCTGATCATCGCCTTCTTAGCTTTAATCTTCACCTTCTTCTGCCTCAGCCTTGTCCTATCTCTTCCACCCTATTTAGGAACCTTCTTGCCATTGATCCCCTGGCTCTCTCTTCCACCATTTCTCCCTCTCTCTCTTCTACTTTGTCATCCAGGTCTGTTGATGAGGTTGTATTGTCCTATAATGCTGCTCTCTCCTCGGCTCTGGATGTTCTCGCTCCACCCACCCCTCGTCCTGTGAGACGTTCTGTACCTCAGCCTTGGCTCTCACCCTCCATTCGCTATCTTCGCTCCTGTGCCCGCTCTGCTGAACGTGCCTGGCTCAAATCCCGCTCCTCTGAAGATTTCCTTCATTTCAAATGTATGCTTTTCTCCTTCCAGTCTGCCTTAGCTCTTGCCAAGCAGGACTTTTATGTCCACTTTACTAATTCTCTTGCCTCTGATCCTCGCCGTCACTCCTTAAAGTGCCTTCACCTCTAGTCCCTCCCTCCCTTCCTGCCCAAACCCTGACTGATTATTTCCATGATAAAATCCACAACATCATCCTCAAAAATGATGGCAAGATATATATCTGTGGTCTAGAAGGTTAGTACCAGGAACAGCCTATTTAGAAAGCAGTTTGAAAGTCCGGTACTGGGAAGCGTTGGAGGAAGTGTGGTAAAAAAAGGTAACCTAAAACATTTATTATGGGACTGCCAGAAGGTACAGAAAATGTGGCAAGAGCTAGAACAGAGAATATATGAAATGATTAAAGTGAAGGTACCATTGAAGGTCACAACGGTGATACTAAATGAAATGCAGGAAGAGGTGGATAGGAAGTTACAGATGTTCATAGGATACTGCATAGGAGCGGCAAGAGGGGAGATCATGGCACATTGGAACCAGGAGGAAGTGCCCACCCTACAAGATATAATGAGAAGCTGTGGTATATGGGTGAAGCAACAGCAGATAAACAACACGAAAACAAACAATTTAGGGAAATTTGGAGAGGGCATAAGGCATGAAGAGAAGAGGGAATAAAAGTGAGGATGAAGAATAGGAAATAGGGGACAGAGGGTGCAGGGGAGAAGGGAAGGGGGAATGGGGGCAAAAGGGGGTGGAAAGGGACACATGAAATGATGACATGAATATGAAGGACATTGGCAGTGACAACAGCTAAACATGTGTGGTTAAAAGAAAAGTATGTGTTTTAAACCATGTATATATGAAGGTTTGATGTTTTGAATGAATAAAAATGTAATTACAAAAAAAAACCCGTCCAATCCAGGCATCAGACACACTGTAATCCAATATGCCCCTGCACTACGCGCATGATTCGAGTTCCCCACTCTGCTTCAGGTGCCGTGCAACAAAAAATCCAAATCAGCATGTAAAATCCAGATGCTGAAAGAAGATTAGCCTTCAAGCACACATCCGTTGCTTAAATACCCGCCCACAATTCAAAAAGACTGACAAAATGATATCATTGCAGAGGAACCATCCAATAAGGGAAGGGCTGTTCCCATTGACAAAGGGAAACCCTCACCGCATTGGTCACTATCAAGAGAGACTGGGCCAATCATTCTCTAGATTCAGAGTTCTAGGGGTCACATAGTTCAATTGAAACATCCATCTCTGTTCAGCCCACTGTAATTTAAAAGTCCTATCACCCCCCCTCCCCCCAGGGATCCACTGGTATATGATCAATGACCCACCAGCGAAAACTGTCAAAATCATGCTATATGGACAACAATGTTCCACCATCGAAGCAGAATGCACAACTGATCATATTCGAGATGCATTCTCAGCCAAACGTAATCAGGCCGGACAAGTAGTGCATCTAAAATCCAACCACTCTGTGACATCATCTGAAACTATGTCATCAATTACCTGATATATGCAGATGATATAATGATTTTCATCCCTTTCTCCACAGCATCATCAGACTACACCAAAATCGCAAACTGTTTCTATGCAATCAATCACTGGCTCAAAGATCGCAACCTCATGCTCAACCACAACAAATCTGACATGATTCACATCACAAGGAATAGGAATTTCAATCCACCAACAACAATCACAATAAACAATATCCCACTCGCAGTCAAAGCCCAAATCAACTACCTAGGTATCATGCTGGACCGAGAGCTCACCTTTCAGCCACAAATTAGCTGCATCACCAAATCTGTCTACTTCAAGATTTGCACTCTAAAACATCTGTGCAAACTTCTCTCCCCAATGGACTTCCACACAGTTTGTCAGGCAGTAATCACTCCATTATTCGATTACTGCAATTCCATCCACCATGGTCTCCCAAAGAACATGCTATACCCCATGCAACTAGCACAGAACACCACAACAAGAATCATAATGGCAAAATCCCAACAGACTCGCATCACCCCTCTTCTCAGACAGTTACATTTGCTACCCATCTTAAGCAGGATCAAATACAAGATCCTCCTCAATATTCACAAAATATTAACTTTCCAATTGGCAGACAGCCCTGCTCTCTTACTAATTAATAACAGCTCCGGAAGACCCAGAAGATCAACCACAGTACCCATGCTGTTCATACCCACAGATAAACCCACAAGCAGTCAAAGGACCAACAGCAAAGCTTATTCCCTATGTGCTCCCTCCATCTGGAATGCATTACCACATCACATAAGATCAATTCAACTAACCACAGACTTCTGCAAAAGTTTAAAGACCCTGTTGTTCCTTGAACACTGGACCAAATACAGAATAAAAGTGCATCCTAATACACATGCAACTCACCACCACCATGTAAAAAGTTACATTTAAATTGTTAACGTTAATTTCTTTTTACTTATTCTTCTCTGTAATGCACACCTCACCATTAAAGTTATTGCTTTGGCACTAAGTTCCCTGTAAACTGTCTTGACTTGTAGGAAAGACAGTATAAAAAAAAAAAGATGTTAAATTAACTAATTAATTAATTAATTAATAAGTCACAAGGACACCGCAAGGCATAAATCACAAAAACAGATGTACAAGTTCTATGCCTTCTCATAGAATTAACCCGGCCAGAGCCAGGATCAACCCAAGTGTCCTCTTCCACAGTGTAAGCACAATATGCATAATTGTTACAGGCAAAATGTTCAGCATTCCCTTACTTCTAGTGCGGTCTATCTGAGGGTAATGCTGATTTTACTAACCGGTCTTTGATATTAGAACCTCTTCTACAAGCTATAGTCAGAGGTTTTTGAAAGCAAGCATGAAGCCCTAAAATAGGCCAATGCTTCTTCAATAATCTTGTAATTTGTGAGGTATTTTGCATATAAGGAAGTTATGCCCACAATAGAGTCATTATCCAAACACAATGGCTTAATAGGGTCGTCTGTTATTAGCCATTCTAGATATGTGAAATATGCTCATGTGAAAGCCCTCTTGATTACTTTCCTGGGGTAACTACGTTCACGTAGACAAAGTCATTAAAATTGGCCATAGGAGAGACCACGACGGAGGGGACACAGGTGATGGCTATGAAAGCGTAATAAGCTGTTCTGCTGTACCGATTTCCTAAAGAGGGTAGTTAGTAGCCCATCCGAAGTCTTATAAACAGTGATGTCCAAAAAAGCAATTGGCTGTGTGTTTATGTGTGCTGTAAAAATCCAAGATGTTACGGAGAGTTTGCTGAGACTCATCAAGCCGGGAGGGGAAAGAAGAGTATCTTCTGCAACCAACAACCAGGGGGGACCAGCGGAGGAAAGACCACAGCCTACCAGATGATGTTAGTAATTCTTTATTAGGGACCCAACTAAACAAGTTTCGGCCGCAGCCTTCGTCAGGGGTCTAAAAAAACCAAAAGTACATTAAATCAACCGTAAAATTAAATTAAAAACCAAAGGGAATTGTGTAGACATAATACTTGACACATTAGACTATGTTAACACATTACCAGAAAGCCACACAGATAAAACGTCTATGTGGTACAGTGGACAATCTTCCCAATCTGTGAAAAGTATAGAAATGACAACCATGAATAAAAAATCGTATGATGTATACATATAAATTATGGAGGATTATCAATTATATGATGAAAAAGACAAGTAAAAATAAGAATAAACAGTTAAAAATAAAAATAAAGACAACATTAAACAATCCATTATTTAAAAAAATAAATTAATACATAAATATAAAATTATATAAAGATACAATATAACCTCTCACTTGGTTTGCAGCTTGTCGTGCTGTGAGGGCTTGCGTGCATCAGTGATGCTGAGAGCTAAACTATCGGTAGTTTAACTACTGGCAGGGTCTCCCAAGATGGACAGGTCTCAGCTGAGGTGCCAGACGAAGACAAACCACCCATCTGGGCAGCAGCAGAATGGGATAGTGTTGACGGCGGAGGATCACATTTCTGTGACAACGGCAACAACACCAAACTTAAACTGCGCAGAAGGAAGGCCCGGCAATCTACTTCTGTATCTTGCCATGAAAACCCAATGGATAGTTACAACAAAACAAATTGTGCTATGGTGCTGGAAGATGAGACTCCCAGGTCGGAAGGCACTCAACTAGCTACTGGGGAAGAGCTGAAGACGTTTCAGAGTAAAGCCAGCATTTATGATGTGGTTGGATCAAAGCCCTCGGGAAGTTTGACTGCTGATGTAGCTGCGCATGAAATGAGAGTCAGAAGCTGTAAAGATGTCTTACACATTGGAACATGGAACGTACGAAGCATGAACCAAGGGAAGTTGGAGGTGGTCAAGAATGAAATGGAACGTGTACAACTTGATCTGTTGGGTGTCAGCGAACTGAAATGGACTGGCATGGGGCACTTTGCATCAGATGATCACATGGTCTACTATGCTGGAAATGAAAGACAAAGAAGAAATGGTGTTGCATTTATAATAAAGAAGAAACTTGCAAGAACTGTAATGAAATACAATGCAGTCAGCGAACGCTTAATCTCTATTCGTCTACGAGGATTGCCTATCAACACAACTATAATTCAAGTATATGCCCCAACAACAGCTGCAGAAGAGAATGAAATTGAAGAGTTCTATGAACAAGTACAAGCTGAAATTGACAGAACATGCAAACAGGATATCCTGATAGTCATGGGTGACTGGAACGCAAAAGTTGGCAACAAAGAAGAAGGCAAAGTAGTTGGAAAATATGGACTTGGCAACAGAAATGAAGCTGGAGAAAGATTGATAGAATTCTGCAAGACCAATGATCTATTCATCTCAAACACCTTCTTCCAGCAACACAAGCGGCGACTGTACACATGGACTTCACCCAATGGATTGTATAAAAATCAAATTGACTACATCTGTGGAAGTCAACGATGGAAAAGCTCTGTAACATCAACAAAGACAAAAACCTGGAGCTGACTGTGGTACAGATCATCAACTACTAGTATGCAAACTCAAGCTAAAGTTGAAAAAGAGCAAACCACTCATGAATGCAGCAAAATATGACTTTGAGAATATACCACTGGAATTTAAAGACTGCCTGCAAAATCGATTTGCTGCTTTAGATACAAATGACAGAGCTCCGGAAGAGTTTATGGAATGACATCTAGATGGTTGTGTTGGAAGTAAGCGAGAAGTCTCTACAAAAGGTGAAAAAACAAAAACGGCCAAAATGGATGACGGAAGAAACTCTGAAAATTGCCCAGAAACGCAGAGAAGCTAAAGCCAAAGGAGAAAGAAAGACAATCGCAGAACTCAACAGAGATTTCCAACGTGCAGCTAGACAGGACAAGGAAAAGTACTACAATGACACTTGCAAGGAAATAGAAGCAGAAACTATTAGAGGAAGAACAAGATCGGCTTTCCTAAAGCTGCGAGAGTTAAAGAAAAAGTTCCAGCCTCGAATTGGAATGTTACAAGATGCTCAAGGTTCTATGTTGAATGATGCTGAGAAGATCAAGAAAAGGTGGAAGGAATATACAGAGTTTTTATATGATAAAGATCAAGTGGACCAACAGCCGTTTCAACCGATACCTTATGATCAGGAACCATTGGTGATGAAGGAAGAAGTTGAAGCAGCATTGAAAGACTTATCAAAGAACAAAGCACCAGGCATTGATAGCATTCCCATAGAAGTATTGCAGCAATCTGATGCAGCTGTTACCGTACTTACAAGGCTCTGCCAAGAAATATGGACGACAACATCATGGCCAACTGACTGGAAAAGATCTGTGTTTATACCAATACTAAAGAAAGGTGATCCAACTGACTGTGGAAATTATCGCACAATCGCTCTGATCCCACATGCCAGCAAGATTCTACTGAAGATTATTCAAAAGAGACTACAGCCATACCTAGAACAAGAACTACCTGAAGTGCAAGCAGGGTTCAGGAAAGGGCGAGGAACGAGAGACATCATTGCGGATGTGAGATGGATCCTTGAAAAGACTAAAGAATACCAAAAGGATATCTATTTGTGCTTTATCGACTATAGCAAGGCTTTTGACTGTGTAAACCATGAGAAACTCTGGGCCACATTAAGAAGCATGGGTATACCAGAACACCTGATCGTTCTCTTGCGCAATCTGTACATTGATCAAGAAGCAACAGTTCGAATGGAACAAGGAGAAACAGAATGGTTTAAAATAAGCAAAGGTGTAAGACAAGGCTGCATACTTTCCCCCTACCTGTTTTATTTATATGCAGAACAAATCATCAGAGAAGCAGGATTGTATGAAGACAACAGAGGTGTGAAGATTGGTGGAAGACTCATCAACAACCTTCGCTATGCTGATGATACCACACTACTGGCAGAAAGTGAAGATGATCTGAAACATTTGCTTCTCACAATCAAAGAACATAGTCTCAAAATGGGCCTGCACCTTAATGTAAAGAAGACAAAGATCATGACAACTGGCATAATCAACAGGTTCATCGTTGAAGGAGAAGAAATTGAAATCGTGAACAACTTTAACCTACTTGGATCAACTTTCAATAAAGAAGCAACAAGCAGTCAAGAAATCAGACGACGCATTGCTCTTGGCAGAATGGCTATGAAAGACCTAGATAAGATTCTCAAGAGCAGAGATGTCTCTCTCCATACAAAGATTCGACTTGTTCAAGCCATGGTATTTTCAATAACATCATATGGATGTGAAAGCTGGACAGTGAAAAAGACAGACAGGAAGAAAATTGATGCCTTTGAATTATGGTGCTGGCGGCGAATACTGTGTATACCATGGACTGCCCGAAGAACAAACCAGTCGGTACTAGAGGAGATCAAACCTAAGCTTTCTTTAGAAGCTCAGATGACAAGACTTCGACTTTCATACTTCGGACACATCATGCGAAGAGAGAGATCATTAGAGAAAGACATCATGCTTGGAAAGATAGAAGGTCAACGCAAAAGAGGAAGGCCAGCAATGAGATGGATCGCTTCAATAACAGCAGCTACGGGTACCAGTCTGTCAACAATGAGCCGCCTGACAGAAGACCGAACACAATTTAGGATAGCTATCCAGAGGGTCGCCATGAGTCGACTCCGACTCGACGGCACTTAACAACAACAACAATATAACAACCAACATACTTGAAGGGAGACCTATTGTAACATATAGCATAATAATGTAGATTATATACCAATATGTGATATATACGAACAGCTGAACTATTGTATGCAAACAGCAGGAACCAGCTCATTGTCTAAATAAATAAATCCATAAAACTATGAAAGTTACATTAAATTGCAATATAATAACCAATTAAAATGAAAGGGTTAAAATGTGATACATTACCTATTAATACATTGGAAATAATAGTAAATGAAATAAACAAACAGTTATAAAAAAATTTATTTATACCCATGCAAAAATAAAAAGCTGGAGAGTATAAATAAATAATGTGTAATATCATGTATAAAAAAAACCCTTGTCCCAATTTATAGATATCTTCCTACGTCCCTTCGTACCGCTTACTGCCACGTATGTTGGTTGTTATATTGTATCTTTATATATTTTTATATTTATGTATTAATTTATTTTTTTAAATAATGGATTGTTTAATGTTGTCTTTATTTTTATTTTTAACTGTTTATTCTTATTTTTACTTGTCTTTTTCATCATATAATTGATAATCCTCCATAATTTATATGTATACATCATACGATTTTTTATTCATGGTTGTCATTTCTATACTTTTCACAGATTGGGAAGATTGTCCACTGTACCACATAGACGTTTTATCTGTGTGGCTTTCTGGTAATGTGTTAACATAGTCTAATGTGTCAAGTATTATGTCTACACAATTCCCTTTGGTTTTTATTTTAATTTTACGGTTGATTTAATGTACTTTTGGTTTTTTTTGGACCCCTGACGAAGGCTGCGGCCGAAACTTGTTTAGTTGGGTCCCTAATAAAGAATTACTAACATCATCTGGTAGGCTGTGGTCTTTCCTCCGCTGGTCCCCCCCGAGACTCATCAAGCCTACTGCCTATTACCCAATGTTGCTCATCCAAGTTGTCACAAATGATACTGCCAGGTATCCGTTTGAGCGTATCAAGAGTGACTTCATGGCTCTGGGACAGAGGATGAAGCAGATAGGGGCACAGGTGGTCTTCTCTTCAATCCTCCCTGTTGAGCGTAAAGGCCAGGGCAGAGAAGCTTGCATCCTGGAGATGAATGCATGGTTGCATGGATCGTGTCATTGAGAGCGTTTTGGTTTCCTGGACCATGGGATGATGTTCCAAGGGCTGCAGAGCAGAGATGGTGTCCATCAGTCCAAGAATAGTCGACATGTCTTCAGTAGCAGACTGGCTAACCTATTGAAGAGGGCTTTAAACTAGATTCATTGGAGATGAGTGAAGAAATCCCCCAGGTAAGTAAAACATTAAATATCTTTATAGAAATAGGTAAAAGGGGCAACATCTGGAAAGCAGTGTCTATTAATGCCCATAGCATGGGAAATAAGATCCCTGATGTTGAAGCTTTGGTGGGAGTGGTTGACTTGGATTTGGTGGCAGTTACAGAGACATGTTTCACGGACGACCATGACTGGGATATAACTATACCAGGCTATACGTTATTCAGAAAGGACAGGGGAGGAAGAAGGGGAGGAAGATTGACACTATATGTAAAAAATAATATTAAAGCTATGGAACTACAGGACTTAAAAGGGAGAGAGGAGGCAGTGTGGGTTAAACTAGAAAGAGGGAAAGTTAAATCCATTTGCATCGGTGTGATATACAGACCTCCCTCACAGGGAGAAGATGTGGACAGAGATTTTTTTTTATTATTTTATACTTATGCATTTTACAATAAATTCAAATGTAAATATACTCTCAAAGAAAAAGAAAGCAGTCTAGCAATAAAAAAAGAAGAAACATCAAACATTGTCAGGAAATTAGGAGTGGCCTAGTGGTTAAGACAAGGTACCTCAGGCTGGAGGGCTGGGGGTTCAATTCCCACCTGAGGACAGCAATCTCAGGCCGGAGGGACTGAGGTTTCTAGTCCTCATGGCCTTGGGCAAGCCACTTAACCCTCCATTGCCTCAAGTACACATATAGATTGTGAGCCCCTTTGGGGATATATCCAGTACCTGTTTGTAGTGATTGTAAACCACTCAGATGCCCTTCAGCCTGTGTGGAATATCAAGAAATTGCATAAACATAAGAACATAAGATATGCCATACTGGGTCAGCCCAAGGTCCATCAAGCCCAGTATCCTGTTTCCAACAGTGGCCAATCTAGGTCATATGTACCTAGCAGTTTCCCCAAGAGACACAGGTTCTGCAATGCTTGTACTAGGTCAAGCAGTGATATCCTGGGTCCCTTCTTAACAATGGCTTATGGACCTTTCCTCCAGGAACTTGTCCAAACCTTTTTTAAACCCAGCTACACTAACAGCCTTTACTACATCCTCCGGTAACAAATTCCAGAGTTTGATTACACGTTGAGTGAAAAAATATTTTCTTTTATTAGTCTTAAATAGTTTACCCTGTAGCTTCATTGCATGTCCCCTAGTCTTCATATATTCTGATAACGTAAACAGTCGATCTACGTTTACCCGTTCCACTCCGTTCATTAATTTATAGACTTCTATCATATCTCCCCTCAGCCGTCTCTTTTCCAGGTTAAAGAGCCCTAACCTTTTTAGCCTTTCTTCATAGGAGTATCCTTCCATCCCCTTTACCATTTTGGTGGCTCTTCTCTGAACCTTTTCTAATAACGCTACATCCTTTTTAAGATACGGCGACCAGAATTGCACACAATATTCAAGGTGCGGTCTCACCATGGAACGATATAGAGGCATTATAATATCTTTTGTTTTATTTTCCATTCCTTTCCTTATCATACCTAGCATTCTATTTGTTCTCTTGGCTGTCGCTGCACACTGGGCCGAGGGTTTTAACATGTTATCCACAATGACGCCTAAATCTTTTTCCTGGGTGGTGGTTCCTAATGTGGAACCTTGCATCGTGTAACCATAGTTTGGGTTGTTCTTCCCTAGGTGCATAACTTTGCACTTGTCCACATTAAATTTCATCTGCCATTTTGATGCGCAGTCTTCCAAGTTAGCAAGATCCTCTTGCAATTTTCCACAATCCTCTTGGGTTTTAACAACTTTAAATAGTTTTGTGTCATCTGCAAATTTGATAACCTCACTCGTTATTCCACTTTCCAGGTCATTTATGAATATGTCAAAAAGCAGCGGACCCAGCACAGATCCCTGGGGTACACCACTATTCACCTTTCTCCATTGGGAAAATTGGCCATTTAGCCCAACCCTCTGCTTTCTATCTTTTAACCAGTTCCTGATCCACAGTAGTACACTGCCTCCTATCCCATGACTCTTTAGTTTTGCCAAAAGTCAATGATGAGGGACCTTGTCAAAGGCTTTCTGAAAGTCCAGATACACTATATCAACCGACTCACCTTTGTCCACCTGTTTATTCACACTTTCAAAAAAACAACAGATTAGTAAGACAAGATCTTCCTTGTCTAAAGCCATGTTGGCTGTCTCCCATCAGGCCCTGACTATCTACATGCTGAGTAATTTTATTCTTTATGATGGTTTCTACCATTTTTCCCGGTACTGACATGAGGCTCACTGGTCTGTAGTTTCCCGGATCACCCCTCGAACCCTTTTTAAAAATTGGTGTTACATTGGCGATCCGCCAATCTTCAGGTATTAGAGATGATTTTAATGATAGTTCACACATTACTAATAGCAGGTCTGCAATCTCATATTTCAGTTCTTTCAAAACCCTTGGATGTATTCCATCCGACCCAGGTGATTTGCTACTCTTCAGTTTATCTAATAGTTGTAATACATCTTCCTGATGTATCAATATTTCCTTCAATTCTTCCGCACCTTTAAATACCACTTCAGTCATGGGTAACATCCCTACATCTTCCTCAGTAAAGACCGAAGCAAAGAATTCATTCAGTCTCTCCGCTATCGCCTAGTCGCCTCTTAGTGCCCCTTTAGCTCTATCATCTAATGGTCCAACTGACTTTCTCACAGGTTTTTTGCTACGAATGTACTTGAAAAAATCTTTATTTCATGTTTTTGCTTCCGCAGCAAGCTTCTTCTCAAATTCTCTCTTTGCCTTCTTTATCAATGCCTTGCATTTGACCTGCCAGTGCTTCTGCTGTTTCCAGGTTTCATCGTTTGGCTCTTTTTTCCATTTCCTGAAAGATGCTTTCTTAGCAACAATAGCCTCTATGACCTCACCTTTAAACCATGCTGGCAGTTTTTTGGACTTCCTTCCACTTTTCTTAAAGCGTGGAATACAGCTGGTCTGGGCTTCCAAGATAGTATTTTTCAACAACACCCAAGCTTGATGTAAGTCTTTAACCTTTGCAACTGCTCCTTTTAGTTTTTTCTTAACTATTTTCCGCATTTTATCATAGTCTCCCTTTCGAAAGTTAAAAGGTAGTACTGTGGATTTCCTTACTATCCCTCCTCCACTAATTAAATCAAAGGCGATCATGCTATGATCACTACTGCCAAGTGGCCCCAACACCCTTATCTCTTGCACTAGATCTGGTGTTCCACTAAGGACTAGGTCTAATATGGCTTCCCCTCTCGTCGGTTCATGGACCAGCTGCTCCAAGAAGCAGTCATTTATGTCATCAAGGAACTTTATCTCCCTAGCATGTACTGCCGTGACACTGACCCAGTCGATACCAGGGTAATTGAAATCGCCCATTATTATTACCGCGCTGTAACTTTTGTTAGCTTCCTTGATTTCTTTGAGCATTTCATCATCCATTTGTTCATTCTGGCCAGGCAGTCGATAGAACACCCCCACCGCCATCGCCTTCCCCTTTTTACATGGAATTTCAATCCATAGAGATTCTACAGCAAATTTTGTTTCCTGCAAAACTTTAATCCTTTCTGACTCAATGCCCTCTCTAACATAGAGCGCAACCCCTCCACCAATTTGACCAGCTCTATCATTACTATATAATTTGTACCCAGGTATCACAGTGTCCCACTGGTTGTCCTCCTTCCACCATGTCTCTGATATTCCAATCACATCTAACCTCTCATTTAGTGCTATATATTCTAACTCTCCCATCTTATTTTTTAGACTTCTAGCATTTGCATACAAGCATTTTAGAGACTCTATTTTATTTATAGTAATTTGGCTATTGGTAGACATTTGGGATCTTTAAGCTCTGTCTGCTCCATACTCGAGGGCATTTGGGCTACTTTACTCTTTTTTGGAACCTCTCTGCTTTTGGTAGTATCCTTCAAGGATACATTCTTACGAACCATCTGCTCTTGGGCGACTGTCGGCTTTCCCCTATTATCTAGTTTAAAAGCTGCTCTATCTCCTTTTTAAAGGTTAATGCCAGCAGCCTGGTTTCATCCCGGTTAAGGTGAAGCCCATTCCTTCGGAAGAACCCCTCCTTTCCTCAGAATGTACCCCAGTTCCTAACAAATTAATTTATTAAGAAGTGACCGAAGATATCAATGCTTGACCCAGTACAAGCATTGTGGAACTTGTGTCTCTTGGGGAAACTGCTAGGTACATGTGACCTAGACTGGCCACTGTTGGAAACAGAATACTGGGCTTGATGGACCTTGGTCTGACCCAGTATGGCATATCTTATGTTCCTATGTTCTTATGTTCTAAATCCAAACCCCCCATCTCTGCACCATTGTCTCATCCCCGCATTGAGACTCCGGAGCTCTGCCTGCCTTTTGGGTCCTGCACGTGGAATGGGAAGCATTTCGAAGAATGCTACCCTGGAAGTTCTGGATTTCAACTTCCTACCTAAAAGCCTAAATTTAGCCTCCGGAACCGCCCTACCACATTTTCCTATGTCATTGGTACCGACATGTACCAAGACAGCAGACTCCTCCCCAGCACTATCTAAGACCTTATCTAGGTGGCGCGTGAGGTCCGCTACCTTCGCACCAGGCAGGCATGTTACCAGGCGATCCTCACGTCCACCAGCCACCCAGCTATCTATATGCCTAATGATCGAATCACCAACTATAACGGCTGTCCTAACCCTTCCCTCATGGGCACATGGCCCTGGAGAAACTTCCTCAGTGCGAGAGGGTTTTACATCACCTGGAGGACATGTCCTAGTTACAGGATCACTTCCTGCCACAACAGGGTGATGCTCTCCTGTCACGTGACCTCTCTCCTCCATGGCAACAGGGATGCTGCCAGACTGGAGGTGGGACTTCAGGACTATATCCCTGTAGGTCTTGTCTATGTACCTCTCTGTCTTTCTTATGTTTTCCAAGTTTGCTACTCTAGCCTCTAGAGAACGGACTTGTTCACTGACAGCAAAGAGCTCCTTGCACCTAGTGCACACGTAAGACCTCTCACCAACTGGGAGAAAATCATACATGTGACACTCAATGCAAAAGACTGGAAAGCCCCCATCCCACTGCTGGACTGCTGTCTGCATCTTAGTTTTAAGTTTTGTTTAGATCTTTAAGTTCTTTACTTACTAAGGGTTGCTATGGATATTTATACCAATAAAACTGTACCTAATACGTTTAATATACCTTGTTCACCTGAAGCTTAATTAATCTCAGGTCCTTAGTGTATGTCTGATTTGGGTAACAAGCTTCACCTGAGAGCATCTCCTGTCTTTTAAGATGTGTAAGTACCTATAAAGCTATGATTATCCCAGGGGTGGGTGGGTGTGGGGAGGGAGGGAGGGAAATAACACTTATTAAAAGAAGGCTGCTACACAGTACCCTGTCCTGTGCTGCTGAGGTAAGCTATATTCTTATTTGATTTAAATTATAGCTCTTTGCTGCTGCTAGGCTCTAACGTATTATGAAATTTAAACTACAGCTCTCTGCTGGGTTCCAAATTTAACCAGAAAGCTCTCTTCTGTGTTTTAAATTTAAACTAAAAATACTTTGCTGATACTAGGCCCTGAGTGACTATTATATTAAAACTATAAGCTCTCTGCTGGGTATGAAATGTAACCAGAAAGGTCTCTTCTGTGTTTTAAATTTAAACGTAAACTGCTGCTACTAGACCCTGACTGATTTAACAAAAAATAGTGGGTTCACAGATTAAATAGCTTTAACAGAAAGAATTCCTTTCAGAAAATTCCCAGAAGTATATACTCACAATTGCAGATCTCTCTCCAGAAGTAACAGTCCCTTTTTCTAGTCCTTCAAGACTGAGGATCACAGAGCTCTGGTTGAGCCATTTATGCCTGTGCTGCTGAGGTAAGCTGTGACCAACTTCCTGGATGATTAACAGTCCTTGCTTGGATAGAAGGAGTCTTTTTAAAATGGCCTTTTGAACTGCCACCTGGTGTTAACACCTATTGAAAAAGTTTCACAGATCTCTTGCCCCGTAGGTAGAAGGCCTCTTTGTAAAGGTCTCTAGAAGACTTTATTTGCTGCTCAAAGAGTACTGACCCTGTTTTGCCTTTGTGCTAATCTATATTCTTATTTGATTTAAATTATAGCTCTTTGCTGCTGCTAGGCTCTAACTTATTATGAAATTTAAATTACAAGCTCTCTGCTGGGTTCTAAATTTAACCAGAAAACTCTCTTCTGTGTTTTAAATTTAAACTAAAAGTACTTTGCTGATGCTAGGCCCTGAGTGACTATTAAATTTAAACTACAGCTCTCTGCTGGGTTCCAAATTTATCCAGAAAGCTCTCTTCTGTGTTTTAAATTTAAACTAAAAATACTTAAATTTAAACATTTAAGTATTTTAAAATACTTAATTTAAACATAAATAAAGACTGCTGCCCACAAACATGGGGAAGAATGGATACAAACAACCATAAACAAAAACTGAAGGAAAAGGCATTCAGAAAGACTCAGACTAGCAACTGTTAAGTTACAGCGGCATTCCCTGCCTCTGCCTCAGCAACTCTCTGGGTGCTTAGGAATGCCGATGGCTGGGAAGGGTCATAAAAAATGTAGGAAACTGCCTGTATCAACAGTGCACTTACATGGAAATTTTAAGAAAAACTACCCCTCCCCCCCAGCTGCTGTATCCCCGGATGTAGAAGGAGCAACTCTTGGCTCTGTTTCTGGGTTTCCCGACATAAGTCTGGGTAAACCCGAACCTGAAACCCTCTAAACTTAATCAAACGTTTCCAAAAAAACATTTACAGAAACCAGTCCCTATCATGGGATAATGAAAAAGTCACCAAAAGGGTAGAAGGGCTACGGGTTTCCTCACAAGATGCCTCACTGAGACATCTAGCAAGTCTGCCCGCTGCACCCCTGGAATAGCCCCATCCCCTGAGGATCTTCGTCCAGTTGGAACATAATACAATCTAGTAACAAGGGGGTGTGGAAGCACCAAACACTTCAGTCATATATCGCTTAAACATATCTTTTGCACTAACATATGGTGATGTAGGAAAATTAATAAGCCTTAGGTTCTGATATCTCAAAAAGTTCCCCAAATGTTCCAATCAAGTCCTTATCCCCATAGCGTCTTTAGTCAAAGCAACTTCAGAGACCTCCATGTGATTAACTCTTGCCTCCATTGAGGATATAGCTCTCCCATCTGCTGTTGCATAAAATTAATGTTTAACTGCACTTGTGCAGAAAGAGATTGTACCTGGTGGGATATAGAGTCTCCAAGTTGCTGAATCGCAGACTAAATCAACTCCAGGGTAAACATAGCAAGATGCGATAGATGGAAAGCCAGAGAACCATCTGTCACATCCGAGGTCAGTTCCGAAGCTCCCAAAGAAACTGCTGTAGAAGCCACTCCTCCAGGGTTCTCCAAATCCCCAGCTGGAAGAGCGTGGGCCTGAACATCAGAGCGATAGAAACATAGAAACATAGAAATATGATGACAGAAAAAGACCACATGGCCTATCTAGTCTGTCCTTCCATATCAACAACTACAACAGTCCCCTTTTTACCTTTAGAGATCCTGTGTGTTTGTCTCATGCTTTTGTGAATTCAGTTACTGTCCTCACCTCTACCACCTCCACTGGGAGACTATTCCACGGATCCACTACTCTTTCCGTAAAGAAATATTTCCGCATATCACTCCTGAATCTATCTCCTTTCACTCTCATCCCATGTCCCCTCGTAGCAGAACTTGCTTTCAATTGAAAGAGGCTCTCTCCCTGAACATTTATGCCACGGAGGTATTTAAACATCTCAATCATATCACCTCTATCCTGCCTTTCCTCTAAGGTGTACATATTAAGATCCTTCAGTCTGTCCTCATATGCTTTATAATGAAGACCACAAATCATTTTAGTGGCCACCCTCTGCACCGACTCCATCCTGTTCACATCCTTTTGAAGGTGCGGTCTCCAGAATTGCACACTATACTCCAAATGAGGTCGCACCAAAGACTTATAGAGAGGCATTATCACCTCCTTTTTTCTGCTAGCCATTCCTCTCTGTATGCACCCAAGTATCCTTTTAGCTTTTGCCGTCGCCTTTTCTACCTGTTTAGCTACTTTAAGATCATCAGATACAACCACGCCTAGGTCCCGCTCTTCTTTAGTGGACAAAAGTACTTCACCCCCTATACTATATTGCTCCCTTGGATTGCTGCAGCCCAAATGCACGACCTTACATTTTTTAACATTAAATCCCATCTGCCAAATTCTAGACCATTCTGCAAGCTTAGCTAGATCCCTCCTCATGTTATCTACACCTTCCAGGGTGTCTACTCTATTGCAGATTTTGGTATCATCCGCAAAGAGGCAAACCTTACCCGACAGCCCTTCCGCTATATCACTAACAAAGATGTTAAAAAGAATCAGACCAAGGACAGATCCCTGGGGCACACCACTGATAACATCCTTCTCCTCAGAGTGAGCTCCATTTACTTGTACTCTTTTTCGCCTCCCACCCAACCAATTTCTAACCGAAGCAGTAACTTTAGGGTCCATCCCTAGGGTGCTCAGTTTGTTTATAAGTTGCCTGTGAGGAACAGTGTCAAAAGCTTTACTGAAATCTAAATACAGCACATCTAGAGCTCTCCCTCGGTCCAACTCCCTGGTCACCCAGTCAAAGAAATCAATCAGATTTGTCTGACATGACCTGCCTCAGGTAAACCCATGCTGCCTCGGATCCTGTAATCCGCTGGACTCCAGAAACCTCACTATTTTCTCTTTCAGCAGCATTTCCAATAATTTACTCACCACCGAAGTTAAACTAACCAACCTGTAGTTTTCAACCACATCCTTACTTCCGCTTTTATGTAAAGGCACCACATGAGCCTTTCTCCAGTCCTTCGGCACCACTCCCGACTCCAACGAGGCATTGAAAAGGTCAGTCAGTGGAGTTGCTATAACGTTCCCAAGTTCCCTCAGTATTCTAGGGTGTATCCCATCCGGTCCCATCGCTTTGTCTACTTTAAGTTGAGCTAGTTTCTCACGAACACAGTCTTCTGAAAATTGTTCAAGATGTCCCTCGCTTCTGTTACTATTTGTGGGTGTTTTCTGAGGTCCTGCTCCTGGTTCTTCATCTGTGAACACAGAACAAAAATATTTGTTAAGCAATTCCGCTTTATCATTATGAGCTTCTACATATTCCTCCCCTGCACCCTTGAGTCTGACAATACCACTTTTGCCCTTCCTCTTCTCACTAATATATCTGAAAAATGTCTTATCCCCCCATTTTATTGCATTGGCTATTTCCTCCTCCTTTTGAATCTTTGCCTTCTTGACTACTTTGCTAGCTTCTCTAAGTTTTTCCAAATATAGATGCCTGTCTTCCTCTCTCTGTGATCTCTTGTATTTCATGAAGGCCTCCCTCTTTTTCTTCACTTTTTCAGCTACTTCTTTCGAAAACCATAGCGGTCTCCTTTTCCTTTTACCTTTATTTACCATTTTAACAAAAAGGTTGGTTGCCCTTAAAATATACCCTTTCAGTTTTGCCCTCTGTTTTTCTAAATACCCCAGCTGTTCCCATCCCACTAATGACTCCCTGAGGTATTGGCCCATCTTCGCAAAGTTAGTCTTCCTAAATTCTAAGATCCTCACCTCTGAATGGATTCTAACAGCCCTAGTCCTAATACTGAACCACACCATCTGGTGATCACTGGATGCAAAATGATCTCCCACTACAACATCAGAAACACTTTCACCATTGGTAAGCACCAAGTCCAGTATGGCCCCTTCACGTGTGGGGTCTGTTACCAATTGCCTGAATAGTTCTCCCTGTAGAGAATCCAGGATCTCCTTACTTCTAGATGATACTGCAGCAGGAATGTGCCAATCAGCATCTGGCATATTGAAATCTCCTATCAGTAGCACTTCCCCTTTCCTAGCAATGCTGTGTATGTCTTTAATTAATTAACTCTCTGTCCACCTCTTCCTCTTGTGAGGGAGGTCTGTATATCACACCAATGCAAATAGTTTTCTCTTTCCCTCTTTCTAGTTTAACCCACAATGCCTCCTCTCTCCCTTTTAAGCTCTGTAATTCCAAAGCTTTAATAGTAGTTTTTACATATAGTGCCACTCCTCCTCCCCTTCTTCCTACCCTGTCATTTCTGAATAAAGTATAGCCAGGTATAATTACATGCCAATCATGGTTTTCTGTGAACAATGTTTCTGTAACTGCCACTAAATCCAAGTCAGCCACTCCCACCAAAGCTTCAACATCAGGGATCCTATTTCCCATGCTACGGGCATTTATATACACTGCTTTCCATATGTTACACCTGTTACCCATTTCCATAAAGGTATTTAATGTATCACCTAAATGGGGGCTTTCACTTACCTGGGGGTTTTCTTCACCCATCCCCAATGAATCTAGTTTAAAGCCCTCTTCAGTAGATTAGCCAGTCTACTACCGAAGATGCGTTGACCTTTCTTGGACAGACGGATGCCATCTCTGCTCTGCAACCCTTGGAACAGCTTCCCATGGTCTAGGAAAGCAAAACGCTCTTGATGACACCATCCATGCAGCCATGCATTCATTTCCAGGGTGCGATGCGATGACCCAGAAGAAGTCCCACTTCCTCCGGCAACTGCTCAGAAGACTGCCCTCCTTGATCCGTCAGAGCACCAAGAATAGGAGCGCCAAATGATACCAAGTCCTCTGAACCAGACGACTCCAACACAAAGATCTTTGCCGCAAGTTGCTGCTCCAGCAACAAATGATCGAGCCCCCAAACGTCTCGATGAGCTTCCTGGCTCTGACTGGCAGACAGCTGGGGACAAAGTCGCCAGCGTACTGCTAGCCTGATATGGTGTGCGCACAAGAAACGAGTCCAGCGGACCAGAGGAAATCAAAGGTAAAGCAGAGGAAGCCCCGGAGGGCTTCTTGCCACCTCTAACCTTCTTTTTGCCCATAAGCAGGACACGCAACACCTACAAATGCCTAACTGCAGCCATCTTGAAGCCACTCCTCCCCTGGACAGAGATTTAATAGAAGACATATGCAGCACTGCCAGGAAAGGGGAAGTGCTACTGAGAGGGGATTTCAATATGACGGATGTTGATTGGTGCATCCCTGCTGCGGTGTCATCTAGAAGCAAGGAAATCCTGGATTCTTTACAGGAAGAAGTAGTCAGGTAACTGGTAACAGAACTCACACGTGAAGGGACCATACTGGACTTGATGCTTACCAATGGGGACAGTGTTTCTGATGTTACAGTGGGAGATCATCTCACATCCAGTGATCACCAGATGGTGTGATTCAGTATTAGGGTTAGGGCTGTTAGAATCCATTCAAAAGCGAGGGTCTTAGACTTTAGGAAAACTAACTTTGCCAGGATGGGCCAGTGCCTCAAGGAGTTGTTAGTGGGATGGCAACAGCTGGGGAATATAGAAAAACAGTGGGCAAAACTGAAAGGGGATATTTTAAGGGCAACCAATCTTTTTGTTAGAATGGTAAATAAAAGGAAAAGGAGACCACTATGGTCCTCAAAAGAGGTAGCTGAAAAGGTGAAGAAAAAGAGGGAGGCCTTCATGAAATACAAGAGATCACAGAGACAGGAAGACAGGCATCTATATTTGGAAAAACTTAGAGAGGCTGGCAAAGTAGTCAGGAAAGCAAAGGTACAAAAAGAAGAAGAAATAGCCAGTGCAATAAAATGGGGCATAATACATTTTTTAGATGTTAGTGAGAGGAAAAAGGGCAAAAGTGTATTATCAGACTCAAGGGTGAAGGGGAGGAATATGTAGAAACTGATGAGGATAAAGCGGAATTGCTTAACAAATATTTCTGTTCTGTGTTCGCAGATGAAGGGCCAGGAGCAGGATCTCAGAAAACATCCACAAACAGGAACAAACGTGAGGGGCATCTCAAACGATTTTCAGAGGACTGTGTTCATGAGGAACTATCTAAACTAAAAGTGGACAAAGCGATGGTACCAGATGGGATACATCCAAGAATACTGAAGGAACTTGGGGGCATTCTAGCAGCTCCACTGACTGACCTCTTCAATGCCTCTTTGGAGTCAGGGGTGGTGCAAGAGGACTGGAGAGAGGCACATGTGGTTCCTTTACACAAAAGCGGAAGTAAACATGTGGTTGAAAACTATAGGCTGGTTAGTTTTACCCCGGTGGTGAATAAATTATTGAAAACGCTGCTGAAAGAGAAAATAGTGAGGTTTCTGGAGTCCAATGGATTGCAGGATCCAAGGCAACATGGATTAACCAGGGGCAGATCTTGTCAGACAAATCTGATTGATTTCTTTGACTGGGTGACCAGGTAGTTTGACCAAGGGAGAGCCCTAGATGTGGTGTATTTAGATTTCAGTAAAGCATTTGACACTGTTCCGCACAGGCGACTTATAAACAAACTAAGCACTCTTGGGATGGACCCTAAAGTTACTGACTGGGTTAGAAGTTGGTTGAGTGGGAGGCGACAAAGGGTACAGGTAAATGGAGTTCACTCTAAGGAGAAGGAGGTCACCAGTGGTGTGCCCCAGGGATCTGTCCTTGGTCCGATTCTTTTTAAAATCTTTGTTTGTGATATAGTGAAGGGCTGTCGGGTAAGGTTTGCCTCTTGAGTGAGATAACCAGTCTCATGACCTATATACAACAATGTATCAATTTTACTCTTCAACCTATCCATGTTGTTGTTATTGTTGTTAAGTGCCGTTGAGTCGGTGTCAACTCATGGTGACCCTCTGAATAGTTGTCCTAAATTATTCTCAGTCTTCAGTCAGGTGGCTCATTTTTGACAGACTGGCACCGTAGCTGTTATTGTATCGATCCTTCTCATCTTGCCAAGCATGATGTCTTTCTCTAATGATCGCTCTCTTCACATGATGTGTCCAAAGTATGAAAGACGAAGTCCTGTCATCTGAGCTTCTAAAGAAAGCTTAGGTTTGATCTCCTCTAGTACTGACTGGTTTGTTCTTCGGGCAGTCCATGGTATACGCAGTAATCTCCAGGAACAAGCAGGAATGTAGTCTTCACATATGGTCATCATCGGTACCGACAGAGCCTGCGCAGGAACGCTCCCCAGCGTCCAATAGGAAAGCTTTTGGGAGCATCCCACAGCGCCTGCATGCTGCCTTCCCGCCTTTCTAACTCTCCTTCGTCAATTCTTCGTTTTCCGTTGAGCCAACAGGACATATACTCTGTCACCGCAGAAAACTTCTTCTTCTTCTTTTGTTTTTTTGTGGTCGCGTCTGCCTTCACTCGATGCCTACCGGTACCGCCGGTTCTCTTTTCTTCTTTTAAAAAAAAAAACAAACTAGCTTCTAAAAATCTTTTCTTTAGGAGCCTTTCCCCTCTCGGGGTTAGGCGCCATTTTGGGCACTAGGCCCACTTTTCTTCAAAAAGTGGAGGAGTGGCCTAGTGGTTGAGGCAAGGTACTTCAGGCCGGAAGGTCAGGGGTTCAAATCCCACTAGAGGACAGCAACCTTGGGCCGGAAGAACTGGGGTTTCTAGTCCCACAGGTGCTTCTTGTGGTCTTGGGCAAGCCACTTAACCCTCCATAGCCCATGTTCCCTGTAAAATAGTTATCTCCAAGTTATAATGCCCTGTTCAATGTAATTTCAGTTTGTTAAATGTAAACCACACTGATGCAGAATAGCGCAGTATATAAGAGAATGTAAATAAATAAATAAACATGGAAAAACCAGTTAGTAGTTTTAAGAAATATGCTAAATGTGGCTGTACCATATCTGTCACCGACACCCATGAATGTTGTCTTAAATGTTTAGGTCTTGACCATTCTCCATCGGAGTGTCTCTCCTGCAGAAATATGACCAAGAGGGGCCTGCAGAATAGAGCTGCAAAACTCAGTACCCTTTTTGCCTCTGATACGATGTCCACTGCATCGACATCTTCCAGGGCTTCATCTTCCTCCCATGAATCTCAGGTAACTAAACTTAAGTCTTCTAAGACTGGCCGGTCCTCAAAGGGTAGATCTCCTTCTAAGTATCGAGATGCCACTGACGTTGCCCTCGAGGAAAGTTCACCGGCAAAACAGCCCCAGCGGGAGGCCTCGGTCTCCAAAGCATTAACGGGGCTCCAGAATGTTCCAGAGGCTTCAACCTCTGCAGAACTACTGGTGCCATGTTCTGGGGTTGTGGCCACTTCCACCGGTACCAACACCCAGGCATCAGCAGGAGCGATGGATCAGAGAATCCTCGCTATTGAACGCAGTCTAGCAGCTCTCTTAGCAGCTTCGGTACCGCTAAGACCGCTAAAGACGTTTCCACAGGTATCGGCACCGACATCGGTACCGGTACTGAGTGCACCTGCCTCGGCAGGTATGCTGCCCCCTATGCCGAGCCTTGAGTCTATCTCAGGTATCGAGGGGCCGGTACCGAGACACCCTGATACCGACTTCAAGCGGTACCGGTACCGAGCGTTGCAGGAACACCCGGCACAGAGATTTTTCGAATTCTCCAATTCTGATGACTCTGCCGGTATTAGAGCAATCCTTCCAGAGGATCCATCTCCTTCTCCTCAACGCAGAATGTCTCCTCCAGAGGACATGTCCTTCCAGGATTTCATAGGTGATGTAGCCTGAGGTCTTGCAATCACGGTGACTCCAGAAAAGGAACCCAGAGCAGAAGAATTAGAAATTCTTCAATACCCTAAGGCTCCTAAAGAGGCAGCTACCCTGCCCATTTATAGGATCTTGCAGGATCTTATGCTAAGAATGTGGGAAACCCCTTTAACGGTGTCTCCATACTCCCGATGACTCGATACCATATACCGAGTTCCAAGCTGTCCTGGGTTTCAAAAGACTCACTTACCACACCATTCAATGGTAGTGGAATCAGCAATGCATAGGATTAAGAGTGCTAAAACGCATTCCTCCAATCCTCCAGGTCTTGAGTCGAGGACACTCGATGCCTTTGGGCGTTGATGCTTCCAATCCTCCATGTTGGCAGCCAGGATCAGCTCTTAAATCCTCTATATGGGAATGTTCGTCAAAGAAGTTACAGGAGACTTGGAGCTCATGAGCCCTCTTCTTCCTGAGGACAAAGGAGGGGCTTTTCTTACTCTGGTCAAACATGCCCAGGATGTCTCTAAGTTTGTGAACCGTGCAACCTTTGATTGCTTTGAATGTATTAGCAGAACCTCTGCTATTTCCATCGGTGCACGTCATATTGCCTGGCTCCAGGCATCAGACTTAGAACAATGGGTGCAAGAGAAACTGGGAAATATTCCTTGCACAGGAGAAAATCTTGTTGGCAAGGATTGGCAAGACAAGACAAATCAGCTTGAATCTGAACATACTACCTTGAACATGCTATCAAAGTCTACAGCCAACCCAGCAAAGAAAAAGTCAGCCAAGAAACCCTTTTTCAATAAGAAAAAGAGGTTTTACCCATCTTACACCCATCATGCTCACTGTCCAGTTCATGTTCCCCAAAAGGGGAACCAACAGAACAGACAGCAGCGGAAGCCACGAGTTCCAAGAACTCAATCGGCTCCACAAGCTCAGCCTCCTCAGGGGCTTTGACTCTTTCCTAGAAAACTTAGTCTTTCTGCTCCTGAAAGGTCCAGAACTCCTCACCATTCCAGGAAGGTATGCCATTTTGCCAGCAGATGGCAACAAATAATATCAGTAAACTGGACTCTGTCCATTATACGAGAGGGGTACAGACTTCACTTCACAGCATGCCCCCTCCTACAATCATAAAGCAGTTCAATTCTCAGGTCCCTGTCACCAATCTCTTGGGTCAGGAGGTCGCATCACTTCTTGCTCAAGGAGCAATAGAAGAAGTACCCATACCCAAACAGGGGACGGGATTCTACTGCCCCTATTTTCTCATTTCCAAGAAAACAGGGGGACACAGGCCTATTCTGGACTTCAGAGAATTAAACAAATATCTGTTCTGAGAAAAATTCAAAATGATCTCCCTCGGAACACTCCTGCCATACCTTCAGAGTCAGGACTGGCTATGTTCTCTAGATCTAAAGGATGCATATACTCATATTGTCATCCATACAGATCACAGGAAATTCCTTTGATTCCTTTTCCAGGGAAGACACTTCCAATATAGGGTTCTTCCCTTCGGTCTGGCTTCTGCCCCAAGAGTCTTCACAAAATGCATGGCAGTAGTAGCAGCATTCCTGAGAACTCTGGGAATATTCGTCTTCCCCTACTTAGACGACTGGCTCATTCGAGCACCAACAGCTCCAGAAGCCAGCTTCGCTCTTTCTCGCACTCTGCGAATCCTTTGGTATTTGGGACTGGTCATAAACCTCCCAAATCTCATCTCACCCCTTCGCAGTTTCTAGAATTCATAGGGGCTTGTTTAGATACAAGGCAGTCAAGGGCTTTCCTGCCACAGCCACGTTGTCTTTGTATAATACAGCTGGCATCCCAAGCAGCTCTGAAGGTCTTCCTGACTGCTCGGGAAATGCTTCAGCTCCTGGGGCATATGACATCCACTGTCCATGTGGTTCCCTATTCTCGCCTTCATATGGGAGCAGCCCAGTGGACCCTATCCTCTCAGTGGACACAGGCCTCGGGTCGCCTATTGGACAAAATCAGAAACTCCACACATCTCATTTCGTCCCTCCAATGGTGACAATCACTGGAAAACCTCCTCATAGGTTCTCCTTTCCAGCAGCGAATATGCCAAGCCACCCTAACAACAGATGCATCCAAGTTGGGTTGGGGAGCTCACTTGCACGATCTCTCGACTCAGGGTCTCTGGACCCCACAGGAGGCTTGTCTTCACATAAACCTCCTAGAACTCAGAGCGATCTTTCATGCTCTTCGAGTATTCCAGGTCCAGCTCAGCTACAAGACAGTCCTGGTTCAAACCGACAATCAAGGAGCCATGTTCTATGTGAACAAGCAAGGCGGAACAGGCTCTCTGTCGTTATGCAACGAAGCTTTGTGACTGTGGGCCCTCGCCAGAGAGCTTCAAATCCACCTCCTAGTGGTATATCTTCCGGGCATTCAAAATCTTTGGGCAGACAAACGCAGTCGAATACTGCTGCCACACGAATGGTCTCTTCACTCAGACCAACTTGCTCGAGTGTTCTGAATCTGGGGAACCCCAGATATAGACTTCTTTGCAAGTCCACAGAATGCCAAACTTCCCTGATTCTGTTCCAGAATTCCGGCTCAAAACTGTCAGGCAAGGGATGCTTTCCTCCTCCACTGGGGTCAGGACTTCCTCTATGCCTTCCCACCCATTCCCCTCATTCCCAAAACGTTGTTCAAGCTTCAGAGAGACAGAGATTGTATGATACTCATAGCTCCATGTTGGCCACGGCAAACGTGGTATCCTCTGCTTCTACATCTCTCTCAAGCCACACCTCTGGAGTTCAGATATGCTCCAGATCTTCTTTCCCAAGAGAACGGGACTCTACTGCATCCCAATCCCCCAATCCATGCACCTCAGGGCCTGGTTGCTGAAAGCCTAGAATTCCTAGATATCAACCTTTCTCAACAGGTAAAGGATATCCTTGTGGCTTCCAGAAAGCCCTCCACAAGGTGATCCTACACCTTTAAGTGGAAAAGGTTCTCTGTATGGTGTTCTCAAAGGGGACTTACCCCCTTTTTGGTGCCTATGGAATCGCTACTAGAGTATCTCCTTCACTTATCAAATTCTGGTCTTAAAACAAATTCAATAAGGGTTCATCTTAGTGCCATTGCTGCTTCCAGCAGACCACTAGATGGACAACCTATCTCCTCTCATCCACTCGTAGCAAGATTTATGAGAGGTCTACTCTTAACAAAACCTCCCATTAAGCTTCCGCCGGTGGCATGGGATCTTAATCTTGTTCTCGGGCAGCTTATGAAACCGCCCTTTGAGCCCTTAGCCACTACGGACCTGAAGTTTCTTTCCTGGAAAGTCATATTCCTAGTTGCTCTCACTTCTGCAAGACACATCAGTGAGTTGCAGGCCTTAGTGGCTGATCCTCCTTATACAAGATTTCACCATAATAAGGTAGTTCTTAGGACTCATCGTCACTTCATGCCAAAGGTGGTTTCGCCTTTTCATTTAAACCAAGCGGTTTACCTTCCTGTATTCTTTCCTAGGCCTCATGCCTCTAATGCAGAAAGGAACCTTCATAACTTTGATTGCACGTGCTCGTATCTATGTTTGCTTTAGCATACAGCTCGTCTGCTATTACTCCAACCATACCCAACGCCAAACATAGGACCTAGGCTCTGCTGCATCAGGACTTAGGAGGTGGTCCACACACCCACGAACAAACTAAACCTTGCATTTCCAACTGAACACCTCAGGAACAACCTCAAGATGCACCCAATCTTATCACTAGTCTTTATTTTCCTTACCTCTGGGCTTCCCAGCGTATCACATGCCTTCAGTCCATGTATCAGTTACATCCCGATCCTCCACAGCAACGGGAGGAGATGGTCGGAAAACCTTCGCCACACCCCAACAGAAACCAACAATGCATTTCACCCCCACTTATTACACATCCCACTACAAAATATTAAGACGACCCATACCGAGAGACACCAATACCAACATCTGCTGAAGTGTGCACTTATAAATGCCAGATCAATACGGGCAAAATGGCCAGTAGTCACCGACTTGATAACCCTCCATGAACTCGACATTCTAATGATCACGGAGACATGGCTATCCGACTGCGACAGTGTACTCATCAACCAGATGTTACCTCCGGACTTCTCACTCTATGCCTGCCACAGGACCAACCAGAGGGGAGGCGGAGCACTCATCCTCGCTAAAGCCAAACTACAATTTAAACTGAGCAACGCCACCAGCACAACCCACCTAGATACGATCACCATAGCAAACGATCACTGCACGATCAACTTACTTTACCGAGCACCAACACCATCACCAGAAGATCTTTCGACAATAATCGACCTCGCTTGTAATACAAACAATCCACGATCCCTGAACTGGCTACTAGAGGATTTCAACCTGCCTTCCCTACAAGATTTTATTTATTTATTTATTTCAGTGCTTTTCTATACCGCCCCTTCCAGAGATCAGGGGCGGTTTACAAGGAACTTAAACAACAATATAGCAGAACATTGCAATATTGAATTACATTAAACATTAGTTGAGTAAAAACAAGGAACTTAAACAACAATATAGCAGAACAGTGCAATATTGAATTACATTAAATATTAGGTGAACATAAACTAGGTTACATAATAACTAGGTTAAGTGGAAAACAATGTGAGGGTTATTAACATAAAAGGAAGTATAAAACTATGTTACAAGATGTACAAGATGTACAAGATGTACAAGCGACTGCCTTCCTCGAAGAACTTGAAGAGCTGGGTTACAAACAACTTGTCGATTCTCCTACACACATGAAGTGAAGTAAAGTAGACCTGATCTTCGCCCCACAAACGGAGGTTGACACAACCCAAGACTTGATGCTATCTATAACACCAGCACCTTGGTCCAACCGTAGCCTGCTCAGATTCTACATACCCATTAGCCGCTGCAACCAGAACAGCAACAAAGCCAATGCTCTCCTCAGAACACCAACAATACGTTTTCGGCCCTTTGTTAGAGAAGAAATTCTGGAGAAAGTCCTCCCACTACTTACTAACACAACCCTTGATCCAGATGAAATGGTAGCTAACTGGGATGACAGCCTCAAAGCCATCGCCTGCCTCCCACCCACGAGCAAGAAACCAAGGAAGCGGAAACATGCACCATGGTACTCAAAAGAACTACGAGCATCACTCCTCCACCTGCGCAAGCTCGAGAGACATTGGCGTCGAACTCAAACCACCAAAGCACAATGTGCATACAGCTCATACCTAAAAACACACCGAGAGGGAACAATAGAGAAAAGGAAGCAATACCATACAGATATACTAAAGCGATCAATAAACAAGCCACATGACTTATTCAATATTGTAAAGACCTTAACAGGAGATCCAGCATCAGATCAACCACACATGCCACAGCCGCAGGACTACTCTGACTATCTACAATCAAAGATGATCCGGATGGACAAGTGCACAACCACCACCAACCACACCACCCCGCATAAAATGCCACAGCCAGCACCACTGCTCAAATTCAGTGAGATATCTAGCAAAGAGATTGAAGACACTATTGCCTCTATCAACTTCACCACTGCACCCAACGATCCTTGTCCAGCTCTCTGGATAAAAGAGCTACGTTGTGACCTAAGTCAGTTCCTGAGCAAAATACTGAATCAATCACTTTCAATGGGATCTTTTCCACAGAGCCGAAAACACACATCAATCAGACCACTGTTGAAAAACAGCAGATTGGACCCATCCAAAGTTGAATCCTATAGACCAATTTCAAGCATCCCCCTGCTTGCCAAAATAATTGAAAAGGTAGTCCAGTGACAAATCCAACAGCACGTTGACACCGAAGCCCCATTGGATCCATCCCAACACGGCTTCAGGGAAGCACACGGTGTGGACACCCTCCTCACGACCCTTTTCAATAACCTAGTCGCAGGACTTGACAACATCCACCAAGGATTTGTCCTCATCTTCATGGACATTGCAGTGGCCTTCGACTCGGTGAGCCATGAGATACTAATAGAACGCCTCGAAGAAAAAGGGATACAAGGCACGGCACTAAAATGGTGCAAATCATACCTATCCAACAGATCTTTTTTTATCTTTTATCTTTATTAACGCATTTTATATACCACTCATACCACGGGGGCACAGAGTGGTTCACAATACCAAAAATAAGGCTACTGGAAAAGGAAAAGAATGCCATAATAATTAAAAGAGTAGGGGATAGAACAGCAGAGGGAGAGAAGACAACAGACATAACAGAGAGAAAATAGCACAGAGAGCAGAGGGTAGAGAAACATCAGCATTCAACGAGAAGGTGGGGAAAGGGTAGCGGGGGGGAGGAAGGTGGAAAGCAGAGGAGAATAAGTGGGTCTTCAGCATGGTCTTGAAGGATTTCTAGGAGGGTTCAAGGCGGAGAGCAAGGGGAAGTGAGTTCCAGAGTCGGGGGCCCAGGAAGAAGAAAGCAGAGGACCGGGTGGATTCAAGATGAGCCTGTGATGGAGAGGGGAGGGACATATGGTTCAGAGGGACCGATCTAAGGGAACGATGCGAGGAGTGAAGGTGTATTTGATCTGCAAGATAAAGAGGAACACTGGTGTGAATGGTTTTATGCACATGGATAAGAATTTTGAAATGAATACGACAGACGAGTGGAAGCCAGTGCAGGTGTATTAGAATAGGGGTGATATGATCAAAGCGTGAGGCATGCATCAGGATTCGTGCTGCAGTGTGGTGAACTAATTGCAACTGCTGTAATTGTACAGATGGCAACAAGTGAGGACAGACCCCACGACCTCAGAGCCATTTCTACAAAAACAGGGGGTGCCACAGGGATCATCTCTATCTGCATTGATGTTTAACATTTATATGCAGCCCATCTGTGCCTTGATCCGAGCTTTCAACGTCAACTGTCTTGCCCATGCAGACAATATCCTGCTATACATACCATTTACGACTGACCAGCCAGATTTCTCCCCAATAATAAGATGTTTTGAAGCAGTAGCAGACTGGCTCCTTACACAAAATCTACGGATCAACCACAGCAAAACGGATGTTCTTTTCGTCACAAGGAAACAGGATTTTACCCCACCATCTTCATTACAAGTCAACAATGCTGAGCTGAAAACCAGTGGAGTGGAGGAGTGGCCTAGTGGTTGGGGCAAGGTACTTCAGACCGGAAGGTCGGGGGTTCAAATCCCACTAGAGGACAGCAACCTTGGGCCGGAAGGACTGGGGTTTCTAGTCCCACAGGTGCTCCTTGTGGTTTTGGGCAAGCCACTTAACCCTCCATAGCCAATGTTCCCTGTAAAATAGTTATCTCCAAGTTATAATGCCCTGTTCAATGTAATTTCAGTTTGTTCAATGTAAACTGCACTGATGCAGAATAGTGCGGTATATAAGAGAATGTAAATAAATAAATAAATCCACAATTCGTTACCTAGGCATTACACTCAACCAACACATATAACAAACACTGTGAAAGCAGTATATCATAAGATCTTATGTAAGATACGAACACTACGACACCTACGATCACTGCTTGACCTTGCCGACTACCGAACGATCTTCCAAGCCTTAGTGATCCCACATCTTGATTTCGCTAATGTGATCCTTCATGGACTCCCACAGGCAACGCTAAGTCCAGCCGCGAGAGTCCTAGTAGGATTATCAAGGACAGACCACATAACGCCAGTTTTGAAGAAACTCCACTGGTTACCTGTACAGGCCAGAATCCATTACAAGATCCTAGTCCTGACATTCAAAGCACTAAATAATCAGCCCCCAACACTCATCAGCAAGTTGATTCACAGCATACCGGACAATAGAAACAGAAGATCCACAATGACGAACACATTAGAGGTCCCTAAAGTAATGACAAAATGCACAAAGGCAACGGCCAATAGGGCCTTCATGATATATGCACCTAGAGCCTGGAATGCCCTCCCTACAGATATTCGAACCATCACGAACTTGGCCCTATTCAGAAAAGCGTTGAAACATCATTTGTTCTTAAAATACTACCCAGAAACTAATTCTAGAAAGCAGGCAATGAGCACTCTGTCTACCCGCCCAAACCGCCCCAACAAACAGACCCAGAAAGAAAATGGTTAGTCAGCTCAATTCTCCCTGACCCAAATCGCCTAGATCCAGGAACTTATGCACCAGTGTAAATGAATTGTAGATAGTTTCCCCCTGTTATACCCAAGTTACTACCCTGTTCATTTTATTTATTTGGTTTCATTTGTATACCACTACTTCCAGCGATCAGAAGCGGTTTACTCTACACATCAAACATTGGTTACATATGGTAAGAATCAACAATTTACATTTTCATTGAGGTGTACTTGACTGTACATTTATACATATTTACATTTTATATTGTTTTGCTTGCTTTTTTACAGATTTGAATATTGAAATTTTGTTTTCATTTATACAGTGTAAGGCATCTATATAGTATTTAAACAGTATGGGCCATGTACAGTTTTGTTTCAGTGGTTGCAATATATACATTTTGGTTACAACAAATCAGTTCTTAATTCTTTTGTTCGTTTGGGTTGCGAGGTTATGTTCATTCTGGGTTGTTTATGTTAAGTTGTGATGATCCTGGAAGAGGTGGGTCTTTAGTTTTCTCCTAAAGTCCTGTAGGTCGCTGCAAGTACAATGTGGCTTGATGCATTGTGGTATGTTCTGTTTAATGTACACCGCACTGATCTGAATAGCGCGGTATAGAAGAAAGGCTAAATAAATAAATAAAAGAGCCTTGGCTTTTTACCTTCAAAGAACTAAGCAACATAGAAAATCTTCTCAGCTTTTCATTGCTTTTGATTCTAGTCCAGTGGTTCTCAACCTTTTTTGTACCGCGACCCCTTTTACCATTGGTCAACTTGTGACGACCCCCAATGGTAAAATCAAATGCGTCTCTCTTCCTTTACCATTAATGCATTGTCGCTGTAATCATTTGTTGAATTATTAATATATTATAGGCTTTTGCAATATGTTTTTATTTATAAAATTTACTTATTTAAACCACAATAATTAAACACAATAACAAGTAACAATATTTGATTTCAAAATTATTATGATTTTGGGGTCAATGGTTTTAGTATGCTTTATTCAAAAAGACTGATGAAGGGCAATGGTGTGAGCTTTCTTGGCTTTGGCGATTCTGAGAGCCACCATATATGAAGCTTCAACAGCGGCTATGTTTTGCTGGTGGAACTTTCCGCCAATATCAAGTCTGCTTTTCTTGATTCCATCAGCTTTGTTCTTAAAATACCAAAAACCCTTGCCTACAAAGGTGGGATGCTTACTGTCAAAATGCCGTTTCAGTTTGTTTGGCTTCATGGATTCCGCTGATAGAACTTTGTTACAAATAGCGCATTATGGTTTCTCAATCCCTGCTGAAAATATGGAGGTGAAACCATACCTTAAAAAGTCATCGCAATATTTTCTTTTCTTGGTATTCTTCTCTCTGTCATTCATTTTCAATGGAGTCACTGGTGTTATATAATATTACATAGGAAATTCAATTTTAGTAGGACCCATGTCCGCCATCACAAAACCGGAAGTGATCTAAATAACGTCTCGAGGTGCATCGTTTCTGGCGAAAAGGTAAAAGTAAGTAAGGATAGTCTAAGTAATATATAAATTGATTAAATTAAAAGTATTTGGCATTTTAGGCTTTGCGATCAAATTAAAACAATAAATTAGAAAAGAAATAATAATTCCCGGGATTTGTCAGGCGACCCTTGGTAAATCCTGAGGCAACCCCTGTGGGGGTCCCGACCCACAGTTTGAGAACTGCTGTTCTAGTCATTTGGGACTTACAGTATCCAAAAGAACTCTCTCTAGATGGATTGCAAATTGCATATCCTTTGCATATGAGAGTAAGGGACTTTCTCTCAAAGGCCACTTCACAGCTCACAATGTGAGAGCAATGGCAACCTCTATGGCTAATCTTCGTTCTGTGTCCATTGACGACATCTGTAGAGCAGCCACCTGGGCTTCATTACACCCTTTACAGCCCATTATTGTTTAGACAAGGACTCCCCTCGGGATGCCTTGTTTGGACAGGCTGTTCTACAGCATCTCTTTCAGATTTAGTACAACTCCTACCCACCATCCCGGGTTTTCGATGCCAGAGATCCATGGGAGGAAGAATGACCCATCTCATCAGAGGTTTGTATCTTGCTAGGGTCATCCACCTGGCATCTCTCAGCTGGGGAGCCCCATATGTGAAGACTACATTCTTGCTTGTTCCTGGAGATAGCGTAGTTACTCACCTGTAACAGGTGATCTCCGGGAACAGCAGGAATTAAGTCTTCACAACCCGCCCACCTCCCCTAGGAGTTGTCTCTCTCTCTCTCTCTTTCTCTCCTTTTGTCTCAGCTATAAACTCAACTGATGAAGGAGAGTTAGAAAGGTGGGAAGGCAGCATGCAGGCGCTGTGGGATGCTCCCAAAAGCTTTCCTATTGGATGCTGGGGAGCGTTCCCGCACAGGCTCCGTCGGTACAATGATACCCATATGTGAAGACTTAATTCCTGCTGTTCCCGGAGATCACCTGTTACAGATGAGTAACTACACTTTCTTCACCAGCACCATAACTCAAAGGAATCAATTTTCTTCCTGCCTATCTTTTTCACTGTCCAACTTTCGCATCCATATGATGTTATTGAAAATACCATAGCTTGAAAGAGTTGAATCTTTGTAGGGAGAGAGACATCTCTGCTCTTGAGAATCTTGTCTAGGTCCTTCATAGCCATTCTGCCAAGTCGGATTTCTTGACTGCTTGTTGCTTCTTTATTGATAGTTGATCCAAGTAGATTAAAGTTGTTCACAATTTCAATTTCTTCTGCATCAATGATGAACCTATTGATTTTGCCAGTTGTCATAATCTTTGTCTTCTTTACTTTAACACTATGTTCCTTGATCGTGAGAAACAAATGTTTCAGATCTTCTTCACGTTCAGCCAGTAATGTGGTATCATTAGCATAGCGAAGGTTGTTGATGAGTCTTCCACCAATCTTCACATCTCTGTTGTCTTCATACAATCCTGCTTCTCTGATGATTTGTTCTGCATATAAATTAAACAGGTAGGGGGAAAGTATGCAGCTTTATCGTACACCTTTGCTGATTTTAAACCATTCTATTTCTCCTTGTTCCATTCAAACTATTGCTTCTTGATCAATGTACAGACTGTGCAAGAGAACGATCAGGTGTTCTGGTATACCATGCTTCTTAATATGGCCCAGAGTTTCTCATGGTTTGCACAGTCAAAAGCCTTGCTGTAGTCAATAAAGCACAAATATAAGAACGTAAGATATGCCATACTGGGTCAGACCAAGGTCCATCAAGCCCAGTATCCTGTTTTCAACAGTGGCCAATCTAGATATCCTTTTGGTATTCTTTAGTCTTTTCAAGGATCCATCTCACATCTGCGATGATGTCTCTCGTTCCTCGCCCTTTCCTGAACTCTGCTTGCACTTCAGGTGAGTTCTTTTTCAAGGTATGGTTGTAATCTCTGTTAAATAATCTTCAGTAGAATCTTGCTGGCATGTGGGATCAGAGTGATTGTGCAATAATTTCCACAGTCAGTTGGATCGCTTTTCTTTAGTATTGGTATAAACACAGATCTTTTCCAGTCAGTTGGCCATGATGTTGTTTTCCAAATTTCCAGGCAGAGCCTTGTAAGTATGGTAACAGCTGCATCAGATTGCTGTAATGCTTCTATGGGAATGTCATCAATGCCTGGTGCTTAGTTCTTTGATAAGGCTTTCAATACTGCTTCGACTTCTTCTTTCATCACCAATGGTTCCGGATCATAAGGTACAGGTTGAAACTGCTGTTGGTCCACTTGATCTTTATCATATAAAAACTCAGTATATTCTTTCCACCTTTTCTTGATCTTCTCAATATCATTCAACATAGAACTTTGAGCATCTTGTAACATTCCAATTTGAGGTTGGAATTTTTTCTTTAACTCTCGTAGCTTTAGGAAAACTGATCTTGTTCTTCCTTTAATAGTTTCTGCTTCTATTTCCTTGCATGTGTCATTGTAGTACTTTTCCTTGTTTTGTCTTGTTGCATGTTGTAAATCTCTGTTGAGTTCTGCGATTGCCTCTCTTTCTCCTTTGGCTTTAGTTTCTCTGTGTTTCTGGGCAATTTTCAGTTTCTTTGGTCATCTATTTTGGCCGTTTTTGCTTTTTCACCTTTTGTAGAGACTTCTCACTTTCTTCCAACACAACCTTCTTGATGTCATTCCATAACTCTTCTGGAGCTCTGCCATTTGTATCTAAAGCAGCAAATCGATTTTGCAGGCAGTTTTTAAATTCCAGTGGTATATTCTCAAGGTCATATTTTGCTACATTCATGAGTGGCTTGCTCTTTTTCAACTTTAGCTTGAGTTTGCATACTAGTAGTTGGTGATCTGTACCATAGTCAGCTCCAGATTTTGTCTTTGTTGATGTTATAGAGATTTTCCATCATTGACTTTCACAGATGTAGTCAATTTGATTTTTGTACAATCCATTGGATGAAATCCATGTGTACAGTCGCCACTTGTGTTGCTGGAAGAAGGTGTTTGAAATAAATAGATCATTGGTCTTGCAGAATTCTGTCAATCTTTCTCCAGCTTCATTTCTGTTGCAAAGTCCATATTTTCCAACCATTGTGCCTTCTTCTTTGTTGCCAACTTTTGCGTTCCAGTCACCCATGACTATCAGGATATCCTGTTTGCATGTTATGTCAATTTCAGCTTGTACTTGTTCATAGACTACATCAATTTCATCCTCTTCTGCAGCTGTTGTCGGGGTTTATTTTATTTATTTATTTACATTCTCTAGAGGAGATCAAACCTAAGCTTTCTTTAGAAGCTCAGATGACAAGACTTCGACTTTCATACTTCGGACACATCATGCGAAGAGAGAGATCATTAGAGAAAGACATCATGCTTGGCAAGATAGAAGGTCACGCAAAAGAGGAAGGCCAGCAATGAGATGGATCGCTACAATAACAGCAGCTACGGGTACCAGTCTGTCAACAATGAGCCGCCTGACTGAAGACCGAACACAATTTAGGATAGCTATCCAGAGGGTCGCCATGAGTTGACTCTGACTCGACGGCACTTAACAACAACAATAACATATACCGCGCTATTCTGCATCAGTGCGGTTTACATTGAACAGGGCATTATAACTTGGAGATAACTATTTTACAGGGAACATGGGCTATGGAGGGTTAAGTGGCTTGCCCAAGAGCACAAGGAGCACCTGTGGGACTAGAAACCCCAGTCCTTCTGGCCCAAGGTTGCTGTCCTCTAGTGGGATTTGAACCCCTGACCTTCTGGCCTAAAGTACCTTGTCCCAACCACTAGGCCACTCCTCCACTCCAACTTGAATTATAGTTGTGTTGATACCAGTTGTGTTGATAGGCATTCCTTGTAGACTAATAGAGATTAAGTGTTCCTTGTAGACACAACACAACTATAATTCAAGTATCAACACAACTATAATTCATGTTGGAGTGGAGGAGTTGCCTAGTGGTTGGGGCAAGGTACTTCAGGTCGGAAGGTCGGGGGTCTACAAGGAACACTTGTATTATACTTGAATTATAGTTGTGTTGATAGGCATTCCTTGTAGACGAATAGAGATTAAGCGTTCATTGACTGCACTGTATTTCATTACAGTTCTTGCAAGTCTCTTCTTTATTATAAATGCAACAGCATTTCTTCTTTGTCTTTCATTTCCAGCATAGTAGATCATGTGATCATTTGATGCAAAGCGCCCAATGCCAGTCCATTTCATTTCACTGGATAGCAGCAGAATGGGACAGTGTTGGTGGTGGAGGATTACATTTCTGTGACAATGGCAACAACACTAAATAACTGAAAAGATCATTCAGAGACAACTCCAGGACCACATCAACCAACATGCCCCACTAGATCCCCACCAACATGGATTCTGCCCAGATCACAGCGTGGAGACACTACTCACACATCTATTTGACAACTTACTCAAAGGAATAGACACTATAAAGAAGGGCTTTCTGATAATCTTTATTGACATCTCATCCGCCTTTGACACAGTTTCCCATGACATCCTGCTGAAGCGCCTAATGAAGATTGGCCTCCAAGACACCACCATCAAATGATTTCAGTCATACCTCAAAGACAGACAATGGAGTCAAATCCGGTCACCTTACCTCAGCCCCTTTCCTCACAACATAAGGGGTCCCTCAAGGGTCCTCACTGTCCGCCCTTCTCTTCAACATTTACATACAGCCAATTTGCAAGATATTCAACAAATTCAAGATATAGTATGCCATATATGCCGATGATATAATGGCGTATACTCCAATCCATTTAGACACCCCAGACTATACCACTATATCAACCTGCATCCAAGAAATGACAACCTGGCTTACTAACAACAACATGAACATCAACATAAAAAAATCTGAAGTAATCATCATTACACGGGAACCCACGTTCACCCCTCCCACCTCAATCAATATTGCCAACACACCAATTACAATAAGAAACGAAGTTCGGTACCTTGGAGTGATACTTGACAAACAACTTACTCTCCAAGTGCATATCAACAGGACCTCCAAGACCACCTTCTACAAACTAGTAATGATCTGAAGACTAAAGCCTCTCCTCAGTCAAGAACACTTCCATACAGTATGCCAGGCCATCATTACACCAGCGCAGAACTACTGTAATCTCGTCTTCCAAAGATTACCCAAACAAACCACCCGACCCCTTCAACTAGTCCAAAACACTGCCACCCGTATCACCATTGGACCATCACAACATGACCATATAACTCCCCTCCTGCATGATCTGCACTGGTTACCAATTACCTCTCACGCTAAATACAAATCTGCTCTTACCATCTTTAAAATTAAAAATAACATGTCAGAAGGAATTCTTCAGGAGCTCATCTGCACCAAAGTCAGCAAAAGACATGACAGGAGCAGCACCAAAAACACCATACCAACCCCTAGCTTATTCACAAAAGCCAAAAAATCCACCACCACGCGAGCTCTCTGACTTGCTGCCCCTGCCATTTGGAATTCTCTCCCAGAAAAACTAAGGTTCACAACAGACGTAAAGGATTTCTGGAAGCAACTCAAAACCCTCCTCTTCATTGAACACTTCAATGAACACCCCTAACACCCCAATCAACCTACAGCCTCATACCCACTGCACTTCACAAGCCGTTTATATGTTAAATTATACATAGGTTGTGCTTCCTGCACCACCCACTCACCCGCTCACAATTGTCATAGTGTACATAAGTTATGCTTTCAGCACTACCAGCTCACCCCTTCCCCCTTGTTCGCCACAGAAATTCTTCTGTGATTGTTTAAGTTTTATTGTTATTATTGTTTTTACATGCAAGTTTTCTGTAAAAGTTGAAGTTTAATGTAAACCGCCTTGATTAAATGATAAGGCGGGATAGAAAAATTGTTAAATAAATAAATTACCATAGAAGCACAGGACAGAGTACCGTGTAGCAGCCGGCTTTTAATAAGTTCTTTCCCTCCATCCCTGACTCCCACCCACCCCTGGGATAATCATAGCATTATAGGTGCTTAAACATCTTAAAGGAAAAGAGGTGCCATATTCGCTCTCAGGTGCAGATTTTTATCCTCATCAGGCATACATTAAAGCCCTGAAATTAATTAATCTTGGTGAACAAAGTCCATTAAATGTATTAGGTATATTTTTATTAGGATAAGTATACCCAGCAAACCTTAATAAGTAAACAATTTAAATATATAAACACAACCTTAAAACTAAGATGCAGACAGTAGTCCAGCAGCGAGATGGGGGCTTTTCAGTCTTTTGCATTGAATATCAGAGGTATGATTTTCTCCCAGTGGGTGAGGGGTCTTAAATGTCCACTAGATGCAAGGAGCTCTTTGCTCTTAGGGAACAAGTTCGATCTCTGGAGGCTAGAGTAGCAGACTTGAAGAACATAAGGAAGGCAGAGCGGTACATAGATGAGACCTACATGGATATAGTACTGAAGTCCCACCTCCTGTCTGGCAGCATCCTGTTGCCATGGAGGAGAGAGGTCACGTGACAGGAGAGAATCACCCTGGTGTGGCAGGAAGTGATCCTTTAGCTAGGACCTGTTCTTCAGGTGATGTAAAACCCTCTCGCACTGAGGCGGTTTCTCCAGGCCATGTACTCACGAAGGAAGGATTAGGACAGCCATTAAAGTCGGTGATTCGATCATTAGGCATGTAGATATGGAGTGGAGGAGTGGCCTAGTGGTTGGGGCAAGGTACTTCAGGCCGGAAGGTCAGGGGTTCAAATCCCACTAGAGGACAGCAACCTTGGGCTGGAAGGACTGGGGTTTCTAGTCCCACAGGTGCTCCTTGTGGTCTTGGGCAAGCCACTTAACCCTCCATAGCCCATGTTCCCTGTAAAATAGTTCTCCAAGTTATAATGCCCTGTTCAATGTAATTTCAGTTTGTTCAATGTAAACCGCACTGATGCAGAATAGCGCGGTATATAAGAGAATGTAAATAAAATAATAAAATAGATAGCTGGGTAGCTGGTTGACATGACAATCACCTGGTAACATGCCTGCCTGGTTTGAAGGTAGCAGACCTCACGCACCAGCTAGACAAGGTCTTAGATAGTGCTGGGAAGGAGTCTGCTGTCTTGGTACATGTCGGTATCAATGACATAGCAAAATCTGATAGGGAGGTTCTGGAGGCTAAATTTAGGCTTTTAGGTAGGAAGTTGAAATCCAGAACTTCCAGAGTAGCATTCTCCGAAATGCTTCCTATTCCATGCGCAGGACCCAAAAGGCAGTCAGAGCTCCAGAGTCTCAATGCCTGGATGAGACGATGGTGCAAAGAAGAGGGTTTTGGATTTGTTAGGAACTAGGGAACATTCTGGGGAAAGGAGGGGCTTTTACAAAGGGATGGGCTCCACCTTAACCGGGATGGGACCAGGCTGCTAGCATTAACCTTTAAAAAGGAGATAGAGCAGCTTTTAAACGAAATAATAGGGGAGAGCCAAAAGTCACCCAAGAGCGCATGGTTCAGAACAATGTATCCTTGAAGAATACTAGCAAAAGAGGGAAGTTGGAACCTCTCTGTTGATATGCCCTAACAAAAACAAAGGTAGCCCAAATGCCCTTGCGTACAGAGCAGACAGAACTTAAAGATTCCAAATTACCCCTGCCTACTGATAGCCAAATTAATATGAATAAAATACCGCCTCTAAAATGCTTGTATGCAAATGCTAGAAGTCTAAAAAATAAGATGGGAGAGTTAGAATATATTTATTTTTTTATTTAACTGCATTTATATACCGCTTTTCACTGGGTCAAAGCGGTGTAACATAAAAGAGGGGGGGGGACAGAAATCAGTGTAGGGGGGGCCTTCACCTGGGGGCCAACATTGATGATTCAAACAGGTGGAGAAGTCTTAGGGAATAGACATGGGTCTCTTAGAGGGTAGATTGGGATTTCGGTTGCGGGGTTGTGAGATGTCAGTGGAGGTTGCCTGGATCTGGTCCAAAATATTCCAAGAAGAGGATGGTTTTTAGTTGTCTTCGGAACGCACTAAATGAGAGGTTAAATATGATTGGAATCTCAGAGACATGGTGGAAGGAGGACAACCAGTGGGACACTGTGATACCTGGGTACAAACTATATGGTAATGATAGAGCAGATCAAATTGGTGCAGGGATTGAACTCTATGTTAGAAATGGTATTGAGTCACAAAGGATTAAAGTTTTTCAGGAAACAAAAATCACTGTAGAATCTCTATGGATTGAAATTCCATGTAAAAAGGGGAAGGTGATGGCAGTGGGGGTGTACTATCGACCGCCTGGCCAGAATGAACAAATGGATGATGAAATGCTCAAAGAAATCAAGGAAGCTAACAAAAGTTATAGCGCAGTAATAATAATGGGTGATTTCAATTACCCCGGTATCAACTGGGTCAGTGACACGGCAGGACATGCTAGGGAGATAAAGTTCCTAGATGAAATAAATGACTGCTTCTTGGAGCAGCTGGTCCATGAACCGACGAGAGGGGAAGCCATATTATACCTAGTCCTTAGTAGAACACCAGATCTAGTGCAAGAGATAAGGTTGTTGGGGCCACTTGGCAATAGTGATCATAGCATGATCGCCTTTGATTTAATTAGTGGAGGAGGGATAGTAAGGAAATCCACAGTACTACCTTTTAACTTTCGAAAGGGAGACTATGATAAAATGAGGAAAACAGTTAAGAAAAAACTAAAAGGAGCAGTTGCAAAGGTTAAAGACTTACATCAAGCTTGGGTGTTGTTGAAAATACTATCTTGGAAGCCCAGACCAGCTGTGTATTCCATGCTTTAAGACAAGTGGAAGGAAGTCCAAAAAACTGCCAGCATGGTTTAAAGGTGAGGTCAGAGAGGCTGTTGTTGCCAAAAAAGCATCTTTCAGGAAATGGAAAATGGAGCTAAATGACGAAAACTGGAAACAACATAAACACTGGCAAGTTAGATGCAAGGCACTGATAAGGCAGGCAAAGAGAGAATTTGAGAACGAGCTTGCTGTGGAAGCAAAAACGCATAATGAAAACTTTTTCATGTACATTCATAGCAAAAAACTGTGAGAGTCAGTGGACCATTAGATGATAGAGGGGCAAAAGGGGCACTAAGAGGACAAGGTCATAGCAGAACGACTGAATGAATTCTTTGCTTCGGTCTTTACTGAGGAAGATGTTACCCAATGACTGAAATGATATTTAAATGCGATGCCGCAGAAGAATTGAAAGAAATATCATTACACCGGGAAGATGTTTCACAACTATTTGATAAACTGAACAGTAGCACATCAGCTGGACCAGATGGTATACATCCAAGAGTGTTGAAAAACTGAAATATGAGACTATAGACCTACTATTAGTAATCTGTGAACTATCATTAAAATCATCTGTAATACCTGAAGATTGGAGGATCACCAAAGTAATGCCAATTTTTAAAAAGGGTTCCAGGGGTGATCCGGGATACTACAGACTGGTGAGGCTGATGTCAGTACCAGGAAAAATGACAGAAACCATTATAAAGAACAAAATTACTGAACATGTACAGTAGATAGTCATGGCTTAATGGGAGACAGCCAACATGGCTTTAGACAAGGAAGATCTTGTCTTATAATCTGTTATGTTTTTTTGAAGGTGTGAATAAACAGGTAGACAAAGGTGAGTTGATTGATATAGTGTATCTGGACTTTCAGAAAGCCTTTGACAAGGTCCCTCATCAGAGACTTTTGGCAAAACTAAAAAGTCATGGGATAGGAGGCAGTTGTACTATTGTGGATCAGGAACTGGTTAAAAGATAGAGAGCAGAGGGTAGGGCTAAATGGCCTATTTTCCCAAGGGAAAAAGGTGAATAGTGGAGTACCCCAGGGATCTGTGCTGGGTCCGCTGTTTTTTGACATATTCATAAATGACCTGGAAAGGGGAATAACGAGTGAGGTTATCAAATTTGCAGATGACACAAAACTATTTAAAGTTGTTAAAACCCAAGAGGATTGTGGAAAATTGCAAGAGGATCTTGATAAATTGGAAGACTGGGCATCCAAATGGCAGATGAAATTTAATGTGGACAAGTGCAAAGTTATGCACCTAGGAAAGAGCAACCCAAACTATGGTTACACGAGGCAAGGTTCCTCTTTAGGAACCACCACCCAGGAAAAAGATTTAGGCGTTATCATGGATAACATGTTGAAACCCTCTGCCCAGTGAGCAGCAGTGGTAAAGAGAGCATTACCTCTTCACTCAAGAAGACTCTTTCCTGGTGGCAGCAATCCACGAACCTCCTGGCATGCCTTTCCTTCCAGAACCGAACTCACCAGCACATCCTGACAATGGATGACTCCATGTTGGAATAGGGAGCCCACCTGGATGGTCTGTGCATGCAAGGACTTTTGATGTCCCAGGAGAGCCTCCACTAGATCAATGTCCTCCAACTCTGAGCCATTGCCAATGCACTCTGAGCTTTCTGATGCCTTCTCGCCCACCAGGAAGTCCTCATCCAAATGGACAACCAAGTGGCTATGTTCTAAATCATCAAACAGGGCGGCACAGGACCCTACCTTCTCTGTTAGGAAGCATAGAAACATAGAAATATGACGACAGAAAAAGACCACATGGCCTATGTAGTCTGTCCATCCATAACAACTACAACAGTCCCCTTTTTTCCTTTAGAGATCCTCTGTGTTTGTCCCATGCTTTTTTGAATTCACTTACTGTCCTCATCTCTACCACCTCCACTGGGAGACTATTCCATGGATCCACCACTCTTTCCATAAAGAAATACTTCTGCATATCACTCCTGAATCTATCCCCCTTCACCCTTATCCCATGTCCCCTCGTAGCAGAACTTGCTTTCAATTGAAAGAGGCCCTTCCCCTGCCACGGAGGTATTTAAACATCTCAATCATATCACCTCTATCCTGCCTTTCCTCTAAGGTGTACATATTAAGATCCTTAAGTCTGTCCTCATATGCTTTATAATGAAGACCACTAATCATTTTAGTAGCCACCCTCTGCACCGACTCCATCCTGTTCACATCCTTTTGAAGGTGTGGTCTCCAGAATTGCACACTATACTCCAAATGAGATCGCACCAAAGACTTATACAGAGGCACTATCACCTCCTTTTCTATCTTTTTATGCACCCAAGCATTCTTCTAGTTTTTGCCGTCGCCTTTTCTACCTGTTTAGCTACTTTAAGATCATCAGATACAACCATGCCTAGGTCCTGCTCTTCTTTAGTGGACAAAAGTACTTCACCCCCTATACTATATTGCTCCCTGGGATTGCTGCAGCCCAAATACATGACCTTAAATTTTTTAACATTAAATCCCAGCTGCCAAATTCTAGACCATTCTTCAACATTAGCTAGATCCCTCCTCATGTTATCTACACCTTCCTGGGTGTCTACTCTATTGCAGATTTTGGTATCATCCGCAAAGAGGCAAACCTTACCCGACAGCCCTTCCGCTATATCACTAACAAAGATGTTAAAAAGAATCACACCAAGGACAGATCCCTGGGGCACACCACTGGTAACATCCTTCTCCTCAGAGTGAGCTCCATTTACCTGTACTCTTTGTTGCCTCCCACCCAACCAATTTCTAACCCAGTGCTTGACCCAGTCTCAAGCATTGTGGAACCTGTGTCTTTTGGGGAAACTGATAGGTACGTATGACCTCGATCGGCCTCTGTTGGAAACAGGATACTGCGCTTGATGGACCTTGGTCTGACCCAGTATGGCATATCTTATGTTCTTAAACACATCCTTACTTCCGCTTTTGTGTAAAGGCACCACATGAGTCTCTCTCCAGTCCTTTGGCAACACTCCCGACTCCAACGAGGCATTGAAAAGGTCAGTCAGTGGAGCTGCTAGAATGTCCCCATGTTCCCTCAGTATTCTAGGGTGTATCCCATCCGGTCCCATCGCTTTGTCTACTTTAAGTTGAGCTAGTTTCTCACGAACACAGTCTTCTGAAAATTGTTCAAGATGTCCTCACTTCTGTTCCTGTTTGTGGGTGTTTTCTGAGGTCCTGCTCCTGGTTCTTCATCTGTGAACACAGAACAGAAATATTTGTTAAGCAATTCTGCTTTATCCTCATCAGCTTCTACATATTCCTCCCCTCCACCCTTCAGTCTGACAATACCACTTTTGCCCTTCCTCTTCTCACTAACATATCTGAAAAATGTCTTATCCCCCCATTTTATTGCATTGGTTATTTCCTCCTCTTTTTGAATCTTTGCTTTCCTGACTACTTTACTAGCTTCTCTAAGTTTTTCCAAATATAGATGCCTGTCTTCCTCTCTCTGTGATCTCTTGTATTTCATGAAGTCTTCCCTGTTTTTCTTCACTTTTTCAGCTAAGAACATAAGAACATAAGATATGCCATACTGGGTCAGACCAAGGTCCATCAAGCCCAGTATCCTGTTTCCAACAGTGGCCAATCTAGGTCATACGTACCTAGCAGTTTCCCCAAAAGACACAGATTCCGCAATGCTTGTACTGGGTCAAGCATTGATATCCTGGGTCCCTTCTTAATAATGGTTTATGGACCTTTCCTCCAGGAACTTATCCAAACCTTTTATAAACCCAGCTACACTAATAGCCTTTACTACATCCTCTGGTAACAAATTCCAGAGTTTGATTACACGTTGAGTGAAAAAATATTTTCTTTTATTAGTCTTAAATAGTTTACCCTGTAGCTTCATTGCATGTCCCCTAGTCTTTCTATATTCTGATAATGTAAACAATTGATCTACGTTTACCCGTTCCACTCCGTTCATTAATTTATAGACTTCTATCATATCTCCCCTCAGCCGTCTCTTTTCCAGGTTAAAGAGCCCTAACCTTTTTAGCCTTTCTTCATAGGAGTATCCTTCCATCCTCTTTACCATTTTTGTGGCTCTTCTCTGAACCTTTTCTAATAACAATATATCCTTTTTAAGATACGGCGACCAAAATTGCACACAATATTCAAGGTGCGATCTCACCATGGAATGATATAGAGGCATTATAATATCTTTTGTTTTATTTTCCATTTCTTTCCATATGATACCTAACATTCTATTTGCTCTCTTGGGTGCCGCTGCACACTGGGCCGAGGGTTTTAACATGTTATCCACAATGACGCCTAAATCTTTTTCCTGGGTAATGGTTCCTAATATGGAACCCTGCATCGTGTAACCATAGTTTGGGTTGTTCTTCCCTAGGTGCATAACTTTGCACTTGTCCACATTAAATTTCACCTGACATTTTGATTCCCAGTCTTCCAATTTATCAAGATCCTCTTGCAATTTTCCACAATCCTCTTGTGTTTTAACAACTTTAAATAGTTTTGTGTCATCTGCAAATTTGATAACCTCACTCGTTATTCCACTTTCCAGATCCCTGGGGTACACCACTATTCACCTTTCACCATTGGGAAAATTGCCCATTTAGCCCAACCCTCTGCTTTCTATCTTTTAACCAGTTCTTGATCCACAGTAGTACACTGCCTCCTATCCCATGACTCTTTAGTTTTGCCAAAAGTCTCTGATGAGGGACCTTGTCAAAGGCTTTCTGAAAGTCCAGATACACTATATCAACCGACCCACCTTTGTCCACCTGTTTATTCACACTTTCAAAAAAACATAACAGATTAGTAAGACAAGATTTTCCTTGTCTAAAGCCATGTTGGCTGTCTCCCATTAAGCCATGACTATCTACATGCTGAGTAATTTTATTCTTTATGATGGTTTCTACCATTTTTCCCGGTATTGACGCGAGGCTCACCAGTCTGTAGTTTCCCGGATCACCCCTGGAACCCTTTTTAAAAATTGGTGTTACTGTGGCGATCCTCCAATCTTCAGGTATTAGAGATGATTTTAATGATAGTTCACAGATTACTAATAGCAGGTCTGCAATCTCATATTTCAGTTCTTTCAACACCCTTGGATGTATACCATCTGGCCCAGGTGACTTGCTACTCTTCAGTTTATCTAATAGTTGTAATACATATTCCCGATGTATCGATATTTCCTTCAGTTCTTCCGCATCTTTAAATACCACTTCAGTCATGGGTAACATCCCTACATCTTCCTCGTAAAGACCGAAGCAAAGCCATAGCAGTCTCCTTTTCCTTTTATCTTTATTTACCATTTTAACAAAAAGGTTGGTTGCTCTTAAAATATCCCTTTTCAGTTTTGCCCACTGTTTTTCTATATCCCCCAGCTGTTCCCATCCCGCTTAACGACTCCCTGAGGTATTGGCCCATCTTGGCAAAGTTATTCTTCCTAAAGTCTAAGACCCTCACTTTCGAATGGATTCTAACAGCCCTAGTCCTAATACTGAACCACACCATCTGCTGATCACTGGATGCAAAATGTTCTCCCACTATAATATCAGAAACACTTTCACCATTGGTAAGCACCCAGTCTAGTATGGCTCCTTCATGTGTGGGGTCTGTTACCAATTGCTTGAATAGTTCTCCCTGTAGAGAATCCAGGATCTCTTTACTTCTAGATGATACTGCAGCAGGAATGTGCCAATCAACATCTGGCATATTGAAATCCTCTATCAGTAGCACTTCCCCTTTCCTAGCAATGCTGCATATGTCTTCAATTAACTCTCTGTCCACCTCTTCCTCTTTTGAGGGAGGTCTGTATATCACGCCAATGCAGATAGATTTCTCCTTCCCTCTTTCTAGTTTAACCCACAATGCCTCCTCTCTCCCTTTTAAGCTCTGTAATTCCAAAGCTTTAATGGTATTTTTTACATATAGTGCCACTCCTCCTCCCCTTCTTCCTACCCTGTCCTTTCTGAATAAAGCATAGCCAGGTATAGTTACATCCCAGTCACCTCTGAAAATTTGCGCCTCTGGAAATTTGCCATTTCCCAAGGCATGTCGCTCAGAACAGTATACATCCCGAGGTACATCAGCGTTCTTGTTGACCACCTCAGCAGAATCCTCCAACCACACGAGTGAACTCTCAACAGCAAGGTGACCAACCGGATCTTCCAGGCAAAGGGAACACCGTGGATAGACCATTTTGCCACTCCTCACATTGCCCAGCTGCTGCAATTTTGCTCTCAGATGCCCTGCCAACATCAGATGGCTCTCAATGCCTTCCTCCTCAACTGGAGAAAGGGTCTTCTCTATGTGTATCCACTGACTCCTCTAGTGGCCAAGACTCTTTTCTCTGTGTACCCACTGACTTCAGCTGCTGCAGTTTTGCTCTCAGATGCCCTGCCAACATCAGATGGCTCTCGATGCCTTCCTCCTCAACTGGAGAAAGGGTCTTCTCTATGTGTACCCACTGACTTCTCTAGTGGCCAAGATCCTTTTCAAAGTTTGGGCAGATGGCACCTCCATGGTTCTCATTGTGCCGTATTGGCCCAGACAGCCCTGGTTTCCCCCTCCTGCTACAACTGTCATAGTGACCACCTCTCCAGTTGTGCTCGGCCCCGGATCTCTTTTCTCAGGATGGAGAGACATTGCTACATTCCAACCTTCAATCTATGACTCTCATGACATGGATGCTGAACGAGTAGCACTTGTTGCCCACCAGCTGCTGCCGGAGATAAAGAATGTTCTCCTTGCTTCATACAAGGACTCCACATGACGAGCCTACACTTTCAAGTAGTGCACATTCTCCATATGGTGTTTGAGCAGGGCCCTGGACCTCTTCTCTTGTCTGATTGATTCAGTTTTGTCATACCTCTTACATCTTTCAGACTCTGGCTTAAAATCCAACTCAGTCAGGGTGAACCTCAGTTCAGTGGCTGCTTACCATCATTCGGTGGCTGATAAGCCCCTCTCTGCTCACTGGTTGGTGAGTCATTTCATGAGGGGGCTGCTTCTTTCCCATCCCCCTATTAAACAGGTGGCGTGGGACCTTAATGTGGTACTAGGTCAGTTTCTCTATCCCACATTTGAGCCTTCCAGCTCTTGCCCATTCAAATTCCTTACTTGGAGGGTCATTTTCTTGGTAGCACTCACTTCTGCACGCAGGGTTAGTGATCTGCAAGTGCTGGTGGCGCATCTGCCTTATATCAGATTTCATAGGAACAGGGTTGTCCTCCAGACTCACCCTAAATTCCTACCTAAGGTAGTTTCCGCTTTTCATCTCAACCAATCGGTGATGCTGCCCACCTTTCTTTCTAACTCTTACGCAACAAGGCTGAGACATCTTTGCATACCTTGGATTGTAAGCGAGTGCTCACGTTCTACCTGGAGAGGACGAAAGCCCACTGCTGTTCTCCCCAGTTGTTCCTCTCCTTCGACACCAACAAACTTGGCATGGCGGTGACAAAACACACCCTCCCGATCTGGGTGGCGGACTGCATCTCCTTTGCTTATCCGCAAGCTGTCCTCTCCTTAGAACACCATGTCACGGCCACAGCGTGCAAATGATGGCTACTTCAATTGCCAACTATTGTTCAGTCTCCACGGTGGAGATCTGTAGGGCTGCTACATGGTCTTCTGTCCACGCCTTTACAGTCCATTACTGTCTGGATGGATATTCCTGGCACGATAGCAACTTCAGCCAGACCGTACTCCAGCGCCTTTTTGGGAATTAGAGCAACTCCTTCCCATTGGCCCTTCTGCCGTCCAGGCTACCATAGAGTCATGCTGATATTGATGTCCCTGATGATTGCTGACTCTTGGAACCTTGAGCAATTGCTCATGCTGTTTTCTCGGTTCATTTTTTCTGGTTGCCCCGTTGGACTTTTTACAGGTTTTTTCAGTAACCAGTAGCCTGTATGTCAGGCACCTTCTCTGGCCCTTTTCAAATCCATGCTGAAAACTCACCTCTTCGCTGCCACTTTTGGATCTTGACTCACCTGATCTCCTTTGTGTTTCCTTACCATTCCCCCTAGATGTATCCCATGTCTACACCTACTGTGTTGTCTGTCTTGACTAGATTGTAAGCTCTGATGAGCAGGGACTGTTTCTTACATGTCTGTGCAGCACTGTGTACATCTTGTAGCACTATACAAATGCTCAGTAGTAGTAGTAGCTATGGGAGTCCCATAAGTGAGGACTGATTTCTTGTTTAGTCCCGGAGAAAATGTGGTTACTCACCAGTAACAGGTGTTCTCTGGGAGCAGCAGAAATCAGTCCTCATTACTCTCCTGCATCTCCATGGAGTTGTATCTGTTTGGACTTGATTAAGTTATCTCTTTACTGAGGTAAAGATAGCTGCTTCGGGCGGGAAGACCGACATGCATGCGTGTTGCACTTCCAAAGGCTTCCTTTGCTTTGAAGCTGGAAAGCGTTCCTGCATGGGCTTCGTCTGTGATGTCATCCATAAGTGAGGACTGATTCCTTCTGCTCCCAGAGAACACCTGTTAAAATGAGTAACCATGCTTTTTCTAATCTATGTGCATTAGTTTCTAAGGATGTGTTTTTATTTATAATAAAATAGGAAATTTTAGCAAAATTTCCGATTCCATTTGATTTTGAAAACACAAGAAAGGCAATTTAAATTATTATTTTTTTCATTTTTAATTTGGAGCTTCAATTAACCCTGGCCCTCAACCCTCCAGCCAAAAATTCCTGCATCATCATTATTAGATAAATAGCCCCCACCCCACCCCATCTCACAAAGCCTTCTCATATATTTATTTCAGCTATGAGTAAAAATTGGCCAAAAGTGAGCCCCAAGATTTCAAACTGAACAATCGGGGTGGGGGATGGGGGTGGGGGTGGGTGTAGGGGGGAGGTGAGATCTCGAGAGACTTTTTTTAGTGTAAGATTTATTTATTTAGACAGATTTGTATTCCACCTTATCCTTCAATCAAGGTGGTCACGTCACATCACAATTGGAGGGTTACATTTAACATTAGGGTATTTGTAAACATTTAGACAGAACAATAACACCATTTAGAGAGTACAATTGAGGATAACATTTAACAAGAGGGTGTTTAATAACGTATATAATAGACTTCCGGTGATGCGGTGAGAGCGAGCAGACGTGTGCTGATCGCACTCCGACCACCCCCTGCCTAAACCGGCATCCTAGAGCCGTAATTTAGCCCGGAGACTCTGGTGAGAACCTGACTCGGAGGTTGAGAACTCCAGGGAACCGCTAACAGCGCACAGAGAGCCCAGCGGCGATGGCCACGGCGCTCAGAACGGGGAAGAGGGAGCGAGACAGGGGGCATGCCCCGAGCAAAATGGCGGATGGAGGAGGAGCGCCTAACTCACCGGCTTCCCCGGTGAGGGTGGAGGAAATATCAGCGGCAGTAGCGGAGGCTCTGGCGGAGCAGTTTACCACCCTCCGAGAAAAGCTTGACTCGGTGCAGAGCTCGGTGGATACCTTCGGGAAAAGGCTGCAGGAGGCGGAGGAGCGCGTGGGTCGAGCGGAAGACACCTTGCTTGAGATGACCCAGACAGTGGCAGGCCTTAAATCCCGGCTGCTCTCACACGAGGCTAAACTCGATGATCTCGAGAATCGCTCTCGACGGAACAACTTACGAGTGATGGGTGTCCCTGAAGCGGTGTTAGATAAGGACCTGCGAAAATATTTGGAAGCGCTATTTGAGTCGCTGCTAGGAGAGACGGCTGCCAGCGGGACTATCCAAATCGAGAGGGCACACCGCGTGGGAAGCAAAAATGACCGCGATTCTCGCCCTCGTCCTGATTAAATTTCTACACTTTCCACAAAAAGAAGCCATCCTGCGGGCTGCCAAGACGAAAGGCACTATACAAGTGGACAATGCACGGCTCCGGATTGCTCAGGACTATTCTGTTGCGCTGAGCCAGCGCCGCCGCGCTTATGCACCTACCTGCCAGAGACTGATTAATGCTCAAATTAAATTTACAGTCCAGTACCCGGCGCGTCTCCACGTGTTCCATGAAGGCCAGCGCAAGACCTTCGAGACAGCTGAAGAGGCGGCAAGTTATGTGGATGCTAATATCTCGAGCGGTGCACCACGCTGAGCATTCAAAATGACTCTCTGGTTTTTTTTTTAAGTTTGTTGTTACAAAAGCGTCCATAGTTTCGGATGGCCTGCCTATTTGTGTAGTTGATGGTGTTGAGTGGAGCTCCCGAGGCCTCTCAAATTTATAACCATCTGGCCCGATTAGGGAACGGGCGGGCAGACCCCTCCGATCTGGGAGTTGAGCTTTCTTGTCCTTGGGGGATCCCGTGCAGGCCCAGTTTTTTTTTTTACGTGGGGGGTCCTGGATGGGATACCCTGGGGAGAGCCCTGGAGACCGAGCTCGGGAGTTCCCGGCTGGTGTATATGCTGGTGGGAGGGCAGGGGTTATTCTGGGGGCCCTGGGTACACCCCGGGAGGCTCGGAGGAGCCTGCGGGATATTAGCGGTAACCTGGCCACTCCTGGGAGGCTTAAGAGGCTGAGGGGAGGCGGGAGGTCTGGCCCTGGGGTCTGTTTCCCACGGCCTAGAGTGCCTCCGGGGCATGGGGGACGGCTCCCTTCCCAAGTGAAATGAGATGCGTGTCGTGGTGCTGAGGAGGGTATACCCGTCCCCTCTCCAGTACCTACTCAGGTGAGGGCTTACGGGTCCTGGCCTTATCCAAGTTAGGGGAGCCTTAATGTTCGGACTAAGGCCTATCGGCATAACCCTTTTGTAAAATGCTTGTTTTGTGTCCAATACTATTCAAACTTAAATTTTGCTGTGACGCTAATAGAACAAATGTTACACGGAGATACGCATGCCTACCCCGTAGGATGAGTACACGAACTGTTACGCATTGATAAATGATTGGTTATATATCATTAAATATCGGAGGGGGAGGGAAGTGGGGAGCGGTTGGCTTGGATAGTGTAATGGGTGGGCTAATGGGGTTAATTTAGAAGCGGGATACATGGGTAGAGATGTCTAGGCTAATTTTGGGGATCGCACCTGCGGTCCACATAGACAGGATGCCTGAGGAGCGGCGCCCTGATGCCGGTCCCGGGCAGGGTCAGCGGGCGCAGCCTTAAAGAGGGGGGGGGGGGGGGTGGTGGGGCGTATCACCAGAAGTTTAATACAGAGGGGTGTGATGGTAGTTGATGGGGGAGAGATTTAGATAAGGGGGGGGGAGGGAGCGAGGAGAGGGGGGGAGGGGAACATAGGGGGGTGGGGGGGGAGGGGGTAAGTCGCACATTACAAAACTTCCTAGGCGTGCTTCTGCGGAGACGATTGGGGGGGGAGGGTGTTCCAGGCTGGGAGGACCCTGTCCCTGTTGATAAGAGGAGGCGGGCACCTGTGTCTTGATACTGCCCCGTCGCGCTGAGAGTCATCACGTGGAATGTGTGCGGTTTAGGTAACCCCATAAAGAGATATACAATTTTACAAGCCTTGGCTAGGCATAAATGTGATATCGCCTTCCTACAAGAGACCCACCAGATGGCTGAGGAGCACAGTAAGTTATGCCGGGGCTGGGTGGGACAGGTTTGGGGGGCTCCTGCCTTAGGGAAGAAGGGGGGGGGCTATTTTGATTAATAAAAAGATACGTTGTTCGGTTGACGCCGAGGTTCGGGACGCGGCAGGACGCTACCTGCTGTTGCAGAGTAAGTTGGAGGGGAGGTCGGTAATTTTGGGGACGGTGTATGGCCCGAACTCCCCCGACCCAGGTTTTTTTGCTCGGTTGGCTTCCAAAGTGGAGCAGATGCCTGACCTCCCGCTTATCATGGGAGGAGATGTCAATGTAGTCTTAGATTTCAACTTGGACACCTGCGGGGGGGGGGGGGGGATGCACGAGCGCGGGAGATAGTAACGCGGCTGTTAACTAGCTTTAAGAATAGACTGGGGCTCGTTGATACCTGGAGGGTGTTACACCCCCTGGAGAAGGACTTCACACACCAATCTCGAGCCCATGGAACGAGCTCCCGTATTGACTATATCTTTCTGTCCTCCGGGAGTCTTGCGAACGTGGATGAGGTGCAGATTGGGCCCTTCGAAGTTTCTGACCATGCACCGGTGTGGTTGGAACTTCACTGGGGAGGGGGGCTGGATAAGACACGGATTTGGCGCTTTCCGCCGGAGCACTACGGAGATGCCCAGTTTCACAAGTTTCTGAAGCAGCGCTGGAGGGAGTTTGAGGAGGACCACCGATGCCACCAGGGGGACCCGGAGCTGATATGGGAGAGAGCTAAAGTAGTGCTAAGGGGAGACATTATTGGGTTTGCGGCCCGTAAACGCAGACTCCTTATGGATAGGATTCTTCGGTTGGAGAAGCGGGTCTCCTGGTTGCGGAGGCGCCTGGTGGGGGCCCCGTCGGACGGGGTCAGGAGAGAGCTCTGGGAGGCCAGGGTGGACCTTAACGAATTGCTGCACCAACGGGCTAAGAAATCCATTCTCTACTACCGTTATCGGCTGCAAAGTTATGGTGACAAACCCGGGCGACTGTTAGCACGGTGTCTGAGGGGGGCACGAGGTGCGCGTACAGTTGCAGCCTTGCGGGATGAGCGCGGGGTATTGCAGAGAAACACTACCGACATTGTCCAGGTCTTTCGGAAGTCCTTCCAAACACTCTATGCGGCGGAGGGCGGCTCCCCCTCAGCAATCCCAGAGTATCTCCGGAAATTAAACCTGCCCTCACTTACAGAAGAGCAGAGTAGTCAATTGGGGCGATGCATTACTCCAGAGGAAGTACGCTCTGTTATTGCCCAGGCTAGCTGTTTCAAGTCACCGGGGCCTGATGGCTTGGGCGCTGAGTTTTACAAATTGCTTAATGACTATATCAGTCCAACCTTGGTGGGGGTGTTCACACGGCGGGTCGCGCAGGGCGGCTTTAGGTGGGGCAAAAACCATGCGCATATTACTTTGATTCCTAAACCGGGCAAAGATCCAGAGTTGCCCACGTCCTACCGTCCCATCTCTCTATTAAATTTCGACGTGAAAATTTTTGCAAAGATTATGGCAGATAGGTTAGCAGAACATCTCCCATCTCTGATCCATGACTCCCAGGTGGGGTTTGTGAAAGGTCAATATATTGTCCGAAATATGCGCAAGATAGTGGCATCTTTGGAATGGGTGCATGACCGACTGCTACCCTCCTTATTGGTAAGTTTTGATGCCGAGAAGGCCTTTGACAGAGTCGACTGGACCTATCTTAAAGAATTGCTCCCATGGTATGGTCTGGGTGCCCCCTTTTGCGCCATGATCGATTGTTTGTATGATTCCCCGACCGCGGGGATACTTTGTAATGGACTGCTGTCGGAGGCCTTCCCCCTGGAAAGAGGTACACGGCAGGGTTGCCCCCTGTTCCCCCTGCTGTTTGTGCTATCATTAGATCCCTTGATTAGAGCGATGGAGATGTCGCTGGTGATACAGGGGGTACGTATGGGCTCTCAGACTTTCAAGGTGTCGGCTTTTGCAGACGATATTCTGGTGCACCTTTTGACCCCTGCGGACTCCCTGCCCGGCCTACTGCAGGAATTTCGGGACTTCGGCCTATTTTCCGGGTTACGGATTAATAGGGACAAATCAGAGGCTCTTGATGTGTTAGGGACGTTGAAGCGGGGGTGGGTTGGTGAGTTTCCCCTTAAATGGGCGCACTTGCGCTTTGCCTATTTGGGCATTCGGCTGACCAGTCATCCTCGTGAGCTGTATCGATGTAATTTGGAGGAGATGCTGTCCCGTACGCGATCCCAGTTGCAGGCTTGGAGGCCGCTGCCGCTCTCGCTGTCAGGGAGAGTTGCGGCAATCAAGATGGTGATACTGCCTCGGTTGTTGTACTGGCTGCAGACTTTGCCAGTGTGGTTACTGCGGGGAGATTTGCGGCGCCTGGAAGCCACCTTTCGGACCTTTTTGTGGCGAGGGGCCCGTGCCCGTATACCCTTGTCACGGCTGACAGGGAAGTGGCGAGACGGGGGGATGGGATTTCCTGATCTAGGGGAGGGGGATTGGTTGGGCGGGACTGCGGTGTATACTCCCACGACTCTCGAAGAGGAATATGTCGCATCGCTTTCTCTGTTAGGGGCTTTACATACGGAACGGCGAAGCCTCCCGGCTCGTCTTGTATCGAGCGTATTGTTCAGCTCGGCCCAACGGACGTGGAGGTACCTCAATAGCCGATTGGGGATGGTCTGGACGGCGTCCAGCTGGGTGCCGTTGCAAGGGAACGTTCACTTTACCCCGGGTTCGAACTCACACGGTTTTCGTGACTGGTGGCGTAAGGGTATTCGGAATATCGGGCATTTGGTGGATGATGCGGGGAGGTGCAAGCCCTTTCACTCTCTTCGCCGAGAATATGATTTGACCGTCAAATCTACGTTTGCCTATCTTCAGGTTTCCCACTATATCTCCACCCTGCCTAGGGCGGCATTGGTGCTGGAGCGCTCGGCGCAACTACTGGGCTTTTTTGCCTTGGGGGAAGACGCACCCCAGTCTATTGCGGGCTATCGGGCTCGGTTGAAGGCTCTCCAAGCGCCTATCGATTACCGTGGAGTGGAGGCGGCGTGGAGCGCGGAGATGGGAAGGGAGGTCCCCCCAAACACCATTTTCACGGCTCTCCGGCGGATTGCTGATACGGTGGAAGGGGCTAAATGGCGGGAGATACAATTTAAATGCCTCATTCGGGCCTATTTCTCCCCTCGACGAGCCTTACGTAGCCATCTGACAGCTGATGGTCGATGTCCGCGATGCCAGGCTCCCTTAGCTGACTTGTGGCATATGTGGTGGGCCTGCCCACATATTCAACCCTATTGGGCTAGAATTGCAAGGTATGTCACTGGGTTGCTGCAGCAGAGAGTGCGGTGGACTGGGGCTTTTGTGGTCTTGGATAGGCTGGACTACCCCTGCCCGCCCCGGCGAACGGACCGTTTGTTCATGCGAAAGGCCTGTCTGGTGGGTAAAGGGCCCATTTTACGTATGTGGCGAGACCCGCACTCTCCGACGTTTGGGGAGTGGCGCAACAGCCTTCACCAGTTAATGCTAACGGAGCGGTGGCGAGCGCGGGGCAGTGTCAAGCGCTGGACCTCTTTCCTGTTGGTGTGGGACCCGTATATAGGAGCGCTAGGGGCCCGGTGTCGGAATGAGATCCTGCAAATGGGTAGGTAGGGGTGGGGAGTGGGGAGGAGGAGAATAGAGGATGAGGAGGGGCGTAAATGCAGGTGGGGTGACTGAGGTGGGATAACTCCTGGAACTATGTGCGACTGGGAGGGGGGGTAGGGAAGGGAGGGGTTGGGGGAGGTGGGGGGGTGGGGATATACCATGTAAACTGTATTCATCCCCTGTCAGTGCGTCTCCGGGTGGGGATGAGAGTCCACTCCACCGGAGTTTGGTTGTATTTGCCGTGTTAATTTCTTGTGTGGTGATGATTAAATAAAGTTTATAAAAAAAAATAACGTATATAATAATCTTGTGTGTGTAGGTAGGATGATTGCATGCCTAGTTGGCGGAGGCAGTTGTGTTTCTGTTTGGGTATGGGCTGTAGTCTAAATGTCCGTATGATTCTATAAATAGCAGTGTTTTGAGGTCTTTGTGGAATTCTGTGATGTCATCCAATGCCCTCAGGCTCGTTGGGAGAGAGTTCCATAGTGTGGACACCAGTAGTGATGGAACTCTTTTTGAAGTTGTTTGCTTGGTTTTGTGATAGCCTACAGGTGTGCTGATCATGTTGTCATTATTGGTTCTTCTTGGTCTATTGCTGATATCTCTTGTTATAATATCTTGGAGTACGTCTGCTGAGAGATGGTGAATGATTTTGAAGATGATCATGATTGTTTTGTATTTAGCTCTTGCCAGTGTAGTTGTTGTAAGACAGGGGTGATGTGCTGTCCTTGGAGTGTCTGTAATGATGCGTGCTGTGGTGTTTTGCACCATCTGTAGTGGGTGTAGTGTCTGCTGAGGGAGGCCTTGGTATAGTGAGTTTCCATAGTCAAGCAGTGGTGTGATGAGTGCTTGGCACACCGTGCGGAAGTGGTCCTGACGGAGTATCAGTTTGATTTGTCTGATGGTCCTCAAACGTTGATAGGCCTTGTTTGCGGTTTTGGTGATGTGGGATTTCAGGTTCAGCTCTCTGTCCAATGTGATGCCTAGATACTTAACTTCTTCTTTGACTACTATATGTTTGTCCAAGATGCTGATAGTTTGTGGAGGTATGAAGGTGGGGTTCCTGGTGACGAACATTGCCTCAGTTTTATCATAGTTGACTGTTAAGTTGTTGGCTATGAGCCAGTCATTCATGTCTTTGAGGCATTTGGTTATTGTTGTGGTGTTTAGTGCTTGTAGGTTGATTGGAGCATATATCATGATGTCGTCAGCAAAAATGTGATAGTGTAGTTTATGGTGCTTGATGATGTTGCATATGGGCTGGATGTAGATGTTAAAGAGCATTGATGATAGGGCTGAGCCCTGTGGTATTCCTTGCATGACTGGGAATTGCAGTGATTTCTTTTGGTCGCATTTGACTTGTTGTGCTCGCCCTTCTAAATATGATGTGAACCAATTCAGGGTGTTATTACATAGTCCTATCTGTTGTAAGCGATGCAGTAGCTTAGTGTGGGACACAGTGTCGAAGGCCACTGAAATATCCATAAACACTAGCAAGAAGCCGTTTTTTATGTTGTCAATGCCTCTTAGATTGTCAAAGAGGGAGGTGAGTAGAGTTTCCACGCCGTGTTGGTGCTTGAATCCATGCTGATGGATGTCTAGTGGGGCATTTATATCAATATGGTCCTGAAGTTGTCTTTCCACTACCTTTTCTATGATTTTAGCAAGGAATGGCAGGCTGGAGATGGGGCGGTATGATTTTGGTGCGGATGGGCTCAGGTTGCTACTTTTGAATATTGGTCATATCATTGCGTGCTTTAGAGATTGCGGCATGTATCCTTGTTGGAGTGATTCTTTGATAATTTTTTGAATGTGATGGGAGAGTTGGCTTTTTGTAGCTTTGAGCCACGCCACTGGGCATGGGTCTGACAGTGAAGTTGTTGTGTTTAGTTCAGATATAATGTCTTCTACTTGCTTCTTTGTTGGTATGCTGAAGCTCTCCCATGCTTTTTTTATCTTGTAATCGTTTGTTTGTGGTATATTAGAGCATGTTAGGTTGGTGTTTTTATACTTCATGTAATCTGCATATTTTTGTGGGTCAATGTGGTGTGTACTTTGTTGTGTGTCGTCCTTGGTGAGCTTTTGGACAATGCTAAAGAGTTCTCTTGGTCTATTAGTAGATTTCATGATTAGATTGGTATGGCGCTGCTGTCTACGTTCATTTATTAGATTATTATATTCCATTTGTATGCAAATACTAGAAGTCTAAAAAAAAAATAAGATGGGAGAGTTAGAATATATAGCACTAAATGAAAGGTTAGATATGATTGGAATATCAGAGACATGGTGGAAGGAGGACAACCAGTGGGACACTGTGATACCTGGGTACAAACTATATCATAATGATAGAGCTGATCAAATTGGTGGAGGGGTTGTGCTCTATGTTAGAGAGGGCATTGAGTCAGGAAGATAAACGTTTTGCAGGAAACAACATTTGCTGTAGAATCTCTATGGATTGAAATTCCATGTAAAAAGGGGAAGGTGATGGCAGTGGGGGTGTACTATCGACCGCCTGGCCAGAATGAACAAATGGATGATAAAATGCAAAGAAATCAAGGAAGCTAACAAAAGTTATAGCGCAGTAATAATAATGGGTGATTTCAATTACCCCGGTATCAACTGGGTCAGTGTCACGGCAGGACATGGTAGGGAGATAAGTTCCTAGATGAAATAAATGACTGCTTCTTGGAGCAGCTGGTTCATGAATCGACCAGAGGGGAAGCCATATTAGACCTAGTCCTTAGTGGAACATCAGATCTAGTGCAAGAGATAAGGTTGTTGGGGCCACTTGGCAATAGTGATCATAGCATGATCGCCTTTGATTTAATTAGTGGAGGAGGGATGGTACGGAAATCCACAGTACTACCTTTTAACTTTTGAAAGGGAGACTATGATAAAATGAGGAAAATAGTTAAGAAAAAACTAAAAGGAGCAGTTGCAAAGGTTAAAGACTTACATCAAGCTTGGGTGTTGTTGAAAAATACTATCTTGGAAGCCCAGACCAGCTGTGTATTCCATGCTTTAAGACAAGTGGAAGGAAGTCCAAAAAACTGCCAGCATAGTTTAAAGGTGAGATCAGAGAGGCTGTTGTTGCCAAAAAAGCATCTTTCAGAAAATGGAAAAAAGAGCCAAACGACGAAACCTGGAAACAGCACAAGCACTGGCAAGTCAAATGCAAGGCATTGATAAGGCAGGCAAAGGGAGAATTTGAGAAGAAGATTGCTGTGGAAGCAAAATGCGAAATAAAGACTTTTTCAAGTACATTTGTAGCTAAAAAACTGTGAGAGAGTCAGTTGGTCCATTAGATGATAGAGGGGTTAAAGGGGCACTAAGGGGCGACAAGGCGATAGCGGAGAGACTGAATGAATTCTTTGCTTCGGTCTTTACTGAGGAAGACTGGCTGCGAGACCAGAACCTGCGCATAAACGTCAAGAAAACCGAGGTCCTGTTCATCTCAAAGAACAAAAACTTCTCCCCTCCAACTACCTTGAAGGTAAGAGATGCAGAGCTCCCAAGCAAGCCTTCCATACGTTACCTGGGTGTTACGCTGGACCAACAGCTGGACTTCAAGGAGCACATAAAAAACACAACCAGAACCATATATAATAAAATCAGAACACTAAGGCACCTAAGACCCATGTTACCCCCTGATGATTTCCGAACCATATTCCAGGTGCTGATAACTCCACACTTTGACTATGCAAACGTCACTCTACATGGACTCCCCAAGGATACTCTCAACCCACTACAACTTGCGATGAATGCAGCTGCCAGCGTTCTCTGTGGACTATCCAGAAGAGACCACATCACCCCCATCCTCAAGGAACTTCACTGGCTACCGATAATCTGCAGGATCACATACAAGGCTCTACTCCTCACCTTTAAGATCATCAATAAATTATCTCCCTCATCACTCACGGGCCTCCTCACCCCCACCCCCAACAACAGGTTGAGAAGGACAGTAGCAGACAACACGCTGATTATCCCCAAGGAATCCATAAAATGTACTCAAACAACTAGGAACAGAGCATTCGCCTTCTACACCCCAAAGTGCTGGAATAACCTCCCACCAAAAATAAGATCGATCAGATACCTTACACAATTCAGGAAAGCAATCAAGCATCACCTATTCCTACTATACTTCTCGCAACCAAACAACCCCTCCCCACTTAACACACCCAAATCCTTTCAAGCAGCGCTTGACACCACACAAACAAATTAGGACAAACTTAATAGCAGAACTATCCATTGGTATGGTAACAATACCAATCTGAGTTGTATATATTAGATCAATCATGGAATACCATGTTTTAGGTCCAATATGTAAATAGTTTACCCAGTTAATGCTCCAAGTTAACTATCCTGTTAAAATGTAAGCACAAGACAATTTTGACTGAATTGAGCAAGAATTGTCAAATGTAAACCGCACTGATAATAAAGAGCGCGGTATATAAAAGCTGTTAAATAAATAAAGAAAGATGTGGGGATGTTACCCATGACAGAAGTAGTAGTTAAAGGTGCGGAAGAATTGAAGGAAATATCGATACATCGGGAAGATGTATTACAACTATTATATAAACTGAAGAGTAGCAAATCACCTGGGCCGGATGGTATACATCCAAGGGTGTTGAAAGAACTGAAATATGAGATTGCAGACTTGCTATTAGTAATCTGTGAACTATCATTAAAATCATCTCTAATACCTGAATATTGGAGGATCGCCAATGTAACACCAATTTTTAAAAAGGGTTCCAGGGGTGATCCGGGAAACTACAGACCAGTGAGCCTGACGTCAGTACCGGGAAAAATGGTAGAAGCCATCATAAAGAATAAAATTACTCAGCATGTAGATAGTCATGGCCTAATGGGAGACAGCCAACATGGCTTTAGACAAGGAAGATCTTGTCTTACTAATCTGTTATGTTTTTTTGGAGGAGTGAATAAACAGGTGGACAAAGGTGATTCAGTTGATATAGTGTATCTGGACTTTCAGAAAGCCTTTGACAAGGTCCCTCATCAGAGACTTTTGGCAAAACTAAAGAGTCATGGGATAGGAGGCAGTGTACTATTGTGTATCAGGAACTGGTTAAAAGATAGAAAGCAGAGGGTAGGGCTAAATGGCCAATTTTCCCAATGGAGAAAGGTGAATAGTGGTGTACCCAGGGATCTCTGCTGGGTCCGCTGCTTTTTGACATATTCATAAATGACCTGGAAAGTGGAATAACGAGCGAGGTTATCAAATTTGCAGATGACACAAAACTATTTAAAGTTGTTAAAAACCAAGAGGATTGTGGAAAATTGCAAGAGGATCTTGATAAATTGGAAGACTGGGCATCAAAATGGCAGATGAAATTTAATGTTCTTCCCTAGGTGCAAAGCTATGCACCTAGGGAAGAACAAACCAAACTATGGTTACACGATGCAAGGTTCTACATTAGGAACCACCACCCAGGAAAAAGATTTAGGCGTCATTGTGGATACCATGTTAAAATCCTCAGCCCAATGTGCAGTGGCAGCCAAGAGAGCAAATAGAATGCTAGGTATCATAAGGAAAGGAATGGAAAATAAAACAAAAGATATTATAATGCCTCTATATCGTTCCATGGTGAGACCGCACCTTGAATATTGTGTGCAATTCTGGTCGCCGTATCTTAAAAAAGATATAGCGATTTTAGAAGAGGTTCAGAGAAGAGCCACCAAAATGGTAAAGGGGATGGAAGGATACTCCTATTAAGAAAGGCTAAAAAGGTTAGGGCTCTTTAACATGGAAAAGAGACGGCTGAGGGGAGATATGATAGAAGTCTATAAATTAATGAACGGAGTGGAACGGGTAAACGTAGATCGATTGTTTACGTTTTCAGAATATAGAAAGACTAGGGGACATTCAATGAAGCTACAGGGTAAACTATTTAAGACTAATAAAGTATTTTTTTTTTCACTCAACGTGTAATCAAACTCTGGAATTTGTTACCGGAGGATGTAGTAAAGGCTGTTAGTGTAGCTGGGTTTAAAAAAGGTTTGAACAAGTTCCTGGAGGAAAGGTCCATAAACCATTATTAAGAAGGGACTCAGGATATCAATGCTTGACCCAGTACAAGCATTGTGGAACCTATGTCTTTTGGGGAAACTGCTAGGTACATATGACCTAGATTGGCCACTGCTGGAAACAGGATACTGGGCTTGATGGACCTTGGTCTGACCCAGTATGGCATATCGTATGTTCTTATGTTTTTAATTGCTTGGCTCTCTATTGGATTAGGAGGTTGTGTGATTTGTTCCGTCTCCATTTCTTTCCAGTCTTCTGAGTGTGCGCTTTTGAATTCTGATTTCATTTGAGTACCATGGGGCATTGGATCTTTTGCGTGTTTGTGGTTCTGTGTTCACTGGGGCAGATGCTGCGTTAGATATTATGGGTTTCAGTTCACACTGACCTCAGGGAAGAAGAGTTTTAAAACCAAGGAGAATAGAACAAATTGTAATATTTTATTTAAAAATGTTGAAAAATAAAATAATTTGTCGCTTTCAAAAAACACCCCCATTTGAATAAAGCAGCAGAAGGGGGTGCACGTCTTTTGATGACTGAAGTCCTCTTATTAAGTAATAAGGTCTTCGGTTCGGTCTGTATTTATACTTCCTGACCACATTTCAGCAAAACACTTTTGGTGGTTAATGCAATGCAATGTGTGACTCCTTGTGAGCCAGCAGCTCCGGGCTTTCTTGGCAGTGTCACCGGAAGTAGATTGCCAGGCCTTTCTTCCGAGGCAATGGAGGGTTATGTGACTTACCCACAGTCACAATGAGGGCTAGTGGTTATCAAGCCAGTGCTCTAAACACTAGGCTACTCAGAAATATAAAAATAGAACATAAAACACAACAGACAAAAAATCCCTCTCCAAAATAATCCCCCAACATATTACTTTGCGCACACACCAAAGCAAAATAAAATATTTAAAGAAACAAAACCCTCTCCCCATCAATGAAAGAGATGAAGTAAGAATCTAAATATCTACTGTCCTTCCCCCAGCACACACACACGTCTGTCATTTTCCCATAGAAACTTTAGCCACAGAAAAAGAAAGTACTTCTTACTTGCGCCATGATCCTATGAGACATCCAGAGCCCCACACAAATGCTTCCACGCAGCCTGTCCAGCTTATATTTTGTTTGTTTTTTTTCTCAGAAATTACCATGTCTAAGCTCACAAGCATCTTTTTTTTGTTGTATACCTTTGAACATACTATTAAAATAATATGATGAAATATAGTTGAAATATTTCTGATTATTTCTCAAGATATTGTACACAACATACCTAAAATGCAAGGGTGCCAATAATGTTGGCACAGGCACAGGGCAGCACCTAAGTTTCCAGTTTATTTATAAGTGCTAGGGGAATCCCTGGAAAAACTCCCAGCACCTGTTATCTTCCTGCTTATTTCATTTTTAGCTGTGTCTTTCATCTTCCTGTTGACAGGGAGTCGCTTTAGCTCTGCTCACTATAATAAGGCAATGCGGTGTCTCGATTGCCCTAGTATCCGTCATGCGCTGGGGGATGGGAGTTGCTCTTGTGCTCTCGCTGCTGCTGCGAACTGCCTCTCTCTCACACGCTCTGCAGGTAAGGTACATGCCTCCGAATCTTCTCTACAGTAGTAGCTTTCAGGATTTACTGCTTGCTTTAGGGCAGTATAGAAACAATGAGTGTACACATTGCTGGATTACACTCAGAACTGGACCAACCATTAGGTAAACTAGGCAGTTGCCTAGGACAGTTGCTTCTCGGGGGGGGGGGGGGGATTTAGTGCTTGCTTTAAGGCAGTATAGAAACAATGAGTGTACACATTGCTGGATTACACTCAGAACCGGCCCAACCATTAGGTAAACTAGGCGGTTGCCTAGGACAGTTGCTTCTTGGGGGGGGGGGGGGGTTTTAGTGCTTGCTTTAGGGCATTTTAGAAACAATTAGTTTACACATTGCTGGATTACACACAGAGCCGGCCCAACCATTAGGCGAACTAGGCGGTTGCCTAGGACAGTTGCTTCTGTGTGGGGGGGGGGGGGGTTAGTGCTTGCTTTAAGGCAATATGGAAACAATGAGTGTACACATTGCTGGACTACACTCAGAACTGGCCCAACCATTAGGTGAACTAGGCGGTTGCCTAGGACAGTTGCTTCTCGGGGGGGGGGGGGGGATTTAGTGCTTGCTTTAAGGCAGTATAGAAACATTGAGTGTACACATTGCTGGATTACACTCAGAGCCGGCCCAACCATTAGATAAACTAGGTGGTTGCCTAGGACAGTTGCTTCTCTGGGGGGGGGGGGGGGATTTAGTGCTTGCTTTAGGGCACTATAGAAACATTGAGTGTACACATTGCTGGATTACACTCAGAGCCGGCCCAACCATTAGGTAAACTAGGCGGTTGCCTAGGACAGTTGCTTCTCGGGGGGGGGGGGGATTTTTTGCTTGGTTTAAGGCAGGATAGAAACAATGAGTGTACACATTGCTGGATTACACTCAGAACCGGCCCAACCATTAGGTAAACTAGGCGGTTGCCTAGGACAGTTGCTTCTCGGGGGGGGGGGGGGATTTAGTGCTTGCTTTAAGGCAGTATATAAAAAATGAGAGTACACATTGCTGGATTACACTCAGAGCCGGCCCAACCATTAGGTAAACTAGGCGACTGCCTAGGAAAGTTGCTTCTCGGGGGGGGTGGGGAGGCTTTAGTGCTTGCTTTAAGGCAGGATAGAAATAATGAGAGTACACATTGCTGGATTACACTCAGAGCCGGCCCAACCATTAGGTGAACTAGGCGGTTGCCTAGGACAGTTGCTTCTTGGGGGGGGGGGGGATTTAGTGCTTGCTTTAGGGCAGTATAGAAACATTGAGTGTACACATTGCTGGATTACACTCAGAGCCGGCCCAACCATTAGGTGAACTAGGCGGTTGCCTAGGACAGTTGCTTCTTGGGGGGGGGGATTTAGTGCTTGCTTTAGGGCAGTATAGAAACAATGAGTGTACACATTGCTGGATTACACTCAGAACCCGCCCAACCATTAGGTAAACTAGGCGGCTGCCTAGGACAGTTGCTTCTCGGGGGGTGGGGGGGGATTTAGTGCTTGCTTTAAGGCAGTATAGAAACAATGAGTGTACACATTGCTGGATTACACTCAGAGCCGGCCCAACCATTAGGTAAACTAGGCGGTTGCCTAGGACAGCAGCTTCTGGGGGGGGGGGGGGTTGCTGCAAAGAGCAGGGCATTCAAAGCTAAACAATAGATGTTGACATCCTGGGGGGCATAAAGCTTACAGTGTGTCTAAGGCACCAATACCTTGAAATAACTCTAGGGCTGGAGCTATTTACAGTGTATCTAACCCCCTTTTGCATGTTCAGCAGGATTCAATCCTTCCCCCCCACACACACATATACCCTGTACTGTGTAATTAATGACTTTTGTAGTACACTTACTCCTATCCTCCACAATTGCTTTGGTTCTCAGCTTCCCTTTTGCAAATGTTAGAGAAACAAAGGAGATGCCATAATGGGTCAGACCAAGGGACCATCAAGCCCAATATCCTGTTTCCAACAGCGGCCATTCCAGGTCCCAGGTACCTGCTGGGTTCCAAATGTAGACACATTCCATGCTGCTGGTAAGCAGTGGATTTCCCCAGTCCTTTTTAATAATAGCTTATGGACTTTTCCTCCAGGAACTTGTCCAGATTTTTTTTATCCCAGCTACACTAACAGCTTTTACTACATCCTCCACAAGGGCAAATTTAAGGTCTTGGCTCTTATAGGCACAAAATTTAGAAGCACCTGTTTTGACTGGGAGTAGAGGCAGAATCTGTGCTTTGATTCAAAAAAGAGAGAGGGGTAACCTATACAGAGCAGCAGGTACAACTCTAAAAAACAATGATAGAGAAACCCAAGCTATATGGTCCCTTGAAACTGAAAGAAAATTAAAGTAATGTTGTGGGGGAGATGGGGTTACACGGGAGGGAGGGGTGCGTTTGTGTAAAGAAGAAAGGACTCCATTTCTTCTTTGTACTGCCTCGGTGTTGCAAGGCACAAATAGCCTGGCAGGAGCTACTGACTTCAAAATGCCTTCTAAAGCTTGGCGCTGAAGGCAAGTGTCTCTGTTGCCTATGCATAAATCCAGGCCTGATCTTCCGGTAACAAATTCCAGAGCCCTGCTTTCTGTCCCTCAGTGTACGCACTAAGTGTATTCCTCAGATCTGGCCCCAGTCCCTCTAGCTCCTCAGCTGCAGTCTTCTAACAGGAGAGTAATCCAGCGTCCTTTGCCTGGGGCTTGGGGACACCCTGCTGGGGTAAAGCTAAGGATAAGACACATGACGTGGAAGCCTAAGCACCGATGTTTAGTCTATTTTATAAGGGCACATAGGCATCTGTGTGTCTTAATACTAGCAGCAAATTGGCATGACCAGTGGCTAGGCTGAAGGATGTTTACCTCTGCTTGAGAACAGGCACAGATATTAGCATATAAATTATGGGGGCATTTCATAAAATGTGCGTGTAAATGGCAACTCTGCCCACATTGCACCAGGACACACATACACACAGTTCTCAGAAAAGCACACACAATAGTTCAGTTGTGTAGCCCTAGGAGACGTTATAAACCATGAAAAATCTTACATCCAGTTACCGCTGCTGGTACTAGGCGTACCCAGTGCTGCACATAAACACAGGGGACACAGCTCCTGCCATTTCTTTAACCTTTTCCCCTCAACAAAATCATAAAAAAATGCAGATACCTCAGGCTTGTGGAAAAGAAAAGACGTGGACACGAGATCCTCACTAACATTGATGGCAGAAGAACAAACTAACCTTTTACTCCTCCTCAGACCTGGCATTAAAGCCCCTTCAAAGAACTTTGGGTCCATATTCAAAAGGGTTTATCTGGTTTGCAAGACCTGCTACATGGTTAAACCCTGCTCAGCCCAATGTTCAGTTTGTACTGCTGAATATCCCCACAGACCACCCTGAAAACATCCGGTTAGTTTTGGGGTGATCTGTGGATGCAGCTGGGACCGTCCTGCCAATATTCAGCTGCTAACCCGATAGGCAAACAGTTTAATGTTAGGAAAGATCCGATGGTTGTTCTAACTTCAAGCATTTGTGCTATCCAGTCAGCAACTGAATACTGCCGCAAACCGGAGCCGGCAGTGAAACTGGCTATTCCGTGCTGGACGCCACATACACTCCGACACTGAATATTCACTTTCATTTTTGGCATTTTAGCAGCCCTGATCACCACAATCTGAATATCGAACCCCTTGTGCTCAGTCTTTGGGTTCTTTGCATCCGGGTTTAATAGCGAATATCTTCATTAGCATGTTATTTAAATGAGCTGTGTGTTGATGTCAGCGTAAGTGCTTGTGCACATTTAGCTCCTGTGTAAAATGTATTTTTGCACTGGGCAGGAGAAGTAGTGCAGAAAATTGTGCACAGAAACTGTGCTAAACTCTGTGCAAAGCGCCACACCCTTATTGCCTCGGCCCCTCAGCGGCACCCCTTCACACACACACACTCTGACACTCATGCACATGCTTCTGGTAGTGTGTCGGTGCTCTGGTTTATTGTGGATGCTGCTCTCCTAGGCTGCTGAGCTTGTTGTTTGCTTTGGTCCCTATGAGTCTGGGAGTCCACTCTTCACTCTCTCTCTCTCTTTTTCCTACTGTGTGGCAAAGCAGAGGTTGGACTTCAGGGGGTAACTCTGCCACTTTCAGATTTGACTCTTTGGGATTTCTGGCTTCCAGGTCAGGACCAGTTTAACTGGGAGGTTGTTGGCTCCTTGGAGCCACTCAGTCCACACCTCACCACTTCCAGTAATTTAGACCAGACCACGTTTTGTTCTGAACCAAAAGTTCACTGAAGGTCTTTATGGGTCAAAACAAAAGTAGGAAGTGACAGAATACAAAAATAGAACAACCACAAACAGCTTCCTTCTGCTAGGAAGTTCCATGAGTCGGGTAATTAGCTCCTTCATCCCATGGACACCTTCTGGGGCTGGATCACAGGCACTGCACCTAGCCCCGTCCCTCTCCCCCGCCATCTTACCACCTTCATATCCAGCCGGCTGCCCGCCCTTGCCCTGCTGCCGCCACTGTTTGTCTTCTGGGAGGTGACAGCAGTGAAACAGAACTCATTTCCACTTAAAAAAAAAACCATACGGATCCTTCAATGCCGTGCTTCTATGCAGTTCTGGTCTCTGATGTAAGTCGCGTCAGAGGAGGGAGGGGCCAGGCCAGCCATTCAAACGCAGGTCTTTGCAACTCTGCGTTTCAATGGCTGGCCTCGTCCCTCCCTCCTCTGACGCAACCTACATCAGAGAAGTGAGGGAGGGACCAGAACTGCATACAAGCACAGAGTTGAAGGATCTGTGTGTGGGGTTTTTATTTTAAATTGGAAGTCAGATCTGTTTCGCTGCTGCCGGTGCCGTCGCCACTGAGAAAACAAAATGTGGCGGCAGCAGGACAACAGCAGGCAGCATGAGGCGGGGTGGGGGAGCCAAGGCCGGCAGCCCGAAATGCGCCCCTAAGATTTTGCACCCTGTGGTACAGTGCTGGGGTACATGGCTAGGTACAGTGCTGACTGCAGTCCTGTGGAACCTGGATACAGGGTCACCCAATGTATCCTCCTCTTCCCTGACACACTTTCCTTCTGGATATCAAGCAGGGCTCAGTGGCTGACTTACTCCTTCTTTGAGGTGTATATTGCTGCCCCTGTGCTACAGTCAGAGCCGGCCCGTCCATTGTGCAAGAATGTTGTTTGCACAGGGCCCCACACTTCAGGGGGCCCAGCACAAACTTCATTTTTGCAAAAATTGACAGCTTCAGAGGAAACCCGGGAAGCCCATGCGAGGTCCCAGCTCCCTCTGCACAGCCACCAACGTGAAGAGTGTTTTCGCTTACGCTGGCGGCTGTTTCTGTGACACATGTGAGTGCCGGGAAATGTCCTTTAACCTTTCCCAGCATTCAGCGTGCTTCAAAGAAACAGCCACCAGCTTGAGGGAAAACACTTTTCACGCTGGCGGCTGTGCAGAGGGAGTCAGGGCCTCACACAGGCTTCCCCGACTCCCTCTGAAGCTCTTTAGATGGCCGCAGAGCTCTTCGGCAGAGGGGTGGGGTCTAGCATAGCACTGGAAATGGGCTGATGTGGGGGCATGGGAGAATGGGACTAGAAGGGAGCGGATGCTGGGTGGATCTAGAACTAGAAGGAGCTGATTTTGGGGGAGGACTAGAAGGGATGGGGAATGAGAATGGAGAGGGGAAAAGATATTTTGTGTGGGAGGGAAGAAAAGTCTACGATGGGCCGGGTATTGGGATAGTAAGTGGGGATTGAGAATGGAAGGGTGAAATTTGAGTGGATGATAAAGGAATAAGGAAAGAAATGGGGGACAGAGCAAAAGGGGAAACAATCAGTATGTTAAAGCAGATAGAGAGAATGGAAAAAATCTAGAAGACAGAAGAAAGGAAAAATGGACTGCCAAAAATGGAGAGTTAGCAGAAGACACAAAGAAACCAGAAGAAAGTGACTGGAGCAATTGCAACTGAAAAATAAAATGCCCAAACAAAAGGTAGAAAATACTTTTTTATTTTGAATTTATTAACTGGAATATGTCATGTCGGGGAATGTGTATCGCTAACATCTTTGCGTTTTTGTGTAGCACAAGAGGAAATTAATTTATAGTTTTATTTCTCCAGAGTTGTTGTACATTTCATGTTTGCCTTTTTGGGTTCCCAATTTAATTATTATCTTCCTTCTTCTAAACTGTGATCCCTTGTTCTTTGTTTGGTGACGGTCTATGTTCTGCATGTGGAAACCGAGCTGAGGTATTCTGTTTATGTAGTTTCTATTTGACATTGCCACTTGTTCTCTTTCCTCAGTAGGAGATGAATTGGTATTCTCTGAGATGTATTGGTTTAATATTTGCAATGTTGCCTTTTGATAGGTAGGGTTTGGTGCTTTGTGAGTCCTGGTAGTAGATATGGTGGGTTTGCTATGGGTTCTAAATAGGCAGGGTTTGTAGTACTTCCTAATAGGCCTGGTGGTTGGCACTGGAGTATAGTAATGTAGAAATCTGTTAGTCTTTCTTTATCCAGACACTCATTAAAAGGCATGTTTACTTTATGCAAATGAGGCCCCTCAATAAATCTCCGTACATGGCTCCGCACAGCCCTTGGACCACCCCTGGGTACAGTGACTTATCCACCAAAGACTGGGTATTTCTAGCAGTTCAAATGTCCCTGCTAGTGAAGTCTCTTTGTCCCATTATCTCATTAGTGCAGAGAATCCTGGAATGTAACAGGCATTAAAAGGTCACACGCAATACTTCAGGAGAGACACTGGAGGTCTCTGCCATCTATGCAAGTTGAAACCGTAGGGCAAAAATGCAATGTGTGCCTTCGAGTCACAATAATTTTGGATGGTGTTTTTAACCAAAAATCCTGTTCACCATCTCTACCCTTCAGCGGCGGTGCAAGGATGTGAGGCACCTTAGACAAAGCTCATTCCGGGTGCCCTGCTCTGCTCCCATCCCACTTCTATTGTTGCCGCTGCAGTGCTGTTCCTGTTTGCATGGGGGTGGACGTTTGCATCGGAGGAGGCAGAAGCAGGAACAGCACTGCAGTACTGAAGGTTTAGGGAAGCACTGTGGCACTACCCCTAATTCTGTTACCCTGCGCCATCTCCCACTTGTCTGTCTACCCCTCCTCATCACTGTGAACCTCTCTGCATATCTTGCACCCATCTCTCTGCCCTTTGCCCCTCTCCCGCCCATTTCTCTAATCATCACCATGCCACTCCCTGCCCCATCTCTACCCCAAGTCCTGAGCAATCTGTGGCCATATTTAAGGCTTACTTAGGGATCCATCTCTTTGTGAAACCCCTGACTTCCTGATCTTGGTGTTGTAGAAATGTTAGTAGTTGTTTACTCCCTACATCGCACGCTCTTTTTCTGAGGTTCACTTATAATAAAGCTGTTGATCTCATCGTCCAGTCTCCTGTGAATGGAAACCAGATACATGGGAGACTCTTGGCGTTTTGCATAAATAAAACATGCCCCTTCTCTTAGCATGGAAGAGTTCCTCCTGGAATTGGCAGCAGTAGAACATCCAAGAGATAAAATACATTTCAGCAGCGCTCTCAAGTAGCAAAGAAAACAAAAGCAGAATCAAAGCCCTCAGCCTGCCTATAGGCGCATATCACTGTTTTATATAAGAAGACATCCAAGATCCCCAATTGTTTCCTGGCATATAGCATCCACCTTTCCCATGCCTAGCCACAATCAGGGCTGGCCCAACCACTAGGCAAACAAGGAGGATGCCTAGGACAGCAGCTTCTGAGGGGGGCAACAAAGAGTAGCTACAATCAAAGCAAAGTTATGGGTTCTGACAACCACATAAACTCAGTCATCAGTGCAACGTTTTACATGCAGAATGGACAATATGCAGATAGTCTGTTTACCCTTGTAAGTGGCTTTTGGAAATCTCCCTCAATTTGTATATATTCACAAAATAAAGTTTAATATTTAAAAGTGTGATGTCTAAATATGCATATTTATAGGATTGTTCTTGGAGGGATGGTGTTGAGATGATTACAATTAAGTTTAATCATCAAAATCTTGAGGTGAGGGGGCAGTAGGAATCTAAAAGCTAATTGCAAGGGTGCGCAAAGCTGAAGTATTGCTTAGGACACCTAATACTCTTGCACCAGTCCTGGCCACCATGCAAGTGTGGCCACTGTTGAAACATCTGGTTTCATAGGTCTTCCGTGTTTCCTGTAGTGCTTCTAGTTATTACAGAGTTTGCAAGCTGCAAGGGTATTGGGTGAAAATATTTTTTCACTCAACACGTAATCAAACTCTGGAATTTGTTACTAGAGGATGTAGTAAAAGGTATTAGTGTAGCTGGGTTTAAAAAAGGTTTGGACAAGTTCCTGGAGGAAAGGACCATAAAGCATTATTAAAGGTGGGCTAGGTGGCCCAGGTGGGGGCGGTAGCGGCACACATGACCGGCCATGCTGCCCCCCAGCTACCAGCAATTCCATCTCGGGAGGGGTAGGTGGGCAGTGGCCGCTTTTAGAAATGCTGCTGCCCCCTCCCGAGATAGAATCTGTGGTGGCAGTTTGGGGGAGGGGCGGCGGCGGCAGCAGCTGGGAAGGGGGTTGGTGCGGCCGGGGTTTCTGCATATGGTGGCAGAAACCTTTGGCCAGCCCTGCTGCCAGGTACTTGTGACCTCTATTGGAAACAGGATACCGGGCTTGATGGACCTTTGTATGACCCAATGCGGCATCTCTTATGCTCTTAAGAAGCCCCTCCCTCCTCCCCCCTGAAATTCTGATAATTCCCACAACAGTCTTGTACAAATGCAAAACTGGACATCGTACTTGTAAATATGATGTGTGTGTGCTGCTGTCCCTGTTGATGGCTCTTTAGGATCTGTTCTTTTGCTTTGTTGCTGCTGCTCTTCACCAGCTCCTACCCTAAGTGACTGCGCAGTCTTGCCTAAAGGTTGGGCAGCCCTGGCAAGACAGCGTTTGGTTCTATCCTCCTATAGTACTGAACGGAGACTGGCTCAGGCACTGTCAGGAGAGAAGAGAGAGAGAATAATTCCCCCTGGTACAGTAATTCCCACACCATGAGGTTACTGCATTGGGATATAAAAGTCTTTGTCAGGATAAATAAGAGAATAGGGAACATCATGGACAGAGATTCTCCCACCCTGCAGAAACAAAGTACAGAAGACGACCCCCCCCCCCCCAGTTTATGCACTGTAAAATGCACATCAACAGACTGTGAGAGCACGAGTGAAAAAGGGCCAAGAAGCTGCCGTTCTCCTCTGAAAGATGCTGTGAATTTTCTTAGCACTTTATCTTTTCTTTTTCTTTTCAAATGTGTTAATGTGTGAAAATCCTAAATCATTCTTATAACTCATGAGTTACCTTCTGAAGTCTAAAGGAGAGATTTGGGTACATTTGGAACCTATATAAGCTGCTAAGCACAGGAGCGCCCTCCATTCCCTGCTGTCTCCCATATGCCTCTACTGCTACGGGTTCATGCAAGAGAAGAGTATAGGTAGCCCTGAGTCTGCTTCACTCTTCCTTTCTTGTCTCCACAGAGCATGGAGAAGGTCGTCTGGCAGTCTCTGAGTTTATCTGCTTTCCCAGAGGACCTGGCACCTGGAGTGACGACACTTGATCTATCGCACAATTTCATACGAAGTCTAAGCGAAAGCTCCACATGCAAATTACTTAGCTTGCAACACCTCAGTCTGAGCAACAACAGGCTGGAGAGCATAAAGAGTGGAGCCCTGAGGACTCTGCCCCAGCTTCAGTCTCTTATTCTTGCTTCCAACCAATTACAGAAAAATTATTTAAGCAATGCAAAAGCCCTGGCATCATTACCAAGGTTAAAGTTCCTTGATCTTTCAGCAAATAGCTTGGACAGTGATATGGTATGCTGCTACTTAGTGAATATTACCTCTTTGGAAAAGCTGGACCTCTCTAGGAACAAGATGACCAAGGTGTCAGCTGGTATGTTCCATGGGACACTCAGGCTAGTGGAGATCAATCTAACCAGCAATTATATTATGGCAATAGAAGAGGGAGCCTTTGAGGCCCTGGTAAATCTCCGTGTGTTGAATCTTGCCATGAATTCACTTCATTGTATCTCAAGCTTTAACCTCATTCATCTGCACGTTTTAAACCTCAGTTGCAATGCCCTGGAGTACTTCATTACGAAGGAGAATGATGACCCTCACCAGCTACAAGTTCTCGATCTGAGTCATAATCAACTCTTCTATTTTCCACTGCTCCCCAAAGTGCATCACATCCAGTACCTGAATCTATCCAGTAATGCCATGACTGCCCTGGCCCCCAGTTCAGCAAATGCATTAGAGGTCTTAAAGACTGCAGCCTGGTATGAGGGAATCTCAAAGTTTGATTTGTCTACAGCCATTTATAAGAGAACTGCAGGTTTGGAAAAAGTCATCCACTTGGATTTGAGTAATAATCAGTTGCTTTCCTTTCCTGTTCACTTCCTTTCCAGCCTGTGTTCTCTACAGCACCTCAGTATGGCTATGAATTGTCTCCGGGATCTAACACTGAAACAGGTTAGTAATAACTTGTCATCCAGTGATAAGGACATGAGCAACTCAAGAGAGAGGCCTGACCTAATCGTCAAATCTCTGAAGATTCTGGAGCTGCAAAGAAACTCCATCCAGGTCTTACCACGGTGGCTGTTCAATATTATGCCCAAACTAGAACGAATAGACCTTAGCCACAATACCATTGAACCATGTAGATGGCAATCTACTAATGACGTCAAGACCTCAGTAAGTCTAGATCCAACTAATAGGGAGGTTTGTATGACCTTCTCTACCATCCCAAACCTAAAGGAACTGAGCTTACGTGGCAATGGCATAACTAGGCTGTCTCCCTACATGTTCAACCAGACCCCACTCATTTCCCTGGATCTCTCTGCCAATAAAGATCTGCACATGCCAGGAAGAGCTATGATTGGCTTAGAACTCACCCTTCAAAAGCTCTCACTGCGAGAAAACCAGATGGCATCCTCAGACATGGCCTTCCCTTGCCTAAAGACACTGAGAGCACTGGACTTATCTGACAACAAGCTAAACCTCCTACCATCCAGTCTGGACTGTTCCCCACTTGAGAATTTGGATTTAAGGAATAATTCCCTAGAAATGTTAGAGAAGAGCATTCTTGCAAGATGGGCCGGAAGCCTTCAAACCCTCTTCATTAGTGGTAACTTCCTGAGCTGCTGTGCTCTGCATTGGCTGCAGTCCCTCCAGTTTAACAAAGTAAATATTCCAGACCTGGCCGAAGCTCAGTGTCTGTACCACAGTAAAGACTGGAGTGGCCTGGCTAACATAACCAGTGATCATAGTTACATGTGTTCTGAGCTGGGCACCAGTAGCTACTCCGATATACTGGCCTTGGGTGCAAGTGTCCTTCTCTTCACTGTCTGCTGTGGGATGTATTTTTCTCTAAAAAAAGGGGGCACATGTACAGATCCAGTAGGATTCCATTGTTCTAGGGGGTCATCCAGGTCTAGAGAGACTCTGAGTATCATATAGGTTTGTAAGAAGAGTTAATGCAGCTCCTAAAATATAATATGGCCATCACCAATCAACTGAAGATATCTCACAGAGCTAGCAAACGAGAAAGGGAAGGCACATGCCTGACTAACTTTTCCCAACGTAGTTACTAATGTATCTCAAGGGCTGTACAATACTCTCAAAGGGCACAGCACCTTTGGTTATAAAAAGTTCTTAAATTGTGATTCTGGCCACATGGTTCAGTTGGTATCACCCTAAGCTGATTCAACCTGGTGGCGTTCAGGTGCTATAGAGAGGATGGGAGGGAGTGTGTGAGGTGCTACAGGTGAGAATAAGAAGGGGTGTAGATGCTATGGAGGGGCAGACTATGGGCATGATGGGAGGGACTGGGGACCCCATGTGCGAGTGCTGCAAGAGAAATGAGGAAGGAGAGAGGGATTGGCAACATGAGAAGTTTTAAAAGGAGTTTGAAAGCCATGGGGAGGATGAGAGGTGTCTATTTGGGCGCCATGGGGAGGGAGCATGGCTGCTGTAGAGAGGATGAAGAACGGATGAGCAGAAAGAGAATAGGTGCAGGGCACGTGAGCATTTCAGGAAAGATGGGAGGGGCAAATGGGGAATGGCCCAACCATTACAAAAACTAGGCGGTTGCCTAGGAGAACAGTTTCTAGGGGAGGGGGAAGTGAAGAGCAGGGCATTCAAAGCTAGACAATAGATTTTGACAGCCGGGGGGGGAGAGCATAAGGCTTAAGGTTTGCTTAGGACGTCAACACCTCGAACGAATTCTGGGGCTGGTCCTGGGCGGAGGATGTACGGAAAGGAGTGTGAGTAGCTGGGGTGTAGGGATGATAGAGAGTGTGTACAGTTAGCCACAGCAATGCATTAAGGTTTGCTTGTACTATTACAGCACTGTGCCACACCTCTGTGCAGGGATGGAGAGAGGACCAAGGAGCCAGAGGCTTTAATAGCATCACCTTAAATCTCCCCTGAAAGCTGGAGGCTGTATGCTTGGGCCTGCTGGGCAAAGGTCCAGTGTCTTGTGCAAAGTTGTCTTTTATTTCTGCTTTATTTATAAAATGATAAAACTATGGAAAATACATAATAGCTATTTATTTTTCATTTGATTTTGCAGACAAAATAATGGATCAAACTTTGGAATAATAGACCCAGTTATTGAATAAACACTTTGGGGATCATTCCGAGACGCGAATAGCAGAGATGGACGTCCATCCCCGCTATTCGGCCCCTCTTCTGACCCCGACTAACTTATGGGGAGGTTAGACGGGGGCAGGAAAGGGGCAGTGCGGGGGCAGAGTTAGGGCCGGATGTTCAGGGCTGATTCCAATGTCGGCCCTGTACATCCAGGGCAGGCTGACTGAATGGGAAACTTATTCCACCTCTGAGGTGGAATAAGTTCTCCTAGATAGATGGTTCTGGCAGGCCTGGGGTGCATCAAAGGAGGGAGGGGGCCCAGGAGATTCCCCACAGCCCAACCTTGGCATTGGGAGGCCAGAATGGGGGTTGGACTCTGGGGAATGCAAAACGTGGTCGTTGGCCAGGGATTGCGACTCCAGTGCTATGGCAACTGGACCCCTTGGTGCCGTGGGTCCATTCAGGAGCCCTGACTGAGTTAGCCAGGTGGAGGCCTGAACATGCAGGCCGACTGGGATCGGGGTCCCAGCCTGCACGTACAGGCCTGGATGTGATTCTGATCCCACGGGGCTAGACGTGCCCTGCGGAATCAGAATCCCATCTATCTCTGTGCGTCTGGTTCCGACTGGGTGCACAGAGGGCCGGGATGTCCAGGCTGTCTACCTCAGTCCTGCCCTGTGGCCCCCTGATATTGCATTACTAACACGTCCCCCTCCCTCCCACAGAGAGTTCTGCCAGTGCACCTCGCTCCTGTCCTGTAGTGCCTCCTGCTGTTCTAGTGCTGTGAGGATGCTGCGGACAGAAGCACAGTGCACAGAGGTCCAGGTGTGGGAAGCCTGCTGTAAACTAGAGCAAATATGGAGAGTCTGTGAGCATAGCTACCCGCTCTAGGGGGGCCATTTGCCTTAAGTTTAGCCCCTCCCGTGTTGTTATGAAAAGTTGGTTTCTATGCTTGAGAGTGGGGAAAACTCATCTCTTTGAGGCACTTTTGGATCCTGATCCGCTTCGTCTCCAATGTGTTTCCTTCCCATTCGCCTAGATGTGTCCTTGTCCTCAGCTGTTGTGTTGTCTGTCTTGACTAGACTGTAAGCTCTGATGAGCAGGGACCGTCTATTACATGTGTCTCTACAGCGCTGCTTACATGGGAGACAACACCCTGAAAGAAGAAAGTATGGAAGGAAACTGCAAGGAACCTTCATTTTCTGAATTGTTTAACAACAACAGACCCAGCAGAGTTAGATTCCACTATATGGGGTCACTGCAGCCCCTCCTGAGAAGACTGATGTTGGGGGAGGATTAGAATGGGATGGAGCTGGGAGAGTGAAATGGAGAGGGGAAAAATATTTTGTGTGGGAGGGATGAAAAATCTACAATTCGCCGGGTATTGGGAGAGTAAGTGGGGATTGAGGATGGAGGGGTAAAATTTGGGTGGATGAAATAGGAATGAGGAAAGACCAAAAGGAGAAAGATTAGTATGTTAAAGCAGATGTAGAGAGAGAATAGAAAAAAACTAGAAGAGAGAAGAAAGGACAAATGGACAGCAGACGATGGAGAGTTAGCAGAAGACACGAAAAAACTAGAAGAAAGTGGCTGGAGCAATTGTAACTGAAAAAAAATGCACAAAAGGTAGAAAAATATCTCTTTATTTTGAATTTATTAACTGGAATATGTCAGCTCTGGGAAATATGCATCATTAACGTCTGCAAGTACAAGAGGAAATTAATTTATAGTTTTATTTCTACATTGTTGTTGTACATTCCAAGTTTGGCTTTTGGGGTTCCCAGTTTAATTGTTGTCTTCCTATTTCTAAATTGTGATTCCTTGTTCTTTGTTTGGTGATGGTCTATGTTCTGCATGTGTAACTGAGCTGAGGTATTCTGTTTATGTAATTCCTATTTGACATTGCCACTTGTTCTCTTTCCCCAGTAGGTCATGTATTGTTATTCTCTGAAATGTATTGGTTTAATATTTGCAGTGTTTCCTTTTGATAGTTAGGGTATGGTGCTTTGTGAGTCCTGGTAGTGCTGTTAGGATACGGCGGGTTTGCTATGGGTTCTAAATGGGCAGTGTCTGTAGTAGTTCCTAATGTGTCTGGCGGTTGGCACTGGATTATAGTAATGTGGAAATCTTTTAGTCTTTCTTTATCCATACATTCATTAAGAGGCATGTTTACTAAATGTTAGTGTATGGTAACATTATGCAAATATTTATGCAAATGAGGCCCCGCACCGAGTCTCCATACATGGCCCCGCACCCCCTTGGGCCGCCCCTGCTTATAACCCATCAAATGCCTGTATATGAAAACAAAAGAAATGTAAAAACTGTAAACCTGATCTATGTAAAACCTGTATATAGTTACATATGTAAATAGTTGTGTGTACTGCTCCACTCTTGACATTGTTCTATGTAACTTGTTTGTTTATTGTAAACTGCCCTTGATCTTCGGAAGGGGCAGTATAGAAAACCGTTGGAAATAAAATAAATAAAAATGCGGGTTTAACTTTCAGCGCCGGCGACTAGCCACATTAGCTGCACTAGCTGCAAGCGCCAAATATCCCCCTAGTATCTTTAGTTACCTTGAGGCTTGAATTCATAGTTGGGAGTTTTTGCACCTTCTTGGATGGCTGTTTGGAGGCTATAAGCTGAAGTTTAATTGTTTGTGTTAAATATAGTATTGTAGTCAAAGAACCCTTAATCATGATGGACACTCATAAGCACATTTACCCTTCCCCAGCACATCAATCAGGATATTTAAAAAATAATAGACCCTCTCTTGCGAGCAGTGTAGCAGGCAGGAATGTTCACTTCGGGGGAGGGGGCTGTTCTGCACAAAAAGAGGGCCTGGCTTGATCAGTTTAGTTTAGCCCAGTGGCTTATACTGTATAAACAATGTGAATTAGAGAAATAAATTGTCATTTGCATCTATGTAAATATATTTGTATATGCAAATTCAGTGTGACGTTTCATCTTTGGTTTTGTCCTTTTGAGATAGTCTGAGTTGGCCAAACCAATATCAAAGTTGCTGCCCCTCTACTGTCTGGAGTACTGCAGGGGATCCGCCAGGTTTGCCTTCAGCAACAGTAAGAGCCCCGCAATAAGCTCAGAGCACAGCTGCCAAGACCTTAGTGAAGAAATTCAGGGATGACATTTCTCCATGTTTCCATCTGTTGCACTGGGCACCCATAGAATATTGTAACCAAGAGGCCAGGGTTCGAGCCCCACTAGCACTACTCGTAGTCTTGGCAAATCACTTTTCCCTCCGTTGCCTCGGAAGAAAGGCCTGGCAATCTACTTCCAGTCACATTGCCAGGAAAGCATAGGAGCTGCTGGGTCGCACACTGCATTTTTATTTTAAAATAATGCTGATTACTGTTACATTGAAAGAATGATTGCGTAACCTTCGCATCGCTGAGACTGAAGATGCAGCAGACTATACATCAGAGAGCTTTCTCCTTGCTAGCTTCTCGCCTGATGTCTTGAGAGCTTCTGATGAAATCCAGGAATATGGGACCCAAATTCCAGCGGCGGCGGCGGCAGCACAAATGCAGCAGCTAGCCATATCCGCTAATCCCAGATATTCAATGCCTCAGCCATATCCCACCATCAGTATGGAGCAAAGTCAGTGACATTCAGCCAGGGCCTGGTTAGATCCATTGCTGAAATCAGGACAGTCTTTTCTGTGCCCAACTTTCACCACCGAGGGATAACCAAGCGTCAGCTGAATAGTGAAGAGTGGCTACTAAAATGGGGTTTGTTCAGTGAAGGGGCTGCTTTGACATGTTATGCAGGGCCCGAGGAAGCTGCCCCCTTTGTCCATAGGTAAAAGTGGCCCTGACCCTATGAGACTGAAAAAAGAAATGGACAAAACTGTGTGTGGGGAGGTTGCTATAGTGGTCCGAGCATGGAAGAGGCAGGGGGTTAGGATGGTGCAGGAATGGAAGAGGCAGGGGGTTAGGATGGTGCAGGAATGGAAGAGGCAGGGGATTAGGATGTGCAGGAATAGAAGAGGCAGGGGGTTAGGATGCTGCAGGAATGGAAGAGGCAGGGGATTAGGATGTGCAGGAATGAAAGAGGCAGGGGGTTAGGATGGTGCAGGAATGGAAGAGGCAGGGGGTTAGGATGGTGCAGGAATGGAAGAGGCAGGGGATTAGGATGGTTCAGGAATGGAAGAGGCAGGGGATTAAGATGGTGCAGGAATGGAAGAGGCAGGGGATTAGGATGCTGCAGGAATGGAAGAGGCAGGGGATTAAGATGGTGCAGGAATGGAAGAGGCAGGGATTAGGATGCTGCAGGATTGGAAGAGGCAGAGGGTTAGGATGGTGCAGGAATGGAAGAGGCAGGGATTAGGATGGTGCAGGAATGGAAGAGGCAGGGAATTAGGATGCTGCAGGAATGGAAGAGGCAGGGGATTAGGATTTGCAGGAATGGAAGAGGCAGTGGATTAGGATGGTGCAGGAATGGAAGAGGCAGGCGGTTAGGATGTGCAGGAATGGAAGAGGAAGGGGATTAGGATGCTGCAGGAATGGAAGAGGCAGGGGATTAGGATGTGCAGGAATGGAAGAGGCAGGGGATTAGGATGTGCAGGAATGGAAGAGGCAGTGGATTAGGATGCTGCAGGAATGGAAGAGGCAGGGGATTAGGATGGTGCAGGAATGGAAGAGGCAGGGGATTAGGATGCTGCAGGAATGGAAGAGGCAGGGATTAGGATGGTGCAGGAATGGAAGAGGCAGGGGATTAGGATGCTGCAGGTATGGAAGAGGCAGGGGGTTAGGATGGTGCAGGAATGGAAGAGGCAGAGGGTTAGGATGGTGCAGGAATGGAAGAGGCAGGGGATTAGGATGCTGCAGGAATGGAAGAGGCAGGGGGTTAGGATGGTGCAGGAATGGAAGAGGCAGGGGATTAGGATGGTGCACGAATGGAAGAGGCAGGGGATTAGGATGTGCAGGAATGGAAGAGGCAGCAGATTAGGATGGTGCAGGAATGGAAGAGGCAGCGGATTAGGATGCTGCAGGAATGGAAGAGGCAGGGGATTAGGATGCTGCAGGAATGGAAGAGGCAGGGGATTAGGATGCTGCAGGAATGGAAGAGGCAGGGGGTTAGGATGTGCAGGAATGGAAGAGGCAGGGGATTAGGATGGTGCAGGAATGGAAGAGGCAGGGGGTTAGGATGGTGCAGGAATGGAAGAGGCAGGGGATTAGGATGCTGCAGGAATGGAAGAGGCAGGGGATTAGGATGTGCAGGAATGGAAGAGGCAGGGGATTAGGATGGTGCAGGAATGGAAGAGGCAGGGGATTAGGATGTGCAGGAATGGAAGAGGCAGGGGGTTATGATGTGCAGTCATGGAAGAGGCAGGGGGTTAGGATGGTGCAGGAATGGAAGAGGCAGAGGTTAGGATGCTGTAGGAATGGAAGAGGCAGGGATTAGGATGGTGCAGGAATGGAAGAGGCAGGGGATTAGGATGCTGCAGGAATGGAAGAGGCAGGGGGTTAGGATGCTGTAGGAATGGAAGAGGCAGGGATTAGGATGGTGCAGGAATGGAAAAGGCAGGGGATTAAGATGCTGCAGGAATGGAAGAGGCAGGGGATTAGGATGCTGCAGGAATGGAAGAGGCAGGGGATTACGATGCTGCAGGAATGGAAGAGGCAGGGGTTTAGGATGCTTCAGGAATGGAAGAGGCAGGGATTAGGATGCTGCAGGAATGGAAGAGGCAGGGGATTAGGATGGTGCAGGAATGGAAGAGGCAGGGGGTTAGGATGGTGCAGGGATGGAAGAGGCAGGGGGTTAGGATGGTGCAGGAATGGAAGAGGCAGGGATTAGGATGGTGCAGGAATGGAAGAGGCAGGGGGTTAGGATGCTGCAGGAATGGAAGAGGCAGGGATTAGGATGGTGCAGGAATGGAAGAGGCAGGGGGTTAGGATGCTGCAGGAATGGAAGAGGCAGGGATTAGGATGGTGCAGGAATGGAAGAGGCAGGGGATTAGGATGTGCAGGAATGGAAGAGGCAGGGGGTTAGGATGCTGCAGGAATGGAAGAGGCAGGGATTAGGATGCTGCAGGAATGGAAGAGGCAGGGATTAGGATGGTGCAGGAATGGAAGAGGCAGGGGGTTAGGATGTGCAGGATTGGAAGAGGCAGGGGGTTAGGATGCTGCAGGAATGGAAGAGGCAGGGATTAGGATGGTGCAGGAATGGAAGAGGCAGGGGGTTAGGATGCTGCAGGAATGGAAGAGGCAGGGGATTAGGATGTGCAGGAATGGAAGAGGCAGGGGGTTAGGATGCTGCAGGAATGGAAGAGGCAGGGATTAGGATGCTGCAGGAATGGAAGAGGCAGGGGATTAGGATGTGCAGGAATGGAAGAGGCAGGGGGTTAGGATGGTGCAGGAATGGAAGAGGCAGGGATTAGGATGGTGCAGGAATGGAAGAGGCAGGCGGTTAGGATGCTGCAGGAATGGAAGAGGCAGGGATTAGGATGGTGCAGGAATGGAAGAGGCAGGGATTAGGATGCTGCAGGAATGGAAGAGGCAGGGGATTAGGATGCTGCAGGAATGGAAGAGGCAGGGGATTAGGATGGTGTAGGAATGAAAGAGGCAGGGATTAGGATGCTGCAGGATTGGAAGAGGCAGGGGGTTAGGATGGTGCAGGAATGGAAGAGGCAGGGGATTAGGATGCTGCAAGAATGGAAGAGGTAGGGGGTTAGGATGCTGCAGGAATGGAAGAGGCAGGGATTAGGATGGTGCAGGAATGGACGGGATTTTATTGAGGGGAGCTGAAATGAATGGAGGGCAGGAGGGAGGGCTACAGCAGTGCAGCAGTGAATAATTTGGGCCAGTGGGGGAGGGTGGGGTGGTCGAGTCTCATGTAGGCTGGAAAGCTGACGGCAAGTGAGAGAACACGAAGAGAGAACTCTGGATTTCTGTGTGAGTCAGAAACTTCCTAAAAGCAACAGATTTTGTTGTCACTGTAACCTACTTCCACCCACCACCTCAGGTGACTGCCTGCATGTGGCTTTCTGTCATTATCTTGGGCAGGAAATTGGTTAGCTTTGCTACTAGTGCCCAGAGGACAGGGATGCCGCATTGGAGGTCAGCCGGCGGTCACTCTCTCAGTATGTCCTCTAGTTCCCTAGAAAGAGGAAGTGCGAGTTCTAAGTTAAGCACTTCCCCTTAGCAGGAGAAAGGCGCTCTGCCCATCATATGAGTGCTGGGGTGGGTGGGGGGATATTCTGTGTAGAAATACAGAGGGCACCTAAGGACAGAGATGGAACTAGGCATATTATGATGGTCACAGCTCTCTCGCTCCATAGCTACCACTTTCCTCCACAGTTACTCAGATGGGAAGAGAAGTGCAACAGGTTTCCTGGCTCTCCTTGCACGCCTGACACTTCTGGAAGTCATCTATCCTGTATGAGACGGAGGTGCTTCTCAGCTATACCTTCGACATCTATTGAGAAGCACTTAGTGAGCTTTCAGCTACTGGTTTTTATTTGTTACAATGTCCTGACTGCCACTGGACGGTATATGCAATTGAATCTTAATTGGCTGACAGCTGGAACTTGGCCAAGTTGGGTCTGTACCTTTGAAGGTTTTACGAAATAAAAGATTTCTTTGTTTTAAGAGGTTTGGCCGTGTCCTACCTGTGCTGTTCTGATGAGTCCTTCAGGGCCACTGTGGCATATGAATCTCAGAACTGTGGGCAGATGTTGCACCCCTTGTGGTTAATGAAATAAAGTGCTCTAAACTTAGCTAGCTTATTACAATCATTTTAGCTCATGTTTTTGGGGAACTAAACTGACTTCTGATGCAGGAAGTTATATAGCACTTTGTCATGCTAATGCACAGCAGAGCTGAATATGGAATTATGTCCCATGCAGGACAGTGCACAGAATATTATAGAACCTTCTTAATAATGTTGGTGACGAATCTTTACTACACTCCTAGAGGTTAAGTGAAGTTTTAACTTCAATTTATATTTATAGGGAAAAAACATCAGCCACCACAGTCCTGGACTATTCAACTTGGGGACCCCGACATGTAGGAACCCCATATCTGGTTCCCCATTCCATTTCCCACATCTCTCTCAATTTATCCTCCACTCACTCACTAATTCAGCTCCCCATCTATTCAATAACACAGCCCCTTTTCACCCTCACTGCTGCGCTTCAGGGATGTCTATACTTACCTTTTCTGGCACCCCTGAATTTAGCCAGGAAGCTATAATGCTGCTCACGGGGGGTGGGGGGGGGGGGGGATCTGGGAGAAAGATCCAGAGGGATGATACCTTAGAAAGCTCATTCCTTCAGGGCCAGAAGCAGGATAGATTTTCAGGTGACCCAGGTGTCATTAAGCTTGTCCGCCCCTCTGGTCTCTGCTGCAGAAATCAGGGAGTGGAGTTGTCCTGGATGCAGCGTAAGCCTATGTACTGGTAATTTTCTATGAAAGCGCTGAGGGAGCCCAACCCTTAGGAGGTACTGAGGGGGTAACCTTTTTGGGACTATAAAAGCTACTGATTTTGGAGGGAAAGCAGCTTTTTGGAAGCCCGTAGTAAGCACCCTGTCAACCTCCTCCAGAGAGCAGATTCAAGGAGCAGAGGCCTTCTCATTCCTTAAGCGGGAGTTGCTTTGTTGTATTGCAATCTGTGGAAGAAACAAGTTTACTTTACTCAAGGGGGTTGCTCGATGTGCCCCAGGGCAGCCCTGATGATGCTGGCGCCCAGTGCAGTGTTTCAATCTAGGCCACATACTCGAAAGTGAGGAGGCCAAGAGGGAGCAGCGCAGCTCTCAGTACCATGATGGTAGCGGCAACAGAAGAGAGGCAAACTGCGGGGCCAGAATGATTGTAGCCCCCTCGTGAGAGATTGCAGTGGCAACACAAGGGAGAGGCAGGGAGCACAACATCAGGCTATGCCGCGCCTCTGTCACTATTTATTTATTTAGCTGTATTTGTGTCCCGCTTTTCACCGGGTCAAAGCGGCATCACATAAAGGGGGGGGGGGGGAAATTAAGTAAAGAGGGGGGGGGACCATCACCGGGGAGGCAACATTGATGATTTTGACATAGGATAGACTTTGGACATGGGACAGACATCAGTCATGGACAGGTTAGTATGGCTTTGAGTCAGAGGTCCATGGCGGGCGAGATCAGGGGTTAGTGCGCTTTTTTGTTGGGGTCATGTTGAAGTATTCTTGAAAAAGAATTGTTTTTAGCTGCTTTCTGAAAGATAGTAGATCGGCATTGTTCTTGAGACAGCTCGGCATTGTTCCTGAGACAGCTCGGTAGAGAGTTCCATAAGGATCCACTAGACTTAAAGGGGCAGCAGCAGCCAAAGGAAAAGGAAGGCAGGCAGCCATGAGAATCTGCCAGAAACAAGGGCAGGAGCATAATGAACATAAGAACTGCCATACTGGGTCAGACCAAGGGGCCACCAAGCCCAGTATCCTGTTTCCAGCAGTGACCCAGCCAGGTCACAAGTACCTGGCAGGTTCCCAACAGGTACACAGGTTCCACAAGGCTTATCCAAGAGGTAAGCCATGAATTTTCCTGGTTCTTGTTAGTAATGGTTTATGGACTTTTCCTCCACAAATGTGTCCAAACCTCTTTTTAATCCAGCTACATGAACAACTTTTATTACATCCTCTGGTAACGCATTCCCCTCAACGCAGCCTGTATAGTCAGCCTGGAGCAGAAAAGAGGTTACTAACGCCCCCTCCCGCACCCTGGGCGCAGAAAGAGCCCCCACAGGGACCTAGGACTGAAGAGGACGTGATGTCAGAAGAGCAAAAAGACCCCTCTCCCTGCCCGAAGAGAGAGAGTGACATCAGCAGCTATATATGGAAACTCAAAGAGGAAAGGAAGATGAGTGGCAGCACTTGGGATACAGAGCTTGCCGTAGAAGAATACGGAGCACACATGCTGATGAGGAAAGCACAAGGACGGAAGAGCAAAGGGTCCATATGCTCTGAGGACTCCCAGCTCCGAATGCTTGATCACGTTGTTCTGCATTGAGGCCATGTTCATCAGAAACCAGTTTGGCCTCTGCCACTACATTTAGACAACTGCAATTCCTTAGTGCTAGGTTTGCCCTAAAAGGATCTGCATCACCCAATGATATCAAAATAATCCTAAAAAAAACCAGGCAAGCAATCAATCCAACTCTCAAACCTATATAAACAAACGATCCCTGAGAACACCAAAGTATTTTTTATTTTTATACTAACAATTATAATTTTGAAAACTGTAAATTTTTGTTGGACCCCTTGTCATGAGGATTATTCCTCCAGAAACAATTACCCGGTAAGTCAATTTTAATTTTTATACATGCAAAACTTTAAAAACAGCTAAGGGACCAAAGCTAATTATATGCCCCACTATAAACTTTAAATATCACATTATGAATTACTGTACTTAGCTGTAGCCATAAGAAAAAAAGTTCTTATCCATCCAACTTAAATACCCACAAGTTCAAATGGTTGACACAGTACTGCTTTTTGAATCACTTCATTCAATGGGTTTTGAACCAATTTATTTATTTATTTTATTTATTTAACTGCATTTATATACCGCTTTTCACCGGGTCAAAGCGGTGTAACATAAAAGGGGGGGGGGGGCAGAGATCAGTGTAGAGGGGGGAACCGTCACCAGGGGGCCAACATTGATGATTCGAACAGGTGGGGAAGTCATAGGGAATAGACATAGGTCTCTTAGAGGGTAAATTGGGGATTTGGTTGCGGGGCTGTGGGATGTCAGTGGAGATTGCCTGTTTCTGGTCCAAGATATTCCAGGAAGAGGATGGTTTTCAGTTGTCTTCGGAACGCAGTTGGATCAGCGGTGATTCTGATTTGGCTTGGTAGTGAGTTCCAGAGGGAGGGTGCGTATAGTTCAAAAGCTCTGTTGCAGGTTCGTTGATTATATTTTGTTCATTTGATAGGGGATAGTGAGGATGTTGTTGATGGTTTGTCGGGTTGTTCTGTTGTGGGTGGGCTGTGGTAGCAGGGAGCGGAGGTGGGAGGTCTGTGTCCGATGGAGGGCTTTGTGTATAAGCAGGGCAGCTTTGCATTTGATCCTTGCTTGAAGTGGTAGTATGTGTAGTTCTCTCAGGACTGGGGTAATGTGGTCATGTTTTTTTTGCTTTCTGGATGATCCTTGTGGTGGTGTTCAAGGCAGTCCATAGAGGGTTGATGTGGGTTGCAGGGAGCCCATGATAGATTATGTTGCAGTAGTCCAGGTGGGGGAGTGTCATGGCCTGCATGACAGTTCTGAAGTCTTGTGAATTTATGAGTGGTTTGAGCCGTTGTATTGTTTTTGCTTTGTGGAATATTGTCCTTGCAGTCTTTTCTATCTGTGGGGTAAATGTGAGAGCTTGGTCTATAGTGATTCCCAGATATTTTATTTGGGGTTGAATCTTTATTTGGATGGTTCCTAGTATGATGTGAGATGGTGGGGTGAAATCTGGGTCCTTTGTTACTATGAGGGCTTCAGTTTTTTTGATGTTGATGGTCAGATTGTTTCTTTGTAGCCAGTCGGAGATCTCAATGAAGCAGTCTGATAGTTGGTTATATGTAGGGTTGGTGGTTGTGATTGGTCCGTATAGCATTATGTCGTCCGCGTATATATGGTAGTTGATGTTATGGTCTTGTATGATCAAGCAGAGTGGTTGCAGATAGATATTGAAGAGCATGGCAGACAGTGTGGAGCCTTGGGGCACTCCTTTATGTTGTTGGAAGGGGGGGGGGAGGTTGCTGTGTTTGTGCGGATCAGTTGTTGTCTGTTTGTTAGGGAGGAGCGGAACCACTGTAGAACAGTGTCTTTGATTCCTATATCCTGGAGTCTGTGTAGGAGAATGTTGTTGGAAATGGTGTCGAAGGCTGCGGATATGTCTAGAAAGAGCATGATGTACCCAGAGTGTTTGGCCTGTGTGCCTTTGGTGAGGGTGTTCAGTAGCGTTGTCATGAGGGTTTCAACTCCATGGTATGGGCGAAATCCGTGTTGTTGCGGGTCCAGTATTTTGTTGGTGTCTAGGTGGTTTTGGAGTTGCTGTTGAATGATCTTCTCCATAATTTTGGTGATGAATGGGAGGCTTGCTATTGGTCTGTAGGAGGCTGGGTCCAGTGGGTCCAGGTTGGGTTGTTTTAGGGTTGGACGGATGATAGAGGTCTTAAGGGTGTCTGGTATGTGTCCTTGCTTGAGGGATTCGTTGATGATGTGGGTTAGGGGTGTGCTTATGTCTTCTTTGGATTTCTTTATCCACTCAGCAGGGCAGGGGTCTAGTGGAGAGGTGGTGGTGTTTAGGCGGGAGATAGTGGATTCTATTTGTTCAGTTGTGATTGTTTTGAATGTGCTCCAATCCGTGGCTTTGGTGGTGTATTGGTGGGTTGTTGATGTTGCATTTTGTTGTGCTTTGTTTGGCAGCTGGAACTGTTTATATTGGCATGCTAGTAGCTCAGGTGGGATGTTTGGTAGCTGATCAGGTTGGCTGGGTGCTTTTGTGAGCTTTTTGACTATCTCAAAGAGCGTGCGTGGTTTGTTTAGTGAGGAATGAATGATTTTTGAATGGTAGGCCCTTTTTGCGTTATCGTTTTCTGTGTGGTATGAGTTGAGGTTGCTGACGTATTTTGCTTTGTCTGTTTCTTTTTTGTTTTTTCTCCATTTTCTTTCGGTTCTTCTGAGTTGAGTCTTTGTGTAGGATTGGGGTGTACCATCTTGCTTTTGTCACAGTAGTTTTTGTTTTAGGATTGGTTGTTGTTGCACAGGATGCTGAGGCAATTGTAGCGTTCCAGTTGTTGATCAGGTCTTCAAGGTTGGAGGAGTTTGATTGGAGTTTGGGTAATATTTGTGTTAGGAAGTCTTCTTTGTTGAATGGTTTGAACCTTCTTTTAGGTTGGTTGTTCTCTGTGGGTTTGGTGTGTTTGTATGTATGGGTAATGTTGATGAGATGGTGGTCGGACCACGGTACGCATGTGATTTTTGGGTTCGTAGATGTAGAGGTGCTGTGGGAATTCATTGGGTTTATTCATTGTGTTCTGCGTCAGGATCAAACCAAGCTTTCCAAATCTTGGGCTCTTGAACTTTTCCCCAAAATGAATACATTTTATTGTAGCCAGTACTCTGACTCTATGCAAAGACTGCCACTGCCCTGAATGTTAACATTGGTGATTGAGCGTACTGGATGGAATAAAATGTATTCATTTTGGGGAAGAGTGCAAGAAGCCAAGATTTGGAAAGCTTGGTTGGATCCTGATGCAGAACCCATTAAATGAAGTGGTTGAAACCATGGTATTTGCTTTCTTGGCTGCCGCTGCACACTGAGCAGAGGGTTTCAACATATTCACGATGACGCCCAAATCCTTTTCCTGGGTGGTGGTTCCTAATGTAACCATAGTTTGGGTTGTTCTTCCCTAAGTGCCTAACTTTGCACTTGTCCACATTAAATTTCATCTGCCATTTGGATGCCCAGTCTTCCAATTTTTCACGGTCCTCTTTGCAATTTTTCACAATCCTTTTGTGTTTTAAGAACTTTGAATAATTTTTTGTCATCTACAAATTTGATCACCTCATTTTTATTTTTTTCTTAACCATTTTCCTCATTTCATCATAGTTCTCCTTTAGAAAATTAAATGCTAGCACTGTGGATGTCCTTGCTATCCTCCCTCAAGTTATTAAATCAAATTTCATCATGTTATGCTCACTATTGCCAAGTTATCTCTCACACCAGATACTGTTTTCCACTAAGGATTAAGTCTAAACTAGCTTCCCCTTGTGTGATTCATGAACCAGCTGCTCCATGAAGCAGTCGTTTATTTCATCTAGAACGTTGGGCCCAAGAATCAATGGCGGCGACCATTGCTTCTAAAGCACATAGCCGTTGCCGCTGAGCCTTAACCCTGAAAATCTGATGCGGGGCCATATCCGGCTACTGCCATTGAATATCTGGGTTGCTGCATAGCATGGAAGCTAACCGGGCAACAGTGATATTGAGCCACAGCACGGTTAGCTCCCATAGGTAAAGATAGGCCAGCTTTTCAGGGCAGTGGTTCAATATCACTGTTGCCTGGTTAGCGACGGATGCCACCTCCACTCTGCCCTGGAACTCCAGTGACACACCTGGCTGCTACATGGTTACTATCGGGGCATGTGGCAACAGAGCCCATGGATATTCAGTAGCACTAACCATGTTGGTGCAGTAGAATAACCCTCTAAGTGGCATTTACATGGTTTACAGGTTTGTAAACCATGTAAATGCTTTGAATATTGCTGCTGTTATCTCCCTAACATGTCCTGCTGTGACATTGACCCACTCGATACCAGGGTAATTGAAACATCCATTACTGTGCTATAAGTTGTTAGCTTCTCTAATTTTTGTTAGCATTACGTCATCCATATGTTCATTCTAGTCAGGCGGTCGGTAGTACACCCCCACTGCCATCGCCTTCCTCTTTTTACATGGAATTTCTATTCATAGAGATTCTACAGTGTATTTTGTTTCCTGAAAAACTTGTTTTCTGTTTGATTCAATGCTTTCTTTAAGATATAATGCCACCCCTCCACCAATTTGATCTATCCTGTCATTATGATATAGTTTGTACTCAGTATCCCATTGGTTGTCCTCCTTCTACCAGGTCTCTGAAGTGACAATTATATCTAGCCTTTCATTCAGTGCTATATATTCTGATCCCATCTTATGTTATTAGACGTCAAGCATTTGCCTACAGACATTTGTTTTTTGTTCATATTAACAAACTAGTTATCAGTTGAGAGGGGCAACTCTTGTCGGCTCTTTACTTAAAGACACCTGGGTTACTTTTACCTTCGTTTGAACCTCTCTATTGGGATGCCCTGACTTCCACCTTTTGCTAGTATCCTTCAAAGATACATCTGTCCAAACCATGTGCTCTTGGGCAACTTTTGGATTTCCACTACTATCTAGTTTAAAAGTTGCTCTATCTTCTTTTTCAAGATTAATGCCAGCAGACTGGTTCCACCCTGGTTAAGGAGGAGCCCATCCTTTTGGAAAAGCCCCTCCTTCCCCAGAATCTTGCCAAGTTTCTATGAAATCTAAAACCCCCTTCCTTGCGCCATCATCTCATCCATGCATTGAGACTCTGGAGCTCTGACTGTCTCTTGGGTCCTACATGTGGAACGAGAAATATTTCTGAGAATGCTATTCTGGAAATTCTAGATTTCAACTTTTACCTAAAAATGTAAATTTGACTTCTAGAGCCTTCCTCCCATACTTTCCTATGTCATAGGTACCAACATGTACCAGGCCAGCAGGATCTTATCCAGCACTGTCTAGAACAGAGGTTTCCAACTCCAGTCCTGGAGGGCCAAACATCATTCAGGTTTCCAGGCTGTCCCTAATAAATATGCATGAGATGCATTTGCATGCACTGCCCCCATTGTATTCAAATGTATATCATGCATATTCATTAGGGACAGCCTGAAAACCTGAATGGTGTTTGGCCCTCCAGGCCTGGAGTTGGGAACCTCTGGTCTAGAAACTTATCTAGGAGGCGCGTGAGGTCCGCCACCTTCGCACCAGATACCAAACTATCTACATGCAGAATGACTGAAGCGCCAACTATAACAGCTTCCCTAATGCTTCCCTAATGGCTGGACTGGCCCCAGAGCAGGTTTTAAGTGTTGGCATCCTAAGCCTTATACCCTCCTTGGCTATCAAATCTATTGTTTCAGCTTTCAGTGTCCTGCTCTTTGCTGCCCTAGGTGACCACCTATTTGACTAATTGTAGGACTAGTCCTGCCTAGTGAGCATATGGCTCTAGAGATACCTCCTTGGTGCGAGAAGGCATTACATCTCCTAGAAGCAAGTCCCAGGTCACCTATCTCCTCCATGACAGTTATAAGGCTGCCAGACTGGAAGTGAGACTTCTGCACTATGTCCCTTAAAGTCTCCTATTTATACTTCTCTGTCTGCCTCAGCATCTCCAAGTCTGCTAGTCTAGCCTCCAGAGATGAGACTTGTTCCTTGAGAGGGTAGATCCAAACTAGATGAAGGGAAAGGAACGAGGAACAGGACTGAGGATATGGAGCAGGGGTTAAGGATAAGAGGAGAGAAAGTCTTGGCTTAAGGGTCAGGAAGAGAAAGGAATGAGCATAGAGAGTGGGGAAAGAGATCTGGTTATTGGGTAGAGAGAGAATAAAGAACTAATGATGAGGGGAGTGGGTAGAAGATGATCTGGGATTTGGGAGTAATGCAGAAAGTAATGGAAGAGAGAACATTGGAAAAAGAGGACAGAAAGGAGGAAGAATAGGGAAAGGTGAACGGGCAGTAAGAGGATGGAGACAGAGGAAGTTCTAATGTATCCACTTTAAAGGAGAGAGAGTGAGCCAGAAAATCAAGACAGAGACACCAAGAGTTGGAAACTATTTTATTATCTGGTAATGAATGAATATTAATAGTTAACCAGTGTAAAATATCCTGGGACACCGTTCAAAGTGAACAGGAGTCCCACATGTTTGAATTTCCGGATCCTTCCTGAATTATTTTCTATGTAGAGCTTACCCACCAGCACTGATGCTTTCGTAGTGGGCTTGAAGTATTCTATGGGAACAGTCTGAAGAATGTGCCTTGAAGTACAGATTGAGTGTAGATTACTGTATAGCGCGTTCACCTTTCATTACCCCCTTTACCCCCTAAAGGACCTGCTTGCTCCCTACTCTCGCATGTCCTCCTCTGCAATCCTCTCACCTTCCCCCAGCCCCCACCCCCTCTTCTGTACATAATTGCCCTTAGGCATTGGTCCGTGGCGACTGTTGCTGAAGGGTACACCGATGGTATGGATTGGTTGTCCTGCCTATAGTTTGTGGTAATTCGCTGTTCCATGTTCTTCTCCTTCTATTTTCTGTTTGACTGTCTCTGTTCTCTACTCTGTCCTATCATATAAATGGCGTTCTTTTTCTATTTCCTCAAATGATATAGTATTGTAAACCGCTCTAATGCCTCTGGCCTGAGCGGTATATCAAATTCTAAATAAACAAACAAATAAACATTACTATTAATTATCTAAATGTTTGATGTAAACCTGTTGAGTTCTTGTTCCATGTAAATCACCTTGATTCCCAGATAAGGTGGTAGAGAAAAAACCCCAGTTAAATAAATAAATAAATAAATAGTACTGGCAGTATGAGGGACAAGTGTGATAGTGTCACCCACTGGAGATCCGATGGCTTCACTCTGACTGCCCTGCACAGGCAAACAGTGGTCAGGCCCTCATGAAGTTATTGTTGGGATTAAAGAGATACTCATGCAATACTCTGTTGGAATTCATGAGCACAGGAGCAGCACCAAAATCAGTTCCACAGGGCAACAAAAAGATAGCACCAGCCTAGAGGGTAAATAATATGTAGAGGGGAATAAGGCAAATGGAAGTGTCTCAGTCAGATGGACCAGCAGCAGTGTGAGTGGTTGGACAGAGAGGCACCTCAGTCGTGAAAGGTCTGGGAGAAGTGCCAGGCTTTCACCTGCTTCCTGAAGGCTTGAGTTAGGTGAAGCTCCAGAGTGTGGGAGCTAGTCCTGAGAAAGCTCCCTTCAAGAATCACATTGTCTGATTTCCTTTGGTGAGGATACAGCTAAGGATGCTTCTCGAAGGGACTCTAGGGGCCTCAGAAGGTGTGGGGAAGGATTAGCCTTTTCTTTAGATACTGTGGACCATTTTGTCTGAGGGCTTTGAAGATCCGAGAGAGAGAGTTTTAAATGTAGTCCTGTGGCAACTGGTAGCCAGTGCAGGCTTTGCAGGAAGAGTGTGATGTGGTTATGCCACTTGCAACCCTCTCTCAGTTGTGCTGCAGCATTTTGAATTACTGGGAGCTGGTGCAAACTCTCTGTGGTCAGATCAACATACAGGATGGACCACTGGGACCAGACTTGTTTTCTTGATGTGTGGAGAGAGAATTCATAGCTGTCACAGGGAAAGGTGAGCGGGCAGTAAGAGGACTCTCTGACCCTCTTGTATCAATGTCCCCCACCATGTGCTTTAGTGTGGAATATGCCAGAAGAAGGAAACATAGTGGGTAAAGGCAGATAAAGGCTGAAAAGACCTTTCAACCTGCCAGGGCTGTCCCAAGGGTTTCTGCTGCCCTAGGCAGACCCTCCATGCTGTCCCTTGGAGAGTGCGGCGCTGCCCAGCCCACCATGCCAACCTCCCCCCCTCAGTATCCATCTTCTCACCTGGGGGGAGGGGGTGGCACAGCAATGCTTCTGCTGCTTTGGGCTTTAATGTGCCCACGCTAGCGCACTCATGGCTTGACAATCCTGCCCCCCTCCAATGCAACTTCCTGTTACGGGGACAAGAGTGGCAGGCCGTGAGTGTGCTAGCGCAGACACTTTAAAGCCCGATGCGGGGGAGGCACTGCCATGCTGCCCCACTTCCCCAAGTTGAGAAGATGGCGACGAGCTGCTGCTTCGCTGGGAGGAGGGGAGGCGATGCCACCCGCTGGGGCCTGCCATCATAGGCAACCGCCTAATGGATGGGACGGCCCGGCAGCCTGCCCAGCAAGATGATTAGGGTTGCAAGGCGCTCTGTGCCGTTTCCTCTCTCCTCGCACTTCTTTCTATAAATGTGAAAACTCATTCTACTGCTCTGTTGAGCTGAGGCATTTAGTGCTTGGCTTCCCTCTACTGGCATTTAGGGATCATCTGTGTTTATCCCACACCTTTTGGAATTCCATCACTGTTTATTCATCCACTGCCCATAAGCCCCCCTTGATGCCCCCCCCCCCGAGTGCTAATGCTGAGTTTGCCCTCTTCCCCTACTGCCAGTATAACGTCTTTACCCCTTTACCTCTCCTCCCCCCCAGGCAGTGCCTCCTCCAGAAGGAATTCTAGGTGTCCTGGACCCTCTTCCTGAAATATGTTCTCTGATGCTGCTCCTGGGTTAACCCTCTTGCATGTCCCCTAGTTGTACAGCTCCCCCTCCTTTGGGAAAGGCTTGTTTATGCATTAATACCCTGTATCAGATCTCTCCCGTCTCTCCTCTCTACTAGGGCATGCATATTTACATTGCTTTCTTGCAAAAGTCTTCACACCTTTGTATATTTGACATTCTGCTGTCTAAAAGTGTAATTAAGAAGCATTAGTGCAAGAAGTTTTACACTAAATGGAGCCTAGTCACTAAAGCCCGGGCCATTAACGCACATGTGGGCTGCTTGACCAGTGGAGGGAGGGGGGCCACGCTACCTTCAGGGGGGCATGTGTGTCTGCACCCCTGCACTTAGCATGGTGCAATGACACAGCAGCGGGCAAGCTGGCACATGGGCCTATGTTATACCACCCACTGAGGCGGTGCTACGTGCGCCTGCACTGGCCGTGACCACAGTAATGCTACTCTATTGCAGTATCCCACGCGACCAGCTAGTGCACTTCAGTAAACACCCTCAGCGTCTGCTAGGCGCAGCAACGTAACGTTCTGTAGGGAAAAGGCCCCTAAATTGGTAGGATTGAAGGGACTCTGGAGTAAAGCAGGATTTTTACTGTAAACAAAAAAATATCATTGGAGTGTACTAGTTTACAAGTTATTGATTGTGGTGTTATTGCTGTTTAGTAGATTTTCCTTCTCGTCTCTCCAGGCCAGTCCAGGAACAAAAGGGTTGTCAATCTTCTCTAGCAACTGAGGTCCGAAAAACTGAAGTTTTGTAGAGCTGGTATCTGGCTCCCCCTGCTGGCCAACCCTCAGTCTTTCAGTCCTCAGCAACTGGAACGGACGGAATCCTGGCTGACTCCCGAGAAAGCCCTTTAGAGATTTTTTTTTTCTTTCTTTATTTTGCTTTCAGGCAGTGATTATGAGGAAAAAGCCCTAGCAGGGTTCACCTCCACAAATTTTATTTCGCTGACTTTCATTAAGAAACGGAGCTGCTTAGGCAGAGCCTGCTTTACTCAGCAGCTCCGGTTACCAGTAGAGGAAGCAGAGAGGTGCTGGGAGCCCCAGAAACCATCCTGCCGACCTCGGGCTTATGTTTCCTCGACCACTAGCAGTGGGGGAGAGTAACTTGGCAGAAGTCTTACTTCCAGGCTTTGTTTAAGGTATGTTAGGCACTTTTTAATCTTGTCGGGAAAACCGCGATGTTCGGCGGGGTTTCTTTGTTGTCGGCGTTTCCTCTTGTCTCGTGCTGATTACTACTGTGCCGGATTATTTTTTCAGTTTTTGCTGACTTTTTCTTTTCGGGGAGTCATTTCTACTTAGATTTTGGGGTACTTTATTTATTTTGGTTCTCCTGTTTGGCGGTCATGGAAAGTACCTCAGAGGGCTGCCCTCAGGGCAGTTTAGAATTGGCGGGAACGTCAGCCATTACAGTTTCAGCTCCTGTTCTATCTGCTCAGGAAAAGCCCGTGAAACGGAGAGCCAAGTCCAAAAGACAAGAACAGGTGGGGGAAGCTCCTCCACCTTCTTTGTCTGCAGCTCAGAAAGGGTTAGAATCGTTTTTTTCTGCTGATTTTATTTTGGCTCTCCATCAGGCTTATTGTTTAAAGTGGCAACAAGCTCAGGTGAAGGGCTCTGTCACTGGATCCAGGCAAAGCTTGCAGAATCAGCCCCCCCCCCCCCCTTTGGATCCAGGTGAAGGTTCCTCTAGATTGGCACAAGGACCAGAGATTAGTGCAGATAAGGCTGCTCAGCATGTCTCGGAGCTCCCAGGTCTGGAGGAGGGCGAACTCCTCTCTGATTCTGGTTTGGACTGGGCTGCGGATTTGGAGGAGGCTGAGTTTGGATCCAGTGAGGATCCAAATCTGTTTAGGGTTTTTAGAAAGGAGGAGTTAGGTCCACTTATTGCCCAAACTTTATCAGCCTTGAATATTCCTTTGCCAGCGGCTCAGGAAGAGCCTTTAGAGGATCCTCTTCTCCAGGGTTTTAAGACGGAGCAGAGGTGTTTCCCTGTGCACAGAGTCATGAAACAGATGGTTGAATCTGAGTGGGAATGTCCGGAGGCTTCTTTGAGAGGAGCATGGGCGATTGGCCGGTTGTATCCTCTGCCGCACGAGGAACAAGAGTTACTGAAGATGCCTAAGGTGGATGCCTTAGTCTCAGCGGTCACCAAGAAAATGACTATTCCTGTGGAGGGCGGCGCGGCTCTCAAAGATTTGCAGGATAGGAAATTAGAAACCTTGTTAAAACAGGCTTTTGACTCTTCCGCACTGTTGCTGCGGGCGGCTATCTGTGGAGCGTTTGTTTCCCGGGCCTCCATTCATTGGATCCAGGGAGACTCTCTCCCCCGATCGGAGCAGGACGAAGGCGCAAAACTAGAGTCTGCAGCAGCTTACCTAGCAGATACCTTCTACGATCTGGTACGGATTTCGGCAAAGTCCATTGCAACTGTAGTTGCGGCTCGGAGATTTCTTTGGTTGAGAAATTGGGCGGCGGACGCCTCTTCCAAGGCGCAGCTCAGTAAGCTACCATATAAGGGTTCGCTGCTGTTTGGGGCAGCGTTGGAGAAGATTGTCAAGGATCTTGGTGATTCTAAAGGCGGTCGACTTCAGAGGACCAACCAAAATCTCAAAAGCCCAGCAATTTGCACAGGGGTGCCTCTCGGGATTTTCGCAGATTCCGAGGTTCCCGTTTTGCCCCGTACCAAAGGGGTCGCTTTGCGGCCAGGGGTCAGTCCTTTCGGCGAGCGAGAGGCTTCGGAAGAGGTTACTTCGGAGCCCAGCAAAATACTGCAAAAAAATCCCAATGAAGTGCGGTTGGTCCAGGCGGAACTCCCAGTTGGGGGACGGCTTCAAGCCTTCCTTTCCGTCTGGGCCACCATAACTTCCGACCAGTGGGTCCTGGAAATTATCCATGACAGCTATTCTCTCGAATTCGCTCGTCCGCTAGCGCATGCTTTCGTGGTGTCTCCATGTGGTTTGGGGGTAAAGCAAGCAGCGGTTGCGGATACCCTTCGGCGGTTGATTCATCTGCAGGCGGTTGTTCCGGTTCCTCCAAACCAGTTAGGCTTCGGTCGATACTCAATTAATTTTGTCGTGCCCAAGAAGGAGGGGTCTTTTCGACCTATTCTAGATCTAAAGAACGTGAACCGCTGCTTAAGAGTTCTGCATTTTCGCATGGAGACACTTCGGTCGGTTATTCAGTCAGTTCAACCGAACGAGGTCTTCACGGAGGCTTATCTTCATATCCCCATAAGATCAGAGCACCAGAAATTTCTACGCTTTGCGGTGCACATGGGACATTTCCAGTTTCAGGCTTTACCGTTTGGACTGGCGACAGCGCCACGCACCTTCACGAAAGTGATGGTTGTGGTAGCAGCAGCCTTCAGGAGGGAGGGCGTTCTCGTACATCCCTATCTCGACGACTGGCTAATTCGAGCACCATCCGTGTCGGACTCTCTGTCGGCTACGGCGAGGGTGGTGAATCTTCTGGAGCAACTGGGTTGGGTGATAAACCAAGCCAAAAGTCAGTTGCAGCCGATCACACGCCTCCTGTACTTGGGAGCAATTTTCGATACCGCTTTAGGGGCGGTTTTTCTGCCGGAGGGCAGAGTGCAGAAGATTTTGTCGCAAGTGCGAAACTTCTTGCGTCTCATGGCACCGACTGCGTGGCGTTATCTGCAGCTCCTAGGTTCCATGGCAGCGGCGTTGGATCTGGTACCGTGGGCAAGGGCCCACATGCGGCCATTACAACAGGCCTTGCTTTCCAGATGGTCTCCTCAAGAGCATCCTCTGGACTGCAAGTTGCCCAGTTTACCTAATGTCATCATAAATCTTCAGTGGTGGTTGGATCCCGTTCACTTGCGAGCTGGAGTTCCCTTACGCCAGCCGGACTGGGTGCTAGTGACTACGGATGCCAGCCTCGCGGGCTGGGGGGCTCATTGTCAGGCGACTTTTGCTCAAGGGGTTTGGCCACCAGAGTTAAAGGATTGTTCCATCAACCTGTTGGAGCTCAAAGCAGTTTCGTTGGCTCTTCAGGAATTTCTTCCTCTTCTCGAGCGAAAGGCGGTGCGAGTGTTTTTCGACAATGCGGTAACGGTCTCCTATATCAACAGGCAAGGCGGCACGGGGAGTGCAGTGTTGCTGGCGGAGAGTCAGCAGCTGATTTCCTGGGTGGAGGAGCATCTGGTGGCTCTGTCGGCGGCGCATGTAGCAGGTTGAGACAATGTCCAAGCCGACTTCCTCAGCCGGCACGTGGTGGATCCCGGAGAATGGGAATAGAACGCCGCAGTGTTTCACGAATTGACTCTCAGGTGGGGTCAGCCGGTGATGGACCTCATGGCCACTTTTGACAATGCCAAAGCACTTCGATTTTTCAGCAGGCGCAGGGAGCGCATGTCGGAGGGTCTCGACGGCCTAGCTCAGCCGTGGCCCTGCAGGGGACTTCTTTATGTGTTTCTGCCATGGCCAATGGTCGGCAGAGTTGTTCGACGGATAGCGTGTCATTGCGGTCGAGTAATTCTCATTGCGCCAGATTGGCCCAGGAGAGTGTGGTATGCAGATCTAGTTCGCCTTCTCATAGACAGTCCCTGGAAGCTACCCTCGAGAGCGAACCTGCTGGTTCAGGGGCCTCTGCTCATGCCGGATGTGGATCGCTTCTCTCTTATGGCTTGGCTCTTGAAAGGCACAGGTTAATGCGTAGAGGGTATTCGGCTTCGGTTGTGGCTACTTTGTTGCAGGCCAGAAGACGGTCCACGTCCCTGGCTTATGTCCGAGTTTGGCGAGTTTTTGAGACTTGGTGCGCAGGCCGGCACCTCCGTCCGCGCGGCGTCTCAGTACCGAACGTATTGGCCTTCTTGCAGGATGGGCTGGATAAGGGGTTGACCCTTAGTACCCTCCAGGTTCATTTAGCGGCCCTTTCATGTTTTTGGGGCACTGTGAAAGGGACTCGACTGTCGGCTCATCCAGATGTCCTTCGATTCCTGAGGGCGATCCGCAATATTCGTCCACCTCTTCGTCCCGTGGTTCCACCTTGGGATTTGAACCTCGTTCTTGAGGCTTTGGCGCGGCCTCCTTTTCATCCGGCTAAGGACATTTCGCTCAGAGAGCTCTCTTGGAAGGTTGCCTTTCTGGTAGCCTTGTGTTCGGCTAGGCGCATTTCGAATCTCCAAGCTCTTTCCTGTAGGGCCCCGTATCTGCAATTTTCGGAGGAGAGAGTCCTCTTGCGGACGGTGCCTTCGTTTCTTCCGAAGGTGGTATCCACTTTCCATATCAATCAAGCTATTTCGCTTCCCACCTTTAGAAACGTGGACGGTCTCCCTATTGATGCGGTTCTGGAAAACTTAGATTTGGGTAAATTGCTCAAGAGATACCTTAGAAGAACTAAACCTTTCCGCAGAACAGAAAGATTGTTTGTGCTGTTTGGAGGGCCTCGGAAGGGAGAGGCAGCTTCCAAGGCATCCATTGCTAGATGGGTAAAACAGGCGATAGTGGCGGCATATCAAGCAGATGGAAAGCCACCTCCAGAAGGGCTTCGAGCTCATTCTACTCGGAGCCAAGCGACTTCTTGGGCCGAATATGCTTTGGTTCCGCCTGCGGATATTTGTCGGGCGGCTACGTGGTCGTCGCTCCACACGTTCGCTAAGCATTACAGATTAGATGTTGGGCCCCGGGCAGACGCAAATGTTGGGGCTTCGGCCGTCATAGCGGGCCTGGCGGGTCCCTCCCATGGTTAGATACTGCTCTGGTACTTCCCTCTTGTTCCTGGACTGGCCCGGAGAGACGAGAAGGAAACAGAAATTAGACCTTACCTGCTAATTGTCTTTCCTGGAGATCTCTCTGGGCCAGTCCAGGACCCACCCGTGTCATTTGCCAGATTTCTTAGTGATGCGAGTGCCTGGGGGGGGTACGTGGCGTCGTCTATTGGTCATTCAGTCTTCACGGCACCGAGAGTTGCGTTTCACCTCGTTCATTACGGTTCACTGCGTTAGCCTCAGGTTGGTCTCTGGGGTTTCCTCGAGGTGGTTTTTGTTTAGGTGCACTTTGAAAAGAAAAAAAAAAAGTAGCGTTGCCTATGTTTCTTATATGCATAGGTACTATATATGGTCTTAGTCACTGCTTGTAAGTTCATAAGTTCAACATATGTCTTTTTTCTTTGCTTTGGGCTTATGTTCTTCAACTGCTTGGATATGAATAGACTGAGGGTTGGCCAGCAGGGGGAGCCAGATACCAACTCTACAAAACTTCAGTTTTTCAGTCCTCAGTTGCTAGAGAAGATTGACAACTCTCTTGTTCCTGGACTGGCCCGGAGAGATCTCCAGGAAAGACAATTAGCAGGTAAGGTCTAATTTCTGTTTAAACATAGTTTCTGCTTTTAAAAAGAACACTACAGTGTATTTTAAATAGAAAAGATCAAATTAGTGTAGCTATTTATTGTACCCTTGTGTCTGTGTTTTCGTTATTATTTTGAAATTAAACCTTTGTCCATTGTGAAAGGCAGGCTTCTTTTAGTCAGGAGGGATGTCTGCATTCAATATGAGAAAAATAGTTTAAATTCAAATGGATACTTAAACCTGTATAATCTGCTTCCTACCTGAGGTGTACTCAAGGGCCACAGTGACAAAAGTAAAGCAGCTGGGTAAAGTGAGATCCTACCTCCATCGAGACACAGGCTTAACGTCGCTAGGCTAAGCGCACAGATGCTCTCTTGCAGAAGTTGCAGTACAAAGACGTCACCTGGACGTATTCAGAATTAGCAAAAAAGGTGAGGAAGGTTATAGAGAAAGCGTGGAGTGGAGTTTGTTGGGCTGAGGTAGGGAATGGGGAGAAGCTGAGAGTTTTGTTACTGTAGCTGTTATTGACTAGCGAGAAATTGTAAGGATGTCGGAGAGGACAGGATGCATTACATCTGGGCTACCGGCAGGGCCCATGTTCTCTTCACCTTTCCCACAAGGTGTCAGTGGGGGAGAGCAGTGGCTGGAGGGGGGTGGTCATTGGCAGAAACCCACCACCTTACATTGCCCAGTTTTCTGGGCCAGCCAAAAAACAGATGGTTGGCAACCCTACTAATAGGGGAGCAGAAAGGGAGCGAGCAGCCCCCCAGGTCTGAGAGAGACAGAGCCTGTTAGCTGTGCTGAGCTGCAGCAACCTAGAGGGCCCTGGAATCTGAGAGACAGCTCCTGAAGGAACCCAGATCATCTCGCTACTGCGCTGCAAGTAAAGCCAAGGCTCTGGTGGTAGTCAGAAAACTCGGTTTCTGTTTTACGTCAAAGCAGTCCGTACATTTAGAGCAGTCAAGGTTTTCTGTTAAGTTTGTAGTTAGTACCAGGAATGTGCTTTTGTTTTGAAATGAAAGCGGCAATAGTGAAAAAAAATACGAAGATAAAACAACAAAAAAAACCCATAAAATGAAACAAAACAGAATTTTTCCCTAGTAAGTAGTAGGTGTGTCAGGGAATAAGTGGGCATTTTATCCCAAAGTGTGGGAGCACAGCCTTTCATTGTGGGACCCTGAATCATCCTTTGGAGCAAGATATCTGGAAGGCGTGTGTATAAACTCTGTGCCGTTAACGGGCATTGCCATGCGCATGTACATGGGGCCTATTTTGTAAAGGGTGTGTGTACTCTATAGAACAGGGATGTACAGATGGGCTTTAATCTAGTTGTGCCTGCACCTAGATTGCTCATTAATATGCATAAGTCATAATGTTTTATGACGTACATGTACAGTTTTAGTCCCCACCTATGCTCTTCCCATACCTAGTAGCCTAGTGGTTGGGGCAAGGTACTTCAGGCCGGAAGGTCGGGAGTTCAAATCCCACTAGAGGACAGCAACCTTGGGCCGGAAGGACCGGGGTTTCTAGTCCCACAGATGCTCCTTGTGGTCTTGGGCAAGCCACTTAACCCTCCATAGCCCATGTTCCCTGTAAGTATTAGTGTATGTGTCTCATATCCCCGCGTGTTAAATGTATCCCCCAATTGTGTCGTGACCGCTTTGATTGAAGGATAAAGCGGTATTCAAAAACTGTCTAAATAAATAAATAAATAAAATACCTTCCCCTGTGCACACCCAAACCAAAAGTGTGATAGGACTTATGTGCGTGCTTTCAGAATAGTCACCACCTAAAGCGCACACATAATTGCCCATTTACGCACATAAGTCCATTAGAATAGGGCCTTGGCCCATGTTACTAACGTGCAGTTTTCCACGCAACCTTTCCAAAATAACCCCCTTGCTAGGCAGTCACAGGCAGTTCTTCAAGGGACCTGTCCCTGATTCCATCAATGGGGACAGAGGGGTAGAAAAGATTACTTACAAATTAGTGATTTGAATATGTCAGTTTTTAGAATTTACATCCATTATCTCTATATTTTGCACTGTACGGAGGAAATGCATCACTGGTTCTATTTCTCTGCTTGGAAGTGATGATGTTGCTATCATAGGATAGATGGGGGGGGGGGGCGAGGTAATGACTCCTTCTCGTACCTCCACACCTTCTTGTTCAAACTTGGAACTAAGGTGTCCCTCCCCCTGCCACCACAAACACTTCTGATAAGTGTCCCAAATTAGTGCGCAAAAAATCTGGGAACCTCACATTCAAAAACGTCCCTAAAGCATTAGTAGCTCTGTAGTGTCTGGAAAGCCACTGCTTATACCACATTATGAGCAAGAAGAATTTGATTTGTTCTTTCACATCATGCCAGCTACCTGCAGTCTGGATTGCTCGCTGCTGGGTACAATGAGCTTGACAGACTTCAGGCATTTCAGACCTGTCCCGTTTCAATTTTACTTGGCCTATGCACAAATCTGTAACAAACATTTTATTGTGGATCTTCAAAATATGTTTTAGGGGAATTAGATAAAAACGTTGAGTTTTACAATGCAAATAGAGCCACTTCCTTGCAAAATTTCACCCCTAAGAAGATGAGTTGCAAAATTCTGAGTCATCCTAAAGTGTGAGGTCTGGGGTGGTTTGCCACCTCTTAAGTCTTCCATTGACTGAACAAGATCCTTGGTGAGCTCTATTTTCATGCACACAGGAGGGCGGCCACATCAAATGCAAAGCTGCTATTCTCATGGAGCTTTTGTTTGTAGGGGTGGAGGGAGGATCTGAGGTATCTTTGAGGATTAAATGTCTCATGTCTGATTTTACTGTCACTAGCTCTGCATCTGAGGGGAGGAGGGGAGTTTGCGCGAAAAACTGTGCCCTGTGACCAAGTGTGGAAAGAGGACAATTAATTAAAAAGGTTACAAACTATTCAAAATTCTGCAGTTATGATCATGCAACACCTCTTCTAATTCAAAATCATTGGTTACCTATTACTGCACAAATACAATTTAAAACATTGTCCCTGATGCATAAAATTCTACCTGATGGTGCCCCAGACTATTATTTCCCTTCATGCTCCAATCAGAGCACTGCGAGCACTTCATGGACAACCCTCCGGTACCCATCTCCCACTTTGGTTAATTATGAGAACAAGTGTAAATCAGGCTTTTCTCCTAGGACAAGCAGGATGAGTCAGCCACACTTGGTGACATCATCCGACGGCGCCGAGACGGAAGTACTTTCCATAGCTCAGAAGGGCTTTTGCCCTTCTCAGCATGGGCCAACAGGCCCCACCCTCCTACCCACCCCTAGCTAGCCAGTTTCAGTTCTTCCGCCTTGCCAAGAAGACGGACCTTTCTACTCTCCTACTGAAATGAAACCAACAAATCTTGAACTTATTCTTATTCTGTAGGGAAAGAAGAGGAATTTTCCCCTTTTACTTGCTTGCAATGTCTCTAATATGTTTCGCTCTCTCGTGCTTTCTTTCAGATCCAATATCGCTTGGATAGCTGCCTGGAACCCCGGGCCTACCGGCCATGTGCGCTCGCAGCCCGCGGTTGCTGTTGCTTGAGGAACGCCTGAACTCTGCTCCGGCGCAAATTAAGGCAGACTGTTTGGGGAACGTCTGAACTCCGGCGCGAGTTAAGGCAGTCACCACTTGTTCCAGCCAGGATCATATATTTTAATATATATTTTTTATTATTTAGTATACCGCTACTTCCAGCGATCAGCAGCGGTTTGATTACAGATTGGAAATTGTCAAATCATGACAGGAAATTTTTGAGGTATAAACACATTGATTAGACAGGAAAGCACAGCACACAGAACTATTTTACAGGGAACATGGGCTATGGAGGGTTAAGTGGCTTGCCCAAGACCACAAGGAGCACCTGTGGGACTAGAAACCCCAGTCCTTCCGGCCCAAGGTTGCTGTCCTCTAGTGGGATTTGAACCCCCGACCTTCCGGCCTGAAGTACCTTGCCCCAACCACTAGGCCACTCCTCCACTCCGCTGAATCATGCTGCGGATGCCGCTGAAGGGAGACCAAGTCATGCTGCAGATGCCGCTGATGGGACACGGGAGGTGTTCCAGCAGTCAATTGCCCTCACGGTAGCCCAGGACATACCTAGAAGGCCTCCGTCCCCGGCCAACCACGGCTCCAGCGCATCCTTCCTTGGCCAAGGGCCATCCTCACGTGGGGACCATGGGGGCGGCCATCTTGCTCTGGCCATGCTGCCTTGCAAGCCACCGCCCCTCTACAGCGATTGGCTGAGCAATCTTCCGGCTCCATTGGCTGAAGGCTGACCCGCCCCGCGACACCACTGGCTAACACAGGGGGACTCCGGGGCAGTGCCACGCCGACACCAGGACTCCCTTTCACAGCGCCGGGCCGATGGAGTCAGTGCCGATGGGGTGAGTCACAGCCTGTACCTCCATGAAGTGCAATAAGGTCTACGGCGCCGAAAGGGAACCCCTCTGGCGCATCACGGCCCACTTGCCTAGGTGGCATTTGGCCCTGCCCCCTTCACTCTGGCGCGTTTGATCAGCCTCTTCCATCAGCACCAATGGGAATCTCCCTGGCGTGAAATTCACTTCCAGCGCGCCTGCTTCGAGGGGTGGAAGCACTTCGTCACTCCTCCGAGCCTGCCTCGGTGCCGAGTGGTGGAGTCACTTCGGGCCGGCGTGCCTGCCTGCCTGCCTCAGCGCTGTTGAGGAAACCACTCCCATACTAATCACTCCTGGAGGTGAGAAACAGACAACTGCCCAGAGGGAGGACCTCAAGCTCCAGGTTAACAAAAGCTTCTAGCACCTCTTCAGCCGGTTAAACAGACACGCGTGGAACCCCACTTAGATCTTCCCATAGGTGGGGAACAGCAGGAAGGGAGTTCTGGGACACCACCACTGGTTCAGACTGACAAAGGGTGGGGGAGTGATGGCTCCCCAGTAAGTTGCTGACCCATCTGGGCAACAACAACAAACTGTAACCCAGTGCTGGAGGGATCTGCTCTGCTGATGGATGCGCATACCCCCCCCCCCCCCCGTGGGGTCCATTACAGCTACCTCATGTAGCAGCAGCCAAGACAGTAGCAACCAGAGCTCCTGCACCAACCACCACTATGCATCAACCACAGCCAAGGTTATACTGGGAATATACCTGCCCCAAGTGGTGTGGCCAGATTTAAACCTGCTTCTCCTGCAGGCGCAGGGTAACGGGTAATAGCCTAGGGTTCGGGCAACAGCTTAAATCCTGGAGACCTGAGTGCAATGCCCACAGGACGCGGCTGGGTCGCTAGAGTCAACCTGGCTTGTACACAATACCAGGGGTTGAATCTCAACCTGAGCTCCTGGCTTGTACACAATACCAGGGGTCAAATTCCAACCTGAGCTCCTTCAGACTCAACACCTTCTTACCATGTGAGCCTCCGGCTTGGGACGGGGCAACGCCTTCCTTAACCATGGAAGTCTCCAGTGGGGCGGAGTCCACAGCCCTACGACCTGGAACTTCGATCAGTATGATCTTGGTCATTGAGAGCAAGATCTTCAGGAGGTGGTACGGAGCCCATGATCCCATGGCTTGAACCTCCACCAGTGTGACCTTGGGTCACTAGGAACAAGAATTCTAGACTGTGCACAGGGAGTAAGAGGCTTCCCTCCACATTGCACTTCCACTTCTCTCTTCCCTGCTGGACTCTGGAGACTGGGCATGGCAGCAGTAGAAGTGGGAAGAAAAAGGTTATCAATGCCCTATGCCAGCCCTGGTTTAGTCCCCAACACGATCCAGATAGCTGCCGATCCCGATTCTAAAGGGAACAATGCGTACCGGTTCAGCCCGTGGGCAACCCTCACAGGTCATGTTAGGTGACACCCATCTTCAAGGCAATATGACTCTCATATATTTCGGTCACCCAACATAGGCCATCCAGAAGACCTAAATGCATAAGGCCAACAAGTTGACTCAACAGCTACATACAAAAAAAAAATGCGCAAAACTAAGCCTCACATATGTGAAATCACTCCAGGTCTTCAACATCGGGGAAGGATTTGACCAGGTGATGATCTTCAGACAAGGGGGACTCTGCCATGCAGAGATCCTTTACCCCCACTGGGACATCCACGTCTTGGGCTCCGGCCCTGACATCTCCATAGTTGGCACCCTTACCGTCGATACCTTAGTACCCAAACACCCTAATCTGGTACAGTACAGCTCACGGGTCACACCTCTCCCAACATGGTTTTAGATAACCTACGGCGAGGACATACGGGGGTCCCTCCCCAGAGTGCCCTAAAGTTGCTGACTTGCTTATAATGGTCTTACTCACCTGTCCCTCTCCGACGGTGTCTGCTGACCCATCCCTCGTCTGCTCACCCCGTCTGATTGTGGGCTGATGCCACCCGTCCGACGGTGACTGACCGGTGGTGGACTACCCCACCTTCCTGCTTCCTGTGCGAGTTGACATGTCTATCATCCTCCCTGTCTCTCTGGTGGTGGCGCCTGCCACAGAAGGGAATGCAAAGCACCCCTGTTCCTCGGCATTGCCTATATCAATATCATTCTGGACAAAGCTTGGGCCATTCTCAATGGAGGCGTAAGCCTAGTGGTTAGGACCACTGCCTAGTGCCCGTACTTGGGCAAGTCTCTTTACATGCACCAGCACTTGCACTAACAAACCATCCCTGTCTTCCTTCAACCTTCCCTCCGACAAATGATCCTAGTACTAATGATCCTAGTACTGACAGCCTAGGGCCCATTGACAGAAGGCCCAGCACGCGACATAGTGATGCTTCAGCTCCCAAAGCACATGGCAGCAATTGGATGGCTTCTCCTATCAGGTTGTACCAACTGGACGCCTTGTTTATGTTTATGTTTAATAAAACTTGATTGACCGCCCTTCACAATAAAATCAGAGCGGTTTACAACATATAAAAACCATAAAAAAATAGGGCACAAGGCCAGTAAAAGAAAAGGAAGTTACATTTTATAAAAAAAAGAAGAACAGAGAGGGCAGGAGAGGGTGAGAGGAGAGGAGTAGGATTATAGAGAGGGAGGAGAGGTGGGGAGGTTAAAAGCAAGGGAAAAAAGGTGGGTTTTTAGCTGCTGTTTAAATGCTGAGTGGGAGGGTTCTAATTGGATAGAGGAGGGGAGGGAGTTCCATAGTGCGGGGCCTATAAAGAAAAAAGCTGAAGAGCGGGTGGATTGCAAGTGAGCGGCAGAAGGGGGGGGGAAGGATAAGCCGGTTTAGGTGAAATGAGTGGGGGGTGTATCTGGGAGTATGGAAGTGGATTAAATCAGCTAGATATTGTGGGGAGTTGGTGTGGAGGGCCTTGTGAACCAAAGTAAGTAGTTTGTATTGGGAGCGGAAAGGAACAGGCAACCAGTGTAAGTGGATAAGAAGAGGAGTTATATGGTGCGAATGAGATGAGTGGGAAAGAAGGCGGGCTGCGGTATGCTGGATTCTTTGAAGACGGTGTAAATGAGAGGAGGGCAGACCAATAAGGATAGAGTTAGCAAAATCAACCCTGGACATGACAAGAGAGAGAAGTAGGGTAGATAAGGCAGAAGGAGAAAGAAAAGGACGGACTGCACGAATTTGACGCAGAAAATAAAAGGAAGTTTTAGTGATGTGTGAGATATGGGCGTGAAAGGAAAGATCTGAATCAAAAAGAACACCAAGATAGCGAAGGTAGTGACTAAGGATATGGGAGTGTTAGAAAGGGAAGGAGCTAGCGAGGGGGGGGGGGGGGTGGCCGTAGGGGAACCAAATAGCAGTGGTTTTGGCCAGATTTAGGTGAAGGCAGTTTTGGGTTAACCAGTGGGTGACAGCAGTGAGGCAGTTGTTAAGAGGAGTAAGATCAGGAGAAAGTGGGGAAGTGTGATGAAGAAGAAGGATGTCATCAGCGTAGTAGAAAGCAGAGATCCCAAATTGTTGAATGATGAGTGTGAGGGGTACCAAGAAAAGATTGAAGAGAAGGGGGGCTAGGACAGAACCCTGGGGAACCCCACACGGTAAAGGGAAGGGGGCAGAAGGTAGAGAGGAAGGTGACGTGGCTAGTACAGAGGCAGATCGGGCGTGAAGAAAAGAGTGAAACCAATTAAAGACAGTGCCGTGAACACCAGCTTCACTAAGACGGGCTAGAAGAAGGGAGTGATCGACCAGGTCAAAAGCCGCAGAAAGATCAAGTGCTACCGCAACCGAGATATCACCCCGATCGTGTGCTACATGCAAAGAGTTAGTGAAGGCAAGAAGGATAGTTTCGACGCTGTGACCTGGCCGGAAACCTGATTGACGGGGGTGAAGATAGCTGGTGGAACCTAGATGGTGCGAAAGTTGTGCGAAGACAATCTTTTTTAGAAGCTTAGAGAGAAATGGAAGGTGTGAAACGGGCCGATAGTTTAGTGGATCGAGAGGGTCAAGGGAAGATTTCTTGAGAATTGGACGGATTAGGGGGGGAGGAGAGTTTGGGTGGTTAGGAGCAGAGTACAAAGGGGGTGGGAGTGAACAAGAGGCTGTGAGACAGAAATGGTCTGTCCACGGAAGAGGAGAGGCTACTAGATTAGAGAAGGAGAGCTGGGATGCAGCAGGGGTGATATCAAGGGTGTGGCCAGCCGAGTGTGTAGGGACGGGAACATGTTGAGTAAGAGAAAGATCTTGAAGAAGAGTAAGAAAAGCTTGGTCTCTTGAGGAGGAGGGAGAGTTTAGGTGGAGATTAAAATCCCCAGCGATGAGAAGGTGTGGGAAGGCCAGGGAGAGATCAGACAGAGTTTTGATAAGAGATTCCCAAAGGTCGTGACGAAGGGCGGGGGGGGGGGGAGTAGATGAGAAGAATGTATAGAGGGGGTGAGGTGTGAAGGTGGAGCAAAAGAGATTCAGGATAAAAGAGCAGGGGGGAGGAGACTCGGGAGGCGGGGAGAGCAGGGGAGAAGATAGCTGCTACTCCACCGCCAGAGCGTCCTAGACGGGGAACCGAGAAAGCAGAGTAGCCCGGAGGGAGGCATCAGACAAGGAGGGCATCTTCACCGTCCTTCAACCAGGTTTCGGTGAGGAGGGCAACATCAAGAGCAGATCGAAGAAGGAGATCCTGGACAAGAAGTTTATGTTTACCTTATCAGAATATAGAAAGACTAGGGGACATGCAATGAAGCTACAGGGTAAACTATTTAAGACTAATAAAAGAAAATATTTTTTCACTCAACGTGTAATCAAACTCTGGAATTTGTTACCGGAGGATGTAGTAAAGGCTGTTAGTGTAGCTGGGTTTAAAAAAGGTTTGGACAAGTTCCTGGAGGAAAGGTCCATAAACCATTATTAAGAAGGGACCCAGGATATCAATGCTTGAACCAATACAAGCATTGTGGAACCTGTGTCCCTTGGGGAAACTGCTAGGTACGTATGACCTAGATTGGCCACTGTTGGAAACAGAATACTGGGCTTGATGGACCTTGGTCTGACCCAGTATGGCATATCTTATGATCTTATGTTCTTATGTTCTTATGTTCTTAAGAGTCTTAGATCGCAAGGAGCGACAGTTCAAAAGACCTAGTTGGAAGGAGGAGAGGGAAGGGGGGATCGAGTGGGTGGGGATGGGAGAAAGAGCTAAGCAGGGGCGAAAGCGTTGGAAGCTAATTTGTTCGGTTTTTGTGGGCCCTTGCCAGCTGTGGGCCCTACGCCATGGCGTAATGGGCGTATAGGTAAATCCGGCCCTGCTCTTGATGAAGGGGCAGCGGAAATCATTTTGCACACAGATGTAAGGTGGCTAAGTAGGCACAAATTTCTGCAAAGATTTCATGATTTGCTGAATGAAATAAGAAGTTTTTTGAAGGAGAGGGGAGATGACCAAGCAGAGTTGGAAGATGAGGAGTGGTTATGTGATCTGGCATTTCTCGTTGACTTTACAGGCGAACTAAGTGATATGAACCTTGAACTACAAGGTAAAAATAAATGCATTGATGAGATGATGAGTACAGTTTCATCCTACAAGAGCAAATTTGAGCTAATGATGACTGACCTTGCAAACAACACTTTTGATCATTTTCCTAATATGCAGGACCATCTGGGACAGTATCCAAATTTTGTTTTTCAGAACGAGAAGTATGTGACAGAAATCTGTTCTGTTATCCAGGAATTTGAAAATACATTCTGTGACTTCCAAAAAATTGGAACAGTTGTGGAGTACTTGTCATACCCATTCAAAGTAGATGTGGACATTAAAGAAACTGCAGCTGCTATCAGTAAAAATTACGCATTGAACAAGCCATCTCTTGAAAACGAAATATTAACCCTTAAAAATGACATTTTTCTCGACCCGTGCTGAGCAAGAATCGTTTAGGAAGCTAGTGCCTAGAGACAAATTTCTCAGCTTGAGAAGATGCAGTGAAGCTGTACACTCCTGTTTTGGTTCAACTTATTTGTGTGAATCTGCATTTTCCCATCTGAAAATGACAGAGTACACAACATTCCAACGTCACAGATGAACATCTCCAGGATTCCCTGAGAATGGCCCTCACGCAATATTCACCCAACTTCAAAAAGCTGGTGGATGAAATGCAGCTCAGATGTCTCACTAATGAGCAAGAGCGAAATATTAAAGATTGTGCAAGATCAGCCTCGATCAATACTCAACCTAAATTTAACACAAATTACTCAATAAAAGTTAAAGAAAGTTATTAAGACAGTTAAAAAAGTTATTACTTAATAAAACTTTAAGAAAAAATGTACTTTCCATTTCCCCTTGCAGTTCTTACTGGATCTTCGTCTCTCTGTTTTGTTTTTGCTTAATTTGCTTAACAGCTGATCACATCCAAGTAAATGACAGAAGGTTCATTAAATGGGGGGGGGGGGATCCTCCAACTTTATTGGGTTAAAATTTAATTTGAAACTAATTTGAAACTTAATTTTCATGGTGGTAGATCACCAGCACTTTTGGCAGGAAAAGGTAGATCACAACCTGTTCGAAGTTGGACATGCCTGTTATAGAGCTTTTCCGTCACTGGCTTCCACAGATGTAGTCAATTTGATTTTTGTACAATCCATTGGGTGAAGTCCATGTGTACAGTCGCCGCTTGTGTTGCTGGAAGAAGGTGTTCGAGATGAATAGATCGTTGGTCTTGCAGAATTCTATCAGTCTTTCTCCAGCTTCATTTCTGTTGCCAAGTCCATATTTTCCAACCATTTTGCCGCCTTCTTTGTTGCCAACATTTGCGTTCCAGTCACCCATGACTATCAGGATATCCTGTTTGCATGTTCTGTCAATTTCAGCTTGTACTTGTTGATAGAACTCATCACTTTCATCGTCTTCCGCAGCTGTTGTTGGGGCATATACTTGAATTATAGTTGTGTTGATAGGCATTCTCATAGACAAAAAGAAATTAAGCATTCACTGTTTGCATTGTATTTCATTACAGTTCTTGCAAGTTTCTTCTTAATTGTAAATGCAACACCATTTCTTCTTTGTCTTTCATTTCCAGCATAGTAGACCATGTGATTATCTAAATGGCCAATTTTCTCAACGGAGAAAGGTGAATAGTGGTATACCTCAGGGATCTGTGCTGGTCCAAGTGAGGTAATCAAATTTGCAGTTGACATAAAATTATTCAAAGTTATTAAAACGCAAGAGGATTATGAAAAATTGCAAGAGGACCTTTACAAATTGTGAGGATGGGCATCCAAATGGCAGATGACATTTAATATGGACAAGTGCAAAGCTATTAACGTGGAGGCACATGTCAAATGGGACGTCCAAGTGCAATCTGAGACGTCAAAACCAGAACATTTGAAAAGAAAGGCAGGCACAATTCCAGAAACATGGACATGCCCGATATGCACGTGTATCAAATGTCTATATAGACATCAGCAGGAAAGGATTTTAGAACCAACAGCATAATGGTTAGCCTAGTGGCTTAACAGCTGGTTGGCCTGGGTTCAAATCCTGCTGTGGGACTTTGCAATCTGATGCAAGTCACTTAATTCTCCATCTTTTCTACACTCTCTGGATGTTTTTAAGGTGAAAACAAGTACTTTCCTGATGCCTGTTTGTGCCTGGAGCAGTAATAAACATTGCACGTCCCTGCAGATGGCTCTGCTGCTTCTGGGATCAAATAGGAATGTGTAAGTCCATTGCCCCTCCCCAGACATGCCGCTGCCACACTCCCAATGCCTACTTGAACGTCCCTGTACTGGAGACATTTGCAGACTGCATTTGTGGAATGCTTACAGAGATGTCTCCATGATTTTGACTTCCACGTCTGCAGATGTCCAAACCACGACTAAACCCTTTAGAATGACCCTCTTAGGGAAGAACAACCCAAAATATGGTTACATGATGTAAGGTTCCACATTAGACACCACCACCCAGGAAAAGGATTTAGGTGTCATCATGGATAATACGTAAACCCTCGGCCCAGTGTGCAGCAGCAGCCAAGAAAGCAAATAGAATGCTAGGAATCATAAGGAAAGGAATGGAGAATAAAACAAAGGATGACATCATAATGCCTCTGCATCACACCATGGTGTGACCGCACCTTGAATATTTTATGTAATTCTGGCTGCCATATCTTAAAAAAAGATATAGCAGAATTTAAAAAGATACAGAGAAGAGACACCAAACTGGTGAATGGAATGGAAGGATATCCCTAGAAGGAAAGGCTTAAAGGGTTAGGGCTCTTCAACTTGGAAAAGGGACGGCTAAGGGGAGATATTATAGAGGTCTATAAAAAGATGAATGGAGTAGAACGGGTAAATGTATCTCAGTTGTTTACCCCTTCAAAAAGTAGAAAGACTAGGGGACATGCAATGAAGTTACAATGTAGCACATTTTAAGACTAATCAAAGAAAATATTTTTTCACTCATCATCTAATCAAACTCTGGAATTCGTTACCAGAGGATGTAGAAAAAGCTGTTAGTGTGGCTGGATTGAAAAGAGATTTGCACAAATTCCTGGAAGAAAAGTCCATAAACCATTAAAAAGGACCCAGGAATCCACGGCTTATCTATGAGACAAGCAGCAAGGAATCTGTATAGCTTATGAGAACCTGTCAGGTACTTGTGATCTGGGAACAGGATACTGGGTTTGATGGATCCTTAGTCTGACCCAGTGTGGCATATCTTATGTTCTTATGTACACGTAGCAAACTTGACATGCCTTCATTTACATATAGAAACATAGAAATATGACGACAGAAAAAGACCACATGGCCTATCTAGTCTGTCCTTCCATATCAACAACTACAACAGTCCCCTTTTTACTCTTGATCCCTGCTTCTTATGCTAGTATTTTAGAAAGAGACAGAGGTGCCCTTATAAAACAGAACCTAAGTAGGTGCCTTCTTGCCTTCTTAAACTAAGCACCCCCTTACCCTCCATATATAGATAGTGCCACTGAAAATCCTTCCAGGCTGCCTAGGCACTATGGGGGTCATTCTGATCCCTGATCAGCGGGGTTGGACGTCGAACCCCCGTTCAACCCCAGCAGCGTATTCCGAGCCCTCTGCTCTCCGCACACACAGAGGCTTGTGCAGGGAGTGCTGAACAGGGGCAGAAGGGGGGGGGGGGGCGGAGGTGGGCAGAGTGGTTGGTGGACCGAGGCACCCGGACATACAGGTCCTATTCAGGTCATGGTCCTGTACATCCCATGGGAGAGAGAGAGACGTGGGAGTTCCTTGGAGATGGAATAAGTCCCACCGAAAATGGTGTTTGAGTCCGGCAGCCCCCCACCAGCAAACGAGCCACAGCAGGAGATGACTCTCCACCCGATCTCGGTCCTGGCAGACCCTGCTGAAGGTTGGGCAGTGGGGAAAATAAGTTTGTTGCTGTGATGGGCTTTCGGGGTTCCTGGGGGTGTCCCAGTGCCATGGCACCGGCACACCAGCAGGAGCATAGGGAGGGCTGGCTTGGCAGATGTGAGGATGTCCTGTGCTGCTGAATTGTGTCTAAGCCAGGCCGTCTAAGTGCCCAATTCTGCTCCTGTGGGAACATCTAGCTCCCGTGGGTGCAGAATCGGGTACTCTTTGGGGCTGTCCATGTCCGGGACAGCCCGGACATGCCCTGATTAGACTTGACCTCTATGCAGGTGGCGTGTGGATAGAGTACCAAGATTCAGATAGCAATGGTATTAATTCCACTATCAGGACAAAGCAGTCCTAGCTTTTTCGGAATCGATATCCACATGGTGGACTAAATATTATTGATACTGACTGTAGTGTCCGTGTATTCAGTGCCAGTCCCCATCCAAACCCCAGCGCTGAATGTACATACTTTATTTAAGCACTAAAGCCGATGTTCTGAAATATTAACCAGTGACATTTCTAAACAAATCAGTTGAATGTATTAGTAATGTCTTAAGGTAAACTCTGCAATAGTAACGATCACAGCAGCAGGGACACGTGGAATTCAGGAAAGAGCTAATCATGCAATAAAGCTGAACTTTGAAAAACCTAAACATGAGGTGGACTATCAAAAGAGGTTTGTGTAGCTGTAGTCATAGCCTCCCAGTAAAGAGATCCAGGGTCTTGTTTTTTATTTCCAGACTCTTCCAACACTGACTGGAGTCTGAGATGAGAACCAATATGGAGCCCAGTCACACACCCTGCAGTCAGTGAATCTATTCTGAGAACCGATGCTGACTAAAGGTCCTTTTACTTCCAACACCATGTCCCCTATGATTCTTCTCCGTCATACAGACACTGAGCTATCTGGGTAACGTCCTGCTACTCCACCCTCGCTCTGTCATTCAGCACCTCTGTTCAGACAGCTTGCATCAATATCCGTACAGCTCTGCCATTAGACTGATATTTGGCTTTGAATGTCGACCCCTTTATCTCTGAAGTGGCTACAACAGAAAAACAGTCTACAGAAAGGTGATTAGTACAGTAAGGACGAGCAGATACTGCATGCCGGATGTCCCCATCTCCTGAGAGAAATCCTCAGCGAATCCGTGCACGCAGCCATCCACACACAATAATCCAAAAACAAACTATTAATGGTCTATTAATGGTCACATGCAGAGACACAACGGACTTTCACATATCCAGGTCAGCTGCTGAGCAGAGCAGGGGCAAGGACAAGGGTTGTTTTTGGCACCCCCTTCCTTTGTGGGCTCACAGACTTGTAGAGTAACTTAAAAGGCCCATGTGGCGCTCCCACCTTGGCCTGACACGCAGGATGGTCGCCATGATGGGCCAGGAGCAAGGCACATAACCTGGACGTACAGGGCCAATTTCGGTCATGGCCCTGTACATCCAGGTTTACCAGGATAGATGGGGGCTTATTCCACCTCAGAGGTGGAATACGTCCCCCTGGCATCAGAGGATGGCACCATCAGGCCCCTTCAATCAGGTAGGTGGCTGCAGGGGATTCCACGCTGCCCAATCCCAGCCTCAGAAGGCTCGGTCGGATGGCAGGGGACAGGGTATTTTGTGTGGTGCAGGCGATCGGGGCTCCTGCATGGAGCTGCAGTGCTATGGTAACAGGATGCCGCGCACTGAGGCTCCATTCCATGCAGGAGCGAGGCCGAGTTAGCCAGGGAACTGCCTGCACATCCGAGGTGCCAGAATCGGAGCACAGCCTGGACATCCAGGCCCTATGCTGCCATTCTGCTCCCACGGGGACATCTAGCTCCAGCAGGAGCAGAATCAGGGGTATCTCCAGGCTGTCCGGACGTGCACCTACAGAATTGGCCTCTTTTAAAAGTGGGGCACATACACTCAATGACTGTCTGGGTGAATATGAGATGTCTTGGTGTAGGTCAACTTTGATTTTTATTTATTTATTTATTATCTTATCCTTGAACTTTAATTCTGTGTCCCATGGTATTTATATCCCCTTCCACTACTCCATTATAATGGACATTGCCTCAGTCTTCACTGAGACATTATGGTACATACTATTTGTCCCAATTATTCCAATTACACTCTCTAGCCCCTCCTTTTTTTATTTTCACCCATGACTATTAATTCATGGCGTGCCTATGACATTTACCAACGTCTTTGTTTTATTGAGTTATATTATTTCGGCCTTTTTTGGTTTCATTGTTTTTTCCTACAGAGAAGGTATGTTGCGAGTCCTTGCACATTTTGTGGTTCTCCATTACTCGTAGACTAAAGAGATGGCAAACCGATTAATATTGGTGTAAGATTACATGCCAAAGCTTTTGCTCGTGGCACAATCTGATTCCCTTATTGTTAAATTCTGATCAGTTATTACCAGATATAACAGTGTTGTGCCATACCCACGCTCCTTTGTATGATAAGATATCCAATGTACTATTGTCTTGTGTTATTTATACTGCCAGGCTGTCGGCTATTTATTGCAGTGTCTATGTTTAATATTTAAGGATTTTCTTAATATTGGGATTTGATTATATGTTGCATTAGGGCTCTTGGTTTTATGCAGTTATACACACTTTCACTTATACTCTCATTGGAATAATTTCATCGGCTACTATTTGCTGTGCTACACCCATGGGTTGCCTTACGATATCTCCCATGTATTTGGTTTTAATATCTGGTATCAACTACACTGCTGGGAGTCGGAGCTTTTTATGTACCAATCCCGCAGCCCATTGTTCATTGCACTTATGTGTTGTCCAGCGGTGAATCTATTTTTTATAAATGCGGTAGGACAAGAGTAAGCGTCAGTTAATCTGACGCATATTGTTATAATTGTGAAGATTTGGCTCTTGCTTTCAATATCTGGTGTATCCATTATAGATCATTGAATTTAGACTTGTTTTCTTTACGTTACAACAGGACACACATTTTTATGTTTTTACTTTACGCTGTTCTGCGCTCATACATACTCTGTATTGTTCCTGGTTTGATGCAGTAGTCCCCCCCCTCCCCCCCACCCCCCCCCCCCCCAACACCCCCCCCCCACCCCGTTTTGATATAAATATCCTTCCTGACAGTCCAGGACAAATTTTAATATTGTGCACTATCCTCGCTCCTCCATACAAGCCATATGTGGGAAATAGAGTATGGTTTTGTAACAAATAGTATGCTCCCCGTTCCAACCTGCAATCATCTTCTCTCTTTGTGCTCTAGATATGATTTATTTGCTGACATGTTGTACACTTTCTTCCAACTTCACCATTTAGATATAGAACTTTAAAGAACATGATTGACTGTCTTTCTCATGGTGAGTGTTGATTAGTTAATTATATTATTTGTCAGTATTGATCAATCATAACCATGTTGTATGTTCCCATGGCAATTTGTCAATATTGTTTTTTTTATATTTTAATCATTCCACTTATTACTTTTATGGTTGGTTTTTATCTTTTTTTTTTTTTTTATAAACTTTATTTAAGAATCACCAATCAAAAACAGAAACCAACAGGCAACAAAGCTCCAGAGGGGTGGACTCTCATCCCCACCTGGAATAAACAGGCTTAAATGGTGATTACAGTTTTTACAGTTATTTCCCCTCTCCCCCCCTCTCCCCTCTCCCCCCCCCCTCCCCCAGCCCCCTCCCCCACCCGTCCTCTGCACTCTGCCACCCCCTTCAGTATCCCTATACCTCCCCCATGGGTACCCCAATTCAGCTCGCCGCTCCACTACTCTCACCTACCAACATGCAAGATTTCATTACGACAGCGAGTCCCCAATGTATCAATATAGGGGCCCCATATCAAAAGAAAAGATGCCCAGCGCTTGACACTGCCCCGCGCACTCCACCTTTCAGTCAGCATGAACTGATGAAAGCAATTGCGCCACTCTCCGAATGTAGGGGAAGTCTGCTCTCGCCACAGACGCAAGATTGGGCCCTTACCCACCAGACAAGCCTTGCGCATGAGCAATCGTGTCCATTTCTGTGTAGGGCAGGGGGGTGCCATCCGATCCAAAACCACAAATGCTCCAGTCCACCTCACTTTCTGCTGCACCAAGCCTCCAACGAAGGCACTTATCCTGCCCCAGTATGTTTGTACATACGGACAAGACCACCACATATGTAATAAGTGGGCAAGGGGCTCCCGGCAACGTGGGCAGCTCCCGTCCGCAGTCAAATGGCTACGTAATGCTCTCCGGGGGAGAAGTGAGCTCTAGTTAAACAACGGAATTGTATCTCCCGCCATCGCGCCCCTTCCGCGATATCAACAATCCGTCGCAAAGCGGTACGAATGGTGTCGGGATGTACTTCCCAGCCCAATTCAGCTCCCCACGCCGCCTCCACCCCCCCATAGTCTGCACGAGGCCGGACACTTACCAATCGGCGTTTATAATCCGCAATAGTCGGAGGGGTTTCCTCCTCTAACGCAAAAAATCCCACCAGCTGCAGTGAGCGCTCAGACCGCACTGCCTCTCTGGGGAGAGAAGAAACATAGTGGGAGGCCTGCAGAAATGCGAAGAGATGCCTAGAAGGCAATTCATATTCTCGACTAAGCACGGCAAAGGATTTACATCTCCCTATGGGGTCAACGAGATGGCCGATATTCCGGATTCCCCTCCTCCTCCAGTCTCGGAAGTCCCGGGAGCAAGAGCCTGGGATAAAATGCACATTGCCCTGCAAAGGGAGCCAGCTAGAGACCATCCAGGACGTCTTCCACAGACCATTTAAGTGCCGCCAGGTCCGCTGGGCCGAACGAAACAAAACACTACGGACAAGGCGTTGCGGTAGATCTTTAGATTCCATATGTAGTGCCCCCAGCAACGACAAAGGAGCTACATACTCCTCCTCCAGAAGCGTAGGAGTATAAACCGCGGGCCCCCCAGCCAATCCCCAAGGTGCCGGGCCTGACAGGCCAAGGCATATGCGCCCACGTCCGGGAGTCCCATCCCCCCCTCCTTCCACTTCCCCATTAACCGTAGCATGGGTATGCGGGCTCTCGCCCCGCGCCACAGAAAGGTCCTTAGCAGAGCCTCAAAGCGGCGCAGGTCGCGGTGCAACAGCCACACAGGTAAAGTCTGCAGCCAATATAGCAAACGAGGTAGGACCACCAGTTGAATCGCCGCCACCCGCCCCGGAAGGGAGAGTGGTAACGGCCCCCATGCCTGTAGTTGCGTACGCAGTCGGTCAAACATCCAGTCTAAATTACATCTATAAAGGTCACGGGGATGACAAGTCAGACGTATGCCCAAATAGGTAAAGTGGGCATCAGCCCATCGGAGTGGAAAGGCCCCTACCCATCCCTCTCGCAGTTTTCCCGAAACATCCAAGGCCTCAGATTTAGCCCCATTAATACGGAAGCCAGCAAACCGACCGAAGGTCTCAAATTCAAGCAGCAAGTGGGACAACGATTCCCGGGGAGCCACAAGGTGGACTAAAAGGTCATCCGCAAAGGCCGATACTTTAAAGGTTTGAGAACCTATCGTCACCCCCCTGATCTCCGGGGATCGCTCCACTGCACGAATCAATGGATCTAGAGATAGCACAAATAAGAGAGGGGAAAGAGGACAACCCTGCCGCGTACCGCGCTCCAGCGGGAAGGCCTCCGACACAACACCATTACAGAGGATGCGGGCTGTGGGGTTCGCATATAAGCTATCCACCATGGCACAAAAAGATGCACCTAAACCATACCAAGGCAACAACGTTCGGAGATAGCACCAATCCACTCTGTCAAAAGCTTTCTCCGCATCGAAACTTACAAGCAGAGACGGCAGCTGCTGGTCATGTACCCATTCCAGCGAGGTTAAAATTTTCCGAAGGTTTCGTACTATATGGCGACCCCGTATGAAACCGACCTGAGAGTCATGTACCAAATAATCCAGATGTTCCGCCAGACGATCCGCCACAATCTTGGCAAATAGCTTGATATCAAAGTTTAATAGCGAGATTGGGCGATAAGAAGAGGCCAGAACAGGATCCTTACCCGGCTTTGGAATCAGGGAGATATGGGCTTGGTTGTCACCCCACCGAAACCCCCCTGCGCGACCCGCTGGGCGTACACCGCCACAAGGGTCGGGCTAAGATAACCATTGAGCAGTTTATAGAACTCGGCCCCTAGGCCGTCTGGGCCTGGAGATTTAAAACAGCTAGCTGAGGTAATGGCCCTCTGCACCTCGTCCAAAGTCACCGGCTGGCCTAATTGGAGGCTCTGTTCCTCCGTAAGTTGCGGCAAATGCAACCGCTGTAGGTACTCCTGTATCTCCAATGACGCGCCACCATCGGCAGAGTAGAGCCCAGAAAAGAATGTCCGAAACTCGCGGACAATGTCCGTACTATTCCGAGATAGCCCCCCTTGACTATTCCGCAAGGCTGCCACAGCCTGCGATCCACGTGACCCTCTCAAACAACGGGCCAGCAATCGCCCCGGTTTGTCCCCATAACAATGCAACCGAAATCGGTAGTACAGTATAGACTTCTTAGCCCGCTGATGTATCAGCTCGTTAAGATCTACACGAGCTTCCCACAACTCCTTCTGAATCCTAGCTGACGGGGTCCGGGCAAGTTGTCTCCGCAGTAGTGACACACGTTTCTCCAGCCTCAGGATCCGGTCCGCCAACATTCGACGTTTGCGCGCCGCGAACCCGATAATATCCCCACGGAGGACTACTTTGGCTGTTTCCCACACTAATTCCGGGTCTTCCTTGTGGCATCTATGATCGTCCTCAAACTCGTTCCACCGTTTTTCCAAAAACTTGTGAAACTGGGCATCTTTGTACAAGTCTGGTGGAAAGCGCCAAATCCGCGATTTATTCACCTCCCCTCCCCAGCACAGGTCCAGCCATACTGGTGCATGATCTGAGATTGCCAGCGGCCCAATCTGAGCATCCCCCACATTAGCAAACGCTCCACTAGTTAACAAGAGAAAGTCAATACGGGAGCTAGAGCTGTGAGCTCGGGATTGGTGCGTGAAGTCTTTCTCTAAGGGGTGCAGCACCCTCCACGGGTCCACCAGATCCAGACGGGCCTTAAAACGCTTCAACACCCGGGTTACTGGCCCACGCTCTCGCGCCTCCCCTCCCCGGGACGTATCCAAGTCAACATCTAGGACCCCATTAAAGTCGCCTCCTAAAAGCAGGGGAAATTCCGGGAGCCGTTCCACTCTAGCAGCCAAGTACTCATAGAACTGTGAATCTAAGGTATTCGGGCCATACACCGCCCCCAGGATTATCGGCCGGCCTTCGAGAGTACACTGTAATAACAGAAAACGCCCGCGTGGGTCACGAAACTCAGCATCCACCGTACATCGTACCTTTTTGTGAATCAAAATAGCCACCCCCCCTTTCTTTCCCAAAGCAGGGGAGCCCCACACCTGCCCTACCCAGTCCCTACGCAACTTAGCATGCTCTACAGCCGTCTGGTGGGTCTCTTGTAACAAAGCGATAGCACATTGTTGTCTGGCGAGGGCCTGTAGAATTTTATATCGCTTGATAGGGTTCCCCAAACCGCACACATTCCATGAAACTATTTTCAGAGTGGCGGGGCAGTGTCAATTTTCCATCTCAAGGCTTTCCATAATGGTAGGGACAGGGCTCTCCCAGCCTGGAACCCTCTCCCCGCACCCATCCCCTCACGATAGGGTAACCAAGGAGGTTTAAATATAGTGCAGATCCCCCCTTCCATTCTCCCCCCTCCCCCCCTCTCCCCCCCCAATCCCCACCCGCCCCCTCCTCTATCTGATCTCCCTCCACTAACCAACTTACTCCCAGTCCTATAGACCTCTCTAGCGATGCGTCCCACCACCCCCCACCCCACAGTACCCCGCAATATCCTTCTCAGCCCACTCCCCCGCCCCTAACATCAACACCCCTATCCCAAATCCAGTCGCAGAAACAAGGGCCTCTCAATTTCTACCCCCCCCGCCTCCCCCACCAGAGAGAGCCCACTCCACAATCATAGCAACATACAGGCCAACAGAAAATTCGCCAGCCGAGGCCGGTAAAGCCCGCTGGCGCTGTTCTGAGTCCCCAATACATAAGAAAACTGGCGGGCCCACCAGTGAGCGTCTCTGCCCCTGCTTCGCGCACTCCAGGACAATAACTCAGCCCATGCGCAATGTAGGTTGATATCCAAAAATCCTCAGCTCGCCTCTTCGCTCCGAAGGATACTGTCCACATACGGCCGGGCTGCCTCCGCAGACTCAAATATTTTGTGGGAGCCAGCATGGTAAATATGCAGCCGAGCAGGATACTGGACCGAGAATTTGATTTTATGGTCTATTAAGTTTTGGCAGACCGGTGCGTAGGCCTTGCGGCGTTGGCTCAATAAACGCGAATAATCCTGCGCTATCCGTATTCTTATGTTGTCAGCCACCACCGTGTCCTTTAGACGGGCCGAGCGAAGAATGGCCTCCTTCTGTGGGAACTGGAGCAGCTTAACTAGGACCACCCGGGGTCTTCGGGCTCCCTCTGCTTTGCTGCCCACTCGATGTGCCCGCTCGATCTGAGGAGTGCCCCCAACTTTCGACTCCTCTAACAAAGACGTGAAGAGCGTCTCCACATAGGACGGAAGATCTTTGTCTAGCACAGATTCAGGTATGCCCAATACCCGCAAATTATTGCGGCGAGATCTGTTCTCTAAGTCGTCAAGTTTTTCCTCCTGCTGCTGTAGTCGGGTCTTGAGGCCTGCTACCTCGTGTTTTAGTGCGGCGGTTTCGTCCTCCACGCGCCCCACACGCTCCTCTGCCTCCTGCAGCCGATTCCCGAAGGACTCTACCGACTCCTGCACAGCACCAAGCTGCACGCGCAGTGCAGTGAATTGTGTCTCCAGGGCTGCGGCCACCGCCGCCGAGATCTCTTCCACCCGGGCTGGGGATGCCGGAGAGCTAGGCCCTCCCCCACTATCCGCCATTTTAGGGGGAGCAGCTCCCCGATCTCTCTCTCTCTTCCCTGTTCGGAGTGCAGCTGCCATCTCCGTACGCTACCCGCTCACCTCCAAGTTGCAGGTAGGGACCCGGATTCTGGGGCGTACACAGTCAGCCGGTTTAAGGCTCAATCAAGGCTCAGAAACGCCGGTTTAGGCTGGGGGGTGGTCGGAGCGCGAGCCGAACACGTCCACTCGCTCTCACCGCATCACCGGAAGTCGGTTTTTATCTTTTTATCATTTTATTATTTGTATGGTTGCCCTCTTGTGCCCCATAGACTTGAAGGGCCCGATATTAAAAAAAAAAAAGCTGAGCTCCCAAATTTGTGCCCTATTTTCAGCCACACTTAGGAGCCTTTCAGCTGAAAATTCATCCTAATTTAAGGGCTTAAAATTTATGCTCCTAAATTTAGGCCTGCAATTATTTGCCTAGATTTATGAGCCTAATTTAGGTTCCTGGTGCGGAAAATCAGTGCTAAACTCCTAACTTATTTTCCCTGCCCTAAATCTGCCCCTGTTGTCACCCACTTTTTATGCTCCTAAATTTAGGAGAGTAGTGGAATTTTAAGGAAAAATTTAGGCATCAGCTCTAGTAGATTTTCAAAGAGGCCAATTTAAGAGCACAAGTCTCAAACAGGCCGATGCAGAAAGCTAGCGCGGGCTTTATGAGCCTATAACGGCATGTTTAAGCACATTTTTACGATTCTTTCCATGCAGGAAATAGACGTAAATGCTGGCGGAAAAACTAGTACCCAATTAACACCACATGTATTTAAATTAATATTAATTGTTTAAATGTATTTAAATGTATTGTAATCTGCTGGGCTATTATGCAAATCATGGCTATGCCGGATGAAGAGACAGGTGTAGATGATTTTGCAACCAGCCATAGCACCAAATATTTTACTGCAGGGTCTGAGTAGACGTAAACCTCTAATGCTGCCCCTGGCAGTATTTTGATGGCACCGGGTGCTTTCCCCGATCTAGATCATCTTCTCCCCAGATGATCCGGCATCAGGCAAAGCCCCCGACGCCATCAAAACACTGTCGGGGCCGTGCCGACAAAAAAGAATACCTGGTGCCCCCCCCCCCCGACAGTAGGAGACAGAGAGATCGTCTCCTGCAGCTCTGGAAACCAGCTGCGCCTGCTCCCTGTAGCCAGCACTAAGCCCTTATGAGCATTTCTGTAGCAGAACCTCTGTTTTCATATTAATCTCATTTTGGCAGTACAGTAAAAAAAATATGCTAATTAGCCACCGGTGTTGGAGAGCAAGCCAAACTAGCGCAGACTCTTGTGCACATGTGTCTGGCTTGCTCTCCCATTTTAACGCTGCAGTGGCTCATTTGCATGCTCGGGGTTACTGTGGTGGGCATTAGCATACCCTAACCTTCCTGCATCACATGTTCAAATGTGTGCGTTCTCAGAAACTTTAAAAATCGATTCAGTGTGGGTCTAGCACCAGCTTTCTGCATTAGCCTGAAAGTTAGGAGCATAAATAGGAACAAGAACATCAAATATGCCCTACTGGGTTAGACCAAAGCCGATCAAGCCCAGCATCCTGTTTCCAACAGAGGCCAATCCAGGTCACAAGTACCTGGCAGGTTTCCAAAGAGGCACAAAGGGTCCACAATGCTTGTCCCGGGGTAAGCAGTGGATTTTCTGGGTCCTTTTTAATAATGTTTTATGGACCTTTCCTCCAGGAACTTGTTCAAACTTTTTTTAAACTCAACTACATTAACCGCTGGACTGGAGTAGTGGCCTAGTACCCAAAAGATCAATTCCCACTGGCACTCCTTGTGACCTTGGGCAAGTCACTTTACCCTCCATTGCCTCAGAAGAAAAAGCCTGACAATCTACTTCTGGTGATACATTGTCAAGAAAACCCAGGAGCAGCTGGGTTGCCAGGAGTCAACAGTAACTTGATGGCATTAAAAAAAAAAAAAGCAAAACACTAACAGCTTTTACTACATCCTCCGGTAATGAATTCCATAGTTTCACTATGTGTTGAGTAAAAGAATATTTTCTCTTGACTAATAAGTGGGCTGCATTCCCTTTACCATTTTGGTGGCTCTTCTCTGAACCTTTTCTAATAACGCTATATCCTTTTTAAGATACAGCGACCAGAATTGCACACAATATTCAAGGTGCGGTCTCACCATGGAACGATATAGAGGTATTATAATATCTTTTGTTTTATTTTCCATTCCTTTCCTTATGATACCTAGCATTCTATTTGCTCTCTTGGCCGCCGCTGCACACTGGGCCGAGGGTTTTAACATGTTATCCACGATGACACCTAAATCCTTTTCCTGGGTGGTGGTTCCTAATGTGGAACCTTGCATCGTGTAACCCTAGTTTGGGTTGTTCTTTCCTAGGTGCATAACTTTGCACTTGTCCACATATCCTTTGCATGTTGGGCCTGAACTGCTTATCTCTATGTGTATATGTCCTGTTTGCCAATTAGAGGCATGTTTCTCTGAACTGAGAATGAATGAATGAGTAGCCTAAAGGTTGGTGTACTGGCTTTATAACCAAGCAACCAGGGTTTGATTCCCACTGATACTCCTTGTAGCCTTGGGCAAATTACTTAAATCTCCATTTCCTTGGAAGAAAAGCCTGGCAATCTACTTCTGGCCAACCTGTCAAGAAAATCCATTTGCTGCTGGGTCAGCATTGACTCAAAGGCACATGTTGTTCTCAGAAATGAGAATCTGGTATTGTTAAAGCTTTCAAACTCTACAATAGTTAACTGTTTCCAGTGTCAGAGACCATTTCAAAGTTCACTCAGTGGAGCTACTGAGAGAAAAGATCAGCAAAGAATATTACAAGTGACTAAATCTGGTTCTGAAAAATGCTTTAACAGTATGGAATAAAAAACAAGCTGTAAAACAAATTGCAATCTCTGTTCTTTTATAAAGCTTTAGAATCATAAAGTTCTCAAACAACTGGATGTAAGAACAAGAATACTTCTCCATGCTTACCAAATAATCTGTAAGAAGCAGTATGAGCCAAGATTGTACATCTCGATGTAGCAGCAAAGCGCAGACAAACCAATGATACCAGGAGTCTGTTCAAAAGGTCCAAATCATTTATTTGTGCACAAGTCTTGAACCAGTCAATTTCAAAATGGCTGAGCAAAGTTTTCAAGCATTACAACAACTTTTATAGACTTCTGTTCCATTCTAGGTATAGAAAAACATTTCATTGGTCCCGGTAATCTCCCGTACCTCTTCTATTGGTCCCGGTACTGATAAGTTTATCCAGTTATGTCCCTCCAGTGGGCATGACACCTGCATACCCCCCTTCTAGTCCCAATTACAATGGTCAGTTCATCAACTTGTTACTTTCACACTTTCAAGGTTATAGAACCAATTTATACATGCAGAGGAGCTGGGCTCTGCAACTCATCTGTCAGCACTCCTAATTATTTCTTTGCAGATGTACTTTTTCTTATCAGTAACTTTTAAACATGTTTTTCTGTATTTTTCCATCTTTCAATACTGCAGTTCTGCTTACCTAAGCTAATTCAATACTTCTACTGAGTTCTATCTTACAATAGCAGCATATTGGGGGATGTGCAATCCTATATGCCTCTCCACAGGCCTCATTTACAGGTCAAGCTAGCCATGCTGGCCTGCTTATGTTCTGACACTGTGGGTCACAGGCCTGCACCTGCCACATTCCCCCCTTTGATTAATCTCACCCTATTACTTAATAAGGTGTGAGAATTAAATCACTTTCTGAAGAATCACATCCTGGCTAAAGGATTTCTACCAGGACTGGCTGTATATAAAGCCATGATTTTTGTTGCGGTCTTCCGCTCTACTGTACTATCAATATTGTTATGAATGGAACGCATACAACATGGGATTAAACATGGTAATAAGAAGATAACAGCAACAAGGATTAGTACCAATACGATGAAAGTCTTAAATCCTCCCACCCATGAAAAGAGGTTAGCAAACCAATTAGGAAATTTCAATGAGTGCCACGTCTGTACTGGCACATAAGCATGTCTTTGCATATCTTTAGCAATTTCTTCAACTACTTGACCTTTATCATCTATTTTCAAACAGCAATTGGTTAAGTTCAGCTTACCACATACTCCTCCTTCAGCTGCTAACAAATAATCAAGTGCTAAGCGGTTCTGATATATTGCAGTGCGCATCTGTGTACTTTGTCTAGCTAAAAGCGTGAGAGCATGACTAGTTTCATTGGTTATTATTTCAACTACTGCTTGTAAGCGAATAATACGATTATTCATATAAATTGGGGTACGATAACCGTACATACCATCATCATTCCAAGTGGCGGGTCCATAATACTCAATAATTCTTTCTGGTGGCCAATCATCACCCTGCCATTTCTCCCACTTGCCTATCTGTAAGGCCTCCCTCTTTTGTCTTAGTGCTCGTTTGTGTCGGTGGGTAGTGTATACAGGGTATCCTAATTGTTCTCCATGTTCAGTGTTTAAAAGAAAGAAAGAAGGTCTGATGGTTCCTAAGACGCATGCTCCTCCCCAGTGTGGTGGGAGTTGTGCATATGCTCGGTTTCCACAGATCCAATATAGGCCAGGTGGGGCCTGCCAGGCTTGGATTTCAGCAAGGTTAGTCCATAGACCTGCAAGTTCAGGAAATCTGGCTAATGGGTTAGGAGGTTCAGGATGTCCAATTCCTGACCACCATGCTATCTTCTTGGTCGTGGCATTATAGTACTTCTGGCTAAGACAGACCAGCTGTCCTACCTTTTGGGTGAACTGGGGTCCAGTTCTGGCATAGCAAAGACGTCCAACGATTGAGTGCGCTAACACCCATTCACTGGTAGTCTTGTGTAATTCAGTCTGATTGTAAATCATGGAATAATTCAATTCTTGGGCTTCCCATGGCCACTGATCTCCCATTTGGGTTCCGCCACAGAAATAACAATCTGTGATCTTAAGACTAGATACTACTGCTCCGGCTAATTCTAGAAATAAATTCTGTGAGGGGTGAGGGATCTCAAACTTATTTACATGCATGGCTTCATAAAAAGTATTATGAATATGATATTTAGATGACTGGTGGGCTTGAGTATTCAATCTGATATACACAATGGTCCCTGGATCTATTGCTCCTCCAGCAATACGTAAACCAAACTTATATCCTTGTTTCCATGCATGGGGATTGTGTATACGTAAATGCAAGGGGTTACAAGCATCTTTCTGACATTTATCATTTGTGGTTGGCTTGGTTAAAGTAGCCATTCGTTTATCTATTTTCTCATCAGTTATACCAGTGTTCCAGGTAGCATAAAAAACACATCCCCAATACGGGCAATAGTAGTCTGCTGCTGGGGCAGTACTATAGCCTGGTTCCTTTTTACCTGTACACTTTCTCCATCCTGTGGCACCTTCTGGACACATATACTTATGGTCATTTCGATACGCTTTCTCCCATGTACCACAGGTGGAATAACTATCTCTATTAATAGCATTGCATGCATCAAAATTCAAAACAGCAGGTTTAGTAATGTCCTTAAGTGGCGGCGTTGCAGCTAATATAGGTCCATCTGCATCCTTCCATCTTATTTCCATCGTGTAATAGGATGGATTCTGATGCGGATTATAGCATGTTTTAATTTTTCCATGAGTGCAAACATTTAGTTCAGTGGTGTTATAGATACACCGAGTTACTGTCCCCTTGCAGGTATAGTAAGAATGATAAAGCAAAGTCTGAGTTACTTTCAGTCCAATTCTAGTAGAAGTAATGCAGGCAGTACATGGAGGTAAAGCATGAGTCTGTTCAAAACCTCCAAAGAAGGCAACCAAAGCAAAGCAAAAGTAAAGATACATGTCGATGTTGATTGGAGTTCTTCTGAATCCTCAGCTTGCTGATCTTGATCACGACGGTCTTTTATTCTTCGTCCCGTTTGCTAATGAAGCAATTTAACGGGTGCTGAGTGTTGATTGAAGATCCTCAGGTTGTCCAGTACACATTAACCAACTTGTTAGTAATTTCAGTTGGCTTGTGAAGTCTGGCTTAGTCAATGTAGTCTCAAAGTAGTGTGTCAAATCACACACAAATTGGGTTCGTTGAAACAAAGCTGTTGCTGCATGGAAAACAGCAATCCTCTTCGAAAGACTTGGCTGCTACAAAGCACTTGTGATGAAGTGTCTAAGCTGCTGGTTGTCGTCTCAAAGTAACTCGCAAGGGTACATCAGGGTGCTGTTCTGCTGTCCACTGCTCTGGTTCAGGATCGGCGGCGGGCTTGACTCTGCTGTGGTGGATCCAGGCGTCGATCTCGGCTACCTTTACTGCAGTTGGGGTAGACAGGATGACGGTGTACGGTCCCTTCCAATGGGGTTCCAACGGTGTCTTCTTCCAATCTTTGATCCACACCGAAGTACCAGGCTGGTAGGGATGCAAGGGTTCCGTCAAGTTGATAGGCAACTGGTCTTGGATCCACGTATGGAGAGTCTGCAGAACAAAACTAAGAGCTAGAAGTTCTTGTCTGGTTATTTCTGAACCAATTTGGGCTAGACTTCCTTTGATTCCCTGCACTATTGGTGGGGGTTTACCATACAAAACTTCAAAAGGGGAAAATCCTGTTGACTTTACAGGAGCTGAGCGTATTCTGAATAAAGCTATGGGGAGCACTTGGGGCCACTTCAATTGTGTCTCCTGACAAAGCTTAGACATTTGGGCTTTCAAGGTACGATTCATTCGCTCAACTTTCCCTGAACTCTGGGGTCTGTATGCAGTGTGGAGTTTCCATTGTATCTGCAAAGCTTTTGCTAACTGCTGAGTAACTTGGGAGACAAATGAGGGTCCATTGTCTGACCCTATTACTGCTGGAATTCCGAATCTGGGGACAATCTCTCTCATTAAGACTTTGGTAACTTCTCGGGCTTTCTCAGTTCTGGTTGGGAATGCTTCTACCCACCCAGAGAAAGTACAAACTAATACTAATAGGTAATGGTACCCATTGGCTTTTGGCATTTCGGTGAAATCAACTTGGAGGTTGTGCATAGGGGTCACACCTCTTGACTGAACTCGGGGTGCTGTAATAAGGCCTTGCTTGGCATTATTCTTGGCACAAGTTTGACATTGTCGTGCTACTGAAGCTGATATGGTTGTCATCAGAGGGATGTAGAAATGTGGTCTGAGTGCTTTTTCCATAGCACTTTTCCCATAGTGGGTAGCTTCGTGGAAAGCTTTGACAAAGGATGGTCCTAACAGTTCAGGAATTACTATTCGTCCTGGAGGTTGACTGCCCTCTTCTGGTGGCAGCTCAATCCATCCGTCTTTCAATACTCCATTTTCTTTGTCACAATAGTAGTCCAATTCTTTGGTGGTATATCGTGGGGTCCATAGATTCAAAGGTACTGGAAACAATGCTGCTTGCATTGGCATAGCTTGTGGGGCAATTTGTCCTGTCATAGCTGCTTGTCGTGCTGAGGCATCTGCAAATCTATTTCCTCGGGCAACTTCTCCTTTTCCTGCTTGATGTCCTCTGCAATGCATGACAGCTACACTTGTTGGGGCCCAAACGGCATCAAGTAACATCAATATTTCGGGACCATATTTGACTGATTTTCCTCCGGATGTGATGAGTCCTCTTTCTTTATAGAGAGCTCCATGGGCATGCAGGGTAGTGAAGGCATATTTGGAATCTGTATATACATTCAGTATAAGTTTTTCTCCTAACAACAATGCTCTGGTGAGTGCTATCAATTCGGCTTTCTGGGCTGATGTGCCTGAGGCTAGGGCTGATGATTCAACTACTTCGTGTTGAGTGACGACTGCATATCCGGCACAGCGTCGTCCATCAAGGATGAGACTGCTCCCATCAACATAATAGGTTTGGTCAGGATTGTCTATGGGTACATCTATCAAGTCGGGTCGGCTGGAGAACACAGTCTCCATGACTTCGATACAGTCATGTTCTGGGAGTTCTTCACTGATGGGTATCAAGGTGGCTGGATTCAGGGCATGGCTCACTTCAAGTTGTATCTGTGGGTTTTCACATAACATGCTCTGGTACTTCAACATTCGGGAATTGGTGAGCCAATAATTTGCTTTCTGTTCCATAAGGGCAAGGACTGCATGTGGCACAGTGACTCGTATGTTCTGTCCTAGTGTGAGTTTGTCTGCTTCACTCACTAGTAGCGCTGTAGCTGCAACTGCTCTCAAGCAAGGTGGCCATCCTTTGGCCACAGGGTCCAATTGTTTCGATAGGTAGGCTACAGGTCGCTCCCAATTTCCCAATTTCTGAGTCAACATGCCTAAGGCATTTCCCTGTGCTTCATGTACAAACAAGTGGAAAGGTTTGTGGACATCTGGTAGTCCAAGTGCTGGTGATGACATTAATTCTTCTTTTAACTTTTGGAAGGCTGTGTCCTGCTCAAGTCCCCACTCCAGTGGTGACTTCTCTTCTCCTTTTGTGGCTTCATACAGTGGTTTGGCAATTTGGGCAAAGTTGGGTATCCAAATTCGGCAATATCCTGCCGCTCCCAGAAAGGCTCTGACTTGCTTTCTGGTTGTTGGAGTTGGAATTCTACATACTGCTTCTTTTCTTTCTCTGCCTAATCTTCTGCTTCCTTGGGTGATACGAAAACCCAGGTATTTCACTTCTTTTTGGCATAGCTGTGCTTTGGCTCTGGAAACTTTGTATCCAGCTTCCTCTAGTAACTGCAAGAGATCTTTGGTGGCTAGTATACATTCACTTTCTGATACGGCGGCTATCAACAGATCATCCACGTATTGGAGAAGCACTCTCTTTCCCGGGGCTACTGGATAGCTTGAAAGGTCTTGATTTAGTGCAGCACTAAAGATGGTAGGTGAATTCTTGAATCCTTGGGGTAATCTTGTCCAGGTAAGTTGGCCCCCTCTTCCAGAGATGGGGTCCTGCCATTCGAATGCAAACAATATTTGGCTTACAGGGGCTAATCTTATGCAAAAGAATGCATCTTTCAAATCCAGTACAGTGAAATGGGTAGCTTCAGCAGGTATCAGTCCTAGGAGGGTGTAAGGATTGGGTACGACTGGATGTATGGTCTCAGCTGCATCATTCACTCTTCTCAAATCTTGCACTGGGCGATAATCATCTGTCCCAGGTTTCTTTACTGGCAAAAGTGGGGTGTTCCATGGGGATTGACATACTTTTAGTAGGCCATACTCAAGCAATCTTTGTAGGTGGCGATGAATGCCTTCAATTGCGGCTCTTGGGAGAGGGTACTGTTTGACGTGCACTGGTGTAGCACTAGGCTTGAGGGTTACAATCACTGGAGCTATATGTTTGGCTAGGCCTTGGGGGCTGCCTTCTGCCCATACTCCAGGTGGTGCATCAATACTTTTCAAAGTTTGTTCGAAATAGGTATCTTGAATCGAATCATCAATATAGTATCTCCATTCTTCTTCTCGGGGAACCGTCAGCAGCATCACTCCTGCTGGTTTGGTTTGGGGATTTACTGTCATTTGCACTTCTCCTTGCTCAGAGAAAGATATTTGTGCTTGAAGCTTGGCTAACATATCTCGTCCCAGTAGTGGCACTGGACATTCGGGCATGTAAAGGAATTGATGAGTTACTTGCTGTCCTCCCAGACTGCATATTCGGTTTTGAAGGAAAGACTTTGTGGCTTTGGCACCAGTTGCTCCTATAATGGTGACTGCTTTTGTAGTGAATGGGGCTATCTTTTTGTCTATTACTGAATGTTGTGCTCCAGTATCAACCATAAAGTCCATAATTTGGTCTCCTATTTGTATTCCGACCATAGGCTCCTGGAGACCTAAAGCAAACTTGGAGCCCGGTCTGTCCTAATCCACGTCATTCTCATCATGGGCTGGTGTGGCCAATGCTTGAATGGTTCCTCCTCTCTCTCTCGCTGGAATTGTTCTCGATTGGCTCCTCCTCGGCTTCGGGAATAGCTTCGTCTTTCTTCTCGCCACTGATGGCTGCTGTCGTCATCATGCTGGGCGTCTTCGAGTTGCGGGCACATATCTCTCCAATGTCCTTCCTCTCTGCAATAGGCGCATTGGTTCACGCCTAGTCTCTGGGTCCGGCCTCCGCCTTGACCCCGCCCTCTTCCTCTGCTCCTTCGACTAGGGACACCTCCCCTTTTCTGTTCCACTATGGCCGCAGCCAAAAAATCAGCTTTCTTCTTCATCTTTCTATCACATTCTCTCTGTCTTTCAGTATCACGATTCACATACACTTTATGAGCGACTTCCAATAACTGTGTTGCATTCATGCCCGCAAACCCTTCTAACTTCTGTAATTTGCGTCTAATGTCTGGTTGAGACTGGTTTACAAAAGCAGAATTCACCATACATAAACTTCCTGGTGCCTCGGGATCATAGGGAGTATACATTCTGTAAGCTTCAGTTAATCTCTCATAAAAATCTGCTGGGCTCTCATCTATCCCTTGGATAACTCCTGCAACTTTGGAAAGGTTCATAGCTTTCTGGCCCCCCCTTTTCAGGCCTTGTAAAAAGCCTTGGCGAAAACGGGCTAGGGCTGTGGATCCTTCATCTGTATTTGGATCCCATTGGGGGTCTTCATTCGGGAATTCTCTCTGAGCTGCTTCCCTACGATCTATTATATTCTGCCCCTGTGCCGGAGCTGCAGGGTTTTCTGCCATCCATTCAATAGCTGCTTTTCTAATTCTTGCTCGTTCTTCTGTAGTGAATAGGGTGGTCAGGAGCTGACGGCAATCTGGCCAAGTGGGTTGGTGAGTTTCCATAATACTAGTTACTAATTCTGTCAGCTCCTGGGGCTTACTAGTATAGGAGGCGTAATGCGACCTCCAATTTAATAAATCAGTTGTAGAGAAAGGGAGATACACATAAGTTAGGGGTCCCGCTACCACTTCATCATTATCATTCTTTACGGGCACTCCCGGGACTTGCCGTAAGGGAAACAGTTTAGCTGCTATGGGTGTCTTTTGGGATCTAAGGATTATTGTCGTTGCCTTTGCAGGAGTCACTTTCTTTTTCTCAACAGGTTTTGCTTTGGGTTTCTCTCTCACTGGCGTGCTAGTGCTAACGCTAGCTTTCTCAATTATTTGTACATTTTCCTCCTCATCTGGGGGATTCTCTCTTTCTCCTTCTTCTTCAGTCTCCACTTCTGACTCGCTTTTTAGGTCCTCCTCTTCTTTTCTCGCTAATTCTTCCTTTGTCTCTTCTCCAGGAGGGGGATCAGGGGTTGGGTCCCGCCTCGGCTCTGGCCGTCTCTGGGTTTCTGGGGCAGGACGCCGGGCTACTCTTACTGGACCTGGGGTTCGGGGCTGCCTGAGAGTTATTTCTGGGGAATCAGGATCTGCCAGGATGGGCTTCTTTCTGGCTTTCTTATCCTGCTCTTTCATTCTAGGCTGTTCCGTTTTCTGTCTAGAATCTGTTTTAGCCAACATTATTCTGCACTGTTCCTCATAACAGCGCTGCGCCCAGGGGGGCGGATCTTCACAAATACTTAACCAGGAATCTATATAGGGGTACTGGTCGGGGTGCGCTATCCGCACTCTACGGTGTATTGACTGAATAATCTCTACTTTGAACGTTCCCTCTCGGGGCCAGATGGGGTCTAGATCGGGCCACTCCCTAGTACACAAAATTTGCAAACGGGCTGCTGTCATTTTAATACCATAATCTCCTGAATATCCCTCTTTAAAAATGTGCGATCATACATTCTAATGGAGTGTTTCTAGTAGACCCCGCCCCTCCCATTTCGATGTGTGCGCGCAACAACAGACAAAAGGGAAAAGGAGGGCGGACCGTGGGTAAGGGGTCCACACGGCCCTGGAAACGTATAAGGAGTACAAATAACAAGACAAGACGACAATCGCTTCCCCCTTTTCGCGACCTGAACGCGGTCGCCCGGTCAGGAAATGCGCTACTCAGGGGTCCGCCTTCACTTGGTCCGTGCTGCCAGACCTCTCATTCACACTTCGTTCACATAATCATGCTAGCAACGTATCCCAGAATGCATTCGTTTCTATCTGTTCTGACTAGTCTTTTCCAATTTCCCAATTACAAAAAGGATGAGGGTTTCACCCAGCGAATTCCCATGCCAGGCTACTCGGCTCTTCCTTGAGAGGTGATCATGCTCTCTTACCAATTCCCAATATCTCGAGATTACAAATTCCAAAGTTCCAAGTTCCAATGGCAGTACTGCGCTTTCTATTTCTGTCTAGACCCAAAATCAAAACTATACTCACCGGATCCGGTCCTCAAACTTCCCAAGCAGGCGCATGAGTTGGACCTCGGACTCCCCTCACTCGGGTTCGAGGCGTTGACTCCAGCCGGGCTCGTCACCCGCCGAGGTCCGACCAGCTCCCTCCGATACAAGGGACCGGTGGCGCCAGGGAGCAGCCCTCGTCGGAAGGGCGCGATCCCGGCAGGACCAAGCCTATAGAGGCGGAAAGTCGTGGTATATTGCCCTATATACACTTTGATTCCACAACTTCCCGGCCAACGCACCAAGAAACATGTAGCAGCAAAGCGCAGACAAACCAATGATACCAGGAGTCTGTTCAAAAGGTCCAAATCATTTATTTGTGCACAAGTCTTGAACCAGTCAATTTCAAAATGGCTGAGCAAAGTTTTCAAGCATTACAACAACTTTTATAGACTTCTGTTCCATTCTAGGTATAGAAAAACATTTCATTGGTCCCGGTAATCTCCCGTACCTCCCGTACCTCTTCTATTGGTCCCGGTACTGATAAGTTTATCCAGTTATGTCCCTCCAGTGGGCATGACACCTGCATACCCCCCTTCTAGTCCCAATTACAATGGTCAGTTCATCAACTTGTTACTTTCACACTTTCAAGGTTATAGAACCAATTTATACATGCAGAGGAGCTGGGCTCTGCAACTCATCTGTCAGCACTCCTAATTATTTCTTTGCAGATGTACTTTTTCTTATCAGTAACTTTTTAAAACATGTTTTTCTGTATTTTTCCATCTTTCAATACTGCAGTTCTGCTTACCTAAGCTAATTCAATACTTCTACTGAGTTCTATCTTACAATAGCAGCATATTGGGGGATGTGCAATCCTATATGCCTCTCCACAGGCCTCATTTACAGGTCAAGCTAGCCATGCTGGCCTGCTTATGTTCTGACACTGTGGGTCACAGGCCTGCACCTGCCACATTGAAAGTTGAAGGCAATATTGGCCATATAGAAATAGATTACACATGTGGAGGGTAATTTTTTAACAGGGCACCTTCTGAATAACAATCCCATGGGGGGAGGGGGAGGTTTAGAAAGGACATCCTAGTGCAATCTGGGATGTCTAAACCAGAACATCTAGGAAAAGGAGCAGGCACGTCCAGGTGTGGACATGATTTCACAATTGTGGATGTGCCTGATATCTACGTAGACATCTCCAGGATAGTATTTCAGAACCTGGACATCTAGAAATAGCCTAATAGTTAGAGTAGTGGGCTAGGAACAGGGAAGCCAGGATTCAAATCCCACTGCTGCTATAACTGAAATTGTGCTGAGTACTGGTGATGATGGAGTGCTTTCTCTTCGACACTCTCTGGATATTTTTCACCCAAAACAGTCTGCTCAAGGGGATCTCATTCCATTTGGGCAGAAGAAAATCTACGACCACGGTGAACAGGAAGGATCTCTGCCTGTGGGGCGCAGCTTGGGCGGATCTAGGGGCAGTGCTTGGGCAGAGTTGGGTGAAATTAGGGCAGAGCTTGGCATAGGGCTTGTTCCCCCCCCAAAGAAAAAGCCCTTCTGTCGCCCCTGCAGTAAACAACTATCAGATACTAAGATTTATTGTAAATTTCTAAATAACCCCACTCACCAATTTTAGCATTTTTTTTTTTTTTTAGTGCCATCAAGTCAGTGCTGACTCATAGCAACCCAGCTACCTCTGGGTTTTCTTGGCAATGTATCACTGGAAGTAGATTGCCAGCCTTTTCTTCTGAGGCAATGGAGGGTGAAGCGACTTGCCCAAGCTCACAAGGTGTGCCAGTGGGAATTGAACCCTTGATCTTCTGGATACTAGGCAGTTGCTCTAACCACTAGGCTACTCCTCCACTCAAATTTTAGCATAGGATGCAGCAATCCCAAGAAAAAGAGGCATCCAAAGAATTTCCCAAATGCTCAACATCCAAGACTGAAATTCATAAATTACAACAGAATCCGCTCAGATGTTCCACATTTCCAGCAGTAGGTCATTATTTAGAACTAGAGCCAGCCCAAGAGTTGGTTCAAAGTGTTGACTCCTAGGCAAATCTTATGTTTCCCAGGCTGTCAGAATCTCTTGTTTAGCTCTGAATACCCTGTTGTTTGCCCCCCCCCCCAGAAGCTGCCGCCTAAAGGCGACTGCCTAGGATGTCTAATGGTTGGCCCAGCCCCAATTAGAACTACTAACTGTGTTTATGGATCAACTAATGTAGAATTCTGTTGAAATGCTAGGGAACAGAGGTATTTAGGGACAGAGGGCCCTGTTTACTAAGGGGGTTATTCTGTGCGGGGATAGACAGCCCAATGAGCCGTCCATCCCTGCTATTCGTGCCTTCACCCGGCCGCGACTAACTTCCTCACCAGTTGTACGGGGAAGTTAGATGGGGGTGGGGAAGGGGCAGCTCGGGAGTGGAGTCTGGGCAGTCACCGGCCCTGGACGTACAGGGCCAATTCTAATGTCGGTCCTGTACATCCAGGGCTGGCAACATGTGTGGGGAAGTTATTCCACCCCCAAGGGGGAATAACTTCCCTGGACATGATTTTATTTAAACGTTGGGGTATGGATGGGGCGGGGGTGGGGGGGTAGAGGACATTTCCCACATCCCAACCCTGGCCTTAGCAGGCCAGATTGGGGGTCAGGATGTGGGGAATAAGCATTTGTTCTCCGGCGACCGGCATCAAGGCTCTGCAATGGAGCCGCAGTGCCATGGCAACATGACACAATGGTGCCGCAGCTCCATAGAAGAGCCTTGACTGAGTTAGCCAGGGACAGTCCTGCATGTGCAGACCAGACTGAATCGCAGTCCTGGCCTGCACATGCAGGACTGTTCGCGATTCTGATCCCGTGGGGCTAGACATGCCCCGCAGGATCAGAATCATAATCCCCTCTGTACGTTTGGTTCAAATTGGACGTACAGAGGGGATCGACATCCGGGTGGAATCGGGCCCTAAGCATTTTCTCCATAGACACAAAATGGGACAATTCTTTAGTTTAACAGGCCCCAGAAAGTCCGTCCTCCCCTTCCTTTGTACCCTGGCAATGCAGTTTTCCCAGCCATAGATAGAAAACTTGCATACGATTTGCACTGGGTAAAATTATCGACGCTTTTACTTCATGCCAAGATAGGTTAATGTTCAGAAGGCCGCTTTACACAAGCATGGTTACCCACAGGAAACATGCAGAGATTTATCTCTGTGACTTATGAGAATTATTTTTATTGTATTTTGCCTTCCATTAAAGTTGTTATTAAAGCACTATTTTTGGTGCTATATAAGAAGTTCTCCCTGAAGACCTGTTTGATTGAACACAGCAGCCACATAAACACAGATGACAAAGAACAGGGGCCACTGCTCACTTTGGTTGATCTGAAGTTTTGTGTCCTCACACACAGTCTTAAATTGCAGTGTGCTGGTGACATGATCTTCATGTGGCCACCAGAGAAACAGCATCTGATCCTCTAATTGTGTTTGTTGACATGAGGGCACTCAACTTGTGCACCTCAAATAGTAGCTGACCTAGAAGTTGGAAGTGGAAAGGAAAGTAATCATATCTCAGATCCAGAATCTAGTTTTTGTACTTTAAATACAATATTTTTCATGTTGATTCTGTTTATTTTGTACCCGCACTGTCTGTTGGTGCATAGATCAAGAGGGGATAGTGTTTGATATTTTTGCCATGGAAACGGTGATCTTTCTTCAATATATGTATTTGCCTGATTTGTTAGAGGAAGAGGGGCGCCACTGTTCACATTCAGGTCCTTTTTGCTGTTTATGACTCTTCCGTGGCATTGACGCCCTCCTATCTGGGTGTCTGCTTTCAGGATGTGCTCTATGGAGCCATTGGGTCTTTCAGTCCACTGATTTATATATTGAAAAGCCCTTGTGGACTTTCCTACAATATACAAGGACTTTGATGTGTAGCAAGACCTATAATTACATTTCTTTAGAACAATGGCATTCCTGGCCCCAGAGACACTGAGTCACACTATTCATCAATCATGCCATTCACACCTAGAAGCATTTGCAGGCTGCTGAATCTGTGCAGGAAATGGGCTGTGAGAGGAGGGAGCTAGGGCTGATGTAGGGTGCAGCAGCCTTCCTGTGCTTGTAGGAGCTGCTTTGCATTGCTGCTGGATACCGAGGTTGGCTTTAGGGCACAGCTTTCACACCGCCTGTCCATACCAACAGTCCCCTATGAAAAGTGGCAGGAGGGCAGAGCTCCCCATGGACCCTGTACTGGCATTTTGTGCAGGTAAAACTGCTAAGGCAGATCAATGCACAGAGACAATGCCAAGAAAGCAGCCTCAAAGATACCTCCTGTCACACATGCTAAACGTGGGCACACTATGCAACCGAAGTGCAAGGAGGCGGGTGAAGGATCACAAAGCCACACTATGCCAGCTAATGCTTATAGATTTTTGAATATCTTTGACAACATTGTTTGTAAAATGAGCAGCCGACAGAACTTTGGGCTTTTTAAATCATTCTTTGAGAGGAAACACACATGTGCACATCACGAGAACATTTCGGAAACCCCCACAAACAGCTCGATGCAGAATCCCTGCGTTAGTCTGGCACTAAAGCTCTAGTACGGGGTTTCCTCATGCAGGTGTAGTGCGGAGGTTTACCATATAAGCAAACAGCCTGCAAACAAGCTCTGTGCAAAACGTCTGCACTAAACCCAAGAAAGGAGCAAGCCAAACACATGCACCCACAAAATGCTGCTTGTGCTAGATGCTTCCAGTACGCTTCCCATGCTTTTTTCTTTTTCAGTCATCTATTTAGCAAAGTTAGTAAGAACACTGAAGAAGCAAGCATGAATTCTTCACCAGCACTGACCGCAGACCTTGAGCTAACCCTTAACGCCTGCTCAGAGCTTGCATTAAAATCTCGCGTTAAGTAAGTTCAGCCTTCTGCTTCTGCGCACTTCACTGCATCCGCGCTACATAGCTAATTGCTTCACTGCCGTCCATCTCCAGGGATTTAAATGCGCGGTGCGCTGCCGCTAGCATAAGCATCTGCGCAGTGTTTATGCTCATGTTAGATTGTGCCCACGCTGGCACATAAAATTCTATGTAACCAGTGCACAGTTTGGCAGCGCGCGTTTCTGCATCAGACAAAGCTGTAAATTATGCAAGCAGTTTCAATACTTTATACAAATTTCCAAAGAAAAAGTGTCTACCTTGTTACTCTTTAAAAATGAGCAAGTACAAAGAGCCACCTAAAGTGTCTGTGTCACCCTCCCTAGCACCCACCAGGGCTTAACCCCTTGGTTGCCAGAGAGATTCAACTACTACAAATATGAGGCTGTATTTGCACCTGCTCTGACAATCCCAGAGATGCCACGTTATCCAGTTCCAGGAGTGAGATTTTAAGCCAGGGCATCTTGTTGCCATGAATGGAGCCGCGATCCCCGGCCGCTGACCACTATCTCCTTTCCCCGCAGCCCGACTCCCAATCTGGCCTTCCATGGCCAGAATCGGACTGCAGGGAACAACCCCCTCACCTGCTGTCCTCCGTCTAGTCTGCCGACCCTGGACATACAGGGCCGACCTCAGAATCGACCCTGTACATCCAGGGTTGCAGATCGCCCATGCCCTACCCTCACTCTGAATCCGGAACGCCTCCTCCCACCCCTGACTAAGCCTCCCCATTCAAATTCCTTGTTCATATGGGGAGGCTCCTGCTGGGGATGGAAGGGGGGCAAATAGCGGGGATAGACATCCTTTTGGGGACGCATTACAGAACAGAGCTCATAGTATCCAGTTTTGTAAATAAAGATGTCCATATTGGCATGTATATCCACACAATACGGGTGAGAGAATAAGACTGCTTTTTTTTGTGAGACCATATAATGGTAGTGAAACATCTCCCTTCTCCTTGATTGGTCTGGTGGACTGCATGACCTATTATGTCAGACGCCATGTTCTTTAACTGATTTCCCACAAATGTTTTTTCATTCATTTGGTGATGACTTTCAATTGGTGATGACAACTTTTGACCTGAAGCAGGGTAAACCAAATTTCAAACCCAAAACGCAGGACTGTGTCGTGTATGTGTCTTTCACCTTGAGAATCTTGCCATGGGCAGTTAAGTATAAATCTACTCTTTACTGCTTGTTTGATTAAAATGGACTAAGATTTACCATAGCCTGGGAGTCTGGTTTAAATGGACCCAGGCAGGGTATTATATGGTCCGACAAAAAAAACAAACCAACCTGATGGGAATGTTTCTTATTCTCTCACCCGTATTGTGTGGATATTCATTTTGGGCCGGGTGATAGGTTTTGGCTCAAAGGGTTCAGCTTGTTGCCGTTGTTGTTAGACATATTGGCATGTAGACTAGTTAAGGAATCATATTTATACTTAGCCTGGGTTAATGAATGTACATTTTGTGGGGTAGGATGTTTAATATGCTTTTTATCCAATTCTTGAATTTGATGCTCTGGCAGAATTAATTCCAGGTTTGTTTGTTTTTTTCCCAAACAGAATAACTCATTATTTCACCTCTAAGTGTTGTTTTATTAATTTCCCAAAGCAGTGGAGGCTCATATAAACCTGGAGGATTGTTTTTAAGGAAGTCTTGTGTAAAATGCATTCAATAAAATGAGGATCAGTAAGAGGCATATGATTGAATCTCCATTGTCTGTGCTTGTGAGTTTCCGTTTCAAAATCAAGAGAAAGAGTGATTGTTGCATGATCTGAAATAAGTATAGGCAGAATTTGAGAATGGGTGATTTTATGGGATAAATCACATGTGATAAGAAAATAGTCAATTCTTGAGTATGTATTGTGTGGGTTAGGGTAGAATGTGTAGTCTCTGTCTAGAGCAGCGGTTCTCAACCTGTGGGTCGCGACCCCCCACGAGGGTCGCCACAGGATTTAGCGGGGGTCGCTTAGCCTCCACCAAGTTAAAAAAAAAAATTAAGACGCGCACAAGTTGCTGTCGTTGCCGAGTCCGCTTCTCGGCAGCGGCAAACTCCGGCAAACTCACCGCCTTCTTCTGCAGCTGCGGCTCCCTGCCTCTTAGGGAACCACGGTTGTGCCTGTAAAATCGTTGTGGAGCCCTTCCTGTCTCGACGGGCTCCTTGCGGCATTGTCCCGCCTCCAAAGGAAGTTGTTTACCCCTTCCTTTGGAGGCGGGACAATGCTGCACGGAGCCCGTCGAGACAGGAAGGGCTCCGCAATGATTTTACAGGTACAGCCGCAGTTCCCTAAGTGGCAGGGAGCCGCGGCTCCATTAGAAGGGAGGCAGACATGGGGAGAGGGGATGAGGGGGCATGGAACCTGCAACACGGCTGACATCGACAGAGGGGGGCTGATATGGACAGATGGAAGGATGGGGGCTGACATGGAGGGAGGGAGGGAGGGGGCTGATATGGACAGATGGAAGGATGGGGCTGACATGGAGGGAGGGAGGGAGGGAGCTGATATGGATGGATGGAGGGAGGGGGGCTGACATGGACAGATAGAAGGATGGGGGCTGACATGGAGGGAGGGAGGGGGCTGATGATGGATGGATGGAGGGAGGGGGGCTGACATGGACAGATGGAAGGATGGGGGCTGACATGGAGGGAGGGAGGGGGCTGATATGGATGGATGGAGGGAGGGGGGCTGACAAGGAGGGAGGGAGGGGGCTGATATGGATGGATGGATGGAGGGAGGGGGCTGACATGGACAGATGGAAGGATGGGGGCTGACATGGAGGGAGAGAGGGAGGGGGCTGATATGGATGGATGGAGGGAAGGGGGCTGACATGGACAGATGGAAGGATGGGGGCTGATGGAGGGAGGGAGGGGCTGATATTGATGGATGGATGGAGGGAGGGGGGCTGACATGGACAGTTGGAAGGATGGGGGCTGACATGGAGGGAGAGAGGGAGGGGGCTGATATGGATGGATGGAGGGAAGGGGGCTGACATGGACAGATGGAAGGATGGGGGCTGATGGAGGGAGGGAGGGGGCTGATATGGATGGATGGATGGAGGGAGGGGGGCTGACATGGACAGATGGAAGGATGGGGGCTGACATGGAGGGCGGGAGGGAAGGGGCTGGCATGGGCAAAGGGGAGAGACAGGGGGACATACTGGACAGACGGGATAAATGCTGGACAGAAGCGAGAGACAGTGCGGGTTAGGATTATAATGGGCTAATGGGGGAGCTAGCACTGGTAATGGGCAGATGGGGGGGGCTAGGACTGGTAATGGGTTGATTAGGGAAGGCTAGGACTGGGAATGGACTTATCAAGGGGGGGTAGGACTGGTAATGGACTGATGGGGGTCTAGCATTGGAAAAGATCTGATCGTTGAGGTTAGGACTTGAAATGCGATGATTAGGTTATCCTAGCACTGGTAATGTGGTAGAGGGGGGGACTAGCATTGGAAATGAGCTGATTAGGGTAGGCTAGGACTGGTAATGGGCTGATGGGGTGGGGTAGGACTGGTAATGGACTGATTTTTTTATCTGTAAACCACACTGATGTCAAATAGCGCGGTATAGAAAAGCTAAAAATAAATAAATAAATAAATAAATAAATGGGAGGCTAGCATTGGAAATGACCTGATCGGGGGGGGGGGGGGGCTATGACTGGAAATGAGCTGATTAGTGGAGGCTAGGACTGGTAATGAGCTGATTAGGGGAGGCTAGCACTGGTAATGGGGTTGAGGGGGGATTAGTACTAGAAGTGAGCTGATTGGGGGGCTTTGACTGGGAATGGGCTGATTGTGGGGAGGGGAGGATAGAGCTGCTGTCCCTGGAAGAAAACTGGGGGCTAAGGCTACAAGTGGGCTGATACAAGGGGATGGGAGAATGGAACTGGAAGGGAGTGGATCTGAGAGGGGCTGCCATGGTATTTGTACTAGAAGGGACTGGTCCAGGAGGGGCACTGGAAGGGAATGGACACCAGTGGCAGTCATGGGAATGCAAGTTGACATTGGAAGGTACTGGGAGTGAGGACTGGAAAGGGGCTGATACTGGGGAGGGTTACTGGGACTGGAAATAGGCTGATGGAAAGAAGTGAAGAAAACGAAAGAGAGAAAAAATGGCAGATGGACCATAGACCACAGAAAGAGAGCTAAGAGAAGACAGGAAAGCAGAAGCCTCAGATCGGAACCAGCATGATCAGAGAATAAATTGGTCAGACAACAAAGGTAGAAAAAATAATTTTATTTCATATTAGTGAATTGACTACAAAATCATCATAATTTTGAAATCAAATATTGTTACTTGTGATTAATTATTGTGGTTTAAATAAGTATTTTATAAATAAAAACATATTGCAAAGGCCTATAATATATTAATAATTCAACAAATGATTACAGCAACAATGCGTTAACGGTAAAGGAAGAGAGACGCATTTGATTTTATCATTGGAGGTCACCACAAGTTGACCAACGGTAAAAGGGGTCACGGTACAAAAAAGGTTGAGAACCACTGGTCTAGAGGATGGAGTAATCTCCATGGGTCAATGAAATCAAAATTGAAGATCATATTATGCAAAGTTTTCCATGAACTGGTTTTGGAAGGTCTACTTGTAGAATTTCTGTCTAACGTGTAATCTAGAGGTAAGTTAAAGTCACCTACAATGATTTTTTGATAGTCCCAAACTTCAAGAAGATTATGAGATAGAGTTTGAAAGAAAGTTGGGTCATGTTCATTGGGTGCATAAAGATTTAATAGCATTATTCCGTATTAAGAAGATGGCCAGCAAGTATAAGCCATCTTCTTTGAGTATCTGAAAGTTGTCTTTTCAATTGAAAGTGAATTGTGGAAGAGGACTGAAATTCCTGCCTTTTTATTAAGCGCAGATTTAAAAAATGGTGAGTATAATATTTATCTTTAGATTTAAGGCATTCAGTATGTGGTAAATGGGTTTCTTGTATAAAGACAGTCAGATTTTTCTTTCTTAAGATAAGTTACGATTTTTTTGCGTTTGATGGGGTGATTAATCCCATTAATATTCAGAGATAATAGTTTAAATAGTAACATATAGTAACATAGTATATGACGGCAGATAAAGACCAGTATGGTCCATCTAGTCTGCCCAGCAAGGCGGCAAGAGGAGGTGCACTTGCCGTTACGTGCAGGTCAGCTCTCCCCATGCCTTTGTTTAGGGGTGTACCCACCGCTCTGTGTAGGTCACCCCTATTTGTTCAGATATAAGAGATAGTTAAGCTCATTTTTTATTTTATCCTGTTGCTATAAAGGGATCCATTGTCTGTCCCATGCCATTTTGAATTCTGTCACTGTGTTTGCCCCCACCACTTCCATCGGGAGGGCATTCCAAGCATCCACCACCTTTTCAGTGAAAAAGTATTTCCTGCCATTGTCTTTCAGTTTGCCTCCTTGCAGCTTCATGTTATGCCCTCTAGTTTTACAGCTTCCCCGTCTTTGGAAGACATTTGTTTGTCCATTAATTCTCTTTACGTATTTAAAGGTCTGTATCATATCTCCCCTGTCCCTCCTCTCCTCCAGAGTGTACATATTTAGGTCTTCAAGTCTCTTCTCATAAATCTTCTGAAGAAGGCTCCAAATAATTTTGGTCGCTTTCCTCTGAATCGCTTCCAGTTTTTTTATATCCTTTGCGAGATACGGTCTCCAAAACTGAACACAATATTCCAAGTGAGGCCTCACCAGTGACTTATACAGTGGCATTAGTACCTCCTCCTTTCTGCTGGTAATTCCTCTCCGTATGCAGCACAGCATCTTTCTGACTTTTGCCACCGCCTTGTCACACTGTTTCGCCACCTTGAGATCATCAGAAACAATCACACCAAGGTCTTTCTCCTGGTCCGTGCACATCAATCTCTCGCCCCCTATCACATACAATTCCCTTGGATTTCTGCTTCCCAAGTGCATGACACTGCACTTCTTCACATCAAATCGTAATTGCCAAGCATTAACCATTCTTCCAACTTTTGTAGATCTTTCCTCATGTTCCCTACTCCCTCAGGGGAGTCCACTCTGTTGCAAATTTTGGTATCATCTGCAAAAAGACATTTTCCATTCAGCCCTTCAGCAATATCACTCACAAATATATTGAACAGTACCGATCCCAAGACCGAACTCTGGGGCACACCGCTAACCACCTTCCTTTCGTCCAAGTGAGTTCCGTTTACCGTCATCCTCTGTTGTCCAGGGCCGGCCCGTCCATTGAGCAAGAATGTTTTTTGCACAGGGCCCCCCGTTTCAGGGGGCCCCGCGCAAAAAACATTCTACATAAGCCCAAATAGATTAAAAAAAGCAAACCGGCTGCTGCTGCCGCTACCGCCGTGGCAGCGGCAGAATCAAGCGTCCCGCCGCGGGGCCCCCCTGCCTGGCAAAGCCTTCTTGCAGCATCAGCTCTGGAGTCCCAAAGCGCGAGCTTTCAGAGCCACGAAGGGAGAGCTTCTCTGACCTCTCGCGGCTCTGTTAAGCCTGCCGGGGCTGATGGGAAATCCCATCAGCACTGGCGGGATTAACAGAGCCGCGCGAGAAAGAGAAACTCTCGCGGCTCTGAAAGCCCGTGTTTTGGGACTCCATCTGGAGCTGATGCTGCAAGGAAGCTTTGCCGGGCAGGGGGGCCCCACGGTGGGACGCTTGATTCTGCCGCTGCCACGGCAGCAGCGGCAGCTGTAGCAGCAGCCGGTTTGCTTTTTTATCTATTTGGGCTGATGGGGGGAGGGGGGTTAGGAATGGTAATGGGCTATGGGGGGGGGGCAAGACTGGAAGTGGGCTGATGGGGGGGTGTGAGGACTAGTAATGGTCTATGGGGCGGCTAAGACTGGAAGTGGGCTGATGGGGGGATTAGGACTAGTAATGGGTTATGGGGGGGCTAGGACTTGAAATGGGCTGATGGGGGGCTAAGACTGGAAATGGGCTGCTGGGGGGGCTAGGACTGGAAATGGACTGATGGGGGGGCTAAGACTGGAAATGGGCTGATGGGGGGGTTAGGACATAATGGGCTATGGGGGGGCTAAGACTGGAAATGGGCTGATGGGGGGGTTAGGACTAGTAATGGGCTATGGGGGGGCTAGGAATGGAAATGGGCTGATGGGGGGTTAGGACTGGTAATGGGCTATGGGGAGGCTAAGACTAAAAATGGGATGATGGGGGGGTTAGGACTGGAAGTGGGCTGATGATGGGTTAGGACTGGTAATGGGCTATGGGGGGGCTTAGGACTGGAAATGGGCTGATGGGGGCTTAGGACTGGTAATGGGCTGATGGGAGGCTTAGGACTGGTAGTGGGCTATGAGGTAGATAGGACGTAATAGGCTGGGGGGGTTGCTAGGACTGGAAATGGGCTGAGTGGAAGGAGGGCTTGAACTGCAAATAGCTGATGGGGACAGGGGCTTGGAATGGAAATGGGCTGTGAGAGGAGAGAGCTAGGACTGGAAAAGGGCTGAGTGTGGGGGGGGGGGGGTAGGACAGGAAATGGGCTGATGTAGGGGCTAGGATAGGACTGGAAATGAGCTTTTGGGGGTGCTAAGATTGGAAATAGGCTGTGGTGGGGGCTTGGATTGAAATGGACTCATGGAGGGGCTAGAACTGGAAGTAGGCTCATGGGGGGTTTGGATTGGAAATGGGCTGAGTGGAGGGGAGCTAGGATTTGACATGGTCTGATGGTGGGGCTAGGAAAGGACTAGAAATGGGCTGATGGGGGCTGGGATTGGAAATGAGCTGATGGAGGGACTCGGATAGGACTGGAAATTGATGGGGGAGCTAGGACTGGTAATGGGCTGATGGTGGAGCTAGGATAGGATTGGAAATGGGCTTATGGGTGGCTAGGACTGGAAATGGGCTTATGGGGGGCTAGGACTGGAAATGGGCTGATGCAGGGACTAGAAGGGAGCTGATGCTGGGTGGGGCTGGAACTAGAAGGGAACTGATGTTGGGGGAGGCTTAGAATGGGATGGAGCTGAGAGAGTGAAAAGGAGAGGGGAAAAAATATTTTGTGTGGGAGGGAAGACAAACCTACAATTGGCCGGATATTGGGAGAGTAAATGGGGATTGAGGATGGAGGTGTAAAATTTGAGTGGATGAAATAGGAATGAGGAAAGAGCAAAAGGAGAAAGATTAGTATGTTAAAGCAGATGTGGAGAGAGAATAGAAAAAAACTAGAAGAGAGAAGAAAGGACAAATGGACAGCAGACGATTGAGAGTTAGCAGAAGACACGAAGAAACCAGAAGAAAGTGGCTGGAGCAATTGCAACTGAAAAGAAATGCACAAAAGGTAGAAAAATCTCTCTTTATTTTGAATTTATTAACTGGAATATATCAGCTCTGGGAAATGTGCATCATTAACATCTGCGCTTTGTTTAGTACAAGAGGAAATTAATTTATAGTTTTATTTCTACAGTGTTGTTGTACATTCCAAGTTTGGCTTTTTGGGTTCCCAGTTTAATTATTGTCTTCCTATTTCTAAATTATGATTCCTTGTTTGGTGATGGTCTATGTTCTGCATGTGGAATTGAGCTGAGGTATTCTGTTTATGTAATTCCTATTTGACATTGCCACTTGTTCTCTTTCCCCAGTAGGTCATGTATTGTTATTCTCTGAAATGTATTGGTTTAATATTTGCAGTGTTGCCTTTTGATAGGTAGGGTATGGTGCTTTGTGAGTCCTGGTAGTGCTGTTAGGATACGGCGGGTTTGCTATGGGTTCTAAATGGGCAGTGTTTGTAGTAGTTCCTAATGTGCCTGGCGGTTGGCACTGGATTATAGTAATGTAGAAATCTGTTAGTCTTTCTTTATCCGTACACTCATTAAGAGGCATGTTTACTAAAAGTCAGTGTATGGTAACATTATGCAAATATTTATGCAAATGAGGCCCCTTATGCAAACGAGGCCCCGCACCGAGTCTCCGCACATGGCCCCGCACCCCCCTTGGGCCGCCCCTGCTGTTGTCTGTCAGTCAACCAATTTCTGATCCAGTTCACCATCTTGGGACCACTGTTCCCTCTAAGCTGTGCGCGTGTGCGCGCGCACACACACCTCACCGAGCGAGCGCACATACTTTACAACAGAGCACACAAAAATTACGGTTCTGATTCTGATAGAAAACAACACAGACGTCTTAAAATTTAAAAGTTGTTATGTATTTACGGTTTTCACAAGTTCTACAATGTTTTGTAGTGTAATCAATGTGGTGTACATACTGTATTCTGATGTGTAGTCAAATTTTAAAGTATATAACTCTGAGTGTCGTTATGTGGCGCACAAAAAATTAACCTTCCTTCAAAAACTGCACAGCTGATATTTTATGCGCACACAGCCTACAGAAAATTAGAGGGAACATTGCTTGGGACCCAACCCCAAGCTGTTGAGTTTATTGATAAGCCTCCTATGAGGAACAGTATCAAAGGCTTTGCTGAAATCTAGGTAGATCACATCCATCGATGCCCTTAATCTAGTTTTCTGGTCACCCAGTCAAAGAACTCAATCAGATTTGTTTGGCAAAATCATCGTTTGGTAAAACCATGTTGCCTCGGATCATGCAACCTGTTGGCAGGGCTGTACCAACGGTGAAAAGCGCCCTGTGCAAGTTGCACATCGGGCGCGCGCCCCCTCCCACACCTCCATCTAGCCACTTTATGGGGGCGGGAGAGAAGAGGCGTGCACCCGATGTGCAACATGCCGGCACACTAAACAGGTCTGGACCCTCCCGGAGAGACCAGAACTGCTTAGTGTGCCGGCGAGAAGACTTAAGAGGTGCATTCCAGCTCTCTGCCACTGCCTGCCGCCACTAAAGTGGCGGCAGCAGGCAACGGCAGAGAGCCAAAATGCACCCCTTAAGTCTTTGTGCTCTGTGCGGCTGCACTGCTCGCACAGGGCTCGGTACGGTCCTGCCTGTTGGTTTCAAGGAAGCCCACTATTTGCTCTTTCAGGAGCGTCTCCATTACCTTTCCCGCCACTGGGAAAATAAAGAGAATACTGAGTTAATAATTCAAAATAGTCTCCATAATAATAGTAGTATATTGTTTCACTATAAGAGAAAAAATGCACAGTAAATATGAGAAGGGAACCTATAGTAAAAACAGTATAACCTCTAGGAGGGGAGTGGAGCGCCATCTGTGAGTCAGAGCAGGCAGAACAAGCAATGAAAAAAGTCTGATCATTAAACAATATATAAAACAAAATCAGATAGGTAGAGGGGCCTAAAATGATAAAGAAAGATTATGTTAAAGAATGAATATTAATATAATCACAGCAAAAAAAGATCCACAATCAATTAGAACATATCAAATAAGCAGAAATGCTAACAAACATCAGGCAGAAGATGACTGACTCGTACAAAAAGTAACTATTGAAATATGACAGCACAATGCTTAGGAGTATAGAAAATGATAAATTAAATGAAGTGCTTGAGTTCAGCATAAAGTAATAAAATTCTGAGCAAAAAAACCAAACAAATGATCGATGAGGTGGCCTCAGGAACGTAGAGTGTGTGTAATCAATTATAATAGAGAGCCTTAATGGGCTCCAGCAAACAAATAGTCATAGGATAGTGCATTGATCTGGTGTCATAAACTTGAAGAGTCAAAAGAGAAGAGTGTAAATCCAATGGACAGAACCATAGAGCAAGGAGTCCACGAGCGATCATAGCAGACACCTCTGCACACAGGCTCCACAAGAGCAAACCAGATCTATGCTTATTTCCACTTGGTGGGGTAAATCGCAGAAGCACTATTGAAATTAATATTGAATAAAGTAGTGCAACGATAAGGATATAATCAAAGATAATCACTTCATCTTGTACTTGTCTATGAAATCCTGAAGCTGGTCAGGAACAGTATAGCTAGTGCCAGGGCCAGCCCATCCATTGTGCAAGAATGTTGTTCACACAGGGCCCTGCGTGAACTTCATGCTCTTGAAATACCAGCTTCAGAGGTTGCTGGGGAAGCCCGTGCGAGGCCCCGGCTCAACTCTGCACAGCCGCCAGCGTGAAGAGCAGTGTTTTCCCTCACGCTGGCTGCTGTGTTCTTGTGAAGCGCGTGAGTGCCGGGAAATGCCCTATAATCTTTCCCAGTATTCAATGCGCTTCACTGGAACACAGCTGCCAATAACATAAGAACATAAGATATGCCATACTGGGTCAGACCAAGGTCCATCAAGCCCAGTATCCTGTTTCCAGCAGTGGCCAATCAAGGTCATACGTACCTAGCAGTTTCCCCAAAAGACACAGGTTCCACAATGCTTGTACTGGGTCAAGCATTATTTATTTATTTAACATTTCTTATATACCGCCTTTCATGATATCAAGATGGTTTACATTGAACAAACTGAAATTACATTGAACAGGGCATTATAACTTGGAGATAACTATTTTACAGGGAACATGGGCAATGGAGGGTTAAGTGGCTTGCCCAAGACCACAAGGAGCACTTGTGAGACTAGAAACCCCAGTCCTTCTGGACAGGTTGGACAAGTTCCTGGAGGAAAGGTCCATAAACCATTATTAAAAAAAGACCTGTGATATCACTGCTTGACCCAATACAACACAGCTACACTAACAGCCTTTACTACATCCTCCAGTAACAAATTCCAGAGTTTACACGTTGAGTGAAAAAATATTTTCTCTTGTCTTAAATAGTTTACCCTGTAGCTTCATTGCATGTCCCCTAGTCTTTCTATATTCTGATAACGTCAACAATCGATCTATGTTTACCTGTTCCACTCAGGTTCATTAATTTATAGACTTCTATCATATCTCCCCTCAGACGTCTCTTTTCCAGGTTGAAGAGCCCTAACCTTTATAGCCTTTCTGCATAGGGGTATCCTTCCATCCCCTTTACCATTTTGGTGGCTCTTCTCTGAACCTTTTCTAATAATGCTATATCTTTTTTAAGATTCGGTGACCAGAATTGCACACAATATTCAAGATGCGGTCGCACCATGGATCGATACAGAGGCATTATAATATCCTTTGTTTTATTTTCCATTCCTTTCCTTATGATACCTAGTATTCTATTTGCTCTCTTGGCTGCCACTGCACACTGGGCGGAGGGTTTTAACATGTGAATGACACCTAAATCTTTTTCCTGGGTGGTGGTTCCTAATCAGGGGCGGCCCAAGGGGGGGCGGGGCCATGTGCGGTGACTCATGTGACCTCATTTGCATAAATATTTGCATAATGTTACCATACACTAACTTTTAGTAAACATGCCTCTTAATGACTGAATGGATAAAGAGAGACTAAAAGATTTCTACATTACTATAATCCAGTGCCAACTGCCAGGCACATTAGGAACTACTACAAACACTGCCCATTTAGAACCCATAGCAAACCCGCCGTATCCTAACAGCACTTCCAGGACTCACAAAGCACCATTACCTATCAAAAGGCAACACTGCAAATATTAAACCAATACATTTCAGAGAATAACAATACATGACCTACTGGGGAAAGAGAACAAGTGGCAATGTCAAATAGGAATTACATAAACAGAATACCTCAGCTCAGTTACACATGCAGAACATAGACCATCACCAAACAAGGAATCACAATCACACGGGGCCCTGTGCAAAAAAATTCTTGCTCAATGGACGGACCGGCCCTGTTCCTAATGTAGAACTTTGCATCGTGTAACCATAGTTTGGGTTGTTCTTCCCTAGGTGCATAACTTTTCACTTGTCCACATTAAATTTCATCTGCCTTTTTGATGCCCAGTCTTCCAGTTTATCAAGATCCTCTTGCAATTTTTCACAATCCTCATGGGTTTTGACAACTTTAAATAGTTTTGTGTCATCTGCAAATTTGATAACCTCACTCGTTATTCCTTTTTCCAGGTCTTTTATGAATATGTCAAAAAGCAGCGGACCCAGCACAGATCCTTGGGGTACACAACTATTCACCTTTCTCAATTGGAAAATTGGCCATTTAGCCCTACCCTTTGCTTTCTATCTTTTAACCAGTTCCTGATCCACAATAGTACACTGCCTCCTATCCCATGACTCTCTAGTTTTGCCAGACGTCTCTGATGAGGGACCTTGTCAAAGGCTTTCTGAAAGTCCAGATACACTATATCAACTGACTCACCTTTGTCTACCTGTTTATTCACACCTTCAAAAAAACATAACAGATTAGTAGGACAAGATCTTCCTTGTCTAAAGCCATGTTGGCTGTTTCCCATTAAGCCATGACTATCTACATGTTCAGCAATTTTGTTCTTTATGATGGTTTCCACCATTTTTCCCGGTACTGATGTCAGGCTCACTGGTCTGTAGTTTCCCAGATCACCCCTGGAACCCTTTTTAAAAATTGGTGTTACGTTGGCGATTCTCCAATCTTCAGGTATTACAGATGATTTTAATGATAGCTCACAGATTACTAATAGCAGGTCTGCAATCTCATATTTCAGTTCTTTCAACACCCTTGGATGTATATCATCCAGTACAGGTGATTTGCTACTCTTCAGTTTATCTAATATGGTTATGTTATGGTTATTTATTTGATATACCGCCCTTCCTTAGCAATCAGAGCGGTTCGCAATTTACAAACAGTTAGAGCTACGCACAAGGCCAGAAAGGGAAAAGGAAATTACAATTGTTGATAGGACAGTCAGAGAAGAGGCATACAGGACTATACATAGGGGGACAGGATCAGACAAAGGGGGAGGGAAGGTCAAAAGCCAGGGAGAAGAGGTGGGTTTTTAAGTTTTGTTTGAATGTGTAGTGATGGGGTTGTAATCGGAGGGAAGTGGGCAGTGTGTTCCAGAGCGCTGGGCCGATGAAAAAGAATGTAGAAGAGTGTGTAGATTGGAGGTGAGCAAGGGAGGGGGAGGGGAGATGAAGACGATTTAGATGGAACGAACTGGGGGGGGGGGGGGTGTCTGGGGGTGTGGAATGTGATGAGATCTGCCAGATATTGCGGAGTGCTAGTATGAAGAGCTCTATGAACCAGAGTAAGTAAATTGAAGTGAGTGCGAAAAGAGATGGGTAGCCAGTGTAGATGGAAGAGGAGAAGTGTTACATGATCCCACTGGGAGGAGGAAGTGATAAGACGGGCAGCAGTGTTCTGAATTTGTTGCAATCTACCTAATTGTGGTTTCGAGAGGTCAATAAAAACAGAGTTAGAGAAATCAACCCGTGACATAACTAATGACAGACGAAGAGTGGTAAGAGCAGGTGGAGTAAGAAAGGGGCGAATTGCACGAATCCGGCGCAGGAAAAAGAAGGAGGTTTTTGTGACGTGTGAAACATGGGCTTGAAAGGAGAGAGCAGAGTCAAAGAGGACACCCAAGTAGCGGAAACAGGAAACTGGGGGTATGGAAGATCCTGAGAAAGAAGGGGCCAGTGATGGGGGGGGGGGCTACTATGGGTGAACCAAATTGCAACAGTTTTGGTTAAGTTGAGATGAAGACAGTTTAGAGTAAGCTAGTCAGAGACTGTTGTGAGACAGGAATTGAGGGCAGAAAGATCAGGGTGAAGAGGAGAGGTGTGGTGAAGAACTAGATCGTCTGCTGAATAAAAAGTGGAAATCCCAGATTGCTGTATCAGTAAAGTGAGCGGTGCTAGAAAGAGATTAAAAAGAAGAGGTGCCAGTACAGAACCCTGGGGGACCCCGCAGGGTAAAGGGAATGGATCGGAGGGGGGAGTAGAACAGGATGAAGAGAGGACTGCGCAGGACCGGGAGGAGAGGAAAGAGTGGAACCACCAATAGACTGTGCTACAGCGGCCGGCCTCACGCAGACGAAGGAGAAGAAGAGTGGTCAACTAGGTCAAAGGCTGCAGATAAGTCCAAAGATACCACGATCATGAGCCACATGGAGAGCACTGGTGAAGGCAAGCAGAACAGTTTCAACACTGTGGCCCTGTCGGAACCCTGGCTGATGAGGGTGGAGAAAGCTGGTGGAATCCAGATGGTGAGAGAGCTGTGCAAAGACGGCTTTTTCGAGAAGATTAGAAAGAAAGGGGAGGTTAGAGACTGGGCGATAGTGTGCTGGAACTACAGAGTCAAGTGAGGGTTTCTTGAGGATTGGGCGAATGAGAGCGTGCTTCCAGGAGTGGGGAAAGTGCCTGTGGCAAGACTTGAATTAATCATAGTGAGGATAGGAGTATGAGTGCCAGAGAGGGAGTAAGTATCCAAGAGGAGAGGATAGGGTCGAGAGAGCAGTATGTCTTATTGGATGAGGAAATCAATCAGATGAGTTCAGCTTTAGTGATTGGAGAGAATGTAGCCCATGTGTGGTAGAGAATTGTGAGGTGGGGGGGAGATGAGGTAGGAGGGGGGGGAAATAGGGGGGGGACAACAGGAAGGCAGTGATGCCCTGAGGAAGGAGATCTTGGCACTGAAGAATGATGCAAGTAGTGAAGGGGGAGGAGTTGGCTGAACGGATGCAATGGCAGAATTGGGGCAAAGAGATGTGAGAGTTTGAGAGTGGAATAGAGATGGGGGGTCTGGTTGGGGGCAGAGGAGATGGAATTTGAGAAATATGTCTGTTTGGCAAGATGAACTTTAGAACGATAATATGAGTGATATGCTTTAAATGAAGACAGTGTGGCCGGGGAGGGAGCCTTTCGCCATAGTTGCTTGGATCGGCAGAGGTGAGTATGTAACAGGTGCAGACCGTTGTGGAACCAAGGTTGTGAAGGGTGTTGGTGTGGAGGGCAGGGTTGCAGGGGAGCTAAACGGTTGAGAGCTGTGGAGAGATTAGAAGTCCAAAGAGAAGCTTGAGAATCAGAGGAGAGAGAAGAAAAGTCATGAGGGAGGAGTTCAGCTACGGTTGGGGTGATGTGACGAGAATAGCGCGGGGGCGGGGGATGCGCAGGGAGGGGGCATATGAGGATAGGGAGGATGGCTTTGAGTGGGAACAATGAAAGAACAGGCAGATGTGATCTGTCCAAGGCAGATGAGAGGAACGCAAGGAGGGTGGAGGAGACTGAGGTGATAAGTAGGTAGTGAGTGGGGAAATGAGGCGTGTTGCAAGAGAGAGAAATCATGTAGGAGAGAGGCAAAATATGATCCCTGGAAGAGGAAGGGGAATCAAGGTGCAGGTTGAAATCTCCTGCAATGAGCAGGTGGGGGAAGGCCAGAGAGAGGTCGGAAATGGTCAGGAGAGTCCCAGAGGTTGGGGCGTAGTGCAGAGGGGGAGTAGATGAGGAGGACGTACGTTGGGAGGGAGGTATGTATATAGGTGAAGAAGAAGAGAAGAGAAAACTTGTGTGAAAGGGAGGGAGGGGTTGTAAGACATCTTCCCGATGTATCGATATTTCCTTCAATTCTTCCGCACCTTTAAATACCACTTCAGTCATGGGTAACATCCCTACATCTTCCTCAGTAAAGACCGAAGCAAAGAATTCATTCAGTCTCTCCGCTATCGCTTTGTCGCCTTAGTGCCCCTTTTACCCCTCTATCTTCTAATGGACCAACTGACTGTCTCACAGGTTTTTTGCTACAAATGTACTTGAAAACAGAGCATTAAGAGAATAGCACAAGTCCCTGCAATAAACTGTGCCAGCACATATCACAGGAGCCCACAGACAGCCGCATGGCACAGGAAAGACATTCATCATCATAGTATACATTATTCAATGCGGAAAACAGGAAGACGTGGGGAGAGGCCTGAACATAAAGACAGAAAGAAACCACAGAGAGCAGACCACGAACATTTTCACAGGACCATAGCACCTTATGATCAGGATACTTGCCAGTCATGGTGAGGCCTGTAAGACTGACTTTCATTGACTATTTAAACTTGCTTTGTATATTTAATCTTTATGCAATGAAAGTTTTCAAGCATACCCAGCATTGTAGCATAAGAAGGTGGTAGGTCGCCACAAATAAGTGTTGGCACTGTCAGGACTGTACCTAACCCTGTGCGAGCGGTGTGGCCGCACAGGGCGCAAAGGCTTAAGGGGCATATTTCAGCTGTCTGCCATTGCCTCCGCCACCACGTTTTATTCTCTCAGCAGCGGCAGGTAACGGCAGACAGCTGAAATGCGCCCCTTAAGCCTTCTTGCGGCACACTAAGCAGATCTGTCCCTTCAGAGCAGGGAGAGACAGATCTGCTTAGCGCGCCAGCAACTTGCACATCGGGCGTGCCTCTTCTCTCCCACCCCCATCCAGAAAGTGGCTAGATGGAGGTGCGGGGGGGGGGGGGGGAGGGAAGGGGGCGCTTGCCCGATGCGCAAGTTGCACAGGGTGCGATTCATGCTCGGTACGACCCTGGGCACTGGGATACCTATGAAGGTACTTCTTCATAGGTCACTTGAATGTAAGGTAATGAATAATTTTTGACAAAAAATCTGGAAGTACATTCACAAGTTGTTTCACTTTGAAAGACACTTAACTGCAAGCTATGTTATTCTGAAATCCTCTTTTCCATCTTTACCATTTGACTATTCCAATTCCTGAAAACTTTATATTTTAATTTCTCTATCAATTCAAATGATTCTTCACAGTTGGAAAGATTCATCTAATTTGAATATTACCCTTAGTGGCACACCCTAGGACAAATTTAAAAATGTGAAATTAAAGTGGCTGTAAAGACTAATAAGCAACTGTTTCAGATCACTTTCAGCCAGCAATGTGGTATCATCAACATAGAGGAGGTTGTTGACAATCTTCACATTTCAGTTGTCTTCATACAGTCCTGCTTCTCTGATGATTTGTTCTGCATATAAATTAAACAGGTAGGGGGGAAGGTATGCAGCCTTGTTGTACACTTTTCCTGATTTTAAACCATTCTGTTTCTCCTTGTTCCATTTGAACTGTTGCTTCTTGATCAATGTAAAGGTTGTGCAAGGGAACAGTCAGGTGTTATTTATTTTTATTTATTTATTTAGTTAACAATTTATTTATGCCACCTTTTCATTAAATCAAGGCTGTTTACATTAATTTCAACTTTTACATAGAACTTGCAATTGTAAACAGTAACATCAAAACTTCAAAATTTAAACAATCTCATGAGTTTCTATGTAAAACAAAGGGGAGGGTGAGATGGGAGTTTTGAAACTAAACTTATATACATCGTAACAAGAGTGATGGGAGGAACCATGGCATGAAACCATGTAATGAGGTGTTCTGGTATACCCATGCTTCTTAATGTGGCCCAGAGTTTCTCATTGTTTACACAGTCAAAGCCTTGCTGTAGTGGATAAAACACATACAGAGATCCTTTTGGTATTCTTTTGTCTTCAAAGATCCATCTCACATCTGCGATGATGACTCTCGTTCCTCACCCTTTCCTGAACCCTGCTTACACTTCGGGCAGTTCTTGTTCCAGGTATGGTTGTAGTCTCTGCTAAATAATCCTGAGTAGGATTTTGCTGGCATGTGGGATCAGAGCTATTGTGCGATAATTTCCACAGTCAGTTGGATCACCTTTTTTTAGTACTGGTATAAACACAGATCTTTTCCAGTCAGTTGGCCATGATGTTGTCTTCCAAATTTCCTGGCAGAGCCTCATAAGTACGGTAACAGCTGCATCAGATAGCTGTAATACTTCTATGGGAATGCCATCAATGCCTGGTGCTTTGTTCTTTGATAAGGCTTTCAATGCTGCTTAGACAATTTCTTTCATCAACAATGGTTCCGGATCATAAGGTACAGGTTGAAACAGCAGTTAATCCACTTGATCTTTATCATATAAAAACTCTGTATATTCTTTCCACCTTTTCTTGATCTTCTCAGCATCATTCAAGATAGAACCTTGAGCATCTTGTAACATTCCAATTCGAGGCTGGAATTTTTTCTTTAACTCTCATAGCTTTAGGAAAACCGATCTTGTTCTTCCTCTAATAGTTTCTGCTTCTATTTCCTTGTACCAAGTAATGTTAAATTACTCTACTCCAACCAACTCATACAGAAGAAAACGGGAGGGTGGTAATATATTCAACTTTAAATAATGAGCAAAGAAATCGTCTCAGACTCGTCGGCCGCCTTCTGCTGCTATTTCCTTGTATGCATCAATGTAATACTTTTTCTTTGTCTTGTCTTGCTGCACATTGGAAATCTCTTTTGAGTTCTGTGATTGCCTCACTTTCTCCTCTGGCTTTAGCTTCTCTGCATTTCTGGGGAATTTTCAGAGTTTCTTCGGTCATCCATTTTGGCCGTTTTTGCTTTTTCACCTTTTGTAGAGACTTCTCGCTTTCTTCCAACACAACCTTCTTGATGTCAATTCATAACTCTCTTCTGGAGCTCTGTCATTTGTATCTAAAGCAGCAAATCGATTTTGCAGGCAGTCTTTAAATTCCAGTGGTATATTCTCAAGGTCATATTTTGCTGCATTCATGAGTGGTTTGCTCTTTTTCAACTTTAGCTTGAGTTTGCATACTAGTAGTTGATGATCTGTACCACAGTCAGTACCAGGTTTTGTCTTTGTTGATGTTATAGAGCTTTTCCATCGTTAACTTGCACAGATGTAGTCAATTTGATTTTTGTACAATCCATTGGGTGAAGTCCATGTGTACAGTTGCTGCTTGTGTTGCTGGAAGAAGGTGTTAGAATTCTGCAAGACCAACAATCGATTCATCTCAGTCAGTATTTCTCCAGCTTCATTTCTGTTGCCAAGTCAATATTCTGTTGCCAAGTCCATGTTGCCAAGACCACAGGTGCTCCTTGTGGTCTTGGGCAAGCCACTTAACCCTCCATAGCCATGTTTCCTGTAAAATAGTTATCTCCAAGTTATAATGCCCTGTTCAATGTAATTTCAGTTTGTTCAATGTTAACCGCACTGATGCAGAATAGCGCGGTATATAAGAGAATGTAAATAAATAAAATAAATAAATAAATTTTCCAACCACTTTGCCTTCTTCTTTGTTGCCAACTTTTGCGTTCCAGTCACCCATGACTATCAGGATATCCTGTTTGCATATTCTGTCAATTTCGGCTTGTCCTTGTTCATAGAACTCATCACTTTCATCCTCTTTTGCATCTGTTGTTGGGGCATATACCTGAATTATAGTTGTGTTGATGGCCATTTTTTGTAGACAAATAAAAATTAAGTGTTCACTGACTGCATTGTATTTCATTACAGTTCTTGCAACTTTCTTCTTAATTATAAATGCAACACCATTTCTTTTTTGTCTTTCATTTCTGGCATAATATACCATGTGATCAGATGTAAAGTGCCCAATGTCAGTCCATTTCAGTTCGCTGACAGCCAACAGATCGAGTTGTACAGTTCCATTTCATTCTTGACCACCTCCATCTTCCCTTGGTTCATGTTTTGTACGTTGCATGTCCCAGTATGTAAGACATCTTTACAGCTTGTGACTCTCATTTCATGTGCAGCATTTTACTTTAGCTAATGATGCTAAGAATGTTATTATTCCTTTTGTATATTCATGTACTGGTTTGTGTATTTTCTTTTCTCAATTTGTATTATTTCTTTAATGTTTTCATAAAGTTCAGTAAAAACGTTGAAACAAAAATAAAAGAAAGGTGGTAGGTTGGTCCCCTCATCCCAGTTCCTGTGTTTCCTGTCTCCTGAAGCGTTTATCTCTCCCCCCCCCCCCCCCCCCCCGTCCGTTTCACACTCAATAGGGCTCTCAGCAGCTCCTAATGCTCTCAGACCAAATACCAAAAGGCTGGCAGAGAGGGGGCGGGGGAGGGGTGCTCACACAGATTCCCTGGCAGGACCCTTTTCTAAGGGTTGCTAAACTAATGCCTTTAGGGTTAACACGAAGCTTAGTGCTTGGACTCGGTACTGGCTGTTTTAGGGTTAAGGAGAGACTAAGAGCAGCTCTTAGTACTAGTGGTGAAGTAATGGCAAGCTAGACGGAGGCCACGTCCCTGGAGCTGGAGTGAAGGTGTCCTGGCTGGGCTTTGCAGCCCCCTCTTGCTGACCCCACGGCCTCTCCCTAAGCAGCCCCCCCCCCCCTGTCCACTGTCTGTCTTCCTGCTGCTTAGGTTTAGGAGATGAAGCACTTCGGGGGGGGGGGGGGGGCTTCCTGGCGATTCTGCATCTTAAGGCTCTGCCAGCGCCCAGCGTGGCTCCTAATGACTGGCCATTGGCATGCAAAGCCACTGGCCTCAGCTGGGGGGAAGTGGATTGAGGCAGCTTCTCCCAGACAGGGGGCAGGGGCTGGACGACCTTAAAACCAACTGCTGCAGACATACTGTGCACAGGATCTTCAGGGCACTTTCCCTGCCCCACGAGGGGTCATATGCTGGGGGGAGGCGCGGATTTCCTTACTCTTGCCACTTTACCCAGCTCAGCCCGAACCCTCTGATCCAGTCCAGCTTTTACTGCAAATCCCAACCCAACGGCCGGTACCAGCTCAGGGTAAAACCAGGACTGGCTCTTTCTGTTCAGGCGGACCTGGGCGAGCTGCCTCTTGCCCCCAGGTGCTGAGCTGCACCTGCGGGCGGAGGGGGGGGGGGGCTCTGACGTCATCGTGCATTTAAATGGGGGGGGGGGGACACCTGAGACGAAGCCCAGCCAGAGAGATCAGTGCCGGAGGCGCAGCTGCAGGGATCGGGATCAGCGGGGCTCGGAGTGCCGATTGTACCCCGAATCTGAAAGCGGGTCACAGCTTGTGCTCGGGGATGGCCCGGGTGGGACCCGCTGTCCTCGCCGCCTTCTTCCTCTGTCTCTGGGAGCCCTCAGCCGGGATCCATTGGCTGTAAGTGACTGCAGACACCTTACCCCCCCCCCCCCCTGCAACCCGCATCCGTGCTTCTCTTTCTCCCCCCTACCTTTGCCGGCTGCACGGTTTTTCCTACTTGCTCCTTGATTTTGTCTTTTCATCGGTTTTGGGAAACGCGCATCTCTGCTTCCTATTCTCCGGTTTCTTGGGGTTTCCAGGTCAGTTTCTCAAATCTGTTTCTAGTTTCTGTTGCCTTATTCTGTGTTTTGCATGTGCACGTGAGATGCAGGATTAGGAATCTGTGGTAAACCGCTTTTATTCTGCCTTCAGTAGTAAGGCTGCTCACTTGCATTAATGCCTGCTAAAGCCCTAGGGCAGGGGGTTGACCCCAGGCACTGCATCCTTTAAAGATCCTTCCTGCTCGCTGTTTGGGGAGCTGAGGGGTTCCCCAGCGCTGTAACACTTCCAGTGCTACTCACCAGTAGCCCAGGCACTTGCCTGCACTGAACGAGGAGAGCAAGCCGGCTGCCTGCAACAGTAGCACGCACCTATGTCCTGTGCACAGATTGCGCTGGAGTGCGGGTGCTGGTGCCGCGCTGCGCATAAGCGCAACATTCTGCGCAGAGTAAAATTCAGCACTTCGTTGCGCGCGCAGAGCCTTGTAACTTTTTTTCTGGCTCTGCAGAGAAGCAGCCATGAATTCCTGCGGACTCCCAAGCTAACGCTTAAGGTCTTCTCAGACCCCGTGTTAAAATCCCGGCGTTGAACTAAGCCTGCTGCTCTTTTCTGCCTTTGCATCATCTAGTTTCCTGCTCCATTTGACTAGACGTCCATGTGCTGCGCCTGCGTTAGATCCATCCCGCGCTCGCACTAGCTCTGAACTATGCGCGCGCACTGCACTGTTGCCCGTGCTGCAGTGCCCGGCCTTATAGCATTAAGGGCAAGCAGATGCTGTAATATGGTTGCTGTGTTAGGCCACCTAATGGCAAGCTGGACTATGTCCTTGCATGCAGCAGATAAACTCGGGAGTGGATCAACCTCTTGGGCAAATCTGGCGCCAGTTGCTTGTTGCACATGCGAGTTTGGGGAATGAGTACATGCCCGGCCGTCTGAAATGATAGGATGAGCTGTTTGCGTTCCCTGTCATCTCTCATATCCTCTTCAAAACAAAACAAAGATTAAAAAAAAATAGGTTATTTGTCAATAGTACATACTAAAAACAAAGTGAAGGCTGAAACGAAACCATTTCCAGTGTGCACCCTTAGGCGCTGTGGCCATCGTGGTAGGGTGGGACGGCTGCTTTTGCACTGTCTGGTAGTGGAAGGAGCTTGTGGTGGTAGGATTTTACTGTTTGGGTTTTTTCCTCCTGTTTTCCAAATCTGAGCTCAGGCCATGTGGTTTTTCTGCTGTCATGTTTCTTATTTAGTCTGCCCTTCATTATTGTACAGTACACGAGTCAGGGGGACTTACAATCTAAGTTGTCAGAGGAAGTGGAGACTGAAGTGATGTAGACAAGGTCATGGTGTCAGTAGGAAATGGAATTTGAACCCTGGTTTACAGCCTAATTCTCTAACCACTAAGCTACTACTCTGCTATTGAGATATTAAAATCAAAACACTTTTCTATATTGCGAGTACCAGGCTGGATTTAAAATTTTGGGGGCCTGACATTCAAGAGGGTTTGTGCTTTGCAGGACCAGCAGACAGCATAAACTCCATAAGAGTCCTAACTGGTGTTACTGAATATCCCATAGACTGCCTTGACACAATTTGGATAGTGCTGGGGTGGCCCCAGCAACTGTCCAGTTATCTCACTGCAGATAGCCCAAGTAGCAAAGGTCTTTTCACTCGCCTTTGTCTTCATGCAGTCTGCTCCTTCCTTGATCCAACTGTTCTGCTGTCTACAGCTCTCAATGTTAGACTACTGTAACATTATCTACTTGGGTCTTCCACAGCACCAACTGAAACTGTTACAATCCATCCAGAATCCAGTGGTGTATATCCTCCCATCATGCTAAGATCTGGACCACCACTAGCTCCCAGTATCTTCTCATGTTATGTACTAGATTCTCCTTTTGACTTTTAAGGCCCTCCATAATACAGTCCCAGACTGTCCTCTTTGCTTTTAAAGCCCATTCTCATTGTCATCTTTCACGCCATATACCCACCGCCTTCTAAGGCAAAGTAGGAGTTGACATGTAACTCTGGACAGCGCCTCTCCTCGAACAGCCTCCTGTGTGTCAGGATTGCAAACACCTGCTGAGAGGAGTTTCTGGAGGACAGGCTGCTAGGTTAACAGCCTCAAAGTTAGTGCAGGCTGTTTCTTTTTTTTTTTTCCTCCCTACCAAACCTTCCCTGCTTCCCCTTTCTTAAGATTTCCTTCTATTTTTTTTTCTCTTTCCTATTTAAAATAGTGTTCCTGTTTTAGTTTGCAGAATGGCAGTATATCAAAGTAAAACAAACCTAATAAACCATAGCTGGATAGGTAGCAATGTAAAGTTAGGACAGGTCTTGAGGCTGGTGTTGACGCTCAGGACTGATGGGTGAGCGCTTGGCTAGAATGCAGCGGCGTTGGGCCACAGTAGCATGGTGGAGCCTCTCTGAAGTGGCCATTAGGTATGTGAGAGGAGGCTTTCCTTGGCATTTGGAGCCCTGGGTGGTTAAATCCACATCTAGGTGAGTAGTAAGGAGGTGGGTCCTCATTCTGTTCAGCCACAAGTATCCCCAGTAATGGGTAGAGAAGAGTAACAGTTTGCAAAAGTAGAGGTGCAGAACTTCTAGGGGTGGGGGTTCTGCCTTCTAATGCCAAACCACAAATGCAAAGCCATTAAGAAACCATACAGAGACACTGGCTGGTCTGGGTCAGTTCCAAAAATGCAGATCTACTAAATCTTTTCCATGTGAATAAATGACCATTTAGTCTTAGTTTCCGGTAGCTTAGCAAGTTTGCAATCCACAAAAGGGTGCCGCTTCCTAGCCCATGACATTAATTTCCTAAAGCCTCATGAGGGCCTCTGTTAAGCGTCTTCTGAAACTCCAAATACACCATCAACTGGCTCGCCATTCTCCACGTTACAGCTCCATTGGTAAGGGAAGACTTTCCTCTGCTGGGCCACTGCAACTCGTTCCCATTGAACGCTGTCTGTATGATCAGGAACACATTTTTGCTTTTCAGTAAAGCTTCATTGGTTTGGCTTGGCATCAGTTCTGGCTTGCTGGTCTGTAGCTTCCTGGATCACCCCTGAAGCTCTTGGTGCAACACTACCCAGTGACCAGATGATGGTTATTGGGAGGGGGGGGGGGGGGTCATCCAGTCCTGACGCTTTGTTGCTCTGGTGTTTGTCAGTTTGATCTTACTACATCTTGACTTGCAGTGATGTGCTTCAGTTGCTCTGAATCATCACCATCAGACTCCTGTGTGGGTATGACCCCAACACCCTCCTTAATAAAGGTGGAGATATTTAGGTTTTTGGCTATTTACCTTCCCTTTTACCCTTTTTTGATTGTCCACTGGTCCATCTGACTCCCTCACAGGCATTTTGCTTCAGATATACTTAGGTTTTAGTATTCAGTCTTTTAAAGTCCCTCTTGGTCTGCCTTATTTACTGTCTTTACATCTAACTTGTAGGTACTTGTGCTCATGTTCCCTTCAGTAGGGTCTGCTTTTTTTGACTTTCTGGAAGATGCTCCTGACTTTCATTTCCTTTCACTTAACTAGTAAAACTATACTGGCAGAATTGCAACCACCTTGGATGCATGGAAATTATCTGGGCTTTGAAAATGGTTGTCCTAAATGTCTATAGACCAATCCTCTTATATGGGAGTATCGTCAAATCTTTTACTTGTCTAGAGGGGGTGGGGTGTATGGATTTTTAGTCTCTTTGTAGCTGGAGAATAAACTGCATCTGGGAATTTAAAGCGTGCTCAGCATGTCTGGGAAGGACTCGGATCTGTGATGTGGTTCGTACTAGCGATGACTGACTAAATCTGTTCATGCTTACTGCAGCTATGGAGAGGTTTTGGAGGCTAAAGGAATAGGCTAGTGGGCTGGGAACGGCATTCAAGATCCAGAGTACTGTCAGTGGGATTTAAACATTACCATTTCCTGATGCCTCTAATATGTGCTTAAGACTGTAAGTTCTTTAGGGAAGGCGCTTTACCCCATTGCACAGCACGGCTATAAAGTCCTATTAAAATGGTGAATTTGTGGCTGTCAGTGACGTTGCATAAAGTGATCTCCTCCTTAAAGGTAAACATATTAATCTGCCTTGTATTTTAAACAGTTAAAGATAGCTGGGCCTCTCTCCTCTGAGACATGGAGGGTTGGCCGCCTATCACAGAACAAGCATGAAGCTCTTCCAACCTGTCTTTGATGCTCCTTCTGGTCCAGTAAAGGCATCGCAGCTTTCAGAGCTTCACCAGGACCCATTTGTCTGCAGCCACTGTCAAAATGTGATAAGCGGTAGTCAAGACAGCTTTTCACCATTAGACCAAAATTTATCAAATACCAGGAATATGAATCTGGTCAAAGGCAGGAAAAGTCCCAGCTGGCTGGTTTTGTGCAGTTCTGAAGCCATGTGCTCTCTGCTCAGAGGATCTAACTTCTGTTTTGGAAGGACAAAGCTGAACAAAGACCTTCTGCAATCCATGGGCTCTACAAAGAGTACTGAAGTGGCAGAACCCCTCCCCCTCCCCCCCTTGTGTCATGCTTTTCTGTTCAGCGTTTTGTGAAAGGAGGTTTGTACAGGGCTGTATACACTGAGGGTGGGCACTCAATAATATATCACTGAAAGCCCTTAGAAAGAGTTAACACCAGATTCAATACCTCAGACATTTCAGGGCCTATTACTTAGCTAATGACCTTGAGAGACTCTATGCTGAACTTTCAGATAAGAGATTAATTCTCAGATTCTGCAAAGAATCTTTTTCAAAAGTAAGGAAACTCTGACATTGGTCCAGAGTCTATTTACGATCCTTCCTTAATAGCAATCTGTAACATCCTAGGAATCGGATTCCACTGACTTCTTACAGCAAGCAGACATGACATAAAGAATCAATGCTCCTAAAATAACCCCCCCAAAAAATCCAAGCAGAGATGCCAACATCCCTCGCAGGGGCTTAGTGAATCCCAGAAAGAAGAGACAGTCAACATAATTATGTGGGTTTTTTCTGATTTCTACTTGGGACAAACGTACAGTTTCTAACCCTTTATCTAATAAGTCTCTCACTACATTTCCTTTATTATCCAGGAGAGAACAGTGATCAAGGATTAATCCGCACACTCCTATCTTCCTTCACTAGGAGGTAGTCTAATGCCATGCGATTCTGGGCTACACAAGCAGAAACCTTGCAGTACACTAACTGCTTCTGTGAGATCCTGGGCTGTAAGGTCAACTGCCTTTTCTAACATGGGCTGCCAGAAACTGCACCTGTGCAATGCCCCCTCTTCTACCCAATCTACTTCCTAGCAACACTTACTTGCAGGCTGTGCACAAATAGATATCTGCTTCCTGTGTGCATACGCTTGAGTCCTACCTGTGTGTAAAATGGGTTGTACATGTGCTAAACCTTTAGACTGGGTTTGTGTTTTCTTTTCCTCCATATGCCTTGTTGGACCCCTCCCCCCCTCCAGTGTTGGGCGATTCAGCTGCTGTCTGACTTTAGGAAACCTGTGAGCAGGGTAGCTGTTTGGTAGGTACAGTTTGACTTGACTTTATAGTTGACTCTGCGCTTTTCGCTTTGATGCCAGAGAATTAGCCTAGGCAATGCCTTGATGCCTTTACCTTTGGTCTCCTGCAGAGGTCTGCCAGGGAGCAGCGGTGCCGTGGCCTGGAATGAGAGCCGGCACTGTCGGCAGCTGAGTGGGCTGGTTTCTGAGCAGATGCAGCTATGCAGGAGGAACTTGGAACTGATGCGTAACGTTGTCCAGGCAGCGCAAGAGACCAAGGCCAGTTGCCAGAGCAGCTTTGCGGATATGCGCTGGAACTGCTCGTCCATCCAGCAAGCTCCTGACTTCACCCCTGATCTCCTGAAAGGTAGGCTGTCAGCTTTGCCCTCTGGATCCCACCCCCAGTCTAGTTAAATTGTTCAGCTTTGGGGTTTGTGCCTCTTGTGACTGCACTTTGTTCTGATCATGGGCCAGTCTCCAGCAGGAGTTGGTCAGCCCTGCTCTACAGTAATGTACTATAGAAACCCAAAGAGCCAGCAGGGCTGGTCCCAAGTAGGCAACTCCGCCCTTACACTTTCTTCCTCAGCAGTTTCCTTCTGCCTCTGACTCAGGACTGGGATCTAACGTCATGAGTCTTCATTGGTGAACAGCCAGGTATTTTTCCTTATGTTCAGGGGCCTCCTCCCAGCCACAATCCTGGGTTTAGGGCCACATCAGATCTGCTTCCTGGCTGCTAGCTAATGTGGGACCCTGGTCTGGCCACTAGGTATCAAATAACGCAACAGATAAAGATTTTGTCCCCAGGGTGGCAAAAGCAACTCTTATAGTATATTTGGGGCCAGTGAGTGGACCAGTTCAGGACTCAGGTTTTCTGTACACAGCCACCAAGCAGATCAACCTCACTTTTGCCTCTAATGGTATGTTAAATGCTTGACAGAGCAGCTGTACTGCCATAAGAGCTTCTAGGTTCCAGCTCTGATCTCTAAACGCTAGGGCGGAGGGAGGTGCAGAGGCAGTGCTGATGCCCCTTCACAGAATCTTCTCCATGGGGTACTTACAATGGATGAATTTAGGGCCCTTGACTGCAAGGATAAGGAGAGAACCATAGTGCATGGCCCCAGGCTGAGGGCTTTCATCGCAGTGACTGGATGAGCCGGGAGGGGGGGGGGGGGTGGAATGTAGAATAACAGGAACCATTTAATACTGCTGGACCCCAGCCCTGGTTAAGACTGAGCTGAAGGCTTAGAGTAGGGAACTCCAGTGGAAAATCATGGCATATTTGGAACATGGGTGGCTTAACTATTAAAACGAGTATATTGGAGCAGGCTGGACGCTTGCTGCAGCACTGTGTTCACAAGGTGCAAATGATAGATTAGGTGGTTTCCTGGGTAAAAGGACGGACTGTGCCATGCTGTTGTGCAGTCTACCAGATACCTGCCCTGGCAGTAATCTCATATACCCTGAGCAAGAAAACATCAATATACAGGCTTTAATTATAAAACTAAAGCCCTTAGTCAGCAGTAAAGTGGAAAGAGGAGACTAGGCATCAGCAGTCATATGCAGTATATTAGTTTTGTGCCTTTAAAGCCCCAGAATGTAGAACCTATAATACTTTGTCTTTTGTTTAGTAACTGGCTTGTTGCTTTATTCCTTTCCATAAAAACATGACAGCAGAAAGACGGCACAGCCCATCCAGTCTGCCCTTCCATATCCACCACAATAGTCCCTTTTTTTTTCCTTTTAGAGATCCTCTGTTTGTCCCATTCTTTTTTTTAATTCAGATACTGTCCTCTTGTCCACCACCTCCACTGGGAGACTATTCCATGCATCTACCACTCTTTCTGTAAAGAGATATTTCCGCATATTAGTCCTGAGTAAGTCTATCCCCTTTACCCTCATCCTATGTCCCTTCGCAGCAGAGCTTGCTTTCAACTGAGACTCTCCTCTTGTGCTTTTATGCCACAGGTATTTAAACATCTCTAGAGGAAAGACAGGATAGAGGAGATATAAGGTATACATACTAAGATCTTGAAGTCTGTCCTCATATGCTTCATAACAAAGACCACTAACCATTTTAGTAGTCACCCTCTGTACTCACTCCAACCTACCTATATCCTCCTGAAGGTGTGGTCTCAGATTGCACACAATACTCCAAATGAGGTCGCAGCAGAGACTTATACAGAGGCATTATCACCTCCCTTTTTTTTTTTTTTTTTTTTTTTTTTTTTTTTTCTGCTGGCCATTCCTCTCGCTACACACCCAAGCATCCTTCTGGCTTTCGCAGTCTCCTTTTCAACCTGTTTAGCTACTTTAAGATCATCAGACACTATTAAGCCCGGGTACTGCTCTTTTGTGGACAGAGGTACCTCACCCCCTACACTTTAGATTTTTGCAGCCTAAATGCATGACCCTGCATTTTTGTTCAGCATTAAACTTCAGCTGCCATATTCTAGACCATTCTCCAAGTTTTTAGCTAGATCCCTCCTTATAGTATCAAGTCTTTCCTGGGTGTTTACTCTATTGCAGATTTTGGTATTTGCAAACAAGCAAATCTTGCCCAGCAGTCCTCCTGCAATATCACTAATAAAGATGTTAAATGGGATTTGACCAAGGACAGATCCCTGTGGCACACCACTGGTAACTTCCTTCTCCTCAGAGTGAGCTCCATTTACCTGTACCCTTGCCTCCCACTCAACCAATTTCTAACCCAAGCAGTAACTTTAGGGTCATCCCTAGGGTGCTCAGTTTGTTTATAAGTTGCCTATGTGGAATGGTGCCAAAGTATTTACTACAATCTAAATACACCACATCTAGGGCTCTCCCTCAGTCCAACTCCCTGGTCACCCAGTCAAAGAAATCAGATTTGTCTAACAAGACCTTCCTCTGGTGAATCCATGCTGCCTCAGATCCTGCAATCCATTGGACTCCAGAAACCTTGCTATGCTCTCCTTTTGTAGCCTTTCCAATAATTAGCAGAGGTTAGACTAACGGGCCTATAGTTTTTAACTTCATCCTTACTTCTACTCTTGTGTAAAGGGACCGCATGTGCCTTTCTCCATTTCCCTGGGACCACTGCAACTCCAAGGAGGTATTGAAAAGGTCTGACAGTGGAGCTGTTAGAACGTTCCCAAGTTCCTTCAGTATTTGTGGATGTATCCCATCCAGTCCCATTGCTTTGTCTACTTTAAGTTTCACTAGTTCCTCTCGAACAGTCTTCTGAAAATTGTTCAAGATTCTTGTTGCTGTTTTTACTATTTGCAGGTGTTTTCTGAGGTCCTGCTCTAGGCCCTTCATCTGAACACAGAACAGAAATATTTGTTAAGCAATTCAGCTTTATCCTCAGTTTCTGCGTATTCCTCCCCCTGAACCCTTGAGTCTGACAATACCACTTTTGCCCTTCCTCCTCTCACTAACGTATCTGAAAAATGTCTTAGCCAATGCAATAAAATGGGGGGATGCATCTTTGCTTTCCTGACTACTTTGCTAGTTCCTCTAAGTTTTTTTTTTTTTTTTTTTTTTCCTTTTTCAAATAGATGCTTCTCCATCTCTCTGGGATCTCTTGTATTTTTCATGAAGGGCCTCCCTCTTTTTCTTCACCTTTTCAGCTGCTACTTTTAAGAACCATAGCAGCCTCATTTTCCTTTTACACTTATTTTACCTCTTTAACAAAGGTTTGCTTTTAAAATATCCCCTTTCAGTTTTGCCACTTTTTTTTCTACATCCCCAGCTGTTCCCATCCTGCTAACAACTCCCTGAGGTATTGTCCCATCTTGGCAAAGTTAGTTTTCCTAAAGTCTAAGACCCTCACTTTTAAATGTATTTTATCAGCCCTAGTCCTAATACTGAACCACACCCTCTGGTGATCACTGGATGGGAGTTGATCTCCCACTGTAACATCAGAAACACTTTCACCATTGGTAAGCACCAAGTCCAGTATGGCCCTATCACTTGTGAGTTCTATTACCAGTTCTTGTAGAGAATTGAATCTCCTAGATGACACTGCAGCAGGGATGTGCTAATCCACATCTGGCATATTGAAATCACCTATCAGTAGCACGTCCCCTCCTTTCATGGCAATACTGTGTAGGTCTATTAAATCTTCATCCACTTCTACTTCCTGTGAGGGGGATCTGTATATCACTCTAGTGCTAATGGATTTCCCTTTCCCTCTTTCTCGTTTAACCCACAGTGCCTCCTCTCCCTTTTAAGCCCTGAAATTCTATTGCTTTAATATTTAACATAGTGGCGTGCCACCTCCCCTTTTTCCTACCCTGTCCTTCCTGAATAAGGTATAGCCTGACATAACTACATCCCAGTCATGGTTTTCTGTGAACCATGTCTCCATAACGGCCACTAAATCAAATTCAGCCTCTTCTATTAGTGTCAACATCTGGGATCTTATTTCCCATGCTACAGGCATTTATACACACTGATTTCCAGATGTTACCCATTTCTAGAAGTAATAGGGGCATCTAATGTTTTACTTACCTGGGGGCTTTCTTCACCCATTCCCATCGAATCTAGTTTAAAACCCTCTTCAGTAGGTTAGCCAGTCTGCTGCTGAAAACATCTTGACCCTTCTTGGACAGATGGACACCATCTCTGCTCTGCAGTCCTTGGAACATCATCCCATGGTCCAGGAAACCAAAACACTCTGACACCATCCACGCAGCCATTCATTCATCTCGAGGAAATGAGCCTCTCTGCCTTGGCCTTTACCCTCAATAGGGCGGATTGAAGAGAACACCACCTGCACACCTATCTGCTTCACACTGTGTCCCAGAGCCATGAAGTCACTTCTGATACTCAGACGGATACCTGGCAGTATCATGTGTGCCAACATGGATGAGCAACATAAGAAAATAGGCTTGATGGGTCTTGGCAAACTCTCCATAACCTCTTGGATTTTGGCACCTGGCAGACAGCACATCTCACTGGACATCAAATCTGGTTGGTAGATGGATGCCTCACTATCCCTCAGTCACCAACCACCACTACCCTTCACTTTGTTGTGGTGACTGATTCTTTAACTTTGGGGTGCTTGAGCTGTTTGGTTTTTGGTTTTTTTCCCTTTCCTCAGATGCTCCCACCTCCTCCACTTCCAAGGCTGCATACTGGTTCTTCAATTCAAGGGTTGGAGGAGTTGGATAGTTGATACTGCCTGCTCTGACTCATGTCCAACCTTTGTCCTGTAGCCTCCCATCTCCACCTCTGGATGTTCTAATAAGCATCTTGTCAATGTACTTTTCAGTCTAATGCTGCTTAGTCTCCCCACCTCTTCCCTGAGCTCCTCCACTTGTTTCCTGAGAGCCTCAGCATGCAGGCATCCTGCACATAGAATCTGACCCTCAACTGGCATTGGGATCTCTGTCTAGACAGAGGCAGAAGCTGTAACAGGGCAACAGCTTTAGCAATAAGATTTTTCCCAGCCATTGCTTAGTTGGTAGAGCTTTGCTACTTTTTGAAGTAAGAGACCCACCAAAGTCCCTACCTGTTCCTCAGCTGTCCTTTAAGGAAAAAAAAACAGTAACTGACCTCTTGTATGTTCTTTCTAACAGTGCTTGTCTGTCCCTGTGTAGAGCTAAATGGGGAGGTGCCCTATAAAGCAAGAATATTCACATAGAGCGGGTGGGTGTCAGGGTGGATAAGGAGGGACCTAACACCTAATGAGGTCAGTGGCTTCAAAGAGTTAGCTGGGAATGGACTGACACAAGCTTAGCCCAACCCTGCAAGCACAAAGTTCCCCTTTTGTTGTAATAGAAAGACTTTATCCTTTAAAGATGAACAGCAAAATACCCTTCAAGAATTGGCTTTCAAAAAAAGAATGACTTACTCTGCCTGAAAGCTCTCAAAGGAGTTATTACCTTGCTTTGCAATGGAGTCCTTCATATACTGCCTCCCATATATAAATATGGGGCGGGGGAGAACCCTGCAGGGCAATTGCCCTGTTTGCCACCCCATATGCCAGCCCTGAATAGATCACATCCAAGCATGCCCTTTGATTTTTGAATGGGTGACTGGAGAACTAGATAAGTCTTCCCTTGGTAAAACTTAACTTGGATCTTGCAACCACTAGCTTCTAGAATGTTCACTTTCCTTTCCTTCAGCAGCATCCCCATTACATTTCCCACCACCAAGGTAAGGCTTACCAGCCTGCAGTTTCCACCTCTGTCAACTTGTGAAGAGACAATCGGCTCCTTCTCCAATCCCAAAATCTCCATCTCCAAGGATCTATTTAAGGGATATGTTTAAGCTCCCACCAGAACATCTCTGGCATGTATCTCATCCAGACCAGGGCCTTATGAACAACTGAAAGTGGACATGCAAAACTGAAAGTGGACAATGGTACCTTTCATGAATGAACATAAGAGATGCCATATTGGGTCAGATCAAGGTCCATCAAGCACAGTTTCCTGTCTCCAACACTGGCCAATCCAGGTCACAAGTACCTAGCAGGTTCCCAAAAAGACACACTGATCCCACAATGCTTGTAATGGGACAAACACTGGATTTCCTGGGTCCTCTTTAATGGCTTATGGCCCTTTCCTACAAGAACTTGCCCAAACCTTTTCTTTTCTTTTAAACCCAGCTACACTAACAGCCCCTCATTTGGTTTGCGAGCTTGTCATGCTGTGAGGGCTTGTGTGCATCAGTGATGCTGACAGCTAAGCTGTCAGTAGCTTAATTACTGGCAGGGTCTCCCAAGATGGACAGGTCTCTGCTGAGGTGCCAGACAAAGACAAGCCACCCATCTGGGCAGTAGCAGAATGAGACAGTGTTAACTGCAGAGGATTACATTTCTCTTACAATGGCAACAATACTAAAATTAAATTGCACAGAAGAAAGGCCTGACAATCTACTTCCATATCTTGCCAAAAACTCATTGGATAATCATAACAAAACAAATTGCATTATGGTGCTGGGAGATGAGACCAACAGGTTGGAAGGCACTCAACTGGCTACTGGGGAAGAGCTGAAGCTTTTTCAGAGTAAGGCCAGCATTTATGATGTGGTTGGATCAAAGCCCTCTGGATGCAAGATTGCTGAGGTAGCTGTGCATGAAATGAGTCAGAAGCTGCAAAGATGTCTTACATATTGGACATGGAGCATATGAAGCATGAACCAAGGGAAGATGGAGGAGGTCAAGAATGAAATGGAACATGGTACAACTCAATCTCTTCAGGGTCAGTGAACTTAAATGGACTGGCTTGGGGCACTTTACATCTGATCACATGGTCTATTATGCTGGAAATGAGACTAAAACTGTATTTCATTTATAATTAAGAAGAAACTTGCAAGAACTGTAATGAAATACAATGCAGTCAGTGAACACTTAATTTCTGTTAGTCTGAGGAATGCCTATCAACACAACTATAATTCAAGTGTATACCCCAACAGCTGCAGAAGAGAATGTAGTTGAGTTCTATGAAAGTACAAGCTGAAATTGACAGAACATGCAAACAGAATATCCTGATAGTCATGGGTGACTGGAATGCAAAAGTTGGCAACAAAGTCAAAATGGTTGGGGAAATATGGACAGAAATGAAGTTGGAGAAAGACTAATAGAATTCTGCAAGACCAATGATATATTCATCTCAAGGACCACCTTCCAGCAACACAAGCCACAACTGTACACATGGATTTCACACAATGGATTGTACAAAAATTAAATTGACTCCATCTGTGGAAGTCAAAGATGGAAAAACTCAACATCAAAAACAAAACCTAGAGCTGACTGGTACAGATCACCAACTACTAGAATACAGACTCGAGCTAAAGTTGAAAAAGCAAGCCACTCATGAATGTAGCAAAAATGACCTTGAAAATATACCACCAGAATCTAGACTGCCTGCAAAATTGATTAGAGCTCCAGAAGAGTTATGACGTGACATTGTGTGAAAGTGAGAAATCGCTACAAAAAGTGAAAGCAGAAACTGCCTCTTCTGTCTTTAGCTTCTCTGCGTTTCTGGGCAACTTTCAAATTCAGAACGCAACAGATTTCTAACATGCAGCAAGACGAGAAGTAATACAATGGCATGTGCAAGGAAACAGAAGCAGAAACTATTTACAGGAAGATCAGATTCCTAAAACTGCACAAGTTAAACAGAATTCCAGCCTCGAATTTGAATGTTACAAGATGCTCAAGGTTCTATGTTGAATGATGCTGAGAAGATAAAAAAAAAAAGGTGGAAAGAATATACAGTTATTATATGAAAGATCAAGTGGACTAAGAGCAGTTTCAACAGTACCTTATTATCAGGAACCATTGGTGATGAGTTGAAGCAGCATTTAAAGCCTGATCAAAGAACAAAGCACCAGGCATTGATGGCATTCCCATAGAAGTATTACAGCAAACTGATGCAGCTGTTACCGTACTTACAGGGCTCTGCAAGGAAACTTGGAAAACATGGTCTATTGACTGGAAAAGATCTGTTTTTAGAAACAGGCCATGTGATCTTTTTCTGCTGTCATGTTTCTATCTAGTCTGCCCTTCTATATCAACCACTACAACAGTCCCCTTTTTTTCCTTTAGAGATCCTCTGTATTTGTCCCTCTTTCTTTTGTCAGATACTGTCCTCATCTCTACCACCTCCACTGGGAGACTATTCCACACATCTACCACTTTCTGTAAAAAGATTTCCACATAGTACTCCTATCCCCTTTAATCCTCATCCTATATCCCCTCGTAGTAGAGCTTACTTTCCATTAAAAGAAGCTCTCCTCTGCATTTATGCTACAAAGGTATTTAAATGTCTCAATCATATCACCCCCTATCCTGTCTTTACTCTAAAGTATAAATATTAAGATCCTTAAGTCTCTCATCATATGCTTTGACAAACACCATTAACCATTTTAGTAGCCACCCTCTGTACCGACTCCAACATGCTTATATCCTTTTGAAGGTGTGGTCTCCAGAATTGCACACAGGACTCCAAATGAGGTCGCACTTTCAACTCCTTTCTTCTGCTGGCCATTCCTCTCTCTATGCACCAAAGCATCCTTCTAGCTTTTGCCATCACCTCTGCTACCTGTTTAGCTATTTTAAGATCATCGGACATAATCACACCTTGATACTGCTCTTTTGTGGACAGAAGTATGTCACCCCCCCCATACCTTTAAATAGAGAAATAATGAACAAACAAACCTCTTCCAAAGACGGGGAAGCTGTAAAACTAGAGGGCATAACATGAAGCTGCAAGGGGGTAAACTGAGAGGCAATGTCAGGAAATACCTTTTCACTGAGAGGGTGGTGGATGCTTGGAATGCCCTCCCGATGGAAGTGGTGGAGGCAAATATAGTGACAGAATTCAAAATGGCATAGGACAGACACAGTGGATCCCTTTACAGCAACAGGATAAAATCAAAATAAACGTAACTATCTAATGGGTAGATTAGATGGACCATACTGGTTTTTATCTTCTGTCATTTACTATGTTACTAAATTGCACCCTTGGATTGCTGCAGCCCAAATGCATGACCTTGCATTTTTTTTTTAACATTAAATCTCAGGTGCCAAATTCTAAACCATTCTTTAAGCTTAGTGAGATGCCTGCCCCCCACCCTCATGTTATCTAAACCTTCCTGGGTGTCTAATCTATTGCAGATTTTGGTATCATCCACAAAGAGGCAAACCTTACCCGACAGCCCTTACACTGTATTGCTAACAAAGTTGTTAAGAATCGGACCAAGGACAGATCTCAGGGCACACCACTGGTAACCTACTTTTCCTCAGTGAGCTCCATTTACCTGTACCCTTTGTCATCTCCCACTCAACCAATTTCTAACCCAAGCAGTAACTTTAGGGTCCATCCCTGGGGTGCTAAGTTTGTTTATAAGTCACCTGTGCAGAAAGGTGTCAAAGGCTTTACTAAAATCTAAATACACCACATCTGGAGCTCTCCCTTGGTCCAACTCCCTGGTCACCCAGTCAAAAAAAATCAATCAGATTTGTCTGACAAGACCTGCCTCTGGTGAATCCATGCTGCCTCGGATCTAGTAATCCCTTGGACTCCAGAAACCTCACTATTTTCTTTCAGCAGCACTTCCAATTTACTTACCACCAAAGTTAAACTAACTGGCCTGTAGTTTTCAACCATATCCTTACTTCTGCTTTTGTGTAAAGGGACCACATGTGCCCCTCTCCAGTCCTCTGGCACCACTCCCGACTCCGAGGCATTGAAAAGGTCAGTCAGTGGAGCCACTAGAACGTCCCAAAGTTCCTTCAGTATTCTCGGGTGTATCCCATCTGATCCCATTGTTTTGTCTATTTTAAGTGTTTGAGGAACTAGCTAAAGTCTTAAAATTGTTCAAGATGCCTCTTGCTTCTGTTCCTGTTTGTGGGTGTTTTCTGAGGTCCTGCTCCTGGTCCTTCATCTGTGAACACAGAACAGAAATATTTTAAGCAATTCTACTTTATTCTCAGCTTCTACATATTCCTCCCCTTCACCCTTGAGACTGACAATACCAATTTTTGCCCTTCCTCTTCTCACTAACATAGCTGAAAAATGTCTTAGCCAATGCAATAAAATGGGGAGATATTTCTTCCTCCTTTGAATCTTTTGCTTTTGACTACTTTGCTAGCTTCTCTAAGTTTGGTTTTTTTTCCCAAATATAGATGCCTGTCTGTGCCTCTTGTGATCTCTTGTATTTCATGAAGGCCGCCTTCCCTCCCCCCTTTTTCAGATACTTTCAAAAACCATAGCGGTCTCTATTCCTTTTTACCTTTACATTTTAACAAAAGTTGGTTGCCCTTAAAATCCCCTTTCAGTTTTGCCCACTTTCTACATCCCCTCCCCCCCCCAAGCTGTTCACATCCTGCTAACTACTCCCTGAGGTATTGTCCCATCTTTGCAAAGTTAGTTTTCCTAAAGTCTAAGACCCTTGCTTCTGAATGTTTGTTTTTAACAGCCCTAGTCCTAATAATGAACCATACAATCTGGTGTTCACTGGATGCAAAATCACACCAATATAGATTTCTTTCCCTCTTTCTAGTTTAACCCACAGTGCCTCCCCTCTCCCTTTTAAGCCCTGTAAGGCCATAGCTTTAAAAAAAAAATAATTATATATATATATTAATATTACAAATAGTGCCACTCCTCCTCCCCGTCTTCCTACCCTGTCCTTTCTGAATAAAGTATAGCCTAGTATAGTTACCTCCCAGTCATGGTTGTCTGTGAACCATATCTGTTACTGCCACTAAATCAGTCAGCCTCTCCCATTAAAGCCTCAACATCTGGGATCTTATTCCCCATTCTACAGGCTTCTATACACACTGCTTTCCATATGTTACCCCTTTTACCCATTTCCATAAAGGTATTTGTTTCACTTATCTGGGGGGCTTTCTTCACCCATTCCCAATGAATCTAGTTTAAAGCCCTCTTCAGTGGGTTAGCCAGTCTGCTACTAAAGACATGTTGACTCTTGGACAGATGGACACATCTCTGCTCTGCAACCCTTGGAACAGCATCCCATGGTCCCAGAAACCAAAATGCTCTCAATGACATCATCCACACAGCCATGCATTTATCTCCAGGATGCGAGCTTCTCTGCCTTGGCCTTTACCCTCAACAGGGAGGATTGAAGAGAACACCACCTGCTTCCCTATCTACTTTACCCTCTGTACCAGAGCCATGAAGTCACTTTTGATATACTCGGAGGGATACCTGGCAGTATGTGTCAACATGGATGAGCAACATTGGGTAATAGTCAGTCAGCGGGCTTGATGAGTCTTGACAAACTCTAACATCTTGGATTTTGGCAGATGGCAAACCTCTCTGGATATAAAGTCTGGTTGACAGATGGACACATCAATTACCAACCACCACTACCCTACCCTTCCCTTCCTTGTGGTCACTGATTCTGCAACTTTGTGGCACTCAAGCTCTGGTTCTTTCCTTTCTGGGGATACTGTCACATCCTCCACTTCCAGGGCATAATGGTTCAATTCAAAAGCTGGAGAAGTTTGAATTGGTGACTCTGCAGGCCCTGGAGATTAGTGTCCAACATTGATCATTCTGTAAGCTATCATCTCCTGCTGGAGAGCTTGAATGTTTCTCAGCCTTGCCACCACTTTTGAGATCCTCCACTTGTTTGAGAGCTTCAACATGCAGACATGGAACCAGTCTGTCAACTGGCATTGGGATATCTGTCTGGACAAAGGCAGAAGCTGTAATGGGGGCAACAGCTTTGGCAACATGATTTTTCCCAGTCATTGTTCAGTTGGTGGAGCTTAGGTACCTGTTGAAGCAAGAGACCTACCAAAGTATGAGCTGTTTTTCCAGCTGTCCTTTTGGAGAAAAAGCAGTTAATCTCAAGTGTGTGCTAAATGTGCTGCTTTATACCAATACTAAAAGGCAATACAACTGATCTGATCCCACATGCCAGCAAGATTCTACTTAAGATTATTCAGCAAAGATTACAACCATACCTGGAACGAGGACATGAAGTGCAAGCAGGGTTCAGGAAAGGGCAAGGAACAAGAGACATCACAGATGTGAGATGGATCCTTAAAGACTATGGAATACCAAAAGGATATCTGATTTTTGATTATAGCAAGGCTTTTGACTGTAAACAATGAGAAACCCTGGGCCACATTGAGAAGCATAGGTATACTAGAACACCTGATGCTGCTGCTTGATCAATGTAAAGGTTATGCAGGAGAAACAGTTCAAATGGAACAAGGAGAAACCAGAATTGGTTTAAAATCAGACATGACGAGGTTGCATACTCCCCCCCCCCCCCCCCCCATATCTGTTTAATTTATATGCAGAACAAATCATCAGAGAACCAGGAATATGAAGACAACCAAGGTGTGAAGATTGGTGGAAGACTCAACCTTATCTATGCTGATAGCACATTATTGGCTGAAAGTGAAGATGATCTCAACTGTTGCCTCTCAAGATCAAGGAACATAGTCTTGAAATAGGCTTGCATCTTTAAATGTAAAGACAAAGATCCTGGCAACTGGCAAAATAAGTTCATTGATGGAGAAGAAACTGAAATAGTTGACGACTTTAACCTATTTAGATCAACTATCAAAACCAACAAGCAGTCAAATCAGATGCATTTATCTAAACCCTTTTTTTAAAAAAAAATGTCTTTCTACAATTCAAGACTGTTTACATAAAACAACTTGTAACAGTGTGACTATAACTGTTGTACAGAGAACAAGAACTTGGTATGCTGGAACAATTTCAGAGTAATGCCAGGGTTGGCAACTATGTACAATTAAAAGCGGGGGGGGACAAGGGCTAAGGATGTGTTGTTGGAAGGGGAGGACATTGCTTTTGGTAGAATGGCTATGAAGGACCTAAAGAAGATTCTCAAAGAGCAGAGATGTCTCTTGATACAAAGACTCAACACACTAAAACCATGGTATTTTCGGGGAATGTAGTCAAGATGGCAGTAGCAGCCTTTATCAAGTGAGCACGTATTGCTAAGGGGAAGGGTGGGTCATTGCCCTCCAACCGTCTTGTACCACTATGCCAGTTTCTAATTCAATTGTTGGTCCTTTGGTTGCGTTCCTGTTTTGTGCCACTCAAGGTTTGGATGAAGCTGGAGTAAGCCGGGCTGCAGTTTCACCAGAGTCAGGGCACTCAGCAGCTGCTTCGGTGTCATCTCTCTCCAGCATTGAGCTCGGTGCTGAAAGTGCTCTGCAGTCAACCGCTGCTGGAAGGCTTCCTGGAGCTAGTTCTCCCTCGGTGAAGCCAGCCTCTCAGGAGGGTCAGGAAAGAGGCTGTAGGAGTCAGAGTGCACTTCTTGGGTGGCACTGCTCAATTTCATCACTGGCGTCAAGTGAGGAGCATGCAGGGAAGGAAATCCCTGCAATCTGAGGAGGAGAGTCGTCAGCACAAATGGAAGCTGTATTGCCAGCAGTTGAATCAGCGGTGGCTTTTTCCTTACAGCGGCCTATGAAGCTCACCTTAGAGTCTGTTTGGAATGCTATAGCTTTGCTGGGAAGTTTGATTGCCTCAGGTAACTTAACTGCGAAGTTGAATACCTCCCTGGTTGCAGTTGAAGAGCTGGAAAGGAAAGTTTTGGGAATGCAGGTGGAAGAAACGCATAATAAGGTTACTTATCTCAAGGAACACTCTGGAACCTACACAAAACTTTTCATTGCTTCAAGTTAAGTTGGAACATTTAGACAATTTGTCCAGAGCCAATTTGAGAATAATTTTCCAAGGCCGGTTACAGTCTCAGATATGTTTAAAACAATATTTGGTGGATGTATTGGGTTTCTCCTGAATTGATTCCACCTCTGTTAACTTTGCTTTTAGGTAAATAGATCTTAACTCTGGCTTTGGTTAATTTGGGTGGGGTTCAAGAACAGGGGAATACTTTGAATGTTACAGATCTGTTAGGAAATTCAGGGTATGAGTCTCAGGTTCCTTCTACATTGTTAATGTTTGCACTGTTGTCTGATAAAGAATGGTGGCTGAAACTCTTCTGGAGAAAAAAAAGGAAGCTATTGTTTTGAGGCCTAGCGATTATGTATTTATTCTGAATTAGCAAGAGATACCCAGAAGCGGCACAGGGAATTTCTCCTGCTCCACCTTGGTGTAGTACAGTTGGGTGCTTTTTTTCCTAAAGCATGCATGTAAATGTTTAGTGAAATATCACTTTCTTTTATGTATTTTTTTATGAACCCTCACAGCTGTTGGCTTTTATTAATGCTAGGTGCCTGGGGTCCTCCATTGACTCCTAGGTGCTCTTATTAGTTATTGATCCAGATTTTGACTGCTTGCCTATTTCTTATACATTTGGTTAAAGTTTTTATAAATGTGATATTCCCCTCCTTTTGTGGGCTAGGGTGAGCCGACACTTTATTTTCTGTTTGAAAATGCTTCATGGTTTTTGCTTTCTATTGTGTATTAAATTTTTTATTTTATTTTTTTTTTTACTTTACAAAAGTACTTTCTTGGTGTCTGCTCCTGTTTCTGAAAGAATGGTTTTTGTAAACTTTCTTGGTTTATTTGTAAAATGTCGTCATAAATATAAAATGAAAAAAAAACATGGTATTTTCAGTAATGTCATATGGATTTGAAAGTTGGACAGTAAAAACACAGGACAAACTTGATGCCTTTGAATTATGGTGCTGGCAATGAATACAGTGTATACCATGGACTGCCTGAAGAACAAACCTGTCGGAACTAGATGAGATCAAGCCTAAGCTTTCTTTAGAAGCTCAGACGACAAGACTTTGACTTTCATACTTTGGACACATCATGCAAAGAGCAAGATCATCATTAGACATCATGCTGGGCAAGGTAGGTCAATGCAAAAGAAGGCCAGCAATGAGATGGGTCAATACAACAGCAGCAGCTATGGGTGCCACTCCTGAAGACCTAAGCACAGTTTAGAACAACTATCCAGAGGGTTGCCATGAGTTGACACTCAATGACAGTTAACACTCTTATTACACCCTCTAGTAACCAATTCCACAGTTTGATTACTTGAGTGAAAAAAATATTTTCTTCAGTCTTAAACGAGTTACTGTAGCTTCATTGCATGTCCCCTAATCTTTCTACTTTTTGATGGTGTAAACAATCAAACTAAATTTACCTGTTCCACTCTAGTCATGAATTAATAGACCTCTATCATATCTCCCCTCAGTGTCTCTTTTCCAAGTTGAAGAGCCCTAACCTTTTAAGCCTCTCCTCACAGGGGTATCATTCCATTCCTTTTACCATTTTGGTGGCTCTTCTCTGTACCTTTTCTAATTCTGCTATATCTCTTCCTTTTTTTTTTTTTCTTTAAGATATGGTGACCAAAATTGCACATAATATTCAAGATGCGGTCGCACCATGGAACAATAGAGGTATTATAATCACTTCCCTCTAAGCTGTGCGCGTGTGCGTGCGCACACACCTCGCCAAGCGAGCGCACATACTTTACAACAGAGCGCACAAAAATTATGGATCTGATTCTGATAGAAAACACAGACGTCTTAATTTAAAAGTTATGATTGTAATTACTAGAAATTTCCCGCTTCATTTAGTAATCGTCTATTTTCATTTAATTTGATTAAAATCAATGTGGTGTACATACTGTATTCTGACGGTAAGTCAAATTTTAAAGTATATAACTCTGAGTTATGTGGCGCACAAAAATTTAACCTTCCTTCAAAAGCTGTACAGCTGATATTTTATGCGCACACAGCCTACAGAAAATTAGAGGGAACATTGGTTATAATATCCTTTGTTCTATTCTCCATTCCTTTCATTATGATTCCTAGCATTCTATTTGCCGCCTTGGCTGTCACTGCATATTGGGTCGTTCCTAATGTGCAATCTTCCACCGTGTAATCATAGTTTGGGTTCTTAGGTGCATTACTTTGCACTTGTCCACACTAAATTTCATCTGCCACTTGTGTGCCCAGTCTTCCAATTTATCAAGGTCCTGAATTTTTCACAATCCTCTTGGGTTTTATCAACTTTGAATAATTTTGTCATTTGCAAATTTGATTACTTCACTTGTTCTCATTTCCAGGTCATTAACAAATGTTAAAGCAGCTGGCCAAGCACAGAGCCCTGGGGTATTCCACTATTCACCTTTCTCCTTTGGGGAAAATGGGCCATTTAGCCCTACTCTCTGCTTTCTATCTTTTAACCAGTTCCTGATCCACAATAGTACACTGCTTCCCATCTCATGACTTGTTTAATTTCACCAAGTCTCTCATGAGGGACCTTGTCAAAGACTTTTTTGAAAATCTAGACACTATATCAACCAGCTGAACTTTGTCTACCTGTTTATTCACACCTTCAAAAAATATAACATATTAGATTAGCAAGACAAGACTTTTACCTTGGCTAAAGTCATGTTGGCTTTCTCCCATTAAACCATGACTATGTTCAGTAATTGTGTTATGATTTCTACCACTCTGCCCAGTACTGATATCAGGCTCAGCAGTCTGTAGCTTCCTGGATCACCCCTAGAACCCTTTCTAAAAATTAGTGTTACATTGGCCATTTGCCATTCTTCAGGTATTACAGATTTTAATAGGTCTGCAATATCATACTTCAGTTTTTTCAACACCCTCTGATGTATACCATCCAGTCCAGGTGACTTGCTATTTAGTTTATCAAATAGTTGTAATACAGCTGCCCAGTTTCAGAAAAATTGAAAGAGATATTGATATCACCTTTACTATTTTAGGCATGGATAATGTCCCTACATTTTTTCTTAAGTAAAGACCAAAGCAAAGAATTAATTCTGTCTCTGCTATGGCCTAGTCCCCTCTTAGTGCCCCTTTTACCCCTCTATCGTCTAATCGTCCAACTAACACTCACAGGTCTTTTGTTATGAATGTACTTAAAGGTTTTTTATCTTTGCTTCACAGCAGCCTTTTTTATTTCTCAAATTCTCTTTGGCAAATTAAATGCAAGGCTATATGGAGCCTTCCCTTTTGGCTCCTCTATTCCTTTAACTATCACTGTATCTCTTCTGTCCTATCTTATAAATTGTGTTCTTTTCATATTTTCTGTAACATTTATGTAATATTGTAAACCACTCTGATGCTTCGGCCTGAGTGGTATATCAAATGTAGTTAAACTTAAATTTAAGGCAGGCAATGATTGTTTCCAGTCTTCATCAGTTGGCACTTTCCATTTCCTGAAAGATGTTTTTTAGCTATAACAGCCTCTGACCTTTACCTTTAAACTGTGCTAGCAGCTTTTGGACGTCCACTTTTCCTAAAGCATGGAATACAGCTGGTCTGGGCTTCCAAAATTTATTTTTAAAACCTCCATGCTTGATATAAGTCTTTAACCTTTGCAGCTGTTTCTTTTAGGGTTTTTTCTTAACTAGTTTCCTCATTTTTATCATAGGCTCCCCTTTGAAAGTTAAGTTAAAAGGTAGTACTGTAGATTTCCTTGCCATCTTCCCTCTATTAAATCAAGTGATCATGCTATGATCACTATTGCCATGTGGCCCCAACACCCTTCTCTTGCACCAGATCTTGTGTTCCACTAAGGACTAGGTCCAAAATGGCTTCCCATCTTGTGAGTTCATGAGCCAGTGCTCGAAGAAGCAGTCTTTTTTTTTTTTTTTTTTTTTTTTTCATCCAGAAACTTTATCTCCCTAGCATGTCCTGCGGTGACACTAACCCAGTCAATACCGGGGTAATTGAAATCGCCCATTATTACTGTAGTGTTTCTGCTAGTTTCCCTGATTTTCTTTGAGCATTTCATCATCCATTTGTTCATTCTGATCAGAGATGGTCAGTAGTACAGCCACACTACCATCACCTTTCTCCTTTTTACATGGAACTTCAATCCATAGTTTCTACAGTATATTTCCTGCAATACTTTAATCCTGTGTGACTTAATGCTCTATAACAGAGCACAACACCTCCACCAATTTGATCTATTCCATCATTGTGATGTGTACCCAGGTATTGTCCTCCTTCCACCAGGTCTGAAATACCAATTTTTTTTTGAATATTTTATTTATTAACCATCATAAACATAACAGCCAGTAAAGGTACAAACAGTAAGCCACAGCAGAGTGGAGTCTTATCTCTGCTGAGGGCATGCAATATACAGTTATGTCGAGATCCACGTACAATATACAACTGTATCTGTCTATGGTTAGATAGTTTTCCCCCAGTTTTCATAAAACCCCAACCTCCCTCCCCCACCCCCCACCCCCCGCCCCCCAGCATCGCATCCCGAGCTCCACTTCAAACCACAGTACCCCTTCTAAGAGTTCGCTGTCCCCTCCTCTCCCCCAAGCTCCCGGCTGTTAGTAGCCCACATTTACCACTTCACTCCGTCAGCGAGGGCCTAAACTCTGTATATATGGGTCCCAGACTAACATAAAGGTGGCCCATCGTTTCACTGAGCCCCGAGCCCTCCATCGCTGCATCAGTTGATGGAAGCCATTGCGCCACTCCAGGAACGTAGGGGGGTCACCCTCTCTCCACTTATGTAGTATCGGGCCCTTCCCCACCAAACATGCTTTCCATACCAGTAATCTTGCCCATCTCCCTGTGGGTAGAGTTTGATGTAGTTGGTCAAACATGACCAGGGATCCGGTCCAGGGGAACCTTTGCTGCAATAATCTCATAATATATCTGCGAATATGGGACCAGTAGGGGAGGATGCGCCTGCACTGCCACCACATATGGGTTAAGGTGGCCAAGGGCTGAGAACACCTAGGGCAAGACCCATCTTGTGTGATATGACTCCGCAGCGCTCGTCTCGGCGAGAAATGCACCCGAGTCAGGGCCTTATACTGTATTTCCCTCCATCGCGCTCCCTCTACCAACTCCACTATCCGCCCCACCACCTTGCATATCGTGCCTGGCATTACCTCCCTCCCCAGTTCACTACCCCAAGCCGTCTCAACTCTCCCGTAATCCGGCCGAACCCCAAAGCAGTCTAGCCGAGTCTTCAGCCCAGCTATCGTCGGAGGTGCATCTCCCCCCAGGTCGAACAATTTGATAATCTGCGCCGACCTGTCCACCCCCAATTCTTCCCTAGGCAACGTCACAACATAGTGAGAAAGCTGAAGGTAAGCGTAAAATTGTGTAGGGGGCAGCCGATATTCCTCTTGTAATTCCAAGAACGACTTGCATTTGCCCGAGAGGTCGACGACATGTCCTATATGTCTCATTCCCTGTCTATGCCAGATCTGGAACGCTCTAGAATCAGAACCGGGCACAAAGTGTACATTGCCACGTATAGGAAGCCAGCTGGACACCTGCCAATTGCGTTGCCAGAAGCTATTTATTTGTCGCCATGTACGTCGCAGCGCAGTAAGCATAATATTACGTGTGAGGCGCTCCGGCAGTCTGGCACTGTCCACATGTAGAACCCCCACCAGGGAGAAGGGCGCCACGAAGGCTGCCTCCAAGGCCCTTGGTGTGTATACCTCCGTTCCCCCCAAACAATCCCCAACATGTCGCGCTTGGCATGCCAAGGCATAGAGTCGTATATCCGGGAGCCCAAGGCCTCCACTACGCCATTTACCAATCATGCGTGACATCGGGATCCGTGCTCTGGCCCCCTTCCATAGAAACCCCTGAATCTCCCGTTCCATCCGAAGCAGATCCCGTCGCAGCAGCCACACCGACAAAGTTTGGAGCCAATACAAGATACGAGGTAAAATCACCATTTTAACTGCTGCGATCCTTCCCAGCAGTGATAATGGTAGCGGGTTCCAGGCTCGCAGTTGACGCCGCATCCCAGATAGGACACTTTCAAAGTTATAGTGATAGAGTTCTTGCGGTAACCTCGTCAGGACAATACCCAAGTATTTAACCCTATGATCTGACCATTTCAGGGGAAAAGTCTCCCCCCAGCTATCCCGCAACCGCCCCGAGACATCCAGGGCTATTGATTTAGCCGCGTTGATCCTCAGCCCGGCAAAACTACCGAATCTCCGGAACTCGTCCATCAAATGCGGAAGAGATTCTCGCGGGGCCTGTAAATGCACCAGCAGGTCGTCGGCAAAGGCCGACAACTTGAAACCCTGGTTACCCACCTCAATTCCCCGTATCTGCCGGTCTTGTTCAATACGCCGTATGAGGGGGTCCAAAGACAAAACAAATAATAAGGGGGATAGTGGACAGCCCTGCCTCGTGCCCCTATGTAACGGGAAAGGGGCTGATAAGACCCCATTACAGAGCACTCTGGCTGTCGGAGTATCATATAAACTCTTCACCATGGCACAAAAAGCCTGTCCAAACCCATAGAATGGCAACAGATACTCCAAATACTTCCAATCGACTCTATCAAATGCCTTTTCTGCATCGAAACTCACCAGGAGGGACTGCATCTGGTGACTGTGCACCCACTCTAGAGATGTTAGTATGCGTCGGATATTTCGGACTGCATACCGGCCCCGTACAAATCCCACCTGTGATTCGTGTACAACGTCACTCAGTAATCCCGCCAGGCGCTTGGCCAAGACTTTCGCCAGCAGCTTCGCGTCGAAATTTAACAGAGATCGGTCTATAGGAGGCCGCTTGCAGCGGGTCCTTATCTGGCTTAGGTATTAGCGTAATATAGGCCTGATTCTCTCCCCATCTTCTACTGCCTCTCTCTATTTGCTGACGGTAGGTGTCCACTAACAGGGGGCTCACCCAATCGGACAAGAGTTTGTAAAACTCAGCTCCATAGCCGTCCGGGCCCGGGGCCTTATAACAGCTGGCTCTTGTAATCACGGACTGTACCTCCTGTAGGGTTATCGGTTGCCCCAACTGATCCTGTTGGGTGTCTGTCACCTTTGGGAGTTTCAACCCTTGTAAATAGTCCTTCATATTGGAGGGGTTGTGCTCCTCTGCGGAGTACAGCTGCTGGAAGAAGCCTTTAAATAAAGCACTAATCACCTCCCGGTTCTGTTGGAGTTTCCCTCGCTCATCTCGGAGGGCAGCCACCCCCCTCCCCCCTCTCGATCCCTTTAAGCAGTGACCCAATAACTTCCCCGGTTTATCGCCAAAACAATACAATCTAAATTTATAATATTGCATAGATTTCTTAGCTCTCTGGTGAAGCAATTCATTTAATGCTACCTGAAGTTCCCATAGCCTTTTCCTATTAGCCACTGTAGGTGTATGACCACTGAGCACTCTCGCTCGAGACACTTGTTGCTCCAGCCGAACAATTTGTTCTGCCAACAGTCGTCGCCGCCGAGCCACATACCCGATTATATCGCCTCTCAGCACCACCTTGGCTGTTTCCCATACCAGTTCCGGATCCTCTCTGTGTGCCTCGTGGTTAAGCTCAAAGGCACGCCAACGCTGGCCCAGAAATTGCCGGAACTGATTATCCTTGTAGAGCTTAATTGGGAATCGCCATACCCGAGATGCGCCAGTTCCACCCCCCCATTGCACCTCAATCCAAGCCATCGCGTGGTCGGAAATCTCTAAAGGGCCTATCTGTGCGTCTTCCACTTGCGCAAAAGTGGTTGTGGAAAGCAAAAGATAATCTATTCTCGCACTAGTCCCATGCGCCCGCGAGACGTGAGTATATTCTCTCCCGGAGGGATTTAAGAGTCTCCAGGGATCTATCAGGCCTAGTCGCACCCGAAAACGTTGCAATACTTGTGAACCAAGCACTCTGTCTCGAGTCCCTCGGCCGCTGGAGGTGTCTAAGCCCACATCTAACACCCCGTTGAGGTCCCCTCCCAGTAGCAGAGGCACATCGGGCAACTGTTCCACTTTAGCAGCTATGCGATCAAAAAACTCCCGATCCAGCAAATTGGGACCATAGACATCTCCCAGTATTATCTCCCGATCTTCCAGTAGGCCCTTTAGCAGCAGAAATTTCCCATTGGGGTCCACCACCTGACTTTGCATCGTGAAGCGCACCCGTCTATGTATTAAAATGACCACCCCCCCCCCCTTCTTCCCCAGTGCAGGCGCCCCCCACACCTGACCAACCCAATCCCGACATAATTTAGCATGTTCTTCAGCTGTTTGGTGTGTTTCCTGGAGCAGCGCAATATCACATCGTTGCCTAGCCAATGCCTTTAATATTTTATATCGCTTTATCGGGCTGCCCAACCCACAAACATTCCAAGTTATTACCCTCAGATCAACACGATAGTTTTACGGCACAACTGCCAGCACATCATGTTTGGAGGGACCCCCCCAGCCTGGGGCCCTCTCCTAAGTTTGCCAACACAGTTTAAATGTTGCCTCTGCATGAAGTTCAGAATGCGATGCCCCCTCCCCCACCCTTCCCTTTTCCCCCTATACCCACTACCCCTCCCCACCTCTCCTATCTCTCCCTACCCCAATCTAACCCTCCCCTTCTCCTTATCCCTCCTATCCCCCCCTCCAAACTACTCCTCTTCTCCACAGGACTCCTGGCTCCTACCCCTACCCCTACCCCGGTAGCCCTCCCAAGACCCCTCCGAGCGTGACCCTTCCCCCCGCTCTGCAAGTCACCCACCCTGCCAGAAACCTACATTTCTCCACTGTTATTCACGGTGGAGCACTATCTTCCTCCCAATGCCTGAGGACTACCAAACCCGATGGACTAGACCTCGGCGGGGCGTTCTCCCCTCCCCCCTCTGCAGGGACCGCTGGCCATGACCTTCCCCCCGTCCGCCTTTTTCACACTGGGTCCATCTGCCACCTCGGGGCCTGCCTGCCGGTAAGGAGTTCGGCCGACCTCTAACTCTCGTAGGGCATAGCTCTACTACCACACCGAGGTCGAGCCCGGCCAACTCCCACACCAGCAATCCCCTCCGCCTCCAGATCCACTCCTACACCCTCCCTGCCGGCCAAGCACCGCAGCTGTGGCACTCCGCGATGTGTTGGGACCGCGTCCCCTCTGAGTGTACCGGCAGGCTGGTCTTCGCGAGCCACAGCCCGCCTCCAGGCCTTCGGGTAAACCCTCCTTCTCTCTCTACTACGGGCCGCTCCCCCACCCCCAACAACAATCGAAGCCATGCTGACTCCCCTTGCCCACTGAAACTTGAGGGTCTATACAGGATATGCCCCTTCAGCAGTGGGATATAAACCCTTTTAACACTAAACCTTGAAGTCTAAACAGCTATAACTTATAGGAACAAATTTAACAGAACAAGTAACTTTGTTACAGTACTATATAAAGAGCGGTTCACTTTGCAGTAAGAGACAAAGAGACACAAAGTTTACCCCAGGAGGACAGTGCTTTTAGTATCTCTTAAGTAGCTACATATTATGTCCAGTGTATCACTGCCTTTCCCTAGGTTCTTTCACTTACAAGAGTTCCTCCTAGCAGCATAGCACAACTGGCTCCCAAGGGTTTCATGTTGAAGGTGTTGATGCAGCCTGCTTTTGGGTGCACAGCCGTTGCACATACTCTTCCGCAGCTTCCGCCGACTCAAATGTGCGGTGAGCTCCATCGCAAAACACATGCAGCTTAGCCGGATATTGTACTGAAAATCGGATCCCGGCCGCAATAAGCTGTCCACAGAGGGGGGCATATTCCCGCCGTTTCCTGCTTACCGCCATTGAGTAATCTGGAGCCACACGAAGCTGAGTATTATTATAAACCACTTTCCCCTGCTGCCGAGCTGCTCGGAGGATTGTTTCCTTCTGCGGGAAGTGCAGGAACTTAGCTAATACAATGCGGGGGCGAGGGTCGCGCGTTTGCTTAGCGCCGACCCGGTGCACCCGCTCAATAGATACTGTCCCGCCAAGCTCTTCAGCTCCCACAAGCTGCTTGACCAAGTCGTCTAGATAGCCTCTGAGATCTTTGTCGGCAACGGATTCAGGGATCCCTAGAAAGCGCAAGTTGTTTCTCCTTGACCTGTTTTCCAGGTCATTCAGCTTGGCTTCCTGTTGAGATAGCCGGGATTTTAGGCCTGCCACCTCTGCAATTAGCATCCCCGTCTCTTCCACCGCTCCCACGCGGTCCTCGGCCTCTCGCAGCCTGTTATTTAGCTGGTCTACCGAGGACTGCAGTCCATCCATCTTGCTGTGGAGAGCGTCGAATTGGGGTAGCAGAGCCGTCGCTACCGCCGCGGACATCTCTTCCAGTGTGGTAGGCGACTTGGGTGATGCCGGCAGCGAGCCGGGGTCCGCCATCTTACTTTGGCCGGCCCCCCGTTCCTGGTCTCGCCGAAGTGCTTTTACTGCCGTCGCCATGCACTTTAGTCTCCCCCACCGCCGCACAAAAGTCCACTGGCCCTTCGAAGCACTTTGGGTGACTTCTGGACAGGTTGGTGCAATTTGTCACGGTACTAAATCGCCGGTTTTTGGTCGGGGTTGCAGGACACGCTCAGGATGCGACCCTCACCCAGTCCGCATCACGTGGTCTCTCTGAAATACCAATTTTATATCTAACCTCTCATTTTAGTACTATATATTCTAACTCTCCCATCTTATTTTTTTAGACTTCTGTGCTTTGCATACAAGCATTTTGAGGTTTTATTTTCATTACCCCTGCCTATTGATAAACCGAATTAATATGGAATCTTTAAGCTCTATCTCAGGGAGGAGTGGTCTAGTGGTTAGGACAAGGTACTTCAGGCCGGAGGGTCAGGGGTTCAAGTCCCACCTGGGGACAGCAATCTCAGGCTGGAGGGACTGGGGTTTCTAGTTCTATAGGCACTCCCTGTGGTCTTGGGCAAGCCACTTAACCCTCCATTGCCCATGTTCCCTGTAAGTATTAGCATATGTGTCTCATATCCCCTCGTGTTAAATGTATCCCCCAATTGACCGCTTTGACCCGGTGAAAAGCGGGATATAAATACAGCTAAATTAAATACATAAATCTATCTGCTCTGTACTTAAGGGCATTTGGGTTACTTTTGTCTTGCCTGTATTGGAACCTCCTTAGCAGTATGCCCTAATCTCAATCATTTGCTAGTTTTTCAAGAATATATATAGCTCTGAACCATGCACTCTTGTGTGAGCATGTTTTCAACTAAAAGCTGACAATCTACTTTTTAAAGGTTAATACCAGCAGCCTGGCTCCATCCTAGTTAAGGTGGAGCCCATTCCTTCGGAAAAGCCCCTCCTTTCCACAGAATGTTGCCCAGTTCCTAACAAATCCAAACCCCTCTTCCTTGCACCATCGTCTCATCGACACATTGAGACACTGGAGCTCTCCCTACCTTTTTTGGGTTCTGCGCATGGAACAGGAAGCATTCCCAAGAATGCTACCCTGGAAGTTATGGACTTCAGCTTCCTACCTAAGTCTAAACCTGGCCTCCAGAACTTCCTTACCACAATTTCCTATGTCATTGGTACCAAGACAGCAGACTCCTCCCAGCACTATCTCAAACCTTGTCTAGGTGGTGTGAGGGGTCCATTATCTTCACACCAGGCAGGCATGTTACTAGGCGATCCTCACATCCACTATCCACAGCTATCTAAATGCCTAATGATTGAATCATCAACTGTAATGACTGTCCTAACCCTTCCCTCATGGGCACATGCCTCAGAGCTATCACCTGGAGGACAGGTCATAGGTACAGGATCATTTCCTGCCACATCAGGGTGATGCTCTCCTGTCACATGATCTCTCCTCTCCTATATGGCAACAAGGAGGCTGCCAGACTGGAGGTGGGACTTCAGTACTACATCCCTGTTAGTCTTGTCTATATACCTGTCTTCCTTATGTCCTCCATCTACTTCTCTAGCCTCCAGAGTTTCGACTTCTTCCCTGAGAGCAAAGAACGCCTTGCATGTAGTGCACACAAGACCCCTCACCAACTGGGAGAATCATACATGTAATACTCAAGGCAAAAATCTGGAAAGCCCTCCCATCTCACTGACTGCATCTTAGTTTTTAAGGGTTTGTTTAGGTATTTAAGTCCTTTACTTAGGTATAGTTGTATTAGTATATGTATCCCCAGCAAATCTAATATGTTTAATGTACTTTGTTCACCTCAAGACAAATTAATCTCAGGTCCTTTAAAGTATTCTTGATGAGGATAACCAGCCACACCTGAGTGCTGGCTGACCTATTTTATACTTGTGGTTCTAAGGTAGTCATACTAATTTCCTGTGTGATTCATGTAGCCCTTGTTTTGATAGTGGGGACCTTTCAAATTGCCCCTTGATATGTCACTAGCCTTTAACACCTTACTGGAAGGCCTCTTAGTAAAGGTCACTAGAAACAAGTTTATTTGTACTCCGACTATTCTACATGTATGGTAAGCTATACTCTGATTTGATTTAAATGAAAAGCTCTCTGGTGGTACTAAGACCTGACTGACTCAGCAAAAGCACTCTGTTCTAAAATAGATTTATCAGCTTTACCCCAAAGAATTCCCTTTTTCTCCAGAAGATACATGCTTAAGAGTGCAGATCTATATCTAGCTGTAGTAATTCCTTTTGGTAGCCCTTCAGGGATATATTGGATCTGCTCCCAGGGAGATGGTTGTGGGTTTTGCCTGGGGAAATAATGGAGTGGATGGATCTTGTAAATGTATTGCTGGCCCAAGGGAGGTATAGAAGGTGATGCCTCCTATTCCTAAGAAGGGCCAAGCTTTGTGTGAACTTGCAACCTATTTTGTCATTGTGTCTAGCCAAAAGCTTTTGAAAAAATTAGTTGAAGACCAGATGGAAGAGTATTTGGAAGAAGGCAGTCTGGATTGGAGATGAACAGGAAGGGTTCAGGGACTGAGCCTCTTGGCGGTAGTGTCAAACCTGGTTGGTTGGGCAATGGATGAGGACAAAGGATAAAGCAGTATATAAAACCTGCTAAATAAAAATAAAATAGCGATGGTGACTTTGGAGAGATGTCAAGGGATGAAGTTTGGGGAAGGGTGTTGAGATGGTTCTTGGCTGCTCTTTGAGCATACAGATTCAGGGTATGCTGGGGCTCCAATCAATGGTACATTAATTGATGTGGTGGTCCAAAGGGCTCAGCATGGTTTCCTTGCCTTTTCAACCTCTTTGAGGGCAGATTGTGAAGGATTATGGTTGGTTTGGTTTTTTTTTTTTTTTAATTCAAGTTGTGGTGGTCTCAGAATGCTCGATGGAGGAAACTGTTGGGTACTAAATGCTTGCTTGGAGTTGAAGGCTAACCAACTGGTGATAAATGCCCAGAATCTGAATTTGTTTGGGGGTGGGGCAGAGGAGGGGGATTTGGAGGCATGGCCGTGGATTCTAAGGATTTGGTTAGGTTGGAAAAATTGTAATCTGGGAGTGGTGGTGGTAGATTCAGACCTGAACTGTCAATCTCTGGTATCAAAGGTGGCTTGGTTGGCACATGGTCAGCTGCAGCCATTCCTTTTAGACAAGGACTATGCACATCTTGCTTCAGGCACTGGTGATCTGTGCTGGATTATTGTAACCTGCATTATGGGGTTACCAGCTGCAGGAAGTACACATAGTGCAGAATGCTATGGTTAGGGTGATCTTAGGGCAGACTAGACATGAGTCAGTGGCAGATGTATTGTTCAGTTTCATTAGTTCCCAATAGAACAGTGCAGAGTTCATGTTGCTGTTTAAGACACTGAGAAGCCAAGGGCCAGGTTACTTGCAGGAGGAACTCGTATGGTACTGTCCCAGGAGGGAGTTAGTCAAGTCAGCTTCAGTAATTGGTGGCCCTGGGCCTTAAGCAAGTGCAGCAGAAGCAGAGGTGCTTTGCTGTAGCACCCCCCCCCCCCCACGCATGCCTGAACTGTTCTGTTCCCTCTGGGGAGGGGGGAGGGAAGGTGCAATAGGGGGTAGAGCTGGTTATTGGGCTGAGGGGGTGATTTAGGGTCATGTGACATTGCGTTCAAGGATGTTCACAGCACATTAAATATGCATACGGAGGTATATAAATGTTTCATAAGATCTTATTTTGAGTCTCCAGTGTACATAAACTTGTAACGTCCAAAAAGAAATAACATTCCCAACCATTTTCTTCCCCTTTTCTCCCCATTCATCCAATTAGCACTTCTCGCACATTTAATTCCTCCCCCTCCCCAAAGTGCAAATACATGTCTACAACGGATTCCTCCTAATTTCTCTTACCTCAACAAAGCACTCCGCGTTAACTGGGGAGCTCTTGTGCTACAAGATTAGGCATAGTCTTCAGTCTTTCAGCGTTTGCATCCACTCTGACTAGATAGGGGTAATCACACTAAGCCAATGCTTCAATATTAACATATTCAATACCAGCAAGGTAAGTAGTATAAACCACTGCTTAGCCTTGGGTTGCTGGAAGAGCAGTGCATATATCCCTTCAATAACTCTTTAAACGTCTTTATCTTCTCCTCCTCCACAGATCTCTTAACCCAATGCATTCCAAGAGTGTGCTGCTCTTAACCTGCATCTCTGGTAGACAGTTGGCCCAGTCTCATTTTGGGCCTCCCCCCCCTCCCCCGGCTCTGGTAATATAAGCCTGATGCCAAATCTTAGATCTGTGAATCTATATGTAATAGAATTTTTGTTCAACTAGGTTCTCATATCACTTCTGGAGATCATACATTATCTCTATTTCCTGAGACCACACTTGAGCCACCCCTTTCAAATGATTGTTATCCAGTAGGTTGTTCCCAATTAAATATCACCATGACAGCTTGAAAGTTTCACTAAACTTGGTGGCCTGCAATTCCTTAGAATTCACTTTCTGCAGTGAGTTACAGTAATGTTGCACTTGTAAATACAGTAACACAAGATGGTTGGAAAGGCCCCATGTATCTTTAATCTGATCAAAAGTAGGAAAACACATGATCAAATGTTGGAATTTGCTACCAGAGGATGCAGTGAAAGTTATTAGTGTTAGCTGGCTTCAAGAGGTTTGGCCAAGTTCATGGAGGAAAAATCCATAAACCATTAGAGGACCAGGGAAATCCACTGTTTACCCCTGGCACAAGAAGCATGGATTCTGTTTTTCTTTTCTTTTTTTTTAAAATCTGACAGGTACTTGTGATCTGGATTGGCCGCTGTTGGAAATGGGATACTGGGCTTGATGGACCCTTGGTCTGAACCAGTATGACATCTTGTTATATAAAACTCCCCTCTTGCAACCTCAAACATGCCTCAGGGACTTACCTACCTTTGAGTGGGAAGACAAAGGTTGTATTTCCATAACCTGTATGAAGCCTGGGTTACCTGCCTATAAGAGGGAAAACTATCACTCACTACTCGACCAGTTCCAAACCATATGAAATGAAGCTAGGAGAACATTGTATGGATGCAGACTCAGGTGCTGCAAAGTCCCCCATGCAGTACATTTAACGCAAAGGGCATGCTTCAGATCTGAAACAAACCAGATGGGGCAAAATGACTGTCCTACAGCATGCATGAATCCATTGCAATGGAGCTGTGGCATTGTTCAGGCACACATCTCGCAGATTAAACCCTCCCTTAAACTGACATTGGACATTATAAGCAACCTTGTCTCTTCATTCTGCAACTAAACCACCAAAAAAGCCATCTATCTTTCTGCTTTACCCAGCACCTGCAGGGAATGTAGTACTTTAGGAACAAAGACCATCTTAAGTAAGGCTACTCTTGCCATGTTTCACAAATGTCTCTGATCTGTTTGAATCTTATCAGCAATGTTCTTTATATACATGAGTGGTGTAGTTCTACTTAAGCACATGCCCAGATGATGATATATAAGTTCCCTGAGGCCCAGGTTAAGGGGAAAATCCCTCTAGCACCTTTCCTGTTTCACTAGAGAGCTAGTGACAAACTTTTTAAGCTTATTACTAGACCAGAAACCCTACTAAAACTAATCTCATGTACCCTAGGTAAAGTTCTGGTTTTTTATATATACAGTCAAACCTCGGTTTTCATGATTAATCCGTTCAAAAAAGTCTGACTATAACCGAAACGGACTAAAACCGAAGCAAGATTTCCCATAAGAAATAATGTAAATTCAATTAATCCGTTCCAGACACCCAAAAATATTGACAAAAATACATTTTATAGAGAATAACTATCTTTTTACATACAGAAAACAATGAGAAATACATATAAATGACTAATGAAATGGATAAATGAGCATGTAACATCACTTTTACCTTTATTGAAGACTTTTGTTGGCATATGGGACGCACTCCAGCCAGCTCCAGCTGCTCTCCCCTCTGGGGATCGAGCAATCACCACCAGCAGCGGAGGTGGGAACAGCCATCTTGGCCGTCTGCACAATCGGGGCTCCAGCCTGCCTTTTAACTTAGCAGCCATCACACCCAGTTACCAAGCTCACAGTGTCAGGAGAGGTAGTGCCAATGTCAGCAAAAGTAAGGGCACCAGAAAGAGGACAGTGCCCGAAGTCACACCAGCCTGTAGGGCAGCCACTCCTACACAGTGTCGGGAGAGGTGGAGAGGCAGTGTCAGCCAAGCAGCAGGCAGTTGAGAAACAGTGGGACAGAGTCTTAGGCTGCCTCCGGCCCCCCTAAGGTAGCAGCCTGACACAGGTGAGAGTCAGAGAACAGCATGGGGCTGTGCCAGCAGGAGCCTGCAGCTGCAGACTGCAAGGTTTCAAGGAGAGGCCGCGTGTGCAGGCCTGCAGGACACCCAGAATCCAATCGGGAGGGCAGGGGCCCCGGCGGGAGACTGGGCCGCCAAGGAGAAGCAGATTCGGTCACCAGCTCCTGTCCCGGTTCAAGGGATGTGCAGGGGAAGAGGCAGCAGGCAGACGTCAATCGGGGGAGAGTCCGGGGCAGGAAGCAGTTTCGGGCAGGCCACGCTGGAGCGTTGAACTCCTCGGCTCCCCAGAGGTCCCGCAGAATCGCTGGCTCAAGCTCTGTGGGAGATCGCTGGCTCACGCTAATCCATGGCAGGTACGGGGGGGGGGGGGGGGGGTGTAAAATGCTGTACGAAAACCGAGACAACGTACGAAAACCGAAACAAAATCTTGATGAAAAAAGTCAACGAAAACCGAATCGTATGAAAACCAGGGCATATGAAAACCGAGGTTTGACTGTATATATATATATTTTTTTTTTAATCAAGGCAGAAGGAAAAAACTCAAGCATATCTGCAAAAACATTCAGTCCGTACTCAACATCTATGTTGATACCCTGGAATTGCAGGGACTCCCTTAATTTTATAGCCAAGGGTTCCAAGGCTAATGCAAAGTAGGGGCAAAGTGGGTCACCCCTGCCATGAGCTTTCTTTTGAGCACAATATCACTTCATAGCCTGTTTGCCAGGATTTGAGCTGTTGGCTTCCAATATACTGCTGAGATCAATTTCAAATGATGAACTACCTCTAATCCTATACTGGGGAAGCACTCAGAACAAATATTCTCAAGATACACTTGTGGCCAGCATTATTGGCACCCTTGCATTTTAGGTATGTTGTGTACAGTATCTTGAGAAATATTCCAACTGTGTCAGTATTTTAATAGTATGTTCAAAGGTATACAACAAACAGATGTCTGCAACTTAGACATAGTAATTTTGGAGAAAAAAACAATATGACCTGGACATATTGCTACTTGACTCTCCAATGTATCGACATCCTCCTCCCCTCTGGTCCACACCAGCCCTTTTCCAGAAGCCCTCGCTGATTCCTTTACAGCCAAAATTCTGTCCACCCACTCTGGATTCCCTACAACTGTCCTTTTCCTCCCCGACATGGCCAACCCATGCTTCTACTTTTTTTAAATTTAAAGGGATTTGTATCCTGCCTTATCCTAAAATCAAGGTGGTTTTCACTTCAAATGATTCAAATTTTAAAAGGGGGTGTGTGTCTTCATTTAGTGGTAGGATAGTAGTGTATGTGTGGGTGTATACAAGTGTAACTTGAGAGGCAATATATTCAGCATGAGCTATTTACAGGGTGCTATATACAGTGGCGAGGAGGGGGGAGAAGCAGGAGCAAAAGGTGGCTGGGGTCTCTGGACAGGTTACGTGATATCACCGTGATGCTCCTATGTAGAGTGGTCTTGAGTAGTTTTCTAAAGTCCTTCATGTCAACGTTGATCTTAAGCTGGCAGGTTGGCATTCCTTTACCACAGAGTCAGGGACACTCTCTGCAATCAAGAAATCTACTGCTCACTGGACCTCATCCCATCCAGTTAGAGCCCTCTTTAGGTTTCTTCCATCTCTCTCATCTGGTATCTTTGCCCCTTCCTGGAAAAAAAGCACTCATTTGCCCCCTATTGAAAGGCCCCAAGCTTGATCCAGAGAACCCTATTTATTACCATCCCAGTTTCTAACCTTCCTTTCCTCAACAAACTTGCCAAAGACTTTTCATCAACTTTCCAACCACTTTGAACAAACATTAGCCTTGCACCCCCTGCAGTCAGGATTCTGTACCTTTTTTCATAGCACAAACCATCATCACTTCTGTCCTCAGCAATATTGACTTGTCAAGACATAGCAACCTTGGTCTAAGAATCTCCCTCTACCTCAGTTGCCTTTGATCTCATTGATCACAACCTTCTCCTCATGCCTCTGGGCCTTCAGGGTTCTCTCTTTTCTTGGTTCACTGCTTTCCTCCATGATTGCACTTATCAGGTTCACTGGCATGGCAGCATAGCTACATCTTTCTCTTCCCTGCAGTGTCCCTTAAGGGTCAGCTTTTATCCCCCTTCTCTTCATTCAGCCTTTAGGTATTGCCATCTACAGCTTCCTTGACCTTTCCCCAATCAACACTGCCTTAGACTCCATCTCAGGTTGGCTACATGATGATGCACTTAAGCTCAACTCTGTTAAAACCACAGCAACTTGGTTCACAGGTTCCACAACTGCTCCTTCCCCATTGTGTTCCATTTTTCCTTAAAGCACCTGGGCATTCTGTTGACTTGGAACTTTACTTTTCCATTCATATCTCCCACCTATCTTGATCCACTTTCTCTGCTCTACAAAGCATTCAGGCCCTATACCTCTTTGACCAGTCTGCCTTGACCACCTTTTCTCTTCATTACCATTTTATCTTCTGTATAGACTACTGCAATGGCAGTTTCGCTGAACTACACAACATCAATTTAAAACACATCCAAACCATTCAAAATACAACTATCCACACCCTCGCCAACACCAGAGTGATCATGTCATGTCACTTATTCAACACCATTGGCTTCCCATTCCCCAAAGGATTCAATTCAAAATCCTAACACTTACACACAAGGCTTTTCGCAACTGTGTACCACTGTCTGCCCTGACTATCCCCTATGTGCCCCAATGTTGCCTTAAATTGTTACATAACTACCTGGTCCCCTCATACCCTTCATGGGGTTAAGTACAAAGCCACACATCTTTCTGCTTTTTTCTGTTGCACCTGCTCTCTGGAACTGCTGCCCTTCCCAGCTTTGGCTAGAGTTCTCCTTCCCCAAGTTCAGAAGTCTTCTGAAAACCCAACTGTTTGCCCAAACCTATGGTATAGACCCCCCCCCCCCCTGAACTTCAGTGTCAAAAGATGCCTTTGTCATATCTAGTTTGTCCCTTTACTCCACTATCTGTCTCCTCCTTTCCTGTCTACTTATGGAGTTCCTTTTTGTTTCTACATGTGATTTGAATTTTGATTTTAAATGTAAACTGCTCTGTCTGGCAAAGGACAGTCTATCAAATCCTAATAAACCATAATGGCACCCTTCAATGGTTGCACAATCCCTGGCAGTGATGACGGCCTCAAATTTTTCTTGTAGCCATCTATAAGTTTCATACATCTGTCCACTCTTCAGCTGTGATTTGTTGCAGCTCATGAATGTTTCCAGGATTCCTTCTACTGATGGCAGATTTTGGCTCCTTCCAAAGGTTCTCAATTTGGAGCGGAGGAGTGGCCTAGTGGTTGGGGCAAGGTACTTCAGGCCGGAAGGTTGGGGGTTCAAATCCCACTAGAGGACTGCAACCTTGGGCCGGAAGGACTGGGGTTTCTAGTCCCACAGGTGCTCCTTGTGGTCTTGGGCAAGCCACTTAACCCTCCATAGCCCATGTTTCCTGTAAAATAGTTATCTCCAAGTTATAATGCCCTGTTCAATGTAATTTCAGTTTGTTCAATGTAAACCACACTGATGCAGAATAGCGCGGTATATAAGAGAATGTAAATAAAATAAATAAATAAATTGGATTGAGATCAGGACTCATTGCCAGTCTTAAAACTGTCCATTTGTGGTTTTGTTTGTTTTTAAAAAAAACATTTTTTGATGTATGTTCTGAGTCATTGTCCTGCAGATGGACCTATGACTTTTGACAGACCTAGCTTTCTGACACTAGGTAGCACACTTTGCTCCAAAATACCTTGGTAGTCCATGATTTCTTTGTTCCAGGCCTCCAGTTCCTGGGGCAGCAAAACAGCTCCACAACATTATGGAACCTCCACCATATTTAACTGTAGGAAATGGGGGGGGGGGGGGGGTGCTTTTTCCTTAAACTTTATTGTATCACTGGTCTGCATTGTCAAAGAACTCAAGTTTGGTTTCATCTGTCTAGAGAACATTTTTTCCCAGAAGGATTGTGGCTTCTGGTGGGTTTGGGCAAAGATCAGGTATGCCTTGTCTCTGAGTAGTGGGGTCCTCCTTGGCCTCTACCCATGAAGTCCTCCTTTTGCTTAGTGTGCAATATATGGTGTGGGTTGAAACCACCACTCCAGATTGCTCCAGGTCAGCCTTAAGCTCTTTGGATGTGTTATGTGGTGGTGGGGGTTTTTTTTTTCCCCCAGCAGTTCGCACTAACCCTCAGACTTCTTGGATTAACTTTCCTTTTCCACCATGTCCTGGGAGGTTCTTGGCAGTTCCATGAGCAGAAAATGTCTTACCAATGCAAGCTTACCAATGTGAGGGAGTGGCCTAGTGGTTGGGGCAAGGTACCACAAGCCAGAAGGTTGGTGGCTCAAATCCCACTAGAGGACAGCAACCTTGGGTCGAAAGGACACGGGTTTCTAGTCCCACAGGTGCTCCTTGTGGTTTTGGGCAAGCCACTTAACCCTCCATTGCCCATGTTCCCTGTAAGTATTTAGTGTATGTGTCTCATATCCCCTCGTGTTAAATGTATCCCCCAATTGTGTTGTGATCACTTTGATTGAAGGATAAGATGGTATACAAAACTGTCTAAAACTGTAGACAGGAATTCCAAGGTCTTTGGAGATGGCCTTGTACCCCCTTTGAAGTTTGATGGCTTTTCTGATGGTATCAGGCAGCTCTTGTCTTCACCATTCTGAAAAGAACAGGGAGTGAATGTGGCCATTATAAACATCAGCTCCCATCATTCATTGGTTGATTCAAGTCATGAGTACTGACAGGTGATCACAGGTGCATCTAATTTTACTGCAATAGAAGTGTGGTTCTTCTATTCAAATTGATTTGAATTGTTTTATAGGGGTGCCAATATCCTGACAATGTCCCAGTTTTTATACTATTTACTCTCATTGGTCTTTTGTTTTGGACTATATTTTTACACATTTGACACAATTGGTCATTTCACTAGTCACTTTTTCTAGGGATATTCAACATTAAGGGGTTGAACTGCAAGGGTGCCATTGACGACAACTGTATTTTACTGAAGGCCTTTTTTGGAGTCTGGCTATAATCAAGCCATCTCTCAGTTCTTTGCCTATAGAACTGTCAAGGCCTTCAAGATATCACTGACACCCACTGTCTCTATACAAAAGCCACCTGATCAGGATGCATTAGATACGGTAGTAATCTCTTTAGACATTCCACTAAAACCATGCCTAAACCTTTAGATCAGAGTTGAGCTCGGAGGTCTATAGGAGCTTACCTGCTTTATCCTTACCAGGTTTTGGGACTAGAATAGGTGCATGATTTTTGCAGTTTCCCCATCCCTCAGTATTCGATAAGGCCCTGATTCAACAAGCCATCCTATCTGTATACCCCCCCCCCCCCATAGGCTCTCCCCACAGCCAGAGCAGTAGTACGGGAGAGCCAGGAGGGGGCAGAGTGAGCAGAGTAGGGGTGGGAAGAGGCAGCAGGACATACAGGGCCAATTCAGGTATTGGTCTTGTACCATAGAGGTGGAATAAGCAGCTGCAGAGACCCTGATAGAGCCTGGGAACCCCCCCCCCCCTTTTGTTGGCTGGGGGCAGCAACCAGCAATAGAGCCTTTAGTTTTACTGCACCAACGTTTTATGGAATTCTGTCCCAGATAAACTTAGATCTACTACTGACTTAATATTCAAAAAAATAACTTAAGACTCATCTTTTCATAGAGCATTTTGGCTCATCTAAACCAATGCAAAACCTCTTCCCTACCTAACACTGACATACCAATCGCCCCACGTATACAACACTGACCCCCCCTCCTATACCCCCCTTCCTTTTGCCTTATCAATTATTTACAGTCTCTTATATACCATGCTATTCAGCATCAGCGCGGTTTACATACAACAACTTACACATTTCAATAGCTGATTAGTGTTTACATAGAACAAGGTAATAGAACTTGGATAACAAGGGGTCAACCATGTACACCTGTATGACAAAATGGGTATCGCCTTGCTGGACGTGGTAATGTTTGGCTGTGTGGTAGGGTTTACTGAACAGTCAAGTGGTGGAAGAGGATATTAGGGCGCTATCTGGGGGTAATGTTGGAGGAAGAGATGGTGCTTCAAAGCCTTTCTAAACTGTGTTAGGTCAGAGATTGCTCGTATTCTGGGAGGTAGGGCATTCCAGCATCTTGGCGCACAGAATTTGAAGGCTCTGTTTACCGTTGCACATGTGCTTAGGGTTATTGCTTTCGGGACTATCAGCATGTTAACTGCTGTAGATCTTCTGGACCTATTGTGGGGTGTGGCCTGGATCAGTTCTGCCAGTGATGTGGGTGAGAGCCCGTTGATGACGAATGTCAACAGTAAGATTTTGTATGTGAGTCTGCCACGTATTGGGAGCCAGTGTAGGTGCTTCAGGATGGTGGTAACGTGGTCTTTCCTGGATGCTCCATGGAGGACTCTTGCCATGGCATTCATTGCTAGTTGCAGTGGGTTCTGTGTGGCTTGAGGGAGTCCATGCAGAATTGAGTTTGCATAGTCCAGATGTGGTATGATTAGAGCCTGATAGACTGTCCTGAAGTCGTCTGGTGTTAGCAAGGATCTTAAGTACCTGAGAGATCGGATCTTGTGATACACCACTCTCACCGTGTTGCCTATGTGCGACTTCATGTCCAGGCGCTGATCTAGCGTGACTCCCAGGTACTTGATTGTGGGTTTGGACTGGAGTTCTGCTTCGTTGACATTTAGAGAGGGTGGCGTTGAAGTTTTGATTCCTTGTAATGAACAGGACCTCTGTTTTCTTATGCTGAATTCTGAGGTTCTGAGTTTGTAGCCAGTTGGATACTGCGTTAAAGCAGTTTGACAGTGGGGAGAGGTCGGGGTACTCAGTCGAGAAAGGCATGTATAGCAGTACGTCGTCCACATATATCAGGCAGTTAACATCGAAGGAACGGATCAGGTTACAGATGGGCTGCATGTATATGTTGAACATCAGGGCAGAGAGGGAGGAACCCTGGGGGACACCTTGCTTCTGGTGGAAAGGCTCCAATGATGTAGACCCTGATCGTACATGCTGCCATCTGTCAGAGGTAGGACTTGCACCAGTCTAGTGCTTTGTCTGTAATCCCCTTCTCTTGGAGACGGTCAAGGAGAAGCTCATGGCTTACTGAGTCAAACGCTGCCGCAATGTCCAAGAAGATGACAAACCCTTGGTGGATGTCTATTCCTGCAATTATGCTGTTGTGTGGTGAGTAGCGTTTCGACACCATGGGCCTCTCTAAAGCCATGTTGGCATGGGTCAAGTGGCGCGGAAACGTCTATGATCCTGAATTTGACGTTGGACTTCCTTTTCAATTATTTTTGCCAGTAGGGGTATGCTTGAAATCGGACAGCATGAGTCCACCTTCTTGGGGTCAAGCTTGCTTTTCAGCAGCGGTTTTATGGACGTCTGTTTTGAGGGGTTGCGGGAATGTACCTGTTGTAAAGGATTGGTCCATGAGTCTGGCTATAAAAGGGCTCAAGTAGGATCGTAGTTTTGATCCAGAACGCAGGGCAGGGGTCGGTTTGGGCCGTGGTAGTGTTGATTGCAGCAATGGTGTCTTCAATGTGCTGATTTGTCGGTGTAGAAAAAATGGAAAGCGGAGCTCTGTGGTCTGGCTCGAGAGAGGCGTTGGGAGATGAGATGTTGGTCTACATAACTTGGATTGTAAGTAATCTGCAAATTCTTGAGGGCGGATCTCAACTGGTTGGGCTGAGGTTGGTTCTTTTGTTAAGTTAACGAGAGCGAAGAGGTCATGTGGCTTGTTCAGAGAATGTTTTAGTCAGTGTGGAACTGTCTCATGTTCGTTGTTGCTTCACGATGTGATCATTGTAAGCTTTTTTACATTCATGGTAAGGTAACTCTTGCTTCACTATTAGAATTCCCAATAAAATAAATGTGAATATCCTTGTAAGTAAATCTGCTTGTACATGTTTCTACTTGTACTTAAGTTACATTGGTTTTTTGCAACTGACCAGGTGCAAACTTTCTAATTCATACTGTTACTATTGAAACTTGTTAAGATGTAACAATTCCTTACTGCCTCTAGCTTTCCATGGTGTGACCGAACCTTGAATCTTAACGATATAGCAGAATTAAAAAAGGTACAGAGAAGAGACATAAAATGGTAAAGGGGATGGAAGGATACCCCTATGAAGAGACTAATAAGGTTAGGGCTCTTCAACTTGGAAAAGACGGCTGAGGGGAGATATGATAAAGGTCTATAAATTTAATGAATAGAGTGGAATGGGTAAACGTAGATTGTTTTTACACCATCAAAATATAGAAAGACTAGGACTTGCAATGAAGCTACAGGGTTTAAAAAGGTTTGGACAAGTTCCTGGAGGAAAGGTCCATAAACATTAAAGGGGACCCAGGATATCCACTGCTTGCCCCAATACAAGCATTGTGGAATCTGTCTTTTAGGAAAACTGCTAGGTACTTGTGATCTAGATTGGCCACTGTTGGAAACGGGATACTGGGCTTGATGGACCTTGGTCTGACCCTTTTGGCATATCTCATGTTACATTCTTATGAGAAATTCTTGGCCCTCAGAGCAACTTATTTGAGCCTCATCAATTTTCTGGGCAGACAAACTCTCTATTTTCTCATTGGAATGTGTTGTGGGGTTTTTTTTGGTTCTATCACATGCTTCTCCCCCCTCCCCCAACAGCTTTTGAGGGATAATCCCAGGGATGATATGGAGCCCATTTTACATCAGAATGCAGCAAAGTCAACCCAGGCTTGTTCAAGATATTGGTGAAATTCCACATCTCTGTAGAACATTGGATTCAAGAAACCAGTCAGACGTGGCAGGAGATTCTGAAGTCTCCTTTATTGTTCCACGGATCAGGTGTGCCAAACCCAACACAGGCCGTGTTTCGTATACCACTTCCTCAGGGGTTAAGGGCTCACTATAAAACATTCATATACACGTTTAATAAAACAGCAAATAAAAACTTATTATATAAATACATTAACCAAGTGTAATTAATAAAATATGTTGTATCTCACAAAATAAAAAGATGATAGATAGATAAAAAATTAAATTCAAAAACAAAAATAATCATAATGTGATAACTCATTAATTAAAACCATACATTATAAACAACATTGAAAAACAATACCTAATAATGAATACATCATAAATTAAATAGTAAAAATAATGATAAAAAACTGAGCTTAAAAATTCGTGCAACAACTGTGTACACGTGTGTGTGTATATATATGTGTATATATATGTGTATATATATATATATAACAATCAGAATACAATTAAAACCATAATCACAGGAGATAGAAAGAGGGATGAGGAGGACTAGAAGGACAAAGCATAAACTCTGGTGCCTATATGAGAGTTAGAAATAACTACATGATATTCTTCAACAAAAATTGAAAATTTAAAACCAAAAATTGGAGGCTGATAACCCTGCTGTATAAATAAATGTGAACCACCCTCAGGTGTAACTTTGAAACTAAGACTAAAAAATATATATGCATACAAAATAAAAAATAATGAAAAAATATAAAAATATTAAATATAATAGAATAATAAAATATAATATAATACAATAAAATAAAAATAATTAAAAATTATACTATAAAAATATATGAAAAAATGAGAAAATATAAAATTATAAATTTATTAAATTATTAATGTAAATATATATAAACATAAAAACACATAAGAAATAATGGTAAAATGAAATAATAAAATTAAATATTAAAATAATAAAATATTAAAATGATACAAAAACCTACCACTGTGACCAGCCAATATGAGAAAACTTCTTCGATTGGCAGAAGGGTGGAACCCACCTGCCTCTGTTGCGTGATGTAATGTATACTGTGTGTAAGCAAATAAATAAAATGAATTAAATCAATTTCCAAATTCGTCATGTAATCATAATACTCTCCAGAGGAATTATCATAAAATAGGGAGAGGCCAGCGTCCCACCTACATAAATTTTAAAATCAAACTAAACTACTCAAACCATGTACCTCAAAGGGTAACGAAACTCAGCTAGTAGAGAGAGATTTTAGTATAGAGGGGAGGATTATATTACTTATCTTGTTGTGGAATGTGTCATCACACCCAAAAAAACAAAACTCTTTAAAATGTTGAAGCATAACTAAACTGTGCAATTATAGGGGTTATAAAAAAACCCCTTATTCTTAAGACAATGATCACCATTATTTAAAACTAGTTACCATTTGGGTGCCGTGCAGCAATGAGTGTTTGTACCCGTTGATCCTTTTAGCAGTTCTTTCCAAACACTCATTGCTGCACGGCACCCAAATGGTAACTAGTTTTAAATAATGGTGATCATTGTCTTAAGAATAAGGGGTTTTTTTATAACCCCTATAATTGCACAGTTTAGTTATGCTTCAACATTTTAAAGAGTTTTGTTTTTTTGGGTGTGATGACACATTCCACAACAAGATAAGTAATATAATCCTCCCCTCTATACTAAAATCTCTCTACTAGCTGAGTTTCGTTACCCTTTGAGGTACATGGTTTGAGTAGTTTAGTTTGATTTTAAATTTATGTAGGTGGGATGCTGGCCTCTCCCTATTTTATGATTCCTCTGGAGAGTATTATGATTACATGATGAATTTGGAAATTGATTTAATTCATTTTATTTATTTGCTTACACACAGTATACATTACATCACGCAACAGAGGCAGGTGGGTTCCACGCTTCTGCCAATCGAAGACGATTTTTCTCATATTGGCTGGTCACAGTGGAAGGTTTTTGTATCATTTTAATATTTTAAAATTTATTTCATTATTTTACCATTATTTATAATGTGTTTTTATGTTTATATATATTTACATTATTTTAATATTTTAATTTTATATTCATATTTTATATATTTTTATAGTATAATTTTTATTTAATTTTAATTTTTATTTTATTCTATTCTATTTTACTATATTTTTATATTTTATTTTTTCATTATTTTATTTTGTATGCATATATATTTTTTAGTCTTATTTTCAAATTTACACCTGAGGGTGGTTCATTTATTTATACAGCAGGGTTATCAGCCTCCAATTTTTGGTTTTAAATTTTCAATTTTTGTTGAAGAATATCATGTAGTTATTTCTAACTCTCATATAGGCACTAGAGTTTATGCTTTGTCCTTCTAGTCCTCCTCATCCCTCTTTCTGTCTCCTGTGATTATGGTTTTAATTGTATTCTGATTGTCTTTTATATATACGTGTAAACAGTTGTTGCACGAATTTTTAAGCTCAGTTTTTTTATTATTATTTTTACTATTTATTATTTATGATGTATTCATTATTAGGTATTGTTTTTCAATGTTTATAATGTATGGTTTTAATGAGTTATCGCATTATGATTATTTTTGTTTTTGAATTTAATTATTTATCATTTTATTTTGTGAGATACAACATATTTTATTACACTTGGTTAATGTATTTAATTTTTTATTTCCTGTTTTATTAAACGTGTATATGAATGTTTTATAGTGAGCCCTTAACCCCTGAGGAAGTGGTATACAAAGCATGGCCTGTGTTGGGTTTGGCACACCTGATCCGTGGAACAATAAAGGCGACTTCAGAATCTCCTGCCACGTCTCCTGACTGGTTTCTTGTTGCCCACGTGGCAGTTTGCTGTTTTTTGGTAGAACATTGGATTCAGGCATCACACAACTGCCTCTGTCTCCCTTTTGGAGATCTACACTCCAGTAGCATGATCAGAGACCATCATGGACTCACTGTAGCTGCCATCAATTTCTTAAACATACTGATGTACTGATTATATTTTAGTGTCCGAGTCTTGTGGGATGAAATGAGTATATTTAACTGAAGAGGGATTTAAAGTCCTCCAAGCATCTAAAGTTCTGCACTTACAAAACTTCACTCCCTTCTATCCCAGGCTATCTATTGTGATTTTTATGGGGTGGCAATCAAGAGGGCCAAAGTTACAATCTGGTAGTCTGCATTCTACAACATTTTTACCAAAATTTTGAAAAAAAACCATGTTATAGTTGGGTGTATACAGCACTCAAGAACACGTTGAACCCTCAGCACCTCCACCCAGAATATAAAATGTCCCTCAGGGTCTTCACGAGCAGTTATCCTTTAAGGCCCAATAGGTAGTAAACCAGCCACTTCACTCCTCTCTGCCTGCTATTTATAACTCAAATTCCAAACTTTGCCCCCAATGCCTATGGAGCTGAGATGTTCACCTGCACTAAGATGGGTTTCCTGTAAGAAAGCTAAATCTGCTTTCAGTTGTCTCAAATATTGCAAGACTTTTTTTTTTTTTTTTTTTTTTCTCTGGTTTGACAGCAGAGTGGAGGCTTGTCACATTCAAAGATATGTACTTTAAGGTGGCCATGACTGTCCAAATGAAAACAATGTCCCAGTCCTCTTTATCCAGAGCCTCCCAGCTAAGCCCCAGATAAACAACCATCAAAAACCATGCTCTCCTAATGAGGACAAAAGAGAAAGCTATGTAAGTCTCACAAATTTCCCCCTCCCCATTCTACCACACCAGCTAACCATGCATATCATCACACCACTCCCACTCGACCCTAACCGAGCTCCTTGCAAAATACCCTCCCTGGTTAGTTTACAAATGGTTGTAGCAAAATGCAATGCAATGTGTGCCTTCAAGTCAGTCCTGACTCCTGGCAACCCAGAAGCTCCTGGGTACACAGCTAATATCAAAAGCAAAACACACGCCTAACATCCAGAGATCTAAGTACCCCCTGCCCAGCAATAACTTGTTTATCAACCTTCAAAGCTCTGAGCCAATGATGTTCATCCAGGCATCCAAATATCTGTAGAAGGGGCCAAGCTCTTCAGGCCCATGTGCAACAAAAAGATCAGATCCCCCCCCCCCCCCCCAGCATAATCACTGAACACAAAATAGGCAGAGGCTGTCCATGGAGGCATGGAATTCAGCAAAGTTAAATATCATTTAGTTGCACAAGTCATTTTGCCTTTCAGGCAGTCAACCGCCACCCCTCAGTTTCCATGCATACTGAAAAGTAGAAGTCCCCTGCCTGGTTATGTCGACACTGGATGTCATTCACAGATGCCTCTTGGTACTGCACCTCCACCTTCAGTCTGGCTCCAGATGCTGGTCCATGCACAGTAGTAGGCAATGAAGCTCCTCAGCACAGACCAAGCCAATCCCCCTGCCAGGAGAAGGGAGGGGGAAAGGTGGGGGAGTGCAAGCTCGCCAACATGGCCACTGCCTTGACCTGCATTTTTCTCTTAATAGCTTATCCTCAAATTTCTGCACCTCAGTTCTTCCCTTATCCAACCATCACATGCTAAACCTCACTCTTCATCATCCACTGCCTCAACCTAGTCCAGTCTCCTCCAACCTATTTAGAAATCTTCATACTATATTGACCCTCTTGGTTCTCTCATCTACTGTTTCCTAGTCTTTCCTCCACTGTCATCTGAGTCTGAGTCGGCAGCTTCCTATAATGCCGCACTCTCCTCTGCTCTCGCTGTGCCCATGCCATGTCCTGTGAGGTGCACTATACCTTAAGCCCGGCCTTTCATCCACTATCTACATTCCTGTGCCTGTTCAGCTGAGCATCCATGGCTAAAATCCTGCTCCCTTGCAGATTTTCTGCACTCCAAATTCATGCTTCTTTCCAGTCAGCCATAGCACTCGCCAAACAAGACTAATGTCCATCTGACTAATACTCTTGCCTCTGACCCTCATTGTCTCTTTACTACTCTCAACTGTCTCCTCAAGGTGCCTCAGCCTCTGACCCCCTCACTCCCTTTCTGCCCAAACTCTGGCTGACTATTCTGATTTTAAAATCCACAAGATCACCCTCCAATTCCCCACAGTCAGCTACTTTACCTCCTCCCACTCTTCACTCTCAACTTTCCCCCTCTACCTCTGCTACCGTTTCTTCCTTTTTCTATGATCTGAGGAGGAAACTGCACACCACCTTCTTCCAAACTCACTATCTGCTCCTCTGATCATATCCTCACCTGTCTCCTAAGCCCCATCTCCTCCACTGTTGTCCCTTCCATCTTTCTTAACCTATCACTCTCCACTGCAACTGTCCCTGCAGCCTTCAAGCATGTTGTAATTACACCTCTCCTCAAACCCTCACTTGATCCTACCTGTCATAACTATCAACCCATCTCCCTTCCATTCATTTTCTAAACTACTTGAACACGCAGTTCACTGCCATTGCTTTGACTTTCCCTCCTCTCAAGCTCTCCTGGATACTGTACAATCTGGCTTTCATCCTTTACATTCTACTGAAACGGCTCTTGCCAAAGTCTCCAGTAATTTTTTTCCTGGAAAAATCCAAGGGCTTTTACTCAGTCCTCATACTTGACATCTCTGCTGCTTTTGACACTGACCACAATTTTCTCCTTGATACCCTTTCCTTGCTTGGTTTTAAGGGCTCTGTACTATCCTGGTTCTCATCTCCCATTGTTTTCAGGGTTTCTGGTGGATCCTCTGCTGCTATCCTGCGCTCAGTGTACCCCAAAGATCTGTCTTGGGTCAACTCCTTCTCTCTACCCAGTCCCTTGGTGTGCTAATCTCTTCCCATGGCTTTCAGTACCATCTTTATGCTGATGACTCCCAGATCTACCTATCTACACCTGAAATCTCTCCAGCAATCAAGGCCCAGATCTTTGCTTGGCTCTCTAATCACTGCTTGAAATTGAACATGGCCAAAACTGAGCTGCTTATTCCCCCCCCCTAAAATCGCCTTCTCTTCCTCCTTTCTCAGTCTCTGAACATAAGAGATGCCATACTGGGTCAGACCAAGGTTCATCAAGCCCAGTATCCTGTTTCCAACAGTGGCCAATCTAGATCATACCTTGCAGCTTCCCCAAAAAGACAGGTTCCACAATGCTTGTACTGGGTCAAGCATTGATATCCTGGGTCCCTTCTTAATAGTTTATGGACCTTACGTCCAGGAACTTGTCCAAACCTTTTTTTAAACCCAGCTACACTAACAGCCTTTAATACATCCTCCGGTAACAAATTCCAGAGTTTGATTACACGTTGAATGAAAAAAAAATTATTTTATTAGTCTTAAAATAGTTTACCCTGTAGGTTCATTGCATGTCCCCCTAGTCTTTCTATATTCTGATAATGTAAACAATCGATTTACGTTTACCCGTTCCACTCCGTTCATTAATTTATAGACTTCAATTATCTCCCCTCAGCCGTATCTTTTCAGGTTAAAGAGCCCTAACCTTTTTAGACTTTCTTCATAGGAGTATCCTTCCATCCCCTTTACCATTTTGGTGGCTCTTCTTTGAACCTTTTCTAATAACACTATATCCTTCTTAAGATACAGCAACCAGAGTTGCACACAATATTCAAGGTGTGGTCTCGCCATGGAATGATACAGAGGCATTATATCTTTTGCTTTCATTTCCTTTCGATACCTAGCATTCTATTTGCTCTCTTGGCCACCGCTGCACACTGAGCTGAGGATTTTAACATGTTATCCACAATGACGCCTAAATCGTTTTTCCTGGGTGGTGGTTCCTAATGTGGAACCTTGCATCGTGTAACCATATTTTGGGTGGTTGTTCCCTAGGTGCATAACTTTGCACTTGTCCACATTAAATTTCATCTGCCATTTTGATGCCCAGTCTTCCAATTTATCAAGATCCTCTTGCAATTTTCCACAATCCTCTTGGGTTTTGACAACTTTAAATAGTTTTGTGTCATCTGCAGATTTGATAACATCACTCGTTGTTCCCTTTTCCAGGTCATTTATGAATGTCAAAGCAGCAGACCCAGCACAGATCCCTGGGGTACACCACTATTCACCTTTCTCCATTGGGAAAATTGGCCATTTAGCCCTACCCTCTGCTTTCTATCTTTTAACCAGTTCCTGATCCACAATAGTACACTGCCTCCTATCCCATGACTCTTTTTAGTTTTGCCAAAAGTCTCTGAGGGACCTTGTCAAAGGCTTTCTGAAAGTCCAAATACACTATCAACTGACTCACCTTTGTCCACCTGTTTGTTCACACCTTCAAAAAAACATAACAGATTTGTAAGACAAGACCTTCCTTGTCTAAAGCCATGTTGGCTGTCTCCCATTAGGCCATGACTATCTACATGCTGAGTAATTTTGTTCTTTATGATGGTTTCTACCATTTTTCCCGGTACTGACGTCAGGCTCACTGGTCTGTAGTTTCCCGGATCAGCCCTGGAAGCCTTTTTAAAAATTGGCATTACATTGGCGATCCTCCAATCTTCAGGTATTACAGATGATTTTAATGATTTCACAGATTACTAATAGCAGTTCTGCAATCTCATATTTCAGTTCTTTCAACACGTTTGGATGTATACCATCCAACCCAGGTGATCTGCTACTCTTCAGTTTATCAGATAGTTGTAATACATTTTCCTGATGTATCAATATTTCCTTTAATTCTTCCGCACCTTTAAATACCACTTCAATCATGGGTAACAACCCTACATCTTCCTCAGTAAAGACTGAAGCAAAGAATTCATTCAGTCTCTCCACTATCACCTTGTCACCTCTTAGTGCACCTTTAACCCCTCTATCATCTACTGGACCAACTGACTCTCACAGGTTTTTTGCTACGAATGTACTGGAAAAAGTCTTATTTCGTGTTTTTGCTTGCCCAGCAAGCTTCTTCTCAAGTTCTCCCTTTGCCTGCCTTATCAATGCCTTGCATTTGACTTGCCAGTGCTTGTGCTGTTTCCAGGTTTCATCGTTTGGCTGCTTTTTTTCCCCCATTTACTGAAAGATGCTTTTTTTTGGCAACAGCCTCTCTGACCTCACCTTTAAACCATGCTGGCAGTTTTTTGGACTTCCTTCCACTTTTCTTAAAGCGTGGAATACAGATGGTCTGGGCTTTCAAGATAATAATTTTCAACACCCAAGCTTGATGTAAGTCTTTAACTTTTGCAACTGCTCCTTTTAGTTTTTTTCTTAAAATGAGGAAAATAGTTATCATAGTCTCCCTTTCGAAAGTTAAAAGGTAGTACTGTGGATTTCCTTACTATCCGTCCTCTACTAATTGAATCAAATGCGATCATGCTATGATCACTATTGCCAAGTGGCCCCGACACCCTAATCTCTTGCACTAGATCTGGTGTTCCACTAAGGACTAGGTACAATATGGCTTCCCCTCTCGTCAGTTCATGAACCAGCTGCTCCAAGAAGCAGTCATTTATTTCATCTAGGAACTTTCTCCCTAGCATGTCCTGCCATAACACGGACCCAGTCGATACTGGGGTAATTGAAATCACCCATTATTACTGCGCTGTAACTTTTGTTAGCTTCCTTGATTTTTCTTTGAGCATTTCATCATCCATTTGTTCATTCTGGCCAGGTGGTCGATAGTACACCCCCACTGCCATCGCCTTCCCCTTTTTACATGGAATCGCAATCCCCAGATTCTACAGCAAATTTTGTTTCCTGCAAAACTTTAATCCTTTCTGACTCAATGCCCTCTCTAACATAGAGCGTAATCCCTCCACCAATTTGATCAGCTCTATCATTACAATATAGTTTGTACCCAGGCATCAGTGTCCCACTGGCTGTCCTCCTCCTTCCACCATGTCTCTGATTTCAATCATATCTAACCTCTCATTTAGTGCTATATAATCTAACTCTCCCATCTTATTTTTTAGATTTCTAGCATTTGCATACAAGCATTTTAGAGACTTTTTTTATTCATATTAATCTGGCTGTTGGTAGGCATGGGTAATTTGGGATCTTAAGCTCTGTCTGCTCCATACTCGAGGGCATTTGGGCTACTTTACTCTTTTTTGGAACCTCACTGCTTTTGGTAGTATCCTTCAAGGATACATTCTTCCGAACCATCTGCTCTTGCGTGACTGTCGGCTTTCCCCATCTCCTTTTCAAAGGTTAATGCCAGCAGCCTGGTTCCATCCCTTCAGAAGAGCCTCTCCTTTCCCCAGAATGTTCCCCAGTTCCTAACAAATCCAAAACACTCATCTTTGCACCATTGTCTCATCCATGCATTGAGACTCCAGAGCTCTGCCTGCCTTTTGGGTCCTGCGCATGGAACGGGAAGCATTTCGGAGCACGCTACCCTGGAAGTTCTGGATTTCAACTTCCTACCTAAAGCCTAAATTTAGCCTCCAGAACCTCCCTACCACATTTGCCTGTCATTGGTACCAACCTGTACCAAGACAGCAGACTAAGTGGCATACATGGAATGTACCTAACAGCTAGGATTCCCTGATTGGTCAGTTGAGGGGTGGCTACCTTATCTCTCCCTGCAGTCTAAGGTAGTTGTGGCTAACACCCTACTCCTTTGTGTGTGTGCCTGAGAAGATAACTCTAGCAAAGGCATCTCTACCTCCCCCTTCCATTCTTTTGTCAGTTTGGTTGTAAAGGTAGTTTATCTGGTTCTAGCCTGTGGGTGTTCTTGTGCTGCTGCTTCTGTCTGTTGCCAGATATTTCAGCCAGCAAGCCATTTTCTTCTAGCATGCTATCCCCTTCCCATCTCATTGGGTATGAAATGTAACCAGAAAGGTCTCTTCTGTGTTTACATTTAAATTTAAACTGCTGCTACTAGGCCCTGACTGATTTAACAAAAACACTGGGTTCACAGATTAGCTTTAATACAAAAGTCCTTTCAGAAAATTCCCAGAAGTATATACTGTACTCACAATTGCAGATCTCTCTCCAGAAGTAGCAGTCGCCTTTTCTAGTCCTTCAAGACTCTGGATAATTCTGTACTCCCTGTTTCTTCAGACAACCCCAAGGTTGTGAGCTGACCCCTCTCCTTTCTCCACATCCATCCATCTGATAGCTGAAACCTGCCGTTTCTTTCTCTAACATCAACAAAATCTGCCCATTCCTTTCTGAACACACTACTAAGACACTTATCCACTCCTACTACTGAGCATTTGTATAGCGCTACACATTGCATTGCATTACCAGTTGTATGCAGCGCTGCACAGACATAAGAGACAATCCCTGCTCATCAGAGCTTACAATCTAGTAAAAAAACCAAAAAAACAATTTAGTCAAAAAAACAATCTAATCAAAACAGAGGTGTAAGCAGGAGTAAAACAAGGGAAGGGAAGGAGATTAGAGTCAAGATTCAAAAGCTTCAGCAAAGAGGTGAGCTTTCAACCTGGATTTGAAGAGGGTCAGAGAAGGTGCCTGGCGTACAGACACAAGTAGATTGTTCGCGGCGTAAGGCGCAGCAAGGTGAAAGGAGCGGAGTCTGGAGTTAGCAGTAGAAGAGAAGGGCACAAATAGAAGCAGTTGGCTAGAAGAGCAGAGGTCCCGAGGGGGTTGTAAGGGGAGACAACAGAAGAAAGGTACTAAGGAGCTGCAGAGTAAATGCATTTATAGGTCATCAGGAGACGTTTTGAACTGGATGTGGAAAGGGAGAGGGAGCCAGTGAAGTGACTTGAGAAGAGGAGTAATATGGGCATGACAAGGCTGGTGGCAGATTAGTCTCACAGCAGAGTGCTGGACAGATTGAAGGGGAGAGAGGTGACTCGGAGGGAGACCAGCAAGGAGGAGGTTACAGTAGTCAAGACGGGAGGTGATCAAGGAGTGGTTTAGTGTTTTAGTAGTGTGCTCAGAGGAAGGGGCAGATTTTGCTAATGTTATAGAGAAAAACAGCAGGTCTTAGCTACAAGATGGATGTGTGGAGAAAAAGGAGTCAAAGAGAACCCCAGATTGCGGGCCGAGGAAAGAGTACAGAGCCATCCACAGAGACTGAGAAAGGAGGAGAGGTTTTAGGGGGGGAGATAAGAAGTTCAGTCTTGGCCATGTTCAATTTCGAGCAGTGGTGAAACATCCAGGCAGCAATGCCAGAAAGGCAGGCAGAGATCCGGGTCTGGATTGCCGGAGAGGTGTAGAGGTAGATCTGGGAGTCATCAGCATACAGATGGTACTGAAAGCCATGGGAAGAGAAACACACCAAGGGACTGGGTATAGAGAGAAGAGGAGCAGACCCAAGACAGATCCTTGGGGTACACCCACTGGGAGCAGGGTAGCAAAGGAGGAGCCACCAGAACACACACTGAAGGAGCGATGGGAGAGATAGGAGAACCAGGATAGTACAGAGCCCTTAAAGCCAAGTGAGGACAGGGTATCAAGGAGAAGGTTGTGGTCAATGGTGTCAAGCAGCAGAGGTGAAGAAGGATGAGGACAGAGTACAGGCCCTTGGATTTTGCCAGGAACAAGTCACTGGAGATTTTGGCTTTCGTCCTTTACACTGTACTGAAATGGCTCTTGTCAGACTGTAAAGGATCCAGGAGGGCATGAGAGGAGAGGAAGTCGAGGCAGCGGTGGTGAACCGCAAGTTCGAGTAGTTTAGAAATGAAAGGAAGGAGAAAGATGGGTCAATTAGCAGGACAGGTGGGATCGAGTGAGGGTTTCTTGAGGAGAGGTGACCACAGCATGCTTAAAGTCTGCAGGGACAGTTGCAGTGGAGAGCAAACGGTTGAGAATATGAGATGGAAGGGACAATGGTGGAGGAGATGGGGCTTAGATGGGTGAGGATAGGATCGGAGGAGCAGGTGGTGAGTTTGGAGGAAGAAAAGAATGTAGTTTCCTTTCCTGAGATCTCAGGAAAGGAAGAGGGTAGCAAGGGAAGGGGGGGGGGGAGTTGGGAATGGAGAGGGGGGAGGAGGAGAAGTAGCAGGGTTTGTGGGGAATTGGAGGGTGATCTTGTGGATTTTGTCATGGAAATAGCCAGGGTTTGGGTGGAAAGGGAGGGAGGGATCAGAGGCAGAGGCACTTTGAGGAGGGAGCTGAGGGTGGTAAAGAGACGGCGAGGATCAGAGGTGAGAGAATTAGTCAGGTGGACATAGTATTCTTTGGCAAGAGCTATAGCCGACTGGAAGGAGACAAGCATGAATTTGAAGTGTAGAAAATCTTTAGGGGTGTGGGATTTGAGCCAAGCACGTTTAGCGGAACGGGCACAGGAACGTAGATAGCAGGTAGTAGGTGAAAGCCAAGGCTGGGGTGCTGAACATCTCACAGGACATGGGGTGGGTGGAGCTAGAACATTCAGAGCTGAGGAGAGTTCAGCATTATAGGAAGTTACTGCCTCATCAACAGACTTGGATGACAAGATGGAAGAAAGATGGAGAAATGGTGGAAGAGAGCCAAGGGGTCAATGGCATGAAGGCTTCTAAATAGGTTGGAGATGGGATGAGGCTGAGGCAGTGGGAGATGAAGATTGAAGTTTAAAGTGATGGTCAGATAAGGGAAGAATTGAGCTATGGAAGTTTGAGGGTAAGGAACTGGAGGAAAAATATCAGGTCCAGGCAGTGGCCATGCTAGTGAGTGGAGGTGGTGGAACAAAGTTGGAGTTCAAAGGAGGAGGTGAGGGAGAGGAGCTTTAAAGCATGAGGATCAGAGGGGTTATCGACATGAATGTTAAAGTCCCCAAGAATAAGAGCGGGGGAAGAGGAATCCAGAAAGCCGAAAAGCCACGAGTCAAAGTCGGTGAGAAAGGTAGAAGCAGACTTATCAGGAGGTCGATAAATAACAGCTACCTGGAGAGGAAGTGGAATGCAGTACTGCATACATCTTGTAGCACTATACAAATGCTCAGTAGTAGTTCTAAACGTCACTGCACATGCTGGCATGCCTTGTGATTGAAGATCCTTTATTACCTGCCATCTTGACTACTGCAACCTGCTCCTTGCTGGTCTCCCACTGAATCATCTCTCCCTTCGGTCTATCCAACACTGCTGTGCGGCTAATCTTTGCCAGTCTTACTCATATTACCCCTCTTCTCAAGTCTATTGGCTTCCTGTCCATTTCTGCATCCAGTTCAAACGTCTCCTGCTGACCTATAAGTGCATTCACTCTGCAGCTCCTCCCTACACCCTTCCTCGGGAACTCCGCTCTTCTGGCAAATTACTATCTGTGTCCTTCTCTTCCACTACTAATTCCAGACTTCGCTCCTTTCACCTTGCTGCTTCTTATGCCTGCAACAAACACATTAGGCACCTTCTCGGGCCCTCTTTAAATCTAGGCCAAAAATCTCACCTCTTCGCCATCACTTTCAGAACTGACTTGACTAACAAGAAAACCAAACCCGCTGGAACAAGCTCTGGGTGATCATAAACCTTTAGCAGGAATGGCTCCTGACTCATTTGGGTCTCCCAGTGGCTGATAGGACCAATCCTATGCACCCTGTCACAGTGACATGTTCCAAGATCAACAACCAGCATCTGAAATACCTGTTGTGGGCGCAAAAAAAAAAAATGTATACTGAGAATATCGCCAGCTTCAATCTCAAATACAACCAGTGCATCCTAATTTTTAATGATTACTCAAGCCATGTGGCAGCTAAATGGTGGGAATTTGTGCCTATATACGCTGCCCTGTTAAGCATTTTGTACTGCTGTTCTCTTATAAATTGAAAGTGCAGTATGAGGGCAAAAAACAGTATCTCCAGGAACAAGCAGGAATGAGTCTTCACATATGGGTACGTCGGTACCAACGGAGCCTGCGCGGGAACGCTCCCCAGCTTCCCAAAAAGGAAGGCTTTTGGGAGCATCCCACAGCGCCTGCGCACTGCCTTCCCGCCTTTCCTAACCAGCTTTCCTCAGTTCTTCTTTGCCGCGGAGCCAGCAGGTCGAGCCCTGTCACCGCTGGAGAAGTTCTTTATTTTATTTCTTTGGTCGCGTGTCTGCCTTCCCCGACTCCGGACCGGTACCACCGGTCTTTTTTCTTTCTTTCTTTAAAAAAAAAAATATATCTATACTTTCCTCTTGGGCCTCAGGGCCCACAAGAATTTCCCTCATGGAAAAACCAGCCTCTGGGTTCAAAAAATGCACTAAGTGTAGCGGTACTATTTCTGTTACAGATACCCATGAATGGTGTCTTAAATGTTTGGGTCCTGAACACTCCATTCCGGATTGTCCGTCCTGCTCTCTAATGTCTAAACGGGGTTTACAGAACCGAGCAGCTAAGCTCCATGTGCTGTTTCCCGCTGATGCAGCGTCGGTAGCATCGACATCTTCCAGGTCTTCTTCTCCTGATGGATCTCAGGTAACCAAACATAAACCTAGCAGGTCCTCAAAGGGTAGATCTCCCTCTAAGCATCGAGATGCCTCCGGGCTTGCCCTCGAGGATCCTGCACCAGCAAAAAAACCCCAGCGGGAAGCTCCGGCTTCCAAAGCTCCTCCTATGGGGTTACAGGTTGACATCGATGGCACGGCCTCGACTGATCACCTCTTTGAATGCTCGGGGGTACCGGCACAATCTCCCGGTACCGATTTCCAGGCATTCATGGCGTCGATGGATCAGAATGTTCTGTCCATGCAGCGGGCTATCACGGCCTTCATTCAAGCTGCAACACCGATGGTACCACAACAAACTCCGTTGTCGGTATCGGCTCTGGTACTGGCACCAGCACCGATACCGGTACCGACTGCATAGACATCGACCAGGATACCAGCTGCAGCGGTTCCTTGTCCAGGGCTACTTCTCGGTACCGAGGACGCCCGATGTCGATACTGCTCGATACGCGTATCGAGCGTTAGAGCACCCTGACAGGCGATACTTCGATTCCTCTGGTGATTCTGATTCATCAGATGAGTCTCCTGAAGTATCCATAGCCCTTCCTGAAGAGCCTTCTCCAAAAAGAAGAATGTCTCCTCCAGAGGACTTGTCCTTTCAAGACTTCATAAGAGAAGTAGCTAAAGGACTTTCTATTTCAGTAACCTCTGAATCAGAGCCTAGAGCAAAAAAATTAGATATTTTAGGATACTCTAAGGCTCCTAGAGAGGCAGTCACCTTACCAATTCATGAGATTCTTCATGAACATATGATTGATTTATGGGAGACTCCTCTCATTCTCTCTCCTCATTCTCGCAGATTGGACACCATGTATCGTGTCCCTCCTTATCCTGGATTTCAGAAAACTCAGCTTCCTCACCATTCCATTGTGGTGCAGTCAGCTATGAAGAGGATAAAGAGTACAAAGACACTCTTCTGCTCCTCCAGGAAGAGAATGCAGGACCTTGGATGCTTTTGGTAGGAAAATCTTCCAAGCCAGTATGCTTATTGCCAGAATCAACTCATATAGCCTTTACATGGGTATGTTTCTAAAAGAAGTTGCACAAAAACTGCACAACTTCCTCCCTTTTCTTCCAGAAGATAAAAGGGACGAATTCCTCATTTGGCTTAAGCATACTCAAGACATTTCAAAGTTTTCCAACAGGGCAGCTTTTGACTCCTTTGAAGGTGCCAGCAGAGCCTCAGGCATTACTATAGCTGCTCGCAGAACTGCTTGGCTCCAGGCTTCTGATTTAGAACCCTGGGTTCAAGATGGCTTAGGTTTTCACCTGTACAGGGCAGATTTCCTATTTGGCAAAGAGTGGCAAATAAAAGCCACTCATGTGGATGCAGAAAACTCTGCTCTAGATAGACTTTCAAAGTCAACCTCCATTCCTGCCAAGAAAAAGACTTTTAAAAAGTCTTTTTTTCAAAGGGCAGATTTCCTTCTACTTCTGGCCAACAATCTTCTACAGGTCGCTTTGCCACTAAGCGTCAGCAACCTAAGCAGGCCAGGCCTAAGTCTACAGGGGCTGCTGCAACTCAGCAGTCCCAACCCCCTCAGGTTTTTGACTTGATGCTAGAGAACTTAGCCTTTCTGGCTCTACAACAGCCAGAACCTCTCACCATTCCAGGAAGGTTAGCTCATTTTGCTCCCAGATGGGAGCAAATCACATCAGAGCAGTGGACCCTCTCCATCATAAGAGGGCTACAAACTTCATTTCTCAGACCTTCCTCCCCACACCATGGTGAGACACTTCAATTATCCCACATCTCTTCTCGACCTTCTAGGTCAGGAGGTGACTACCCTTCTTGCCCAAGGGGCGATAGAAGAAGTTCCTCTTCTTCAACAAGGGTCAGGGTTCTTCTCCCCCTATTTTCTCATTCCGAAGAAGACAGGGGGATACAGACCCATCTTAGATCTCAGAGAATTGAACAAATTTCTATGCAAGGAGAAGTTCAAGATGCTTTCTCTGGGCACTCTCCTTACATACGTTCAAAGTCAGGATTGGCTTTGTTCTCTAGATCTCAAGGATGCGTACACACATATCCTCATCCATCCATCTCACAGAAGATTCCTATGTTTTTTTTCTTTTCCAAGAAAAACATTACCAATACAGAGTGCTTCCTTTTGGTCTGGCCTCTGCTCCGAGAGTGTTCACCAAATGCATGGCAATAGTTGCTGCATTTCTACGCACTCTGGGAATATTTGTCTTCCCATACCTGGACGACTGGCTCATCCGAGCTCCATCTCAGTCAGAGGCCCAGATTTCCCTGGACCACACAAAGCGCATTCTGCAGTATCTGGGACTTGTGGTAAACCTCCCAAAGTCCCAGCTCACCCCTACTCAGTCCCTGGAATTCATAGGGGCCTGGTTGGTTACCACCACTGCAAGGGCCTACCTTCCTCAGGCCCGTTGCCAACGTCTAGTGCAGTTAGCCTCCCAGATTCAGTCAAAGAACCACTTAACTGCCCGGGAGATGGTACAACTGCTAGGCCACATGGCTTCCACAGTGCATGTGGTACCCTATGCTCGCCTACACATGAGAGCAGCTCAATGGACTTTGTCCACCCAGTGGACTCAAGCTTCAGGAGCTCTCTCAGACCAAATAGCAACCTCCAAACGTCTCTTTTGGTCTCTCCAATGGTGGATGTCCACTCAAAATCTGTTGCTGGGGTCCCCCTTCCAACAGTTGTTGCCCCAAGCAACCCTCACAACAGATGCCTCCCAAACAGGTTGGGGAGCTCATCTACAAGACCTCTCCACTCAAGGCACTTGGTCCCCACAGGAGACCTCTCTTCATATCAACCACTTGGAACTTCGAGCAGTTCTAGCTCTCAAGGTCTTTCATACCCTCCTCAGCTACAAGACAGTCCTCATTCATACGGACAATCAAGTAGCCATGTTTTACATAAACAAGCAAGGAGGAACTGGCTCTGTCGCTTTGCAACGAAGCTTTAAGATTATGGGCCTTCGCCAGAGAGCATCAAATCCATCTCCTGGCAGTATACCTCCCAGGAATCCAAAACTCTTGGGCAGACAGACTCAGTTGAGTTCTGCTTCCACACGAATGGTCCCTGCATATGGATCAGGTACTCAGAATTTTCCAAGAATGGGGAACCCCGGACATAGACCTCTTTGCAAGTCCATGGAATGCCAAACTTCCCCGGTTTTGTTCCAGAATTCCGTGTCAGGGAGTTCAGGCCAAGGATGCCTTCCTCCTTCATTGGGGTCAGGGCTTCCTGTATGCCTTTCCACTTATTCCCTTGATTCCCAAGACTCTGTTCAAACTCCAGAGGGATCAAGGATCTATGATCCTCATAGCTCCATGCTGGCCATGCCAAGTGTGGTACCCTCTACTTCTCCATTTCTCCCAAGCCCTCTCCCTGGACTTGGGAGCTGCTCCAGACCTTCTGTCCCAGGAGGAAGGGACTTTGTGGCACCCAAACCCCAAGTCCCTTCACCTCAGAGCTTGGTTACTGAAGGCCTAGACCTTCAAGGCTTGAATCTTTCTCAGCAAGTGAAGGATATCCTCCATGCTTCCAGAAAACCTTCCACCAGGCGTTCCTATGCTTTTTAAGTGGAAAAGATTTTCCATTTGGTGTGCTGAAAAGGGTCTTGACTCTCTAGCACTACCTTTAAATTCTGTTAGACTATCTCCTGCATCTTTCCAATGCAGGACTTAAGACAAATTCAGTAAGAGTCCATTTGAGTGCTATTGCAGCGTCCCTTAAGCCCATCAATGGACAACCTATCTCCTCTCATTCTCTCATTGCAAGATTCATGAGAGGCCTAACTTTAACTAAACCTCCCATTAGGCCTCCTCCGGTGGCATGGGACTTAAATTTGGTTCTTGGTCAGCTTATGAAGCCACCTTTTGAACCCTTAGCCACTACCTCCTTGAAATTTCTTTCATGGAAGGTTATTTTCCTCATTGCAGTCACTTCTGCTCGCCGCATCAGTGAACTGCAGGCCTTAGTGGCTAATCCACCTTATACAAGGTTCCATCATGATAAGGTAGTCCTTAGGACAAATCCACACTTTATGCCTAAAGTGGTCTCACCTTTTCATCTTAATCAAGAGGTATATTTACCTGTCTTTTTTCCAGCTCCTCATGCATCCAGTGCAGAGAAGAATCTTCATACTCTGGATTGTAAAAGAGCTCTTGCTTTTTACTTACAAAGGACACAGCAACATAGAAAGTCTTCCCAGCTTTTTGTTGCTTTTGATCCTTCTCATTTGGGACTTCCAGTCTCTAAGAGAACACTGTCCAATTGGATTGCTCAGAGTAAGAACCTTTCTCTGGAGAGCCATGTCACAGCTCATAATGTGAGGGCCATGGCCACCTCTATGGCTCATCTAAACTCTGTGTCCATTGATTAGGTCTGTCGAGCAGCCACCTGGGCCTCGGTTCATACCTTCACAGCCCATTACTGCTTGGACAAGGACTCCCGCCGGGATGCCTTGTTTGGTCAGGCTGTCCTCAAACACCTGTTCCATTCTTAAACAACTCCTACCCTCCTTCCCTGGATGGATGCCTGAGATCCATAGGAGGACGTAGAACCCTTCCCAGGGTCTCATATCCTTGGGGATCTCCCAGGCATCTTAGGTAGGGAGTCCCCATATGTGAAGACTCATTCCTGCTTGTTCCTGGAGATAGCACAGTTACTTACCTGTAGCAGGTGATCTCTGGGAACAGCAGGAATAAGTCTTCACAACCCTCCCACCTCCCCTAGGAGTTGTACCTCTTTTCTATCTTTCCTTTCCTCTCTCTCTCTCTTGTCTCAGCTTTAAACTCGAACTGAGGAGAGCTGGTTAGGAAAGGCGGGAAGGCAGCACGCAGGCGCTGTGGGATGCTCCCAAAAGCTTTCCTTTTTGGGAAGCTGGGAGCGTTCCCGCGCAGGCTCCGTCGGTACCGATGTACCCATATGTGAAGACTTATTCCTGCTGTTCCCAGAGATCACCTGTTACAGGTAAGTAACTGTGCTTTCTCAACACAGTGGAAGAGGGGTGCAAATTAATGGAGAGATTCGGAAACTGACTGGCAGCTGGAATAGAGAGGACAGCACAGGGAACTGGAGTGTGGATGGACTGTTCCAGCAACATGCAGGGAATGGTGTGATGGAAAGTGGAGGACTTGGACTTGGTGGGTGCCCTATTTGGAAATGCTTGGTACTGAGCCACTTTGTTGTACTCTCTCACAATGGTGAAGGATACTGGTATCAATGATGTTGTGGGCCCCTGTTTGTATGGGTGATGGAAGGGGCCTATGGCGCACCACAAACATTATGAATTAACATTTCGGGCCAAAGCCCGCTGGAAAAGAGACAGACTGCTAGGGGATGCACTCTCCACTCTGGCGTGGGAGAGGTAGCACCTGGCCATTATGTTGGATTCTGCTTTGGACTAAACTGTACCTGGCCAGCAGTGGATTGACTCTGATGGACAGGAGTGGGGAGTCAGGAGGGAGGGACACTGGCTTTTATCTGGGGAAGGGGGGAGTGTTCTACAAATGTGCAATGCTGCTGGGTGGCTGGGGTGATTGTGGCAACTGGTTGCATGATGGAGGCCCAAAAAGCAGGCAGGAAAGCCAACATGGTAGGGATGGGGAACTAGAGGCTGTGTGGATGATGGATGACCGAGTTTGGTTGTCAAGGGGGAGGGGGTTACAGTAGTTTGAGAGTTCCAACACTGATACCTTGGGTGAAATTGAGAAAGATGCTGGACTTGTGGCTGTCTGGAGGTCTTGCCTGTGGGGCCTTTTCTGACAGGGGTTGATGGCTGGGAGGCCCCGTGGGAACTGGATAGTTAACCTCTGCTTGGGTCATAGCTCCACCTGGTCACACGTATGGAGGGCATGCATTCCCCAGTGAAATGTGAACATACATCGATATACTTGCGCTTGCTAGGCACAGATGTTGCTTTGTTACAGGAGACACACCTGATGGTCTCTGAGCTTCTTAAGCTGAAGAGACACTGGGTGGGGGAAGTTCTGTGTGCATTGTAAATCACATCAACTGTGGGGGGGGGGGTTGCTATTCTGGTGGAAGCGGCTTGCATTTGAGATACAAAGGGGGCGACGTGCTTGGCTGGAGGGAGCTGCAAGAAGTGCTGCTTGGCAGCTTCTACGCACCTAATGCATACTAATCTAGCGCTTTCCTGGGGCTTGGCAGATCAGACTGATTGCCAACTAATGTTAGATTTCAACATGGTAGCTGATGGATCAGTAGTCTGTCAGACTGCTCACATGGTAACTAGGAGGCAGAGTATAGCAGTATAAATCTGCTGTGTACTGAACTGGAGTTAATAGATGGATGGTGCACTTTGCTTTCCATGGAGGGGGGATTTACTCTCTATTCAGGAATGCACAGGGTGTGCTGCCATATCAACTACCTGTTCCTGTCAAAGGGCCTGTTTGCCAAACCAGCAGCTTCCGACATCCACCCGCAGGTGGTGTCTGATCATGCCATGGTGCAGATATGGCTTCTATGGGGGAGCAGACTGGGGAGGGGCTTTGGCAGCTCAATACGGTCTGGACAAAGTGCTGGCTTCCAACAGCTTCTTCGGCAGGCATGGTTAGAGTATGCAGCAGAAAACCAGGTGAAGACATGGGAACTGACTTACTGGGAGGCGGCCAAGGCTGTACTTTAGGGAAGGGTACTTGGGTACACTATGACACAACAGCACCAGCAAAAAAGTGCTTTGCAGCAGGGTCTCTGGGACCTGCTGACCAAACAATTGGAATACATGAGGGTGGGAACAGACCAGGCAGCTCCAAGAGTGCAAGAATTAGGTCCATGCTAGTTTGCAAGAGCAAATTATGCACAGAATTTTTGTCTTTAAGTACCAATTACACAAGTGGGGGGATAAAACGGGGAAACTGCTGGTGAATCTGCTAAGGTTAAAGTCACTAACTTGCCTTCAGCGTGAAGATAGGATTATCATGACAGGGGATAGGGAGATCACCCAGTGCTTTGATTCTTTTTTAGGCCCTCTCCAGAGTGAGCCAGGTGCTGCCAAGGACAGAGCGGCTTTCTTTCAGGACCTTAAAATACCCAAGCTTGCTGATGAGCAACGCACTAGGTTAAAAACAAGCATTGTGGGAGGAGGAAATTGAAGCAGCTATCAAAGTCCTGCAGCCAGCTAAGGCTCCGGGACCAGATGGCCTCAGCCCAGAGCTTTATGGGTCACTGGAGGACTGGTGGCGCAGCCACGAATAGCAATGGAGGGGCTGTGGCGCTAGAAAAGAGCACCCATGCTGTGGTGGTCCTCCCTAAGCCAGGTTGATAAGTGGCCCAGGAACTCCCCGACAGAGGGATGAGACAGGGCTGCCCCTTCACTCTTTTAGAGTGGAGGAGTGGCCTAGTGGTCGGGGGTTCAAATCCCACTAGAGGACAGCAACCTTGGGCCGGAAGGACTGGGGTTTCTAGTCCCACAGGTGCTCCTTGTGGTCTTGGGCAAGCCACTTAACCCTCCATAGCCCATGTTCCCTGTAAAATAGTTATCTCCAAGTTATAATACCCTGTTCAATGTAATTTCAGTTTGTTCAATGTAAACCGCACTGATGCAGAATAGCGCGGTATATAAGAGAATGTAAATAAATAAATTTACTGTTTATCCTCACACTAAAATTGAGTGGAAATTAGTATGTTTTTCTGTACTGAGTGCAAAATTTAGCACGTTCGCCAACAATTTGCTGGTTAGCTTGAGCTGCATTTTGCAACACTTTAGTGGCTTTTCAGGACATACAGTTACCATGGAAAAGTCTGAGGTACAAGGCTTGGTGGCAGTGGGGGGTGGAGTATAGCTTTTAAGTGGTCAGAGGGTCCTTTTTTAAATATTTAACATTTTTATATACTGCCTTTCTATAATTCAAGGCAGTTTATGTAAAACTCAATAGTGTAGTTACAACTGTTGTACATAGAATAATTTTGTAGTAGAAAAACTTATCTATAGTTTAACAAGTAACAGTATATTAGCAGAAAGGCAACTATGTACATTTCGTAAGAATAAGGGGAGGGGGAGACAGGAGTGCATAAGGAGAATTTATAGGAGTGGATTAAGTGGGAGAGAAGCAAGTTACTCTGGATCTGGGCATCTCTCCACCAGATCTTAGTGTATCATTTCCAATATACAGGACAGGCTCCAGCAAACTAAAAACCTTTGTGAAAAATGGGTGGAGCTGCCCTGGTCTCTTCATAGGCAAGTAGCACTGGTAAGGATGGTCCTTCTCCCTAAAATCTTATATCTGCTACGAATGTTGCCTCTTTGGTATGACAGGAGAATGAACATTTTTTTTAAGGGTGTCCTGCGGAGCTTCATCTGGCAAGGGGGAAAACTAGTGCAAGTCAGCTATGCAAAACACCTTGGAGAAGGGGGGGGGGGGATTTCTAGACCTTAGGATGTAGTGTTTGGCAGGCCTTATGTGTTGGATCCATGATGCTTTTACTGGTATGGCTCCCTATGCCCCTGAAGGGCTGATAGCTACATGAAGCCACCCATACGGGTTGCTGAGCACTCTCCACTATAACAAGGTGGAGCTTGCATGCCCTCAGTACGCAGCCTTATTGGACCCCCTCCGTGCTGTGCTATGCCTGCTCCTGCAGGGCCTTCTGTGATCTAGGCAGCATGCCCCATATGCCTTACAGGGCCCAGCTGGCACTTGCTACAAGCTATACATGTTCAGGGGAATGCACCAGCCCTCACATACACTCACGCTCTTTGAGATTCCTTCGCTGGCACCTGCTCAGTGTCTGCATCCTGTGACCCCTGGCACCTCTGCCCTTTTATATCCAATATTCTGTTCCCTGTTCCTATCTGATCTTCTGAATTCTGCAAACATTGTCTCCTTTTGCCTTTATTCTGTAGAACCATATTTGGTTTCCTTTTCCTCTTTAATTGGCACAAATCTATTTTTCTGTATGGCCTCTGTTTGCTTTCTGCCCTTCCACGTCCCTTTCTCTCCGCCCACCCTGTTGGCTCCTCCAAGTACTTCCTATTTGACAGAAGTTAGCATGTCTGGGTTTGCTGGGACTGGGCCTTGGATGCCGAGTTCAGTCTGACAGTTTTTCTTCATAGATGAACAAAGCTAGGCTAGGAGCAGGTTAATGTCGCCTGATGGATTATAATCCAGTTTACTTAGATAACACATTGTGGTATGGGGTTCTTTTGCACCCTGTTAGGCTGTATAACGTAACCTTTTAAACTTACATTTTGTCTTGGGATTAACAAAAGGCAGCTGATGCAATTTTTTTGAAATAAGAATTTTGTTACTCGTTTATCTCCTGAGTGCAGAAACAGTGGACCTAAATCCAGTCCAGCAAATGCCGTCTAACCAGATTAGGACAAAGGTTTCAACTGCAAATTAGCAGCTTTGGTCTGGTTAAATCCAGAAATGTAATTGCAGTAAATCTTGACTGGGTTTGTCGTTGGGTAGTTAGGTGACTGTGGGTTACCAGCATAGGCCTAACATGCTCCCTTCTCGGGATAGCCACAGTGACTGCAACGTATGCAAGTATAGCTTGTTCAGTTGTCATTGTCCTAAAAAAAACAACCAGTAGGGTCAAATGTGTTTCCAGGACAGGGTTTGGAGCCTAATCATTGAACAGAAGAAGTTGGAATTTAGCAAATGGTCCCTTATAATTTGGCCCTGTGGGTAGCTGGCAGACCAACAGGAATTCCATATTGTCCAGTTCAGACAAGTGGGTTGTTCCCTACCAGCAGATTGGAGACAAAGAGCCAATGAAAAGCCCAGGTTTCAATGACATCCCTCCTATTAAACATGTATAACACGCTATAAGGCATATGCAGCTCTGTACAAACAGTCCCTACTCATCCACAGACAGGCAGAGTTACTGGCCTGCAATGCCGGAGAAATAACAGGTGTAGAAAACTGAGAATCATCTGGGTAAAAATGGTATCGAAATCCATGGGAAGAGATGTGAGCACCAAGGGACTGGGTGTAGAGAGAAGTAGAGGGCAAGAACAGACCCTTGGGGAACACCAACTGAGAGGTATAGGGGAAGAGGAGACATAAGAGCAATTGGAGAGAAGAGAACCAGGGCCGAGCATCTAAAATGGTGATGACAATGACTCCTATGCCTCTTCACCTCAGCCACCAGAGCTCTCTTCAGTATTTCTTTATCTTCAGCAGATTTATTTAACTAGGTGCTTGTATTGCTTTTCTACCAGTCAAAGCAGTGTACATTCAGGTACTTTTTATTTTTCCTTTGTCTCTCTAAAGGGCTCACAATCATCTCTTTTTGTGCCTGAGGCAATGGCAAGTTAAGTGGCTTGCCCATGGCCACAAGGAGCACCTGTGGGACTAGAAACCCCAGTCCTCCTGGCCCATGGTTCCTGTCCTAGCGGGATTCAAATGCCTGGCCCTCTAGCCTGAGGTAACTTTCCCCAACCACTAGGCCATTTCTCCAGATGGTGGATGGATTTTCTCTTCTGAAGAACTAAGAGGAAAAGAACAAATAATGCTTGTGACAGAACACTTTGGTTAAGGTGACTCTCACTTGAGTGCAATATGGGAGTCTCCACTGGATTGCAGTCTTTTCAATAGTCATAGGAAGAGTGAAAATTTGGTTCAGCTCATGCTCTTACCCTGGATAAGAACCTGTTTGAGCAGCCAGAAAATTGGAAGGATCTGGAAGTAGTCAGTACCTCAACACCCCTTTCATTCTCCTGTTACCCCCCTATGCTCTCTCCTGAAGACTGCAGAAGGCGCTCAGATGAGCTGCCTGCCAGCCACCTTTTACATGTAGTGCTGCAAAAGCCAGTGAAACTGTATCATGGGAGTAGAGCTGAACCCAGCATGGATCCTCTGCCTGGGGTTTTTGGGGTGAGTACAAGGACTTGACCTAGTCATTGTCCTTGTTGGGAGTCCCAATTCCATCTTGGGACACAATGCAGGGTAGACTGCTGATGACAGTTGGTGCAGTGTGGGGGTGTCCCATGGTTTTCTGCAGTTTTCTCCTCTTGTGTGCCTGGCAGTCATACGGTCTGTGTTCAGCCCTAGAGCCTTTAACACGCATTGCAGTAAAACATAGTAAATGCGTGCCTTTGGGCTGCCATGGCCTTAGCACATGCTGTTGATACTTGCCTTAACTCTGCCTTTCAGGAAACATTGATCTGTGGCAAGCAAGGTGCCTCTTCAGATTCTGGAGTCTGCTGTCCTTGTATGGCAGCTTCGGAATCATCCCTGGAGGGCTTGCTCCCTCTCTCGGCCAGGGGATGCAGTTAGTTCAGCCTTGCCTGCCTTGGGGCAGGAGGTGACAGATGGTGCTGTGGACAAGGATATCCAGCTGGCATGATGGTTCTGTGAGCTGCTTGTCCTCTAGGGGGTCTGTGGTGGCCATGTCCCCTGGTGTTGGGAGGAAAGGGGGGGGGGGTCATTTTCAAGAGGACAGCTTCTGGATTGCAGAGTGTCCTCCCTGAAATTCTCTTTGCAACAGGCCTGGTCCTTCTGGCATGGAAATGTGGATCCTGCAGCCTCTAGATGATGCCGAGAGCTGTCTCACGTGGAGCAGGTTGTCCAACTACCTTTGGCTAAGCATCCCCCTGGAAAGGGGTAACAACTGGGAGCTGTCTGATATTTTTGACTATGGCTGGGATTCAGATGGCTTAGTACTGGGCTCTGATGTGGATGAAGTATTCTCACCTTCAGAAGATTGTGAAGAGGCCAGAGTGATCCGCCTATTCTGGAAAGAGGAGCTGCTGGCATTCATTGCCAGGGTTTCATCTGACTTGAACTTGACTGATACTTCCAACACAGAGTAGGGGCTGAAGATGTATCCACTCCAAGGGGTGTGGAAATCCATCTTCCCATTCCCAGATGTGATCAAGTATTTGATCCAGTCAGTGGGGACTCCTGACTCACCGCCTAAGGTATTAAGGGTGTGTAAGAAGATGACACTCCTTTTTTGGGAGAGCACACAAGTGCTTTGGTATTCCCAAGGTAGATACGTAGGTCATGGTGGTTACCAGACCACCATTTCCTAAGGAAGGTTGATCGGCTTTATTTTCTGGACCATAAGGTGGATTTGTTGAAGAGCCAGTTTGCTGTGGTGGCTGCTATTCTGCAGCTGGTGGTATGTCGCCCTGCTCCAGTGGATCTGCTGGCTGCTACTGCCCCTCTTTTGGAGTTTACTACAGCCTTCCTTTCTGATGTACTGTGTGATCTGGTGCATTTGGCAGCCAGGGATAGTGCCCTGACTGTCACGGTGTTTGATTTAGTTCCAGCACTGTGCAACGGACTCATCTCCCAAAGCCTAGTTGGCCTAACGGGCTTTTAAGGGGAAGCTTCTTTCTGGAGCAGAGGGGGGGGGGGTGGTGTGTTTTTTTTTGGGGGGGGAGCTGGTGAAGGACCTAGGTTAGACCATCTTACGCCTGCCAGAAGACTAGTCCAGAGAGCCTGTGAAGCAAGCTAGTGCCCCTTGTCAACCTCTGCTGTCCACTGAAAGCATGCTGGCCAGATCCCTAGGAGTCTCGAGACTTCCATCGTTACCAGCCTAGAAAACCTTTCTTCCCCTCTGCTTCTGTACTTCTGACTCATTCTCGCTCATCTTGTGGATTGTGTGGGCCCAGGGTCCCCTCCAGAGCAGAACTCTCATAGGCAATGAAGGTTTGGGACTCATTTCCTGGTTCCTCCATTTGGCAGCAGCAGGCTTTGCCTTGCCTTTCTGGAATAGGCCTGGGTTACAGAGGATCACTAGACTGACTAAATTGTATATTGCTACACGACATACCCAGCGCTGCAGACACATGTAAAAGACCAACAGTAGCTGCAGACATGGGATACAGCTAGGAGGAATGGTAAGGAAACGAAGGAGATCAGGGGAGTCAAGATCCAAAAGCAGCAGGGAAGAGGAGTTTCGAGTCTGGATTTGGAAAAGGTCAGAATGTGCCTGACGTACAGATGCAGGTAGTTCTAGGCATAAGGAGCAGCAAGGTGAAAGGAGTGACATCTGTAGTTTGCTCTAATGGCAAAATTGCTTCTATCTGTGCCCTTTTCTATTGCGAAGTTCCTGAGGAGGGGTATGTGGAGAGAGAAGAGGAAAGATAGCAAGGAGCTGTGGAGTGAATGCACTAATAGGTCAGTAGGAGAAGTTTTGGTTCCCTATCAGTTGCTGAATCCAGCTCAATGAAGTGACTGAAGTATAAAATGAGCATGAGGCTGGTGGAAGATTAGCCATGCAGCAGTATGTTTTGAACAGATTGAAGGGGAAAGATGATTCAGAGGGAGACCCAACACAGACTAGGTTACAATAGTCTAGACAGGAGGTGACTAAGGAGTGGATACATTTCTGTCTCGGTAGCGTGCTCAAAGGAATGGGTGAATTTTGATGTTGTAGAGCGAAACGGCAAGCTTTAGCTAACAGGTGGATGTATGTGGAGAGAGAGAGAGGAGTCAGACTATCCAAAGGTTGCAAGCTGAGGAGATAAGAGTACAGTTATACAGACTGAGCTGCTTATTTTTAGGGGGGGGGGGGGGGAAATAAAAAGCTTAGTTTGGCCAGGCTCACTTTCAAGCAGCAGTGAGACATCAAGCAGCAATGTCAGAAAGGTAGGTAGAGATCCTGACCTGGATTGTCCAATTTCAGGTGAAGTAGATCTGAGAGTCAGCATAAAGATTGAAAGCCATGGGAAGAGATGAGCGCACCAAGGGCCTAGGTATATAGAGAAAAGGAGTGGACCCAAGACAGATCCTTGGAGTGCACCAACAGAGTGGAATAGCAGTAGAGGAGGATCCGCCAGAACAAACACTGAAATGTAGTGGGAGAGAGAGAGAGTCAGGATAACAGAGCCCTTAAAATCAAGCCAGGACAAGATAAGATATAAAGGAGACGGTTGTGCTCAAGGATGAGGATTGAGTAAAGGACCTTGGATTTTGCCAGGAACAGGTCACTGAAGAATTTACAATCTGGCTTTTGTCCTTTACACTGTACCGAAACGGCTCTTGCTAGATGATGCAGAAGAGCTTGAGAGAAAGTTGAGGCAACTGTGTTGAATCACATATTCAAGTAGTTTAGAAGCGGAGGAGGGAGATGGGTCGATAGTGAGAGGGCAGGTAGGGTCTAGTGAGGGTTTCTTGAGGAGACGAGTGACCACAGCATACTTGAAAGCTGCAGGGACAGCCACAGTGAAGAGCGATAGGTTGAGAATATGAGAGATAGAAGGGACTATAGTGCAGGAAATGGAGCTGAGGAGCAGGTAGTGAATTTGGATGAGGTAGGAAGGTGAGTGGTTTCCTTCTCAGATCATAGATCATATTCATAAATGACCTGGAAATGGGAATAACGAGGGATGTTATCAAATTATGCAGATGAGACAAAACTATTCAAAGTTAAAACACTTGCAATTTTCCACAATCCTCATGAGTGGAAGACTGGGCATCCAAATGGCAGACTAAATTTAATGTGGACAAGTGCAAAGTTTAAGCACCTAGGAAAGAAAAACCTAAACTATGGTTCCACAATGCAAGGTTCCACATTAGGAACCACCACTCAGGAAAAAGATTTAGGCGGTCTCATGGATAATATGTTAACACCCTCTGCCCAGTGTGCAGCGGCAGCCAAGAGAGCAAATAGAATGCTAGGTATCATAAGGAAAGGGTTGGAAAATAAAACTAAAACTAAGGATATTATAATGCCTCTATCATTCCATGGTGCAACCGCACCTTGAATATTGTGTGTAGTTCTGGTCGCCGTATCTTAAAGGATATAGCATTTATTAGAAAAGGTACAGAGAAGAGCCAACAAAATAGTAAAGGGGATGGAAGGATACCCCTATGAAAAGAGGCTTAAAAGGTTAGAGCTCTTCAACCTGGAAAAGAGATGGCTGAGGGAGATATGATAGAAGTCTACCTGTTCCACTCCATTAGTTAATTTATAAACTTAGATCACTTGTTTGCGCATCAAAATATAGAAAGACTAGGGGGCATGCAATAAAGCTATAAGGTAACCTATTTAAGACTAATGAGTGAAAATATATTTTCTCTTAACGTGTAATCAAACTCTGGAATTTCCTACCAGAGGATGTAGTTAAAGCTGTTTAGTGTAGCTGGGTTTAAAAAAGGTTTGGACAAGTTTCTGGTCCATAAACCACTAAAGTGGATGCAGAATATCCAGTGCTTGCCCCAGTTCAAGTGTTGTAGAACCTGAGACTTTTGTGGAAACTGCTAGGTATTTGACTTAGATTGGCCACCGTTGGAAACAGGATACTGGGCTTGATGGACCTTGGTCTCTCCCAATATGGCATATCTTTTATGTTCTTAAAAGGAAGTGAGTAGCAGAGGTAGTGGGGGGGGATTTGGGAGTGAAGAGGGTGAGACACCATTCAGTTAGGCTATGTCCTGGAATGCAGAGCCGATTTTGGATGCTTTCAGATCTCTCCTTGTGGCCTGTGATCAAAAGTGCCATTGTACAGACCACCTTAGATATATTGCAGCCAAAGGCAATGGTACCCATTCTTCCCCCCCCCCCCCCCCCCACCACAGACTAGTGAGGCAAGGGCAGATACTTCATCTCTTTCATGGTGCCCAAAAAGGGCAGTTCTGGCACATTCTGGACCTCCAAGGTGGTCAACAAGCATTTCTGTGTCCTGTGCTTCCCGATGGAAACCATAATTCAAGCACTGCGTCAAGGGGAATTCTTGGTTTCTCTGGATCTGGTCTGCCCAGATCGGGATATGAAGTGTCTAGTCTTTTTTTGCCATGCATGGTTCTCATGAGTTTGCTGCCCTCCCTTTCAGGCAATCCACCGCCCCAAGGACATTCTCAAAGGTTATGGCTGAAGGAAAGACCTCCTTTACCTGTGGCCTACTTCTCACCAGGCTATCAAATAACTGACCTCCAGTTCTTGACTTTAATTCTCCAAATTAAAAACAAATAAGCATGCATAGTTATATAAAAACACAGTATCTTTAAGGGGAGGGGGGCCCACAGTCCTGCAAACTTGAGCAGTTCCTGTAAATCCTCTTCACTCTCACTAGACTAGAGCACTTCCTTTGAGAGAAACAGCGTTATCAACACCACTGGGTTTTTTGTTTTTTTTTATCTGTGTGTTACAAGTGGTGATATAAGTCAAAGTAGGAACAGACATTGCTCAGGTAAATTAGGAGAAGCTACAACACTCGGTCCTGAAAGTACAACCTTGGCTTTTACAGTGCATCTCGCTTCAGGCTGTTCAGCAGATTCTAAGCAGTTCTTCATATTCTTTTCAGAGGGCTCTGGTACCCCATTTCATGTCACTCAATGTGCTGTAGCGCTGCAGCCACCACCACCAGAGGGGATCTGTCCATCCATATCTGGATGACTAACTCATCTGGGCCCATTACCTTTCAGAGGCATCTCAGGTGATGTCCTTTTTGGAAAGCCCTGGCTGGGTGATCAATCGGGGAAAGACAGCTGTTGCCTGGAGTTCCTGGGAGCACAATTCAGCACTCAAGTAGGCAGAGTTTTTTTTTTTTTTTGTTTGTTTTTTTTTCCTGCTGGAGCAGGTCAAGAGACTGGATTGCCTGGCACTGTTCTGTGTGCTGCAGTTTCCCAGAGTCTGGGTGTAAACTGCTTTAATCACTCAAGTAATAGCATCAATCAAATAGAGTAAGAAAATCTTATCTTCAGCTCCTTAACATTTCTTATATACCGCACTATTTGACATCAGTGCGGTTTACATGGAACAAAACATCTGACAAATTGCATATGTCTGGTCATTACAATTAACAGGAAATGAAAACTTGGATAACAGGGTAAACTATATACAGGGTAAATCCTTGGCTTCATGGAGGCAACCATACAGATGGTGCCATGGGCACATGCTCACATGTGGCCCCTCCAGTGGTCCTTGTTGACTGTCACAATTCTCAAGAGTTTGAATGCAGGCTCCTGCTTCTGATGGTGCAGACCAGTCTGCTGTAGTGGCAGCAGCCCTCTCATCTGAGGAAGGGTGTGCTTCCAGACCATTTCCCCTGGATCCTGCAGACTGCCAGCCTCTTGGGCTAGGGAGCCCATTGTGAAGACTGTATGGCCTAGGACCATTGTAACCACAAGGAAGTAGTATGGTCCAACTGCCTCAAGGCAAGGACCATCAGGGGTTTGGCTCTTCTGTGTTTCTGGCCCCTGAACAAGGGCCATGCTGAGTGTTTTCAGGCAACACAGTGTTTTTTATGTCAATCAGCAAGGTGGCATGAGGAGTGCCAGGGTAGCTCTGGAAATGGCTCTCCTGGGTGGAGAAGAATCTCCTAGCCTTGTCTGTTCAGCACATTGCCAAGGGGGACAGTGGAAGCAGACTTCCTCAGCTATCTCTCTGGATCTTGGACAGTGGGAGTTGTCAGGAGGCATTCCAGTTGACTGTGCCACTGGAGTTGCCCAAAATGGATCTCCAATGCTGAGGTTTGCTGCATTAAGTCGCCACACAGATGGGGTTTGAGGGTGTAGATGCTCAGACTCGGGCTTGGCCAAGTCAGCATCTGCTGAACAGGTCTCCTCTGTGGTCCCTGGTGGGCCATGTGATTTGGCATATAGAGTGCCACCAGGTTAGTCTCGGGACCTATTGTGGCAGGGACTGATCATCCTGGAGGACCCAGTTCATTCTAGCTTACAGCTTGGTTTTTGAAAGTACAGCTAGCATGTAAGGACTACACTCCAGCAGTGGTCTCCACTCTAGAGGAGGTCTACCAAGTTAGCATATGAGGTGTGACAAAAAAATGACACTGGCAGCCATGCCCATGACTCAATGCCAATTGGCTAACTGCTTATGTCACTGTGCTATGCAACATCTTGCCACTATTCTGCTATATTTTTCATCTTTATCTTTTTCAGTTTTGGGTTGTGTTTTGGGTGTTGTAGCACACTGCTCCATTGCTTTGTCACGCAACTGGAGGTGGAAGAAATATGGAGCAAAGAATTAACTTGAAAGTTCTGGTTAAGTTGGAGAAGGGCCCAACTGAGCATCTCCAACTTCTCCAAAAGGCTTATGGAGAAGATGTAATGTCAAGGCTGTGAATCTTTGAATAGCGCAAACACTTCAAGACTGGCTGCGAGGAGGTGGAGGATGACCCCAAGTCAGGATGGCCTTCCACAACAGACTGCTGAGAACACTGACAGAGTGAACCAACTGGTGCAGAGTGATTGCAGATTGATGGTGTGGATGATAGCTGAGGAGCTCAGCCTGAACAGGGAGTGAGTGTGGACCATCTTGGTGCAGGAACTGGGAATGTGGAAGGTGTGTGCCAAGATGGTGCCCAAGCTTTTTATTGGACTACCCGAAGGAGCACTGGGTCAATGTTTGTCGAGACTTACTAGAGAAGATTGGAGAAGATCTCCAGGAACAAGCAGGAATGAGTCTTCACACGTGGGGAGACGTCGCCGACGGAGCCCGCACGGGAATGCTCCCCAGCATCCAATCAGAAAGCTTTTGGGAGCATCCCCCACGCCTGCGCGGTGGCTTCCCGCCCTTCCTACTGCCTCTCCCCAGTTTTTCGTTTTCCGCGGAGCAGGCAGGACGTCCCTCCTGCCACTGCAGAAATTTTTTTACCTTTGTTCTTGTTTCTGTAGTCGCGGCTTTTCCCGCCGATGGTGGCACATCCGTGCCCCTTTCTTTCTTTTCTTTTCAATTAATTTTCATTTAAATTTCATTTATTTTTGGTCGCCTGGAGGGACCCTCCCCTCTGGGCGCCGAGGCCTACCGGGCTTACTGCATGGAGTCTTCTCCCCAGAAGTGCCCTCACTGCGGGGACCTAATTTTCCAATTGGACTCCAATGCCTGGTGCCTCTCCTGTTTGGGGCCTGACCCTTCTTTCCCGGATCCCCCGGGCTACAGTGTCGGGAGAAGACCCTCCCTTTTTCGTATATCCCTCGACGACATCTTTGCGCCCAACGCGTGGTCATCGGGTTGTTCTCTCCAGGATCAGGTATCCACACAACAGTCTGTTAAGACTAGCCGAGCCTTGAGGGCGAGTCTCATGCGCGGCATGGCGACAGCTCCAACCGACCCCTCAAGTCCCCCTTGGCTAATATACCCCGGCAGGAGTCCTCGGGCTCCAAAGCATTTACGGTGTTTCAGGATGTTCCTGAGGTTCACTCCTCACAGAACATTCCCGAGCCATGCCCGAGGGAGGTAACCGCTTCGAGCGGTGCCGATTCCCCGGTGTCGGCGTTGAGTGTTCCACTCTTCGCCAGGGATCATCAGCTGGTGTCATCGGCGCCTCCGGGGCCGATCGACTCGACCAGGTCTTACCTCCCTACATCCCAGCCATGCTCGGGTGTGGTATCCGCTCCGGGCGGTACTGAGACCCCGGCATTGGCGTCGGTGTCGAGCGTTCCGCTCCTCACCGAGGATCATCGGCTGCTGTCCTCGGCGCCTCCGGGGCCGATCGACTCGGTCCAGCCTGGCATTCCTCCATCACTGCCATGCACGGGGGTGGTACCCGCTACGAGCGGTACCGACCCCTCGGCGTCAGTGTCAAGCGTTCTGCTCCTCACCGGGGATTGGCAGCTGCAGTCCTCGGCGCCTCTGGGGCCAACCGACTCGTGCAGGTATGGCATCCCTACGGGGGGGTAGTATCCGCTTCGGGCGGTGCCGACCTGTGGGCGTCAAGTAACCCGCTCCCCACCGGGGATCGCCAGCCGCTGCCCTCGGCACCTCTTGGGCCGATCGGCTTGACAGTCTGGCCCTGCATTCCGGCCATGCGCAGAGATGGTACCCGCTTCAAGCGTGCTGGCGTCGATGGTTCCACCCCTCGCCGGGGATGATCTCCTGGCCTCACTCCCCTCGGAGCCGCTCGCTTTGACCCGAGCTGGGTCGCCGGTATCCCAGCCCTGTGCAAGGGTGGTACCGGTTTTGAGCGGCACCACTCCGCCAGCGACAGCAGGGGTGTCGAGCTCAAGGGACCGCCATCAACCTTCCCCGGGGACCTTGGGGTGTGTCGACCAGCACACGGGCGAACCCCCCCCCCCTGGCATCGACGCGGCCGTCGAGGGCCCCACCCTTTCCTAGAAAAGGGGCCTCGGGGTCTTCGATCGCCTCAATACCGCCGCAGGGGCTTGGCACTTCCCCCCCCCCCCCGCAGGGACTTGTCATCAGGTGACCTGGGTTCCCTTGGACAGGCCGTATGCCCCAGCAGGCTTTACCTCCGGGTAGGACGGGTTCGAGAGGGGGCCCGGCATCGGGCAGTGCCCGCCGATTGACATCGGCGCTGGTGTCAGATGACCCCCTCTCCACCGAGCTCCGTCCTCGGGGGCCCTTGATGCTCGCGGCACTGGTCCGATCCACGCTCCGGGATCTCCACCACCTGTGCAGTTGCTCCCGCCGGGGTCCTCGAAGGAGTCGATCTCCTCGCTCGGTTCGATGCCCAGCCTGGAGTCGTTGTCCAGCCTTGAAAGCCTGGCCACTGCACGCCTCGGGATCGGCCCCTGTCCCCTCCCGCAATGCAGAGCCGAGACCGCTGGCCCCTGCCCTCCGGCGGCCGCGGATTCGCTCCAGTCACGGGAGGATGTGGCACCGTCGGTGCCATCGACCCCTTCAATGCCTAGCTTGGAATCAATTCCAGGAGCCGACGACGCCATGTTGACTGCCCCGGTCCGGGTCGGTTGGTCCCCTCTGCCCAGCGTGCATCAGCCCAAGCAGCCTCTTAGTGCCCTGGTGGCCTCTCCCGCCATAACTCCTCCGGCAGAGCCGCCTTTTCAGGATTTCCTCCTTGACATGGCAGACTTGCTGGCCATCCCTATCCCGGACCCGAGTCCAGGCCCTGCGGAACAGGCAGCCGTGATGCTTCCTCTGCTTCCCTCTCTGCAGGATCTCCTGCTGGGGGCTTGGCGGCCGCCTTTGAGGGTTCCGGCGCTGTCGACTGCGATGCAGGCTCTGTACCAGGTGCCTCCGTCCCCGGGGTTTTGGCAGCACCAGCTTCCACATCGGTCCATTGTGGTGGAATCGGCGCTGAGGAAGGCCGGAAGCAAGGAGAAGCATGCTTCTCGCCCTCCAGGCCGCGCCTCGAAGACGCTAGATACTCTAGGACGTCGAGCCTTCCAAACGTCTATGCTGGCGGCCAGAATTATTTCATATATATTTTATATGAGTCTGTCGCTTCGGGAGGTCACCGAGAGGTTATCTCGGTTATCCCCCTTCGTATCTGCAACCAAGGCCTTTGAATATTCCCTGCTTCTTTATCACTGCAGGAATATCTCCAGATTCCTTTCTCGTGCTTCTCTGGACTCCTTCCGGTCGGTCAGCAGAGCCTCTGCTATTGCCATTAGAGCACGCCGTACAGCATGGTTGCAGGCGTCCGAGTTGTGTAGACGGGCACAGCACAACCTGGGTACTTCTCCCTGCGACGGAGATCACCTCTGCAATAGTGAAGCTTACGTCAGGTCGCACAGTGCTTCGCTAACCTTCCCAGAATTAGCAGCCAGCCTATGGCCCGGCTCCCCCCAGCGGTGGTAAACGCCTCTCCAGACCCCCCTTCCCTAGGAAGAGGAAATGTCAGCCCTCCGCCCACCCTCCAGGCGCGCCCAAGCAAGGGACCTCTCACCCCAGGTTGATGTCCCCGGGCCCGTGCCAGGACTCTCATACTAAGCATTTTTAGGCTCAGGTGGGTGGCTGCCTGCACTTAACCTCCTTACCAGAAGTTTAAAATCGAGCTCTACTCTGGGGCTCGTTCAGTTGACAAATGGTTCAGGGACTTATCTAGGGGTTCAGGTATTCTCCTCCGTGGGAAAGGGAGATCACTTTACGCCATGATAGCTATGGCCCACGGTCACCCTACTTACTCTTCGGTACGTCCCCAAACCCCTCTCAGCCAGTATTCTCTTGCTGATTGCTTCCGTACCGGAATTCCCCTTCCAGCCGCTATAGTCCCCCAATACTTACCAGGGACTATACCCTCATGTCCCCTGATTGTGCAGGGGACAAGTTCTGCGTGCAGGTCCTGGGGACACATAAAGGGCCTCTAACCCCTGCGGCGTTCTACCGGACTGATGCTATCCTCCGTCCCCCATGCTACCGCGCTCTTAGCTCGCCGATCTGCCCTTGCCCTCCGGAAAAGATCCCTCCTCTGACGGATCTTGAGGCCACCTCTCCAGGTGGACGTTCTGGGGATTGATGGCAGATCCGCCTTACCAGGGTGCTGCTCATGGCGGTAGGCCCCCCGGTGTACCTGTGTTAGTACCGGAGGGGGTGTCACCATGTCCACCGGCTTAGATATACTAGATATCACCTGCTTGATAGGCACCTATTGGGGGTTGCCACAGTACCTGTGTTCTACCGCCTTTTCCCCCCTATGGCTGGTACTCACCCCCCCCCCCCCCGGGGGTCTGGCCAGTCCGCCTGCCTATTCCTCGATCGGCCCACGGACTGGTGGTACCCTACTGCTGTGAAGTCAACAGCTCCTTTTTTCAGTTAGGTCCTCCTCCCGGAGGTCCGGACCCTTGTCTCCCTATCTCTCGCTAGGGCAGACTGTGTACTCCTTCTGCTCCGGGGTACACCTCTACTCTTCTCCGGGATAGTCTCTCTAGTTCGGCCTGTCTTCCACTGTTAGTCCTCTGAGTTATGGACTCTACTCTGAAGGGAGTGCTCAGCTTGCATCAAGCCTCCTGGAAGACCTGCCGTCCTTCTCCTGACCCAGCTGACGCCTGGATCTCATGGCCTTCCGGATTTGGAACTTCCTCCTCACTGCGGTGAAGTTTCCTTGATGACCTCGCTACTGCGTCTACAGTGCCTTCATCACAGGACTACTTCCGACAACTCGGTGGATAAACTATACAGGGTTCTAAACCATTAATTCTTTAAAACTTAATGGCCGGTAAGCTCTATATGGTACTAGGTCATTTACTCATTAAATGCTTAATGATACTCTTCATGCACCCCTCTGACTACTCTCCTGTAGCCTGGGGTTTTTTTTTGCTGTATCTTAATGGTACCTGTTCTGCACTCTAAAGACTTTCCTCTGTAGTCTTTAGATTTGCTGTTCCTCTACAGCTTCCTCTATTCAACTCCTGCCCGCCATCCCTCAGGGGATGTCGGGGATTCAGGTTGGGCAAATGCCATCCCGTCCTGGGCTGCACTTATGGGATCTCCCCAGGCATCCTTAGCTAGGGAGTCCCCACGTGTGAAGACTCATTCCTGCTTGTTCCTGGAGATAGCACAGTTACTTACCTGTAACAGGTGATCTCCGGAACAGCAGGAATTAGTCTTCACAACCCGCCCACCTCCCCTAGGAGTTGTATCTCTATTTTCTCTATTCCTTCCTCTCTTCTCCTTTTGGCTCAGCTATGAAACTCAACTGGGGAGAGGCAGTAGGAAGGGCGGGAAGCCACCACGCAGGCGCGGGGGATGCTCCCAAAGGCTTTCTGATTGGATGCTGGGGAGCATTCCCATGCGGGCTCAGTCGGCGACGTCTCCCCACGTGTGAAGACTAATTCCTGCTGTTCCGGAGATCGCCTGTTACAGGTAAGTAACTGTGCTATCCAGTTTGTTGGCAGAGTCATCACAGGAGATGAGACTTGGGTCTTCCAGTATGACCCTGAAAGCAAGAGACAGAGCCTGCAGTGGAAAACTTGACCTTCACCCAGACCCAAGAAAGTGCGCATGTCCAAATCAAGGATTAAGGTCATGCTGATTTGCATCCTTCAATCAGAAGGGAGTGATCCATCATGAGTTTGACTGTCTGACCCTCAGGCACAACCAGCACTTCCAGCAGGTCCTCTATTTATTTATTTTATTTATTTAGCAAGCATTTGTAACCCGCTCCTTCCAGCGATCAGAAGCGGGTAGGATTACTATTGTGAAACTGCCGAATCAAGGCAGGTACAAATTTTGTTTACATACAGATTGTCAGAAAAGCACATCATACAGAGTTAACACTTCTTAGCTATGGGGAGTTCATTTACATATATACATAAATACATATATACAGGATAATCTTCTTGGACACAGTGGTCAGGGGCTGCTCCATCTGTGGGTTTAGTTCAGGTTGAAATGTGATTGGAAAATGTGCGTTTTGAGTTTCTTTCTGAAGTCTAGAAGGTCATTGCTAGCTCGTAGTTCTGGTGGGAGTTGGTTCCACAGTGTTGGCGCCGCATATGAGAAAGCCCTGTGGCTGGTGTTAGCTTTGGCAGATCTTATATCTGTTGGAGTGTGAAGGATGTTGGAATTGTGGGTTCTTCTGTTTTGGGTAGGAGGTTGCAATCTTACAATTGCCTCCATGACTGGGTTCAGCACAGCAGGCAGGCTCTGTGGAGAGAAGTCATGGCTGCTCCACCAAGACAACATGCCTACACACACTGTTCAGTGAGGTAGTCCCCCCCCCCCTTTTCTTTTTTTTTTCTTTTTTTTTTTTTTAATACTTGGCTCTGCAGGTTCATGTGGCCTTCTACTGAGGGCCTTCTGTTTATACTGTTTCTGTGCTTAATTCTGTTCTTTGCTCACGATTTAAATTGTGTGAGCCTTGCCATGTTCTCCCACATGCTTTGAGATGAATACTGAAGAGACCTGTGGTGACATGGGAGTGATACAGTTGAAACGTGGGCTTTTCACTGGTTCTTTTTCTCCACCAATCTGCTGGTAGGGGAACACAACCTACTTGTCTAGACTGGTCTAGCAGGACTTGTATCTTAACTGGTAAGTAAAATGTTGCCTTTTATGCCTGGGTAACAAACAGCCAAACTGGGCCCTTTCAGTATGAAAGACTTCCTGAAATGAACTGCTTCATATGGTCTAATGAAGCTTGGTTATGAATGAAACAAAGGCTGCAGAGAGCAGAGATGAATTGTATTAACTATACATAAACTCCATCACTTGGCAAATTTAGGTTCAACATCTCAAAAAGAAAATGTAATCTGAGCAGTGAGGACATGGGTAGTGTGACATTGAAAGCTTTCTCTGCTCTTGCCCAGGAACACGGGAGTCTGCATTTGTCTATGCCCTTGCTGCTGCAGCAGTCAGCCACTCCATCGCCAGGTCATGTGCTTTAGGAGAACTCCCCACTTGCTCCTGTGGGGCTATCCCAGATGACATCCCAGACTCGAGCTTCAGGTGGGGTGGATGTGGGGACAACCTGCGTTATGGTCTACAGATGGGCTCCGCCTTCACAGATGCTCCAATGAAGTCCAGGAAAGCAGGGATGCAAGCCAGCAAGCTAATGAACTTGCACAACAATGCAGTGGGCAGACAGGTGTGTATTGTTTTTGCAGCTGCTATGGTAGGTTACTATCCAGAAACCATGGAATAAGAGGCTGTATAAATCAACTTTGTGCTGTCTTCCCAGTTATTCTTGCCCAAAGAATCCATCCCAGGTGCCAGCTGCAGTATGACCACCTGCACAAGTCTCCTTCATGCCAGGAGTATGACCACCTGCCAGGATAGTCCCTCCTTCATGCCCTCCATCTTGGATGGAACATACAACAGCACTTCCCCAGTCTGTCCTAGTGACCCCCACAACCTCCTGTTTTAGGATATCTGGAATGAATGAGGTGTTTTGCATGCATTCTGGCTGTCTCAAAACCCAGAAAGGCTGGTGGGGGTCAATATGACAGACTAGGGAAGCCCTGACATACGAGATTCCCTCTTAGTTCCCTCCAGCACCCACAGTGTTCTGTCATAGCCACAAATACTAGTGAGGCAGTTGCCCAAACATCTGGCCTTCTGGGTCCCCTGTGTAGCTAGTCGGTGTTAGAATGGCCACTGTTCAGTTCTGCCACCATTGCTTGGCTACTTCATGCAAGGGCTTCCACATGACCTAATCTCTTCACCTTACCTTCTGCACTATCTACTTTAGCAACCAAGGATCATCTGCTCATCTCGTTGGCATCATACCTGCCATCTACTGCTTTAGGCTGCCTAAAGATGTTTAAACTTCCTCCCTCCTCCCCCCCCCCCCCCCATCATTCCAGCAAAAAATGTTTGTTTTTGGGGGGGGGGGGGTGTTCCAATTCACCCCTTCCCCCTATTGGAGCCCTCTGTCATAACCCTTTTGTTCCAGAACTTCCCTTCCCTTGAAATGTTTTGTGCATAGTTAATGCCTTTGTCATCCGCATCTCTATCATAACCCATCTCTCCTCTACAGTATATATGTTTAGCTCTTTAAGTCTCATGTCACAAGGCAAGAGCCAAGCCACTACTAAGAGTAAACGTCTGGAGCAGTGGTTCTCAACCTTTTTTGTACCATGACCCCTTTTACCATTGGTCAACTTGTGGTGACCCCCAATGATAAAATCAAATGCGTCTCTCTTCCTTTACCGTTAATGCATTGTCGCTGTAATCATTTGTTGAATTGTTAATATATTATAGGCCTTTGCATTATGTTTTTATTTATAAAATTTACTTATTTAAACCACAATAACTAATCCCAATAATAAGTAACAATATTTGATTTCAAAATTATGATTTTGTAGTCAAATCACTAATATGAAATATAATTATTTTTTATACCTTTGTCTGACCAATTTATTCTCTGATCATGCTGGTCCTGATCTGAGGCTTCTGCTTTCCTGTCTTCTCTTAGCTCTCTTTCTGTGGTCTATGGTCCATCTGTCATTTATCTTTCATTTTTTTCACTTCTTTCCATCAGCCTATTTCCAGTCCCAGTAACCCTCCCCAGTATCAGCCCCTTTCCAGTCCTCACTCCCAGTACCTTCCAACGTCAACTTGCATCCCATGACTGCCACTGGTGTCCATTCTCTTCCAGTCCCCCTCCTTCCCCACTGACCAGTCCCTTCTAGTACAAATACCATGGCAGCCCCTCTCAGATCTACTCCCTTCCAGTTCCAGTCTCCCATCCCCTCGTATCAGCCCATTTGTAGCCTTAGCCCCCAGTTTTCTGTCAGGGCAAGCAGCTCTATCCTCCCCTCCCCACAATCAGCTCACTACCAGTGCTAGCGTCCCCTAATCATCTCCTTTCCAGTGCTAATCCCCCCTCAACCCCATTACCAGTGCTAGGCTCCCCTAATCAACCCATTACCAGTCCTAGCACCCCCCATCTGCCCATTATAATCCTAACCCACACTGTCTCTCCCCTCTGTCCAGCATTTATCCCCTGTCTGTCCAGCATGTCCCAGTCTCTCCCCTTTGTCCATGTCAGCCCCCTTCCCTCCCTCCATGTCAGCCCTGTTGCAGGTTCCCTGCCCCCTCCTCCCCTCTCCCCATGTCTGCCTCCTTCTATAGCCGCGGCTCCCTGTCTCTTAGGGAACTGCAGCTGTGCCTGTGAAGCTGTTGCGGAGCCTTCCTGTCTCTTGAGGCTTCGTGCAGCATTGTCCCGCCTCCTAAGGAAGTGGTAAACAGGAAGGCTCCAATGGTTTTACAGGCATAACCGCAGTTCCCTAAGAGGCAGGGAGCCGCGGCTGCATTAGAAGGGAGGCGGTGAGTTTGCCGCTGCCGAGAAGCGGACTCGGCAGCGGCAGAAACTTGTGCGCTTCTTAAAAAAATGTGTAACTTGGTGGAGTGAGGTGACCCCCGCTAAATCCTGTGGTGACCCCTGTAGGGGTCGTGACCCACAGCTTGAGAACCACTGGTCTAGAACCTCAATGGCTATCGGTGTAGGTGGGTAGTGCTGACATGTCTCTGAAATACAGCTGAACGTGTGCACTTGTATCTGAGTAACACCATTCCAGTGATGTGTTTCTGGCAGGACTGGGAAATAAGCCATGAATTGAAGATTTCCAAAAACCCTCTACCTGTTCTAAACTTCACAGGTACTGTGGCCTCACAGCTCATCTCAGCATGAGTAAAATGTGCCTGCAGGCTTTGTTGCCGTGCATAGGAAGGAGCAGCGCTGGGGACGCGAACTAAAGTGCATAAGGTACAGAGGAGGAAAACCCAAAGCTGTCCTGGGTAAGGCATGAAATGACACAGGCGGTCTCGCTCACTGCCTGCATGGACTGGCTTTCCTCTGGAAGAAGCGGCATTCTTGGCCAGGTGCAGATTTACATTCTGCCTAACCTTTTATTGCAATATAATAAAATACCCTAAAGCAAATTTGAAAATCAGCCCACAAATGCTCTAAATGCCTGAGCAACAAGCCAACCCTTCTTAACCTTATGGGATCATTGGTATCCCTGCTCAGTTCACAAGAAATAGCATAAAAGGGATTATAAGCAGATGGCAGGTTCTGGACCTAGATAATGAAGGTACCTTTTAATAATTGACACCGTGGTCTGTGCTCCACTTGGATTCCCCACAGAAGACGGCTGCTTTAAAATAAAATACAAACACCTGAACCTCCATCTAAGGCTGTGGAGAAGACATGCAAAATAGTTGGAATATATTCATATTTTGTGCACCTACTAACAATGTTTTCCAGCTGTATTTTGCAACATCTGGAGCTACTTTAAGCTTTACAGAAAGACCATGCAAAAACCCAGTACGCATTACCAGTGAGTGGACAAACTCACATCTCGCAGTTTCCATCAAATATGGATGTAACTACAGAAAGCTGAAGGGATTCCTAGGGAAACATTTGACTTTTTAAAATCATCCAAATACATCCAAGACTATTCATCACTTCCTTTGGCATTTATTTAAAAATATATTTAAATCCTGCCCATCCCTAGTGGTTCTAAAATCTGGCTAGTTTCAGGCTTCTGATTTTAATTTCAGTTGACCATTATTGAGCCACATTGCTGCAGCCTTGTGACACAGGGGCTGAAATTTGAGTTTCTAATCACTTCTGTACCACATCCAAACCTGAATTTCCCTATAGCAATTCCCTGTGGGGTTTTGTTTTGTTTGTCTCCCCCCCCCCCACCACCCCTTGACATAAATATAGACGGCAAATGACCTGCAGCCTATCCCGTTTGTCCAGCCATAAGAACCAGTAAGCTCTACAGTCCCGTCCTTTTCCTCGGACCCTTTGTCTTGAATTCAGATACAGTTCTAGTCTCTACTGCATCCACTGGGAGGCTGGTCCACGCATCCATGTTTTTGATTAAGAAATATTTCCTCAGATTGAGTCTATCCCCTTTCACTTTAATCTTATGGCCCCTCATTTCAGAGCTGCTTTCAGCTGGAAGAAGGCCACCTGTCCCTCTCACCACCCCCCCCCCCCCCCCGCCTTTCCTCTAAAGTATATGTCTGGATCTTAAGCCTTATGACCAAGACCGCTGACTGTTTTTTTTTTCATAGCCCCCTTCCGTATTGACACTATCTGGTTCATTTTCTTTCATAGGTGCTGTCTCCAGAATTGTACACAATACCCCAATGGCACCTCACTAGACTTGTAGCAAGGCATTAGTACCCCTTCTTTCCTGATGGCCATTCCTTCCCTATGCACCCAAGCATCTTACTGTTTTTTTTCCCATTACCTCTTCTAACTCTTTTTGGCAACTTTAAGAACAGGTAATAAAATCCCTTCCCCCTCCCCAGTCCTGCTCTTTTTGTGAATAGAAATACTTCACCCACTATACTGTATTCCTTGGCTTTTTGCAACCCAAATGCATGACATCGTCTTTCTTAGCATTAAATCTTAGCTGCTAAATTCTTGACCATGCTTCAAGCTTGGCTAGATTCCTGCTCATGCTGTCCGCACCTTCTAGTGCCACTTCAAACAAAAAGCAGTGTGGTTGGAAACTGCACATCGAGGAAGAAGCTGATGTAGCACCTGAGTGTTAGTAAATGCTGTGTCAGTTTGGGGGCTATTGCTGCAAGTCCCGGAGAGGAATGGCAATCGGCACACTTGGAGAGCTGGTGCCTAAAGTGACTGCCTGGTTCGCCTAGTGGTATTGTCCCTGCCTCCCCCTCAACCAGTTAGCAAGTCAGTCACTTCAGGGTCCATCCACAGGCACTCAGTTTAAGTCAATGATGTAGAACAATTGGAGTGAAGTAGTCACTTAACCCTCCATTGCCTTGAAAGAAAGGCCTGGCAATCTACGTCCGATCACACTGTCAAATCTAGGCGCTCCCAGGTTGCTAGGAGTTGGCATTCCCCAGATCTAATTCTCTGGTTACTCACCCCAATCAATCAGATTGATCTGACAAGATGTAACTCTAGTAAAGCCATGCTGGGTCTGCTTCTGTAATCATTTGAATGTCAGCAACCGCACAATTTTTTTTTTTGTAGTGTGGTTTTTTTTTTTTCCAGTAATTTACTAGAGGTTAGACTAACTAGCCGGTCACCAATCTCATCCTTCCTTTTTTGTGGACAGGAACCATATTCTCCCATTTCCAGTTCTCCGGGATCACACTGACTCTAAAGCATCAAAGTCCAGCCAGTGGAGTCGTTAGTACTTTAAATTTTTAATACCATCTGAATCCCACCTAGCCCCATCAAGTTTTTTTTTTTGTCCACTTTTAGCACTTCATGAACAGACATCTGAAAAATTTGTTCTTTTCATTTCCATTCCTATTTGTGTACTGGAGATCTTTCTCTTGGCCCTTCATCTGAACACTGTACTATATTTGTTCAGTTCTCCAGGAACAAGCAGGCTAGAGGCTTTTCTGCTGGTGCCCTCACATATGGGTAACGTTGGCACCAACTGAACCCACACAGAGCATTTCCCCAGCTTTCAAAGAGAGCCTTTGGGAATGCTACCACACGTGTGGCCCTCTTCCTGCCCAAGGGTGCCATCTTGCTCAGTCTCCCTTTTTTTTTTTCTGTAGAGCCCAACAAACATGGTTCTCTACTCTCCCAGAGAAAGTTCTTTAATTCCTTTGTCTGGTTTGCATACCAGTTCCTTTCCCACCTCGAGGCAGCACCACTGGTGCTGGTCTCTGCTCCTTTTTTCCCAGTTTCCTCTGTTCCACCTCGACTGGCCTTCACACCTTTTCTCGACCCTGGCCAGGTGTGTTCCCATCATGACTCCCGGTGGGTTCAAGAAATGCAGCCGCTGCAGTCGGACTATTTCAGTCACTGATACTAATAACTGCTGCATCTGCTGCCTGGGCCCGGACCATGACAGTTCCACCTGTGACTGGTGCCAGGACATGACCCCTAAAACCAATAGGAGGTGGTCTGAGTTGCAGGGGAAGCTTCTCCCAAGGTCTGACTCTGCCCCAGTTTCCCCATCTCCAAGCCCCAAAGCTGGCCCTTAGAGGTCTGGGTGTCCTCTGTCATCTGGTGGCGGCTCCTCCGGTGCAGCCCCGGACCCTCCTAAAAAAAGTCCTGAAGAAGGTGACTGATCAAACCTGGCAAGGTCCCTCGACAGTACTTGGGCGACTTCAAGCAGAACCCTCAAAGTCTCGAGACAAGAGTCCTTGGCTGGAGACCATGCCAGGGCCCATGATATAGTTGTCCTCGGACACGCTTGTCAGGGTGCCAACATCTGACCCAAGGGCTTCGGTGTCCACACAGAGTGCTGCATAGCCATTGGGCCTCAAGTTCCACATGGTGGCCATGGCGCAGAGCCTCTCCATCTTGGCCTTGTAGCGGGCATTGATGTTGGCGGGGCCCGTCAGCATTATTGGGCCCTAACACTCAGTCCCCCGGCCTCGGGAGCCTCCAGTTCTCTAATGGCACAAAGCGCCACCAGCCTCAGGTATGTCCTCAGCATTGATTGAGGTCTTTAGCACACTCTGGGGTTGGAGTCCAACCCTAGGTCCTCCGGGGGGCCCAGTTCCTTGGAGCTGCCCCTGGTCTGACTCCTCAATGCCCTCAGGCTTTGACTGGGAGACAGGATGGGGCCTCTGCAGAGACCTCCCAACACCAGGACATTCCCTCTGTGCCATCTCCTCTGGAGCCTCAGCGCCACTCCCCACCTGAGGACATGGCCTTTTATGACTGTTTGACATGGCCCGGGCTCTTTCGATCCAGATGGAGTCTGAGGAGGAACCCCATGCACCAAGGCGCTAGAGATCCTACAATCAACCCCCTCCCAAGGAGACTCTCACAGGGCCAGTTCCACCCATCCTCAAGAGATTGCTCCTCCAGATGTGGGAGTCCCCAGCCTTGCTGCTGATTGTTAGCTGGCATCTGGATGCCACCTATCACATTCAGAAGGGCCCTGGGTTCCATAAGCCTCAATTCCCCACAACTTGATGGTGGTTTGAGTCCTCCTTGGAAATTGAAATCAGACCTACTCTTTATTTCCCCCCGGGGTCCTCGATGCCATGGGGTGCAAGTGCTACCAGAGTGCCATGCTTGGGTGCCAAATACAGACATACAAATTGTATATTGGAATGTACCTTAAGTGCCTGATAAGGTACTCTCGGGGTTCTCGGCAGGCCTTGCTGTGGAACTTTTGCAAAGATTCCAGTCCCTAGCGGCAGCATCCGGGACTGTTCCAAATTCCTCTCCTGGGCTGCCTACGACGGGTTCAAGTCTGCAGCCAGGATTGCAGCCACCAGCATCAGTACCAGGCATGGCTACAGATCTCGGACCTGGAACAGTGGGTACAGGAAAAACTCCTGGATGTCCCCTGCAATGGTGAGAACCTATTTGGGAAACTGATCTGAGGTAGTGACCCAGCAGACGCTGTCCAAAAAGACCTCTGCTCTCCCAAGGAAAAAATCTTTAGTGGGGGTGGGGGAGGAGGGGGAAGCCCTCTTTCCTGAGGCAGGGAAAAGAGCTACCCCCAGGCTGGCCACTACCAGCCTTACTCAGAGCAGCCTCACCAGTCCTCACAGCCAAAAGGCCAGGGACACAGGCCTAGGAAGTCCAAGGCTCCCAAGTCCCAGACACCAGCTCTCATCCAACCAGAGGGAAGCTTTGACTTGCTGGGCCTCCCCTTCCCCAGGAGGCTCACCTCAGCCCACAGGGGGTTGATTGGCCTCTTTCACCCACAGATGGGCCAGCATCACCATGGACCAGTAGGTTCTGTGGGTGGTGCAGGAGGGATATTTTCTCCATCTGCAGCAGAACCCTCCAGACGTCGTCCTAGGAGAGCCACCACAGCCTCTCCACAAGGCCTTGCTTGCCACAGAACTTGCAGGCTTGCTCAGGGACAGGGTGGTGGAACCAGAACCCCATCACCTCTGAGGAAAGGGGTTCTACTCGGGTATTTTCTTGTCCCAAAAAAACAGGGGGTCTCTGGCCCATCCTGGACCTGTGCAACTTGAACAAGTTCTGGTGAGGGAAAAGTTCAAGATGCTCTCCCTTGGGACACTGCTGCCCTACCTCTGCTAAGGGAGACCGGACTCTGCTCCTTGGATCTCAAGGATGCTTACACCCACATCCTGATCCACCTCTCCCACAGGCATTACCTGAGATTTGTGGTGGTGGTGGGGGGCAGCACTATCAGTACAGGGTGCTGCTGTTCGGCCTCCTCTCCAAGGGTCTTTTACAAAATGCCTGGCAGTCTTAGCTACCCATGTGTGCCTCCAAGGGCCTACATCTTCCCTTACCTGGATGACTGGCTCATCAAAGGCAGCACACCTCTTGAGGCCAGGTGGGCCACAAGGCTCACTAGCCACACCCTGCTGCAGTTGGGGTTCATCATAAACTACCCCAAGTCTAGCCTCTCCCTGGCCCAAGACTTAGAATTCATAGGGGCCTAGCTAGACACTTTGTGGGTCAGGGCCTTCCTCTCCATGGAGAGTCTACCACCTGATGCAGCTGGCAAGGGACATGCAGAGCTCCAGTTTGCCGCCTACTCCACCTGCTGGGCCGTATGGCCTCGACAGTGCACCTCCTGAGTGACCTTCCAGTCCTCATACAATCAGGTTGCCATGCTTTATGCAAACAAGGAGGGTACAGGCGCCTTCTCCCTCTGTCAGGAGGCAGTGGCCCTTTGCTCCTTTGCAGTGCGTAGCCATATCCTTCTGAGGGCAGTGTACTTGGCAGTTGTCCTGCCCTGATAAGTGGACAACCTCAGCCAGATCTTCGGCCTCACAAGTGATGCCTTGACCCAAAAGTGACCTAGAGGCTTTTCTGCTGGACCTGTTCGCCTCCCCGGACAACTCATAGCTGCCCAAATTCTGCTCTCCTCAGTCGCACCACAGGAGGGTGCCAGCAGATGCATTCCTGATCTCCTGGTCACGGGACCTGCTTTATGCATTCCCACCAACCCCTCTGATAGCCAAGTGCCTTTTCAAGATTCAGAGTGAGCATGCTTCAGTAATCCCGATTGCTCCCAGGCAGCCCTGATTTCCCCCTGCTGGTGGCAACCCCAGTACCACTGGGCCAGGACCTGGACCTCCTGTCCCAGGAGGGGGGCTTCCTGCTACACCCCAGCCTGGGGTCCCTAAAGCCGACAGCATGGCTGCCGAAAGGGTAGCATTGGCCCCTTTCAACCTCCCAGGTGAGGCTGAGGAAATCCTCCTGGCCTCCCAGAAGCTATCCACCAGGAGGGCTTTATGCCTTCAAGGGGAGGAGGTTCTCAGTATGGTGTGCAGAAAGGAATGAGAACCCATTCTCCTGTCAGGGAAAATTTGTGCTGCAGTACTTGCTGTACCGCTCAGGCTTGAAATCTAACTCTGAGGGTGCATCTCAGTACCATAGCGGTTAACATCACCCTATAGAGGGGAAGCCCCTCTCAGGTAAGCCTTTGGTCTCCAGATTCCTCAGGGGCCTTCTGCTATCCAAGCCCCCTCTCTGCTCTCTGGCAGAGGAATGGGACCTCAATGTGGTGGTCTCCCAGCTCATTAGACCACTCTTCGAGCCCTTGGCCACCTGCTGTTTGAGATTCCTCTCCTGGAAGGTGGCCTCCTTGGTGACATTGATGTCCACTTGCAGAGTAAGCAAGCTGCAGGTCCTAGTGGCGGACCTGTCCTATATCAGGTTCTATACAAACAGGGTGATGCTTCACATGCACCTCAAATACCTTCCAAAAGTGGTGTCTGCTTTTCACCTCAATCAGGTGGTAGTTCTCCCCACCACCATCCCATGGCCCCATATTGGCAGGGACGAGGTTGTCTTGCATACCCTGGATTGCAAGAGGGCCCTGTCCTTTGTAAATTAAAAATAAAAAAGAGGACCAAGGCCCATCAAAGCTCCTCAGCTTGCGGTTTTTTTTATCTCCTATGGCTCCAGTAGACTTGGGGCTACCTGTGCCTAAGCAAATGCTGTCGACCTGGGTGGTGGACTGCATTGCCCTAGCTTATGAGCGAGCTGGCCTCTCCTTGGAGCGCTGGATCACTGCTCATTGCATGAGGGCTATGGCTACATCGGTGGCCAACTTACTTACAGTGCTGGTGCAAGAAATCTGTAAGGCTGCCACATGGTCTTCAGTCCATACATTTGCAGCCCACTACTGCCTTGTGAGAGTCCTGCAGGGACAGTGCCTTTGGCCAGGCAGTGATCAGAAGCATTCTTGGTGTATAGGTAACTCCTGCCCTCCAGCCCTTCAGTGTTCAAGCTACTGGAGTTATGGCAATGCTAGATGCTTGGGTCTGCAGAGCCTTTTGGTAGGGACTCACCACCTGCAATTCATAACCTCCCTTAGGTCACTGCTGCTGCTATATTGTGGTTCAGGCCCTGGCAGCCTGGAGCTAGGAAGTCCCATATGTGAGGACTGACTTCCTGCTTGTTCTTAGAAAAAGCATAGTCACTCACCTGTAACAGCTGTTCTCCAGGAACAGCAGGAATCTGTCCTCACAACCCTCCCTCCTCCCCTTTACTTTTTTTTGTCATGCTTAAGCTATGTCATATGACTGAGCAAGATGGCACCCTTGGGCAGGAAGGGGACCATGCATGTGTGGTAGCATTCCCAAAGGCTTTCTTTGAAAGCTGGGGAAATGTTCTGCGAGGGCTTCATCGGTGCTGATGTCACCCATATGTGAGGACTGCTTTCTGCTGTCCCTGGAGAACACCTGTTACAAGTGAGTAACGATGCTTTTGGCCCTATCCTCATCAGTCTCTACATATTTCTCCCCTTTACTCTTGTAGCACCTACTCTTTGCACTTCATGAACATAACAAAGTCTTGTCTGCATGTTTTTCTGTAGGGGCTAGTTTAATACATTTAGTATCTTTGGGTTTTTTTCTAACTATTTCCCTTAGCTTCTCCAGGTATTGCTGCTTTTGTCTTAGTCTTTCTGTAATCTCTTGTAGTTTACCAAGGCTAACATCCTTCCTTATCTCTTCAGTTATTTCTTTTGAAAACCATAGTAACCTTCTCTTCCCCCTCTTATTTACTTTCCTAATAAAGGTTTTTCCCTTAACATCAGCTTTGCTCACTGTTCTACTTCCCCTTAGACCTCCCTATCCAGCTAATGATTCCTTAAGGTATCCTCCTTATCTTTACATAGTTTAGTTTTCCTGAATTCATGACTCTCTATAAATATTCCAGATTATGAGCAGTAACCGTCCCCAAAGGGACCAGAGATATAAAATGATCTTTAAGATGTTCCATGTGGCCAGTTAGAACAATTGCTTCCCACCAGTACAGTCCTATTGATGACCACAGTTAAGTCACTGCAAAGCTTTCTGCTTTGCAAACACTGCCCAGCAAATATGGTTCATCAGTGTGACAAGCTACAGATAAAATCCTAAAGAAGTGGCTAAACTGCCCCTACCCTTTCCAAAGCCATTGATACATTGTTCACTATATGACATGCTATGTTTCATGCTGTGTTCTCCAGAAGGCAAACTGGCTTTCCATCACAAAAGCATGTAAATTTCCAGTAACCTGCTTTGAAATGAGAGCTTGTGAAACATTTGACCCTTGACTGAGGTAAAAACCCCCTTAGTATGCATGATGGTAAATACTGGCTCTTGGGTACTGTTGGTCTGATCTGGGTTTACAGGGGTCTAGGATGGGATTTGGAAGGGAGCAGGGAAAGGACAGCAGAGGAGGTTCATACAGTGTAGGCTTTTGCACTACCGCCAGCCTTCACTGTTTATAGTAACACAGTGGGTGGTGGCAGATAAAGATCTTGTGGTTTCTGCTGGAAACCGAGATTGAGACTGGATAGTATACTGCTCCTAGTACCCCACTTAGTCTAAGCAACAACATTTTGTCACTCTAGAGGCTACTCCCAGGTTTCATAAAAATGGATTGTATCCTGCCTGGAGTATTTTCATATTGGTCAGGGTCCTGGAGATCCTTTCTGTTCCCCATCCACCCTCCCTCCATGTATATTCTGAGTAGGTAGACATCACTTTTAGTGCAAGGGTTCTCAGCCCAGTCCTGAGACATCTAACCAGTCAGGATTTCAGGATTAATCACAATGACTAGATGAGATTAGCATACACACACTGCCTCCACAGTATGCAGGTTTCTCATAGATTTTTCTCTCTGGTTATCCTGATGACCTGACTGGCTATTTTTTTGTCCTGAAGACTGGATTGAGAACCCCTGCCTTAGAGTGAATGTGTGTGTTGAGGCCCTGAGGTGAGGAGGGGGCAGCTGAACTGCCCATTCTCAGTCTCACCTTATTTCTTGCTCCACTTCTCATTTGGTGAATTGTGCTCTGGGTGTGGTGGATGGTGATGGAGATCCTTACGTCTTTCTCGCTGGTTCATGCAGGCTCTAATTGACTCTCTGGAGACTAAGTGCAAGTGTCATGGCATCTCTGGCTCCTGCTCGGTGAAAACCTGCTGGAAGGGACTGCAGGATCTGGGTAGCATTGCCCAGGAGCTGAAGACTAAGTACTTGGGAGCCACCAGAGTGATCCTCCGGTACATGGGTCTTCGGAAGCAGCTGGTACCCAAGGAGCTGGATATGCGGCCTGTGCAAGAGGTCGAACTTGTGTACCTGACCAGCTCACCAGACTACTGTACCAAGAACACACAACTGGGCTCTCAAGGGACCCAGGACAGGTAACTATTGGACTGCTGTTCTTCAAGCCCACTTCACTAACATGCATGGTTCTTTCACAGTGTAGGAACATCTTATCTGGGTTCACAAAGACTTCAAGCAGATCTCATGTGTGCAAGCATGTCTCCTAATGTTCAGGCCTCCATTCCTCCACCTCATTTTCCAGGCTATAAACTAGCACTGGAGGAGTAGCCTGCTGGTTAGAACACTGACTTGATAACCAGTGGTATATAAAGCTATTTAAATAGAGACCAGGGTTTGATTCCCACTAGCACTCCTTGTGGCCTCTTGGGTAAGTCTCTTATCCCTCTTTCCTTGGAAGAGAGGCTTGGCAATCTACTTCTGACCATACTACCAAGAAAACCCAGGAACTGCTGGGCCACCAGGAGTCTGCATTAACTCAAAGGCACATTTTGTATTTGCAGATTAGCAAATTTGCTCTCAACCAAAAATGTTTTGTGTTGACTTCAAGCTAGGGGTAAGGTCTCCAAATCTAGGCCTCCAGACAATGGGAAAATAAACACAAAACACAGACTCCATTCTTTCTGAAGCTTCAAAGGAAGCAATATTTGAGGCCATGAATGTGCACAACGTCTCTCAGATTTGGTTTGGATTCCTTCTCTCAAGCTTGCCTTTTATTGGGTTATTTTGAGGAAGTAACATAATCACAGATGCTACAAGATATTACTAGGGTTCTTCCACATAAGCAAAGGAATTAGTCACAACTGTAATGAATGATTTGTGCTTGACTATAATGAAATTTACTTAGACTGCAAAGTTCCACAGATTATGCTAAATCAGCAGTGACCTGTCATGACCTATAGTTACATTTATGCTAAGCCAGCTATGTTCTATAGCTCTCTTAGAGTGATCACATAGGCATAGTCCTAAAACTTAAAGCAATGGGCAAAAGGTTAAACACCACATAAATTGTCTACAATATTCATCTGTTAAGCACATATTGTAGGTCTGTCAGCCAATTACATCTTGGAGATTTTTGGTATTCTGCTACATCTCCATTTCTACAGTTTGTTCTCTTTGCTTTGTTCAGGCCTACACTGGGGACTAGTGGTGTGAGGATCTGAGGGTAAAGAATCACATGACTCTCCACCTCTCAGTAGCAGTGTCATGTGGCTCAACTGGGGAGAACTATTAAAAGCCTTCCAATGTCCCCATGCCTTTCACCCCCCCCCCCCCCCGCACAGCTGTTCCTTTTCTCCAAGCCCTTCTCCCTAGGAGGAGAAAGGGATTGGAAAGTTGGGGGTGGGCAACAGCAAGTAGGGCCCACTGCACTGAGGAGCGTGAGAATCTACTGCTCCATTTTCCCAGTAGCTGAAGGGCTTTACTGTTATGCAAAATCTTTGTAATGAGGCATAACTCTGCCTGAGGGAGTTCTTTTAGAGCAGCGCATGAGTGGAAAGAGTGTAATCAGTTTGTGGGAATGTCTCTGTAGGCTGGAGCAATGCAGTGAAATGGTTGGTTGGTTGAGCTTTCTGAGCTCTGTTGTGCCAGCACCTTGGGTACCCACCTCTCATGCACATTCACATCAACTCTCCTCTGGGCTGCTTGGATTTGTCAGGCGTTTCCCAGTTTTATTTATTCTCTGATCTTTTTTGGGGGGGGGAGGAGGACTTGCACTGTATTGGGTCATATTGCTGGTTGCCTACCCTGGCAGTTGCGGAGCCCAGCCCTGGTTATAAATATCTGGTAGGTTGAAGATGACAGGGGGTACAGGATGTGTTTGATCTTAGTGCCTCTGGCTGGGTTGGTGATGGATGTGGGAAGAAACTTTTTTTTTTTTTTTTAAATCTGAGTACTTGGCTGAAGCTCTGCTGTGCGCTGCCTTGAGCTGGGTCATCATAAGCTTGTAATACCCTAAATGGAGAGAGGCTTTGCGGAGTCGCAGTTTGAGTAGTGCTGGGAGGTGCTCGCTACTTTCTTAGTATATCCCTCCACTAATCCTTTCCTCTCTCCCCAGGCAGTGTCAGAAGACTTCGGTGGGTAGCGACAGCTGTAACCTCATGTGCTGTGGCCGTGGTTACAACGCCTACACCCAGACCCTGCTGGAGCGCTGCCACTGCAAATACCATTGGTGCTGCTATGTGACCTGCAAGAAATGCGAGAGGACTGTGGAGAGATATGTCTGCAAGTGAAGGACATGGGATCCACTTGCTTTTCTGTACATGGTTCTGCTGGCAGCCATGGGCAGGGCCCTTGGATGACTTCAGTAAATGCCCAGTTGCTGCCCAGGCTGAGGTGGCTTTAGTTGCAGTAGGTAAAACTGGACCCTGTGTGCCAAGGCCTTTGGCTGCATAATGCAGAGTCTTAATGGTGACACTAGAGCTACAGCTCTCCCCAGGGGCTTGGTACAGAAGTATGAACTGGATTATGGGCCTGTTGCATTGCTTCACCTAGATCCTGCCAACGTGACAGCACTAGGGGCCTGCAAATGTCCTCCCTCTGTGTATCTTAGCATGCTCTAGTCTTATGTTGCAGCTGTCCTGAGTTGAGCTTCACTACAGGAACATTTTGGGAGGTAAGAATAGTCTGATGCATGCAGGGAGGGGACAGTAGCCTTTTTGCCCTATTGCCAATGTTTGTGTCTATACACACTGGCTTTCTCTATAAAGTGGAGAGCATTAGAAAGATTCCTGTTGTACGTGCTCTGTGTGTGGATGGTGGGGTGAAGGTTTAGGTTTTGTAGGATGTGTGGACTCTGTATTTTTTTTTTTAGTGTTTAAAATGGGAAGCAATGAAATTGGGCCCAGTAGAAATTGTATTCTTAGAGCAGTTTGCGGCTATTTCAGAGGCCATCCAGTGGGTTCCTCTCTTGGCCCTGTTTAATAGCGGCCAGCTCAGGCATGCTGTGCTCCTGTTCTCATTTTACCCCTTTTGGTGGAAAGAGGAGTGCTAGCTGACCTGTGAGCTCTGCTTGCTGGGTCCTTCTTTGTGTTAAAGAGGGAGGCCAGATCGTTGCTGCTGTCGGCCTCATCAGGTGCCTAAAAGCCTGCATATGGCTGGGAACCATAAGCTGAAGGGGCATTTAAGGGAAGTAAGTCCTGTTCAGTTGCTAACCTGAGAGCCTCTCTGGCTGCACCCTGTAGTTTAGAGCTGAAACTAGGGGTGCAAGGGGACAGACTCAGAATAGAATCGGCCTGTTAGTGGAAAGTCAGGAGCTGAAACTACCCCAGCAGGACTTGGTCAGATCACATGTTAGCTTTGTCTCATGCAGCAGGAGCTGCTGATCTGGTTTCAGAAATTCAGTCAAGAAGTGAGGTGTGAAGAGCCTGGAGAACAGGCCCTGGAGTGGCACAGCTTGCTGCCAGTTCCCTTGATCTCAAACCACTCGGACACCTGCAGGATTGCAGTGGCCCGGCCCAGCGTGCCTCTAGGAGATCTGCAGTAATCTGTGTTAGGGTGTTATTACTCCCCCCCCCCCCCCATTGCTACCATGAAGTAACTCCCCCCTCCCCTCATGTTCATGGGGGGTGGGGCTCTTTTTGGTTTCTGCCTTCTTGAGGAACTCTGGCAGGGGATGAAAGCTGTAGCCATTGCTTCTGGCTTTGAGTTGGGTGTTGTGGCCACCAAGTGACCTGCAGCCCTTTTGGAGACTTAATGTCGTCCACTGTAGAAATGCTGGCTGGCGTTGGGGGGGAGGGGGTGGGCTACCAGCTAACGAACCTTCATCAGAAGAATGAGCAGGGGGCTGGGGGTTCCTCCCCCCCCCCTTGCAAGCATAGAATGCTGTAGAGATTTGCTTGCAATATGTTTATCTGCTGCGCCTATCGCATTCTGAAAATGCTCAGCTGTTACATCTTGTGTGGATTTTTGATTTTAATAAATGGGGTTCTTGGCCTCTTGCTGCTCTCTCTAACAGCCACTAAACATGGGTGGTGTTTGACAGATTCATTTGGGGGAGGGGACAGGGTAAGTGACATATTTTGAATGTTCCTTAACCATAATGAATATGGAATCTTAAAAAAAAAAACATACTAGAGGGAGGTGCAGCCAGTGTATCAAATAGGTGAGGGACGAGCTGGTGCCCTCAAGATGCTCTAAAGAAGCAGCAGAGGTTCCCGTTCAAGAGAAAGCAACATCCTCCCAGGCTATATAATTACAATGCAGCAACAATTGTAGAGATTTAATTTAGCCTGACATGCTAGTTGTGTGTTTGGGGGGGGGGTGTTAACATCTTTCTTTTGGTAAATGTATATCTCCAGGAACAAGCAGGAATGAGTCTTCACATATGGGTACGTCGGTACCGACGGAGTCTGCGCGGAAACGCTTCCCAGCGTCCAATCAAAGAGCTTTTGGAAGCATCCCACTACGCCTGCGTGCTGCCTTCCTGCCTTTCCCAACTGCCTCTCCTCAGTTTTTGTTTTCCCTGGAGCCGGCAGGACGTCCTCCTGTCACCGCAGAAAATTCTTGTTTTGTTTTCTTTAGTTTTCTTGTGGTTGCGGCTGTCTTCCTGACGCCACCGGTACCGCCGGTGTTTTCTTTTCTTGTAAAATCTCCTTTTTCACGGGATATTTTTTCTTCATAGTGTCCCGCGGTTTCTTAGGCCTTCAGGCCTCTTCTTTCCTTCATGGAACCGCCAGCCACTTTCTCCAAGAAATGTTCAGACTGGCGGTACAACTTTATTTTTAGGCTCTCGAAGTCGGTGTCTAACCTGCTTGGGTCCTGACAACAGTTTGAGAAGAGGTTTTCAACGTCGAGGTTCCCTCGATACACGGTTTCCCTCCAACCTCGGGGCACCGTCCCCTTCTTCCACACAGGATCAGGTAACCCACAAAGAGTCTGTTACCACTCGAGGGCTGGCTAGTCTTAAGTCTCATGAACAACATGTAGACGGCTCCGGCCTTGCCCTTGAGGGCCCACTGGCTTCAAAACCCCGGCGGGCGTCTTCGGTCTCCAAAGCCTTTCAGGGGTTTCAGGTTGTTCCTGGGGTTCATCCCTCACAGAACATACCTGAGCCGTATCCGGTGGTGGCAGCCGCTTCGAGCAGTACCGATACCCCAGCATCAGCACTGGTGTTGTATGAGACACTCCTCACCATGGATGGTCATCTAGCATCCTTGGTGCCTTCCGGACCGGTGGATACAATCCAGACTGACTTTCCATTATCAGTACCAGCACCGATACTACCACCGACGTCGGTACCCTCCAGATGTGCATCAATAGCCTCGCTTCTTTCGATGCCGAGTCTCGAATCCATCTCTAGTCTGGAGGACTGCGTACCGACTCGCCTTGGTACCGGCTCTCGGCGGTACCAAAGGCTCGGTTCCGATTTGGATCTGCAACTCTCGGTTCCCTCGAGGCCGATTGAGCTGCCCTCGATGCCGAGTTTGGAATCAATCTCTAGTCTGGGTGACTCGGTACCAATACACTTTGGTACCGACAATGATTGATACCGGTGGCTCAGTACCGAGGATAGTGCCCGGAGGTTTTCGGTTACCTCGGTACCGATTGAACGGTCACTGATGACTGCTCCGATGTCTGTCAGGCTCGACTCCGACATCGGTACCGGTATTCACAGTAGCATCGTGGCCAACTCCTGCCATGTTCTTTTCAACAGGATCGCTCCCTTCTATACCAAGCTTGGAGTCGATACCTGGCATGGACAATGTGGTAATGATGGTCACTGATCCTGACAGCCAGTACCGGCGACCATCCTTTAAGCATTCCACACTGCACGCTGCAGGATCTTCTTTTATTCCTGTATATCTGGATAGCTCTGTCGGTGCTCAGGCTAGTTCTTCAAATCTAACCTGTCCAAGGGGGAGTCCTGTTGGGGATCCCTCTTTTCAGAGTTTCCTCCTGGATATAGCAAGATCTCTTGCCATTCCTATCCCAGGACATGATCCTGCACAAGGCTCTGTTTCTCCCAAAGCAAAGGAGAACATAATGCTTCCTTTGCATCATTCCTTGCAGGATCTCCTTCTAGGAATGTGGGAAGCACCTTTAAGGGTACCCCCACCTTTCAGAGCAACTGATCTCTTATATCAGGTGCCCCCCTCTCCAGGGTTTCAAAAGACTCAACTTCCTCATCATTCCATAGTAGTGGAATCGGCAATGCGGCGGGTAAAGAGTAAGAAAAAGCACTCTTCTTATCCGCCAGGTCGTGAGTCTAAGACACTAGATGCCTTTGGACGTCAAACCTTCCAGACATCTATGCTTTCTGCAAGAATTCTCTCATATATTTTCTATATGAGTCTATCTCTTGAGGAGGTCACAAAGCAATTACATCTTTTGACTCCTTCCCTTCCAGAGTCCAAGAGTGCAGACTATTCTTCACTCAAGCATCTCCAGAATATCTCTTGGTTTCTTACTCGTGCTTCCCTAGACTCTTTTGAGTCTGTTAGCAGGACTTCTGCTATAACTATAGGAGCACGACGTAGAGCCTGGCTCCAAGCTTCAGACTTGGACAAATGGGCACAGCACAGACTGGGACATACTCCTTGCACTGGAGACAATCTTTTCAACAAGGAGTCTTTATGTCAGGTTACTCAGTTGTCCACTGACTTACCTATTCCTAGGGGCTGTTCTGCACCTTCTGTCCCAGTAGGTAGGAAATGTCCTGCCAAACTTTCTTCCCATAGGAGAAGGTTTTATGCATCATCTGCCCATCATACAGATGTTCCCAAACAAGGGAAGCATCGTCCTGGTCTGCAGAGTTCAACCTCTCGCCAGGCTCAGCAAACCCAGCAACCACAGGGTTTCTGATCAATCCATCAGATGCTTGTGACTCTGGAGATTAGAATCTGCAGTTGCTTCTTCTCAATAGAGGCAATCCACTGCTGTCATTCTAAATCCTACACATGGATCTCTTCCCGAAAGACATTCATTCTTTCTAGGTTCTATGAGCTGTCAGGATGTTCATGCTTCTAGGTCACAGGGTTCTCCTCTTCTTCCTGCTAGGGAAAGAGGTCTATCCACTATCAAACGATAGTTTCCTGTGCCAGCATGTCTTTTTTTTTTCCTTTCTATAACCTTACTACTTTGTAAGTTTTCTTCAGCTCCATTCTCTTTACCCTCTTACCAGGTTTTTCCTTTGTAAGAGCGGTATTGCTTTACTGGAAGGCTTTTCTTCAGCCTCTCTAGTTTTCTTACTTTTCCAATGCGGAGTTCTCTTCTCTGAGTTGACTCCTCTTTTTCAATCTTGCTTTTGAAGCAGTTCATCAGACACATCCAAAGTTTTCTACTCTTGCTTTCTGTCCTTTCTGTTTTTAAACAGTACCATTCTTTCTGCTGTCTGGCAAGCAGCTGCCAATGCAGGAGCCTTAATGTTTGGACCACTGGTTCTTGTCCACCAGCAACCAGATTTGTCCTCCACTAACATTCTGTCTGGTCTTAGTAGTGGCTCCAAGTCAGTGCTGTCATCTGTCTTGGAAAGTTTTTCACTACAATCTTGTTGGATTGTCTTTTCTTTCTGCCATCTCCATTCCCCTGGGTTTGGCAGCATAGTTGACATAGAACTGGCTGCAGGAGAGCCAGTTCCTATCTTCTCATTCTCCTGCATCATGCTCTCTGCAATTCTACAGAGAAGCTCTCCACTATGGGCCCTTGCTAGAGAGCATGTTTTTTTTTTCTCCAACAGCTATACTAGATGGTTGAAAGGTTTTTTTTCAGTCATGTCTCCCATGACTAGAAAAGTTCCCTTTTTAATATAAAGGACATAGGCCTCCTCTTACGTGAAAGCTTAAGGAGTTGCTAATTCCCTGCTTTGGTCCATAGTATTTCCAATTGGGAATGTTTTCTCCTTCAGCTCGTCGTCATGGTAAGAACGCATGATACCATGCTGACCTGCTTAAGGGCAAAAAGGTATCTCATTCCTATGCGTTTTCTGTTCACTTACCATGCTAGAGTTCTAGAATACTCGGGACTTGCTGGCTGCAGACTGATATCATCCTCTGCTTTTCACGTAACCATCTTGGTTATTCTACTACCTAGCATCCCTGTAGCCATAACCAGTGGGAATTCTTTATCTTCTCAAGTAGGCTCCACCTTCTTGTTAGGAAAAGGTGGAGAGGAATGATTCATCTGTGAATACCTTTTTTGTAGGCATATCTCTGTCTGCTTCTTTGCAGACTTCCATATAGAGGCCTATATATTCATACCTATAGCACACATCTTACAGATGTCTATCATTTGTGTGTATTTTATGCCCTTCATATCTCAACATATAGATATATGAGAATATATCTATAGTATCTCTACAGATATCTACTGATAGTAAAATATATAGATATGTATTCTGCTTTATCTACCTGACTGAGGCTCATATAGCTATATGATTCTGACAGATGGGCTCTACCCATACTTATGCTATCCAGCCTGTTTTGGGGTCCTACACTCACAACTGCTTTGGGGGTAGTTAACACCTACCATAACCTTGAGGTTAAGTACCTCTGAAGCTCTCCACGTTCCAATATCTCTCCCAGCTGACTTCAGTTAGGAGAGACAATGCGGATCTTCAGCTCATCACAGGCTCTAACACCTCCAGTGTTTGTCCTTTCTTTTGGGATACAAGGGGTTCCCATACCCTTTCTCCTCACAAGGACTGGGCTGGTTTATCCAAATTGGTTAGCCTCTCTTTTTGTTCCTAAGAGTGAGCTACTCTGCCGCCAAAAGAGTTGGGCTTTTATCATAAAGCCTTCTGCTGAAGGCCCACCGTTTTTGTACTACCTCAGCTTTTCCTACTGGGGTTACCTGTTACCTTTCAGGATTCTGACCTCCATTGCTTTTCCTACAGGTTTACTACCTTCACTTACAGTGAGGTCCCTCTACTGGGTTCCCCAGTAGATCCCATGAACCTCTGTACTTCTCTGAAGTCCTGTTAGGGGAGGTCCATATTGCAATATTTTTCCTTTGCAATATCATTGACAATTATCATCCACACATGGACTCCTTGTCTGCAATCCTATGCTAGGTTAGCTGTTCCACAGTACCTTTCTTCAACTCCTACTCTCCATCCTCAGGATGCCTGGTGTTGTGGGGGATAGCATGTTCCAACCTATGACATGCTGGGACTCCAGGCATCTCAGCTTGGGAGTCCCCATATGTGAAGACTCATTCCTGCTTGTTCCTGGAGATAGCACAGTTACTTACCTGTAACAGGTAATCTCTGAGAACAGCAGGAATAAGTCTCCACAACCCACCCACCTCCCCAGGAGTTGTATCTCTATCTATCTTTCCTTTCCTCTCTCTCAGCTTTAAAACTTAACTGAGGAGAGGCAGTTGGGAAAGGCGGGAAGGCAGCACGCAGGTGTGGTGGGATGCTTCCAGAAGCTCTTTGGATACTGGGAAGTGTTCCCGCGCAGACTCTGTTGGTACCGACATACCCATATGTGAAGACTTATTCCTGCTGTTCCCAGAGATCACCTGTTACAGGTAAGTAACTGTGCTATTTAGGTGTCATGTGCTCACATGCCAAGGGACAAAAAGAGAACCATGGTGCAATTTTTAACACCAAAACAAAGTATAACTGGTTTTATTTTGCTGTTAGAAACAGCCGTGGTTCTCTCCCTCTTTTTTTTTTTTTATGAACATCCATTTTGCATCCAGTGAAATTCCCCCCACCCCACCCCACAGTAGGTGCAGAGCAGAACTGACACTTCACTAAAGATGCCAACTTGAGCTGGTACTGTAATGAGATTTTAACAGCCTCTCCTGTACCAGCAGATTGTACACCAACACCAGACCTATAATGCAAATCTACCAGCTTCTAAAACGAACACAAGCAGCCTGCCCAAAAAAGAGCAGCACTGTAAATATTGCAGTGGGCATCTTAGGAGCCAGTGCTTGTGACTTCCTCAGCCAGCCCCCCCTCCCCCTTGTGTCTCGCACTGGTCTCCTGTTCTTGTTTCATGAGACCAGTCCAGATTTCCTATACTGTGTGGCATTGTTAGACAAGAATACAGATACCAGCAGTTATAGTGTCGGATATTAAATGTGTGTGGTGCAATGGTGGTGTGCTGGTCTGTGTGTGGCTGTGGCGCATGTGTGCATTGCAAAGCTGGGGAGGCTTTCTCAGTGGTGTGGAGGTGAGGGGTGTGGCTGTAGTGTGGGGGTGGGGCATACATCTTGCACGCTTCCTTCCCCTTCCAATCCCTCTCCTGTTACCCTTCAGATCCTCCTCCCCCTCCCCCTCCCCCATTTCACTAACCATCCTAGCACTCACATCCCCTCCCTGATAATCCCCTCATCTTCCTTTTCTAAATAGGCCACTGCCCCTTAAAGGTAGGATAATTTAATCTCTCTTCTCCCCCCCCCCCCACCCTTTTCTGCTGCAGACCACAACAGCATCCTCCCTCCTATCTGCCTGCTGTGGGCGGACAGAGGTGGTTGTTCTCTTCTGCCTGTGGGTATCCAATCTCCTGCAGACAGAAGGGGTCTTTGCCACGATTCTAGCCATCCTGTTCTCTTCGGTCTGTGGAAGATCAGATCCCCATGTGCAGACAAAGGGTTGTTTCCATGGGGGCAACTCACTGGGGGGCAGTGCCCCTTCACTCCCCCCAAAGTATGCCCATGTCACTAAATCTTGATTGACATTAGTGCTGAAAGTTTGACTTGTGCTATTTAGTGCCATCTGTCAATATGTAAGGCAGATTCCATGAGGGTAACCTTTTATTGGGGGCTCCTAGTTAGTGTGTCTTAAGGCAGGGCTCGACGAAGTCTGGGTGCCAAGTTGTCATAGTGTCTACAAATTGCACCGTAGCACCTGGGATTTTATGGCTGTGTTTTGGCTACAACTCCTGAAACAATGTTTCAGAGCTGAGCTGCACCCCCTCCCTCTCTTCTCCCCCCCACCTTATTGCAGATGGCTTGGCATAATCGAGCTGCACCGTGAGTGAAGCGCTAGTTGATCTCGTGACACTTGAAATCTCAATATCAGCCTGAACTTCTCCACCTCCTTGGCTCAAGCATGTGGAGGGCTGATCATGGTGAGGAAGTCTAAAACATCAAGCGTTTCAACCAGGGTCCAGAACTGATGAGAGACGGGGTGAAGCAGGGGGGGGGGGGGGGTAAGAAATGTCATGAGTGAATGCAGAGGCATAAGAGTCTGATAACCAACTTCCTTTTTACTTCACCTTAGGTTGAGCTAGAAAAAGCTCACTGGAGGGGAGTATGGTCTCTGCCTTTGTTAGTACTGTGCAGTGGCCTGATTTTATTATGTCTGTTTTGTTTTCCCATAGAAAATGTGAAGGCAGTCTTAATAAACTGGGCCCTAAAACCTAAACTGTGCTTTCTGGGGGTTCAGCTTGTTGTTTAGGAGGGGCCAAATGGATGGATTTGTTCGGGTCAATGTGAATGCCCCTGTTGAAAAGGACAGTTCCATGATCTTAGCTAGGATTGGGCTGAGTTCTGCCCACAGTGACCTTATCCTGAATGCTGGGCAAGGGTCATTGGGAGCTGTGGAGCTGTTGATGGATTTGATGATGTCCTCAATGCATCTCCCAGAAGGAGGTTTGAAGGAGGTCAGTGGTGATAAGTGCTGTGGTTTGTGCCCTTGTATGGCAGTGTTGATTTGGCTGGCTTTGGCCTGTAGGTAGGCAGTGAATTCCAGGGGGTGTAGCAGGATTGGTTGAGTGGGAGCAGGTTCTTTTGTCAAGGTCTTTATGATGTTGAAGAGGTCATGAGGTTTGTTTTAGGGAGCGTAACAGGAGTTTGGAGTGATATTCTTTCATTTTCTTTGAGACTGCTTCGTGGTGTACATTTAAATGGGAGGTATAGGCTGCCTGGTCGTCAGAGGATCGTGAATGTTGCCATCTTTTGAAATTCCTGAGAAGGAGTAGATAAGTCCGTATATCTGAGGAGTACCATTGTGCTGATTTTCTTCTTCTTGGTAGCTTATTAGAGGCAGGTACACATGCAAAAGATCGAAGGCTGTTCCAGGTGGATATCATTGAATTGAGGTTGAGGGATGACAAGCTGAGGTTTGGTAGGACTTTTTCAATGATCTCCTCTTTGTTGAGCCAGAATTGTCCAATGGATGCTGAGGAAGTATTGGTTTCCTTATGCTGAGTGTTGTGATCTTGATGCATGGGCATCTGAAATTTAATTAGGCTGTGGTTGGACCATGGGACTGGAGTGATAGGTCGAGGTTGTAGTTCAAAGAGCTCTCTAGAGTATGTAGGTTGTACCTGGAGCAATGGCAATATCTGATGTTTACAAGGAACAGCAACAGATACACAATTAATTAAAAACCAAATAAATATCCAGAAGAGGGTGTGAACAGGACAGATGTCTGCACTCTTCATACCCTAGATAGATAGTGTCTCATTTCTAATTTTGTGTATCTGGTGCTTTTTTCTGCTCCCTGTTTTGCTTTACCTTGTTTGTTTTTTCCTTCTCCTGCCCTTCAAGCTATGTTTTTGATTTTGAAGAAGAATATATACAGAGGTATTAACTGTGGAACGTGCAGAGTAGAATAGTACCGTGGTCAGACCACTACATCAACATATCCCACACCTATCAACTCAAAAATAACAGAGAAAATGAACACCACACAAGGAGATTCAAAGCATTTAGCAGAGAAGACTTCCTAACACAAACCCTGCCTAACCTATACACAAACTCCAACAACATTGATGACCTGATCCACAACTGGAATACCACAATCTCCTTAGCAGCCAGCACAACTAGAAATGAAACCAATACCAGACCCATCTCCTCAAAAGCCTGATGGTTTACCCCCAGCCTCTGAAAACCAGACTTAGAAGAACTGAAAGGAAATGGAAAAAAACCAAGAGCGACAAAGACAAGGCAAAATACCTCCACGAACTCAATGCGTACCACTCAGAAACTGACTGCCAAAAAAACCTACCACACCAAAATCATCACAACAGCCATAAACAAACCTCGGGAGCTCTTACAAATTGTCAAAAAACTAACAAGGACACCCAGTAACTCCGACCAGCTGCCAGATATCCCCCCTGATCTTCTAGCCCGACAATACAAACAGCTACAGCAACCACAAAGCTCACATCACTATGCTGAAACAACCAAGACAATTACATATCCCATCCTGAACAGAGACTGGAATACATTCGACACAACCTCAAAAGAAGAAATATCTTCCACCATCTCCTCCTTGAACACCACCACCTCCCCGCTAGACCCCTGTCCTACTGACTGAATAAAGAAAACCAAAGAAGACCTGAGTGCACCATTAACCCACATCGTAAACAAATCCTTTACCCTAGGACACATGCCAGATGCCCTCAAGACCACAATCATTTGACCAACCCTAAAAAAGCACAACCTAGATCCCCTAGACCCCACCTCCTACAGACCAGTAGCGAGCTTCCCACTCACCGCAAAGATAATTGAGAAGATAGTCCAACGTCAGCTTCAAGAACACCTGGATGTCAACAACATTCTGGACCCGCAGCAACACGGATTCCGACCACTACATGGGGTCGAGACCCTCATGACCACACTAATAAACACCCTCATCATAGGAACCCAAGAGAAACACTCCAGATACATCCTAATCTTCCTGGATATATCAGCGGCCTTTGACACCATCTCCCATAACACCCTTATCCACAGACTCCAAACAATTGGGATCAAAGATACTGTACTCCGTTGGTTCAGGTCCTATCTAACCAACCGACAGCAACTGATCCGCACCAAAACCTCAACCTCAACCTCAACCTCACCCCATTCCAGCAACATCAAGGAGTACCCCAAGGATCCACATTATCAGCCATGCTTTTCATCATCTACCTACGTCCACTCTGTTCAGTCATACGCACCCACAACGTCAACTTCCACATATACGCCGATGGCATAATGCTATACGCCCCAATTACAACCACAGACCCCAAAAACAACCAACTATCAGCCTGCTTCACCAATGTATCCAACTGGCTACAAGAGAACAACTTATCCATTAACATAAAGAAGACCGAAGCGCTTATAGTGACAAAAGACCCAGACTTCAAACCAACCACTCACCTCACCATGGGAACCACGCAAATTCAAATACAACCACACATAAGATATCTCGGAATTATCATCGACCAAGCCCTAACCCTTAAACAACAAATCAACAAGACCACTAGAACTGTATTCCACAAGGCAAAAATGGTACAACGTCTCCGACCTCTCCTCGAACCGCAGGACTTCAGGACAGTAATGCAGGCTCTGACACTCCCCCATCTGGACTATTGCAACATAATCTACCATGGCCTACCTGCCACACAAACCAATCCCCTTCGAACTGCCCTAAACACCACGGCAAGAATAATTCACAACGCAAAGAAACGGGACCACATCACCCCAATTCTGAGAGACCTCCATATTCTCCCCATTGAAGCAAGAATCGAGTACAAAGCTCTTCTGCTCACCCACAAAACCATCCACCAAACACAAGACACCCCACTCCGCGCCCTACTGCCTCGCCCAACCCACAGCAGAACGACCAGACAATCCTCCAACAGCTCCATTGCCGTCCCCCACAAAAGAACCAAGGCAACACAATGGACCTGCAACAGAGCCTTTGAACTCTATGCCCCATCCCTCTGGAACTCTCCACCGTTGTTCCTGATGTGGTTTGGCAATCTCCCATCATTCAAAAAACAACTAAAAACCGTCCTATTCCAAGAACATCTCTGAATAGGACCCCTATTCTCCTCAAGACCTCCAGAGCAGTAACTGTACTATCCTGTCAGTCTCTATGTCCATCCCAAAATCATTAATGTTGAGCCCCTGGTGATGGGCACCCCCACTATTGATTCCCCCCCCCCCCCCCTTGTTATATGTCCCACCGCTTTGACCCGGTGAAAAGCGGGATATAAATACAGTTAAATAAATAAAATAGAGTGCTCTGCAGTCAGGTACTGTTGGGTATTGTCCTGTCCGTGGTGCACTTACCCACCTTTGAAGTTGAGGCAGCACATGGGAAGTGACTTGCTGAAAACTGCAAGGAGTGGCAGTAGGATCTGAAACCCAAGTTCTCTGGTTCTTGGCCTCTTTAGCTCCTCCAACACAACAGGTGCAGGCCCCAAAAGGTAGGAGCTCTAGGCTTGGTGAAGCACTCGATTAGCTGCCTAACATTCTTACTCTGGATTTTGTTTTGTTTTGGCTTGGCTTCTGTCCTCAGGACAACATCCCAGCTACTGCTTTAATAAAAGTGCTTTGCATTGCTCCCAGCTCCCCTTTCACCCATTAAGGGCTTTTTTCATTTTCTTTTAAAGTTGGTAGATTCAGATTTAATAAATCCACTACATATAGCAAGGGCCCTATGTTAGATGGGATTGTGACCACCAGTGGGTTCTTGTAACACTTATGGATTAGAGGATGCACCTTGTGATAAGGAAGCTTATCATAGCTCAGGTAGGAGCTATAGAAAAGATGATGTGACTCTGAACAAGCAACCTGTCAGTTCTGGTAGAAGCAAGAAAACAGAGTTTTCACATAAAAGACTACCAGTCCCAGAATGCACCAGGTTTCCAGCAGCCATGAGAGGGGCTGAAGTGAGAGAATGTGTGTGCAATCAAGAGAGCTATGAGGTAATCCCTAAGCACTCATCTCAAAGGGCAGGGCTTGATTCAACACAGCTGCGCTGTGTTAGGGAGCAGCACACATTAGAACAGGATAAGAATAGAGCTTATTCTTCAGATAACAGCTACAGAGGGAGGAAGAGATACAGAGACAGCAACGGCTACAAGCACCAGTATCACCTGGAGAAACAGAAGCCAAGCCAAGCAGATAGAGAGAGAAGGAAACTCTCTGGAAGGAAGAGAAGAAAGCCCATTGGAAGGTCTGAGAGATTCCAAGGCAGTACTCATATTGGGAGGTATTCCAAAAGCCAGCAGAGTCCATTGGACTGGATTCAGCCAGAGGAATGGAGTGGCAGAGATAGGAATCACCAGTGGCTACCTGGAAGAGAGAAGACTGCATGTGGAAGGGACTTTCAGACCAAGGCCAGAAGGTATGTGAGAGGAGATCCAGTGTCCAGGGATCAAGATTGGAAGGCTGGACATCAGAATTGGATTACATATTGGCCAGGCTTTACAGAGAGGAATTATGATGGCAGGAGAGGCTCAGGTATGAACACTGATCCAGACCCTATCTATAATAGAGAATGGCAGCAAGGGAATAAGCATTCTCATGATAGTGCCTTAATGAAAGACTCATCTGTGCCAATGTATGATATTGACCCTATGATTGTTGATGAAGGGGGAGATACAGCAGAAAATACAGTTTATATGGACTGTTCTCTATCTAAATGCTATTGCTAGTTTTTCTGTGAGCAAACACATCAGCCATCACAAAGAAACCTAACTTTGTTCTTTATTTCCACTGCAAACAGCTCTTAAAGCAGGATTTGGGCTCACACAGTAGCAGCCAGCCAGCTAAAGGCTTTCAGCTGGTCCATTGATAGTAATTAGGGCTGCACCTGATTGTGTGTGTGAGCAAGGGAGAATCACTGCTGAGATCGGCGTGGAAAATAAGCAGAAGTTAACCTAACCAGCAAAGTTTATTCTTTACTTTGTGCCTTTGTATTTGGTAATTATTTGCTAAGAAAACATTAGCTAATTGCCTGACAAGCTGAAGCTTGTTTTCTGGTTTACTTTGTGACTTTTTGTTATCCATTTTAAACACTGCAAGCAAGTAACCTCATTTATAGTGCTATCAAGCATACATGTGCTGGGTGAATTAAACCCCATCAATAAAAGAAGTATTTTATTGATCTTACCACTTGGTTTCACAACTCAAATTATTGTCATCAGCTGTGTTTGGGAGTGAATGAACTACAATACCCACAATACCTTGCAAGAATCATATGAATATATGCATCGTCAAGATTGTGTAAGTTCTCACCCTAGGCAGCCGTCTGACAACCTGCATCATTACTTTTGGACTGATTGCACTACCTTCACCTCCTCTAGGATAACAAGAAGAATAAATCTGAGTATGCAGAAGGGCTCGGGTTGTCTTGTTCGTCCATCCATCTCCGCTAAGAGTTTTCAACAACCTGCAGGATAGGCTAGTGGTACAGGAGAGAGGAAGTAGAGAAGAACATTAATAAATGGGACTCCACTTTGCTAAACGTTTTTGAATCAACTCATTGGAAAAACATGAAAAGGAAGAGACAAATGTCTTTTAGTTCCTTTTTTTCTCAGGAAGCTAAATTGCTCTGGTTGGAGCTTATAGTAAAGAATGCAGATTATGTAACTTAAAGCAGACTGTCTTAACTCAGTGATTCAGCCATACAAAAAACTTCATTCTACCTGATTAACAAGTTCAAGTGTCGATAGCTTCTCCATATTCATATGGGAGACAAGGATCTGACCCATTGAGCATATAAGTCCAGGCATATCAATCTTGGCCTTAGACAAAGCTCAGGAACATCGGTGATCCTAGAAAAACTCCCAAACAATCACGTTTAATAAAACATTCCTTACATATTGGCAAATTGACATGGGTCTAGCCAGTTTGTTTGCATCTAGCTTCAGACCTCAATATGGAACAGATGGTTCTCGCATCTCTGATTTTCCTCCCCTATATAAACGGTGAGATGGGATCCACCTTGGTACTTGTCTGCTTGAAGTCTCAGCAGCCTTTGCCACCACAGACGACAATATGTCTGTTTCTACCAGCCATGCAAGCAATGGCCCACTATTTTCATGGTTCATATCCTGTCTGTTCAACAAGACTGCATCATAACCTTAGGTGATTGGTGTGGCTGCTTGTGGTACCCTGCAGTTCAGTGCCCATCTTATTAAATATCTACCTCAAGCTGCCAGCTGAGCTGTTTGAGGGGATAGATACAACTTTCTATATCTACTTTGTACATCTCCTTGTACCCACTGAAACAGATCTACCTCCAGCTTTGAGAAAATTGACCTGCCTGACCAAGAGCAACTCAAGAATTGGGCAAAGAAAACAACAAAGTAAAATGGATTCTGTGAGTTTAACACTAGCTGACAGGACCTGGCATCAAAATCCTTTTTAAGACCTATAAAATTCCTTTAAAATTGCAAGTTGAGAGCCTTGGGATACTGCTAGACTTATTGCTTAGAGCCCACCCATTTAGGCCCAGACTGCTTCTAATCACCTACAGCAGCTACAGAATCTCTCTCCACATATTGAGACACCTAAGCTGATTAACATCAAGGCTATTAACATCTGATGCTGCAGAAGAATTGAAAGAAATAGATACACTGGGAAGATGTTACAACTATTTGATAAACTGAAGAGTAGCAAATCACCTGGACCGGATGGTATACATCTAAGGGTGTAGAAAGTAGGTCTGCAATCTCATATTTCAGTTCTATTAGTTCACAGATTCCTATCATTAAAATTATCTGTAATGTCTGAAGACTGGAGGATGGCTGTGTAATGCCAATTATTAAAAAGGGTTTCAGGGGTGATCTGGCAAACTATCGATGGGTGAGCCTGATGTCTGTACCGGCAAAAATGGTAGAAATCATTATAAAGAACAAAGTTATTGAACAAATAGATAGCTGGTTGATATAGTGTATCTGGATTTTCAGAAAGCCTTTGACAATGTCTCTCATGAGACTTGATGAAATTAAGTCATGGGATAGGAGGCAGTGTACTATTTGTGGATCAAGAACTGGTTAAAATATAGAAAGCAAGGGATAGGGCTAAATGGCCAACTTTCCCAATGGAGAAAGGTGAATAGTGGAGTACCCCAGGGATCTGTGCTGGGTCAGCTGCTTTTTAACATATTTGTAAATGATGTGGACATGGAAATAACAAGTAAGGTAATCACAATCATTCAAAGTTGTTTTTTTTGGTGTGTTTTGTTTGTTTTTTTAAAAACCCATGAAGATTGTGAAATTGCAAGACGACCTTGATAAATTGGAAAACTGGGCATCCAAATGGCAGATGAAACTTTAATGTGGACAAGTGCAAAGTTTTATGTACCTAGGCAAGAACAATCCAAACTATGTTTACATAGTTAAAGGTTCCACATTAGGAGCCACTACCCAGGAAAAAGATGTAGGTGTCATGGATAGCATGTCGAAACCCTCCACCCAGTGTGCAGCGGTGGCCAAGAGAGCAAATAGAATGCTAGGAATCATAAGGAAAGGAATGGAGAATAAAACAAAGGTTATTATGATGCCTCTATATCGTTCCATGGAGAGACCGCACATTGAATATTGTGTGCAATTCTGGTCGCTGTATCTTAAAAAGGATATAGTGTTGTTTGAAAAGGTACAGAGAAGAGCCACTAAAATGGTAGAGGCTGGAAGGATATCCCTATGAAAAGAGGCTATAAAGGTTAGGGCTCTTCAACCTGGAAAAGAGATGGCTGAGAGGAGATATGATAGAGGTCTATAAATTAATGAACGGAGTGGAACGGGTAAACATAGATTGCTTTGTTTATGCCATCAAAATATAGAAAGACTAGGGGACATGCAATGAAGCTACAGTGTAACCTATTTAAGACTAAGAATATTTTTTCACTCAACGTGTAATCAAACTCTGGAATTCATTACCGAAGGATGTAGTAAAAGCTGGTAGTGTAGCTGGCTTTTAAAAAAAAAAAAAAAAAAAAAAAAAGGTTTGGACAAGTTCCTGGAGGAAAGGTCCATAAACCATTATTAAGGACCCAGGAAATCCACTGCTTACCCCAACACAAGTATTGTGGAACCTGTGTATGGACCTTGGTCTGACCCAGTATGGTATATCTTATGTTCTTATTGTATTGATCCATCTCATTGCCAGCCTTCCTCTTTTGCGATCTACCTTGCCAAGCATTATGGCCAGCATGCTGAGACAGGAATAGCGGGGATGGATGTCTGACCTAGACCCCATGTCATCGAGGCTCCATGCAGGGTCATTGGGAGGGTTGGTCGGGGATGTGCAGGGAATAGGGGCCTGTCTGGCCTGTCTAACATCCCGATTCTACTCCTGCGGTTGCAGAATTGGAGTCTAATCTGGCCTGTCCAGATTTTGGATGTCCGGACAGGCTCCTTTCAGCATTGGACTCTGAACACATCATGCTAAGAGAGATTGTTAAAGTATGAAAGTCAAAGGTTTGTCATCTGAGCTTCTAAGGAAAGCTTAGGTTTGATCTCCACTAGTCCTGACTGGTTTGTTCTTCAGGCAGTTCATGAGATACAGTATTCTCCGGACACAAGCAGGAAGTCAGTCCTCTCATATGGGTAACATCTGTGCCCACTGAGCCCTTGCAGAAGCCTTTGGGCGATGTGCCATACATGTGTTGTCCCCTTCCTGCCCAAGGTGCCCTTTTTTTTTTTTTTTTTTTCCCCCTGGAGAACCCTTCAGATGTCCAGTTTGCCGTGGAAAAAGTGATTGTTTTGTCCGGTTTGCGTACCGGTTCCTTCCTGCCCGAGTGAGTTTGCCTCTGTATCACTATTCAGGTTTATCTATTCATTTTCTCCTTTTTTTTTATCAGTGTCCCTTGCCTGACTGTCATTCATGCCCTTTTACAGTTGAAGGACTCTGACCCCTGCCAGGCAGCAGGGACCCCCTTTTTCCGATGGCCTTCAGTAGCTTCAAGAAGTGTGACCAGTGTGTCAATGATGATGCTCACTGACCCGCACGATTGCTGCCTCCAGTACCTCGAACCAGAGCATAAGAACTCTGACTGTGAACTCTGCAGAACTATACCCTCAAAGAGCAAATCATTAGCAGCAGGAAAAATTTTTTTTCCAAAAGTCTGACTCCATTGCCGGAGTCTCCAGTGACACCATGTTCCAGGGCCCCTTCAGATAACTCCGAGCGGAAATCCCTGGAGGTGGAGCACAAGAAGAAACCCTTGAAGACCACCTCCAAAGGATGGGTCTGGAAAGGAGGAAATTCCATGCCAGGGCCCACAGTCCAAAGCATGAGTCAGAGGTGTCAAAGGCTCTGGGGCTAACTGGTATGGAAACTAAGATGGTGGCCTTAGAGCAGTATATCTGCCCTCATGGCCATGCAGCGGATGTTTTGTCCAGTTCATCTGCCCCAATGATGGGACCCTCAACATGGAGGACTTCCCCAGACATTGAGCCGGTCCTTGAGCGCCCCTGATACTGGATGAGTTCCCGGTCCCATTCCTCAGGGCACTGGTCCTCCCTAGCGAGTGCCTGCTGCTCAGACTATAAATCCTCCAGAGGCCATGGACTCCCTGGCGTGGACCTTGACCGAGGTGATTGCATGGCATTAGACTCATACTTGCACTTAGAGTCTGAATAGAAGACAGAGGCTGAAGACTCCCCGGACACAAGGTGACTCCGTTCCCTGCTTTCCTCTATTTTGTATGGGACATGCCAAGGCTTTCATTATAGAGACCAAGACAGAGGAGGACCTGCGCTCTGAGGAATTGGAGATTACTCCAATATGAGGCACCCCCTAAGATAACCCTTATGGTACCGGTGCCCCTGATCCTCAACTGCCACCTCTGGATGTGGGAAACACTGACATTTTGGTACCAATTATCAGTAGGTGTCTCAACGCCATGTACCAGGAACGCCAAAGCCCCAGGTTCCAAAAGACCCAGCTGCCCCACAATTTGATGGTTGTGGAGTTGGCCATGCGCCATCTCAAAAGCCAAAAAACTCATTTGTTGATGCCACCCGACAGGGAGGCAGCCCAAACCTTTGATGCCCTCTGCCGGAAGGCATTTCAGGGCTCAATGCTAACTTGCGGGATCCAGTCCTATGAGCTCTATATCGGCATGTACCTGAAGGAACTGTTGAAGGAGCTCGGTGGATTTTCGGCAGGCCTTGATGGGGATCCCCTACAGAGGTTTAAGCTACTGAGCTCAGTGGTAAAGAGTTCTAAAAGGTTTTTTTTTGTCTCTAGCAACCAACAATGGCTTTGAGTCTTTGGCCAGGATTGCCACCATAGACATCAGGGCACGATGCCAAGCATGGCTGCAGTCCTCTGACCTAGAGCAATGGGTGCAGGACAAATTGATTGCCCCCTGCACAGGAGAGAACCTATTTTGGAAAACAATGGCAGACAAGGTTTCAAAGAAAAACCAAATTCCTGATGAGAACCAGGCTCTCAAAGAAGACCTCGATGCAACCCCGTAAGAAGACCCTAGAGAAGAAGCCACCCTTCCTGAGGAGGAAGAAGAAGAGGGGCTTTGGCAGTAGCCCACATTTCTAGGCCTTCTCAGCCCCTCAACAGGGCCAGCAGCTAAAAGGCCAGGGCAATGGTCCCTGAAAGCAAAAGGCCCCAAAATCCCAGATGCTGGCCCTGGCCCAGCCTGGAGGGAGCTTTTGACTGCCTGGGCATGACCTCTTCTCCCCCCCCCCCCCCAGGGTTCTTTGTAGCCAACGGGGGGGAGGGGTGCCTAACCCTGTTTGCCAACAGGTGGACAGCCATCATTACCGATACATGGGTGCTACAAGTGGTCAAGGAGGGCTACCTCCTCCACCTACAGTGGGTGCCATCTTCATAGTTCCCAGGAGAGCCTACCAGACCCTGCTTCTCATAGAGCTAGCAGGTCTAATCCAGGATAAGGCAGTGGAGCCAGTGCTGAAACATCTCTGGGGCACAGGCTTCTGCTCCAGGTATTTTCTCATCCCCAAGAGGACAGGGGGCCTCAGGCCCATCCTGGACCTGTGAGTGCTCAACGGGTTTCTGGTCAGAAAAGTTCAAGATGCTCTCTCTCTTGGGACACTGCTGCCTTTCCTCCAGCAGGGAGGTTAGCTATGCTCCTTAGACCTAAAGGATGCCTACACAGACATCCTAATTCATCCCAACCACAGAAAATACCTCTGGTTCATGGTGGGAGGACAGCACTACCAATGCAGGGTGCTGCCCTTTTGGTTTGGCCTCGTCACCAAGTGTCTTCACAAAGTGCCTTGCAGTGGTCACAGCCCACCTCCAGCTCCAAGGGGCTTTGGACTTCCCTTATTTGGATGACTGGCTCATAAAGGGGGACACAGCTGCAGAGGCACAATGTGCTACTGGACCCACAATAAACTCCCTGCAGCACTTGGGTTCATCATAAACTACCCCATCCCACTTCACTCCAGTCCAGTGCCTAGCGTTCATGGGGGTGCAACTAGATACCCTCCAGGCAAAAACCTCCCTCCCTCCCTCAGGAGATGTTAGGGCTCCTTAGGGAGTTGACTGCAGAGGTACACAGATGCCAGAGGCTACCTGCTCAGATTCATGTGACCCCACATGCCTGCCTGCCTGCCCACCCATGAAGGCAGCCCATTGGTGCCTCTACTCAGTGGATACAAGCCACAGGCAAATTTAAGTTTCAAATTAAATTTTAACCTAATAAAGTTGTAGGATTCCCCCTCCCCCCATTTTTAATGGACCTTCTGTCATTTACTTGGATGTGATCAGCTGTTAAGCAAATTTAAGCAAAAACAAAACAGAGACAAATATCCAGTAAGAACTGCGAGGGGAAATGGAAAGTACATTTTTTCTTAAAGTTTTTTATTGAGTAATAACTTTAACTTTTTTATTCAGTAAATTTAGGTTGAGTATTGATCGAGGCTGATCTTGCACAATCTTTAATATTTCTCTCTTGCTCATTAGTGAGACGTCTGAGCCTGCATGTCATCCAACAGCTTTTTGAAGTTGGGTGAATATTGCGTGAGGGCCAATCTCAGGGAATCCTGGAGATGTTCATCTGTCATGTTGGAATGTTGTGTACTCTGTCATTTTCAGATGGGAAAACTCAGATTCACACAAATAAGTTGAACCGAAGCAGGACTGTACAGCTTCACTGCATCTTCTCAAGTTGAGAAATTTGTCTCTAGGCACTAGCTTCCAAAACGATTCTTGCTCAGCAGGGGTCTTGAGAAAAAATGCCATTTTTAAGGGTTAATATTTCATTTTAAGTGATGGCTTGTTCAATGCGTAATTTTTACTGATAGCAGCTGCAGTTTCTTTAATGTCCACATCTACTTTGAATGGGTATGACAAGTACTCCACAATTGTTCCAGTTTTTTGGAAGTCACAAAATCTATTTTTGAATTCCTGGATAATAGAACAGATTTCTGTCACATACTACTTGTTCTGAAAAACAAAATTTGGATATTGTCCCAAATGGTCCTGCGGATTAGGAAAATGATCAAAAGTGGTGTTTGCAAGGTCAGTCATTAGCTCAAATTTGCTCTTGTAGGATGAAACTGTACTCATCATCTCGCCAATGCATTTGTTTTTACCTTGTAGTTCAACGTTCATATCACTTAGTTCGCCTGTAAAGTTAGCGAGAAATGCCAGATCATATAACCACTCCTCATCTTCCAACTCTGCTTGGTCATCTCCCCTCTCCTTCAAAAAACTTCTTATTTCATTCAGCAAAACATGAAATCTTTGCAGAAATTTGTGCCTACTTAGCCACCTTACATTTGTGTGCAAAATTATTTCTACTGCCCCTTCCTCAAGAGTAAGATTGAAAAGCCATCTTTGAAGTGATCTTCGATTAACTGAATTTACAGTTTTGAAAGTGATCTCCATGACAGTCTTTGTATTGAGTCTCTTGCTTGCCAAAACTTGCTGGTGAGTGATGCAGTGGTAAGAGGAAATCTGGGAAGTCGTCATGCTGTCTACAGAGGTCTATGAAACCGTTAACCTCACCTGTCATTGTCTTGCTCCATCAGTAGTGATGGAAACAAGTCTATGCAATGGAAGATTACACTTTGTCACAAAAGAATGGAAAGAACTGAATATTTCCTGGTTGGTAGTTCTCCCTTTTTAAATAAATCATTCCAAGTAGTTATTCTTTAACACTGAAGTCTTCAAAAACCATCTGGATAAAGACAAGTAACTGGGCTATGTCTCTTATGTCTGTAGATTCATCCAGTTGGAGTGAGAAAGCAACACAATTTGAAAGATCCTCCAACAATTGTTCAGTTGTGTCTCCACAACTATTTGCTGCACGATGGTGTTTCTTGACAATTGTACATCTTGAATAGCAGCTATGATCTCTTTCTTATTTTTAAATCCTTCAAAAAGATTGTTTTCTTGAAGCAGCTGACAATCTTTTACAAATTCCCCTTCAGTGAAAGGTTTGCATTTCTTTACGATCAGGTTGCTGACCTTGAAGGATGCTATGGTTGCATTGACCAAATGTGACCTTGGCTTCGCCATCAACTATTGCTGAGTAGCCAATTTCGATTTAAGTTCTTTGAGCTTCAGTTTACAAATTTCACTTTTGGGTGGAAAATCAGCATCAAACTTATTGCTATGCAGAGCTTTATAATGACGTTCCAGATTACCCTTTTTGGACAAGGATACTGGGGTGTTACAAATTAGATAGCAACACTTGTCTTTCACCATGATGAAGTAGTAGTCCATTTCCCATTCATCATGAAAGTGGTAGGTTTTGCTCTTCTTTGGAACACTCATCTTTGTTATACTGGGGTGGCTGGATGTAAGGCGGCCAAATCTGCTAAGTTAGTATAAACACTGGCTGAATCTGGTCCAAAACTGTCACTGTCCCAAAGTATTAAAGATCAACAGGAACTGAAGACCTCTGGATGTGTGCAGTACAAGGACTGGAGATGCCAAAACCACACATGCAGTTCTAAAAGTAAAAAGATTTCATCATACTGGCACCAATAATCAAATACCACCAAACAATCATCAAAAAAACTCAAACACCTGTCCAGCAAACCAGATAAAATTAAATACCGACAAACAAGTTCAAATACCACCACCTGCAATTTAATAAATTTTGCACGCAGTGTAGAATCAACGCAAAGGCTAGGCAAAATAAAATTGCAGAGGCAAAGAAAAGTCACAGTGGTTTGAACCAATTTGAAGGCAAGGCGTAGGCAAGTCAGAACTAAATTGGGAAAACCTGCCAAAATCACCAAATGCTGGACACTTTGTTGTGTCTCCCCAAAAAACGTTTAATGAAAGTGAACTATAAAGCGACCAATGACCAGCACATGACACAACTAATACGGTAAGTGTAATCAGGTAAAGCCTGGGTGAATGGATATCACCCGGTATATAACACACTTCTAAGGGGTGTTTGGGTGGGGGCAGGAATGGGTGATTCTGAGAGGCAGGAGACCAGGTATGACGCTGGGCCTGTGGTGTCAGGGTGTGGATGGCGGCCCCCTGGGGTACCCACAAACTATTGGCACGAAAGCAACAAGTGCCCCCAATACACCTGCAGGCAAGGAAAAAAGACAGGCAAAGGATCAGCAGTGGTGGCAAGCCCTTGGCAGATGACCTGCCGGCATGAGCTCTCTCCTAGCGATGGGGCAAGCTGCTGGAGAGATGGAGCCAAGTGGGGCTGGCGATCTATCTCTGACCCCTCTGTGATCTACCTGTTGGACTTGCCTGGTATAAATGAACTAATTGGATTGGGTTAGACAGAAGCAGAACTGAGTGCAAGTATCGCCTCGTGGCTTTGAGGATGGCACTGAATGCTGTTCTTGTGAGAGCTGCCCTATTCTTATCCATCCAGAGACTTCCCTATGGTACATGGCTTGCATAGTGGGAGGAAAGTAGGAAAAGGCAGCCATAAGCACATGAAAAATGCCATACACGGTCAGACCAAGAGTCCATCAAGCCCTGTATCCTGTCTTCCAACAGTGGCCAATCCAGCTCACATGTACCTGTTGAGTTCTCAAAAAGGTACACAGATTCCATGTTGCTTGCCCAATGGGTAAGAATGGGATTTCCCCGGTCCTCTTTAATAATGGTTTATGGACTTTCCTCCAGAAACTTGGCCAAACCTCTTTTAAACACAGCTACACTAACAGCTTTTACTCTATTCTCTGGTAACGAATTCCAGAGTTGGATTATGCTCGAGTGGAAAAAATGTCTTAAATCTGCTACATTAAAACTTCAGTGCATCTCCCCTAGCTTTTCTACTTTTTAAAGGAGTAAACAACTGATCTAAATTTACTCATTCCATTCCAGGCATCTTATAGACCTCTATCATATCTCCCCTCAGCCCTCTCTCTTCCAAGTTGAAGAACCCTACCCTTTTAAGCATTTCCTCGTCTGGGTATCCTTTCATCCCCTTTACTATTTTGGTTGTTCTTCTCTGGTGTGGTTGCACCATGGTGTGATACAGAGGCATTATGATGTCATCCTTTGTTTTATTCTCCATTCCTTTCCTTATGATTCCTAGCATTCTATTTGCTCTCTTGGCTGCTGCTGCACATTGGGTGGAGGGTTTCAACGTATTATCCACAATGAGAATTTTACCTCTTCCTGGGTGGAGGTTCCTAATGTGGAACTTTGCATCATGTACTTGTAGTTTTGGGGTTTTCTTCCTTAAGTGTTTAACTTTCTACAGTTCTCCACATTAAATTTCATCTGTCATTTGGGCGACCAGTCTTCCAATTTATTAAGGTTGTCTTGCAATATTTTACATTCCTCTTGTGTTTTAACAACTTTGCAGATGACAAAAATTATTCAAATTTGATTACCTCACGTGTGCTTCTCATTTCTAGGTCATATATAAATGTTAGATAAAAGCAGGCCTAGCACAGATCCCTGGGCTACTCCACTATTCACCTTTCTCCAATGAGAAAATTAGCCATTTAGCCTACACTTATCTCATGACTTTTTAATTTCCTCAAGAGCCTCTCAAGAGGGACTTAATATATCTCGATTTTTAGAAAGCCTTTGACAATCAATGGGCTCATTTTTACCTACCTATTTATTTACACCTGCAAAAAAATGAGATTAGTGAGCCTCTGTACAAAGAGTCACCTTCTATTACACCCCCTTCCCCGTTAAGCTCTGACTGACTTAGGGGGAGAGGTACTATATTTTTCTTTATCTTCGCACCCATCTTGCTCACTTCTTGAAAAGGAGGGAAGACAGGCTTGTAAGAAACAAAGCATACAGATTCTATTTCATTGTTCACTTGTGATAACTGAGGTATGCATTTTTAATCCTTTGTCTTCAAAGGTTTGTATGATGTTCATAGTTGCGTAATGATTTGTTAAATCTCACCTCTAAATAACTTTTTTCTTTTGGAGATAAAATGCTTTTGGAGGGCTTCAGCCTTTCCTTGTACCCACCGAAGAAGCCGGAAATATCAAGGTCATTGTGTGTTAAGGTCGTACCCTCTCTTTTGCAGCCGTGCTCAAGAGCGAGAGGGGAAGAGTTATTTTCCTCCTTTCTCCCTTGGAGCTCCTAGGGGGAAAGTCTCTCTGGTTATGAGGCATAAGCACAGCCTGTGACTCGGCCCTAGATGTAACCTAACCTCCTGCCTGATCTAGTGCCTTGCTGGTTATTTTTCTTGATCTTTCCCTACCACTTTTCCCCAGGAATTACTCTTCCCGTAATGGCAGCAGGAGAAGCATTTTATGAGATGGGGAACTGCAGAATCCTGCAGCTATTAGGCAAAAGTGGTCCCACAGCGGCAGGATGTGGTATCTCGTTGAATGCTTCTCCTGTTGTCAGTGAGGACCCAGCAGAAGGCTGGGTGCTGTGGCAAAATGGGCAAAGTCTGAAACAAAAGCCTTTAATAATGGAACGGTATAAGAGGGAGAGAAGAAAACGCCTCTGGTTGGATGGAGGAATGCAGGGAGAGGTTAATCACTAGTGCAAAGATGTGAAAATGGGGAGGTAGGAAGGGAGTAATCTCATATAACCCCCTCCTCAAGTCGCTTCTGACAAAAGCCTTACTCTGCTTCACCCCCTGCAGCAACAGAACCTGCAAGATCTGTGGCTGGTACCAACTGAATGGTTCTCTTAGCCTGTAGCCTACCTCTGACCAGATACCAAACTCAGCCTCAATCCTTGGAATTCAGTTCTCTAAATTCAACTGCAAATAGAGAAAGCACACAGAGTTATATAAAATGGTACAACTTCAGCTTAAGTGAGGAAATTATAGCTGTGCACACTTGTGCAGGTTTCCTTTTTTCCCCCCCCCCCCCCCCCAGCTAGGCCAGTGCACCTCCTTTTATTAGGGAAAAACTCTTACATTGTACAAATTCAGCTCTATGTCAAGTTTTGTTTATCTAGATGATGTAGGTCAGAGCAGAGACATTTCTTCTCCAGTATTCTAGAAACAAAAGCAGTCTGTCTCCTAAATTACAACCTTGGCTTTTATAACACATCGCTCTCTCTCTCCCCAGAGTGCTGGACTTCAGATTGCCAGTGACATTCCAAGCCATTCGCCATATTACCCCTTTTCAGAGGGTGCTGGGACTCCACTTCAAGTTACTTCCAACACCTTCACTGGCCCCCTATCCATTTCCGCATCCAGTTCAAATTTCTTCTGCTAACCTATAGGTCCATTCACTCTGCTGCTCCTCCCTACCTTTCTTCTCTACACCCCTCCTCGGGTGCTCTGCTCTTCTGGCAGATCAGTGTCTGTGGCCTTCTCTTGTACTGCCTTCGATTCTTTCACCTTGCAGTTCCTTATGCCTAGAACAAATTACCCAAGTCTGTATGTCAGGCTTCATCTCTGGCCCTTTTCAAATCTAGGCTCCTGATCCGCTTTGTCTCCTATGTCTTTCCTTACCATTCCCCTTGTCCCCAGCTGTTGTGGTGTCCGTCTCGACTACATTGTAAGATGAGCAGGGACTGTCTTTTACATGTGCCTGGATAGTGCTGCTTAGGCCTTGTAGCGCAAACTATCAGTAGTAGAATGGAGACAGTAAAGAAGGGAGAGAAGAGTTGGGGTGGTGGGTGTTTTGAGAAAGAGTGTGAAAGAGAAGGGCAGCCACGTACAAAGATAAGGTGAAGGCTCTGGAGGGGCCTAGCAAGGGGTTTAGAAGTACTGGAATGAGAGTGGAAGGGCAGAAATAGGTCTGGGCTGGTGGGTAGGGGAAGAGAGAGGGGCTGGAATGGCAGCAGCTTTTCAGTGACAGAGAAGGCGGTGGAGCTAAGGAGGGTTTGGGAGAGGATGAGTACAGAGCATGGAAATGGGGGGACTAAGGAATTAATAAAAAGCGGGGGGGGGGGGAGGGAAGGAGTCTGGGAAAAGAGAGAGGAGGAACAATGGGTGGGCTTGGGAAGGAGTGAAAGTGGGAGATGGCAAGATGGTAGGTAAGGGGGGGGGGGGGGGAATGAGGGATAAAACCTAACCTAATGAAAAAAAGAGAGAAATGGAGGAAAACAGATGCAAAGGAGAACCTGTCAGATGGATGGAAGGAGAGGAATGAAAAAGATTTTTGGAGAAGACTGGCACAAGAAAAGTGGGGAACAAAGATTAGAACCCGCTCACTTAGAAAATAAAATGCTTGGACACAAACTAAGCTCCAGAGAATTATGTGCCAAAGAATCAGACTTATGCAAAATACTTTTATTGTTCTCAAAAATTAAATAACTTGCTTACAAATTGGGTGCACCTATTGGATGCAAAATATTATAAATTATTACAAGGAGATCCCACTGCCTCTATTCGGGCTGAAATTATGGAACTTACAGCGGGAGCTCTTTCAAGAAATTGGATTATTTCTAAAGAACATCAGTTTCTAAATAAAGCACATCCAGTCCCCCCGATTCTTTATATGGTACCCAAAATCCATAAGGATCTTTTGAATCCCCCAGGTCAACCAATATTGTCATGTCGCGGCTCACTTTTGGAGCCGCTTTCACAATTTTGTGATTTATTTTTTCGTCCACTGTTGCTGACTATAAAATCTTATGTACGGGATTCTTTTCATTTTTTGGCAGTATTAAATGAGTTACTGGGGGATAACTCAAATTGGTATATAGTGACCATGGACATAAAAGCTCTGTATACTAACATCAATCAAGAAGCAGCTTTGTGTATGGCGGAACAGGTCCCTTTTAATCTGCCAACCCGTTTACCTAAGTCCTTTATACTAAATCTGTTGAGGTTGGTGTTAACAAGGAATTTTTTCCTATTTGAAGATCACTATGTTCATCAGATATATGGGATTGCAATGGGAGCGACAGTGGCTCCATCGGTTGCCACGTTTTATATGGTAGATTTTGAAACCAGATTTATATACCCTTCTCCGTAGTTCCAACAGATGCGAATGTGGTCCACATTTTTGGACGACATCTTTTTCTTTTGGACTGGTACAGAGGTGACATTGCAGGAATTTTTTATTTGGATCAATACATTATCTCCGGACCTTCAATTTACTCCTACTTATCATAAAGAAAGGATTGATTTTTTAGATATTTGTTTGTTTAAGGATGGTTTGGGAGTAGGATCCTCTCTATAACCATAAGGAAGTTCAACGGAATACCCTGTTGCATTATCGGAGCTATCATTCGGGCCCCTTGCGGAGGGGTCTACCGGTGGGTCAATTTATAAGATTGCGTCGGCTATGCCCTACATTAGAGGATTTCAAAATGCAGGCCTCACAATTGAAGATGCGGTTGTTGGATCGGGGCTATCTCTGAGCCATAATAAATCAAGCATATTGACGAGCTCGGTTTAATTATGGGGAGTGGTGGGTTGCCCCAAATCCCACTTCTGCTGGTGAGGTCTCTTCTCCATTTGTGGGAGTTTTACCGTATATGCCAGGTATGACACAAGTGATACAAATTGTGAAATCTCATTGGCCTATGTTGTCTTTGCATTCCAGTTTCGCGAAACCATTGATGTTTGCTCTTCAGAGGGGCAGGAATATAGCGGACTGGGTGGTACATCATAATAGGCAGGAGGAAGAGAGGAGGGGCCCTATAGGCCACTTTAAATGTACCAAGTGTGATTTCTGTGAACTGACAATGGAAGGAGATGTCTGGGAACACCCTTTGAACCATCGGAAGTTTTATAGCAGATTTGCTACATCATGTTTAACGTCTTGTGTAATGTACATATTGGTTTGCCCGTGTAATTTAGTTTATGTAGGCAGGACATCGAGGACCATAAAAACAAGGCTCCAGGAACATTGATCCTGTATTAACGGTGCTGTCTTAATGGTCCCGTTGGCACATTGCCAGGAACATCATCATACCGTTGTTGATCTCTGATGGAGAATAATTGATCATATTCCCTTCAACAACAGAAGGGGAGACAGACATTCTCGTTTAAGCTATAGAGAACAATTTTGGATCTATACTTTGAATTCTGTTGATCCTTATGGTTTAAATTCAGCTGTTGAATGGTGGACTATTGTGTAGGAGGAATACCTTGGGAGCATGTCAGAAGCCTATTGGTCATCAACTGGTTACGTGTTCACGTTAGAGAATTTAAAGGACACATGTTTAGGGGAGTGGTTAGGAGCAACAGTGTTTTGAAGAAGAGTCGGGATGTTCAGAGGCTCGAAACTATTGCAACATTGGGTTATATTCTTATATGGAGAAGAGGTTTCCTCTATATATTGTTGCTACAAGGAATGATATGGAGTCACTATGAGAAGCTTTCCCCGATAAAGTTACCATCAACGGAGAAGTGGACATTTTAACACTGGGTGAGTGTTGGTACTTTCTCAGCCAAGATCTGGGCTCCACCAACCGGCAAGATTTCATCATTGAATGTAGAAGTCGCGGTGAACGATGTTTTTTTTGCTACAGCTTGCCGTTTGAAAGGAAGTGGAGCTTTGAGAAATGAGTCTTGGTGGTTGTATTGTCCTCTCCACTGGGGTGTTGAACATTTGAAATACTATCGGGGTAAGTTCTACTCATGTTAAGTGACTTTAATTGGGCTCTTGCCCTATGTGAATTAAATTTGGCTCATGCCTTATGAGAAGTGAATTTAACCAGTTGGTATTGAGGTTCCCTCAATCCGTGTTAGGGTTTCGTCCCTATGTTTGAATTTAAGATAAAAACGGAACAATACACTACGAGAAGGAGGTTCCTTCAAGGTGTGAGTTCCAACAAAAATAATTTGTTTGTATGTGTTTCCCTTGTCTGTTTGGATATTTATGTGGGAGACCTAAAGAGTTCTTTGGCTATTAATAGTTTGGTTACAAACTGATGCAGGCATTTTTGCAACAGTTAGGAGTATAGTCCTGGAACCGGATGCCTCAGTCCACTCATTATCAGGCTGATGGAGAAAGCTGGCGCTGAAGTTGCACGCTATTGGCTGTGCATGCATTTTTTTGTAGTGCGCTGATAGCGTGAGACTTCAGCACTGGCATGTATGCAAATGAGCTGTGCGCAAAACGTCAATGTAAAGTTGAAAGGAGGGAGCCGACGCATGTGCAAACAGATGAACTACAAATGGTTGTATGCGCATGTACGTAAATGTCAAACACTCACATTATGAGCACAGGACGTGCAGGTTCTTTTGCTGCTTGCCCCATAATAAACACTAATTTGCCCCAAAACACTTTTTTTATGAAATCACGACAAAGAGTCCTAAAATAAAGTGTAGTTACCTGTAACAGGTGATCTTGGGGAATAGCAGGAATTGAGTCTTCACATATGGGTGATGGCACCGATGGAGCCCGTGTGGGAATGCTCCCCAGCGTCCAATAGGAAAGCTTTTGGGAGCATTCCACTGCGCCTGCATAGCTGCCTTCCCACCTTTCCCACTCTCCCTCCTCAGTTGAGCTTTTGTAGCGGAGATAGAAAGAGAACCTACAACTCCTAGGGGAGGAGGGTGGGTTGTGAAGATTAAATTCCTGCTGTTCCCGGAGATCACCTGTTACAGGTGAGTAACTATGCTATCTCCAGGAACAAGCAGAAATGTAGTCTTCACATATGGGACTTCCTAGCTGGAAGATACCAGAGAGAGACCTCTGAACCTGTAGTGGTCTGCCTCAGGAGAGGCTAAAAAAGGTCATGGATCCTCCATGGATGTCTCGTATTGAATATTCTGGGATGGAGGGTAGGAGTTGCTCTAAGTCTGAAAGAGATGCTGGAGAACAGCCTGGACAAACATGGCATCCCGGTGGGAGTCCTTGTCTAGAGAGTAGTGAGCAGCAAAGGTGTGGACTGAAGACTAAGTTTTTGCTTTGCAGATTTCATCAATAGCCACGGAGCATAGGTTTGCCATCGAGGTGGCTATGGCCTGAATATTATGGGTAGTGACATGACCTTCAAAGGATAGGCCTGCCACATCGTAAGTAAAAGTGATGCAATCTGCTATCCATTTGGAGAGGGTACTGGCAACCCTAAGTGACTAGGATTAAAGGAGATGAACAATTGGGAAGCCTTTCGGTGCTCTCGAGTCCTCTGAAAGTAGAATGCTAAAGCACATTTACAATCCAGAGTGTGGAGGATTACTTCTGCCCTAGATGAATGCAGTCTAGGGAAAAAGACAGGAAGGTAAACTGCCTGATTCAGATGAAAGGGTGAAAACACTTTCGGCCTGAAGTGAGGATGCGTCCTAAGGACAAACTTGTCATGGTGAAAGCAAATGTAAGGGGGCTTGGCCACCAAGGCTTGAAGCTCACTAATGCATTGTGCTGAAGTGAGGGCAATAAAGAAGATGACCTTCCATGTTAGAAACTTGAGTGAGGTTGTGGCTAAAGCTTTGAAAGGTAGTTTGAGAAGTTGCCCCAGGACAACATTAAAGTCACATGCCGCTGGCACTGGTTTGATAGGAGGCTGGTAGGAGAAGTCCTCTCATAAAGCGTGAGATGAGCAGCTGTGAGGAGATGGGCTGCCCATCTAAGGGATGACGAGAGGCTGCAATTGCACTTAGGTGCACTCTTACCAAGTTGGAGGAAAGGTGGAGGAGATATTGAAGAAGTGCCTCCACCAGAGCTGAGAAGGGATTAAGATTCCTTTGTGAACACCAGTGTGAGAATCTATGCCACTTACAGGCATAGGAACGTCTGGTGGATAGCTTTCTGGAAGCTAAAAGGATGTTCTTAACCTCCTGAGAAAGGCTAAGATGCTGAAAAGCTATGCCTTCAGTGGCCATGCTGGGAGGTGGAGAGACTGCGGATTAGGATGGAGCAGCGTCCCCTCCCTCAGAGAGATCAGGAGCAGATCTGAGATCTATTGGCTGAGTCTGAGACAGATGTAGGAGGAGAGAAACCATGGTTGATGTGGCCAGCGTGGGGCTATGAGTATCATGGAGCCCCTGTCCGCCTGGAGTTTGAACAGAGCTTTGGGAATCAGGGGAAAGGCATAAAGTAGGCCTTGACCCCAGTAGAGATGAAAAGCATCCACCTGCTGACTGTCCGATGTGAGACTCCAGATGCAGAAGCATAGAAGCTTGGCATTCTGTGGGGTGGCAAAGAGGTCTATCTGGAGTGCCTCAGTTCTGAAAGAAGTAGGATACTATGTCTACATGGAGAGACTACTCGTAGGGAAGAAGGATCTGACACAATTTGTCTGCTAAGACATTTTGTTTGCCTGCAAGATACACTGCTTGTAGGTGGATGTGATGAGCAATGGCAGAGATGTAGAGCCTCCCCACAGAGGGACCAAGAGCCAGTCTCTCCCTGCTTGTTCACATAGAACATGGCCACTTGATTGTCAGTTTGGACCAGGACTCTGTGATAACAAAGGTGTTCCTGAAAATTGAAGATGGCTCGAATTTCCAGGAGATTTATTTGGTCACCACAGGAGTCACAACTCCAGAGGCCCTGAGTGGAAAGATGCCCTAGATGGTCATCAGGGTACATTGATGAGGAAGCATCTGAAAAGGTGACCTTATGAGGAAATTTTCTGGGGAAGACCACCACTGGAGAGATGCCCTCATGGGGGAGGGGGGATACTAATATCTTGTCCCCGAGATGGCCTGAGCCCACTGGGAAACCAGAGTCAATTGGGCTGTGCGCATGTGGAGATGGGCATATGGGACTATGTGCTCTGTTGATGCCATGTGACCCAGACGTTGCAGAATTTTCCGGGCAGTAAGAGAGTCTCCGAGATGTGCTTGAGATGCCAGCTGAATAAGTAGAGTGCAGTGGAGTTGGGGCAGATATGCCTTCGACTGCTGAGTGTTTAAAAGAGCCCCTATGAACTCTGAGTGGGAACTAGTTGGGACTTTGGAAGATTTACGACAAATCCCAAGTGCTATAACACCTGCATGGTACGTGAGAGAGACAGGCTGGCTTCTTGAGATGTGCTTGCTCTTATAAGCCAGTCGTCAAATAAGGGAAGACAAATATCCCCAGAGTTCTTAGGAATGTGGCTAGGACCACCATGCACTTGTGAAGACTCTTGGGCCAGAGGCCAATCCAAATGGAAGGATCTTGTATTGATAGTGTCTTCCTGGGAACAAGAAGCGTACCAATTTTCTGTGTTCTGGATGAAAAAGGATATGAGTGTACGCTTCCTTCAAGTCTACAGAACAGAGCCAATCCTGACGCTGGAGCTAGGAGAGAAGGGTCCCCAGAGAGACCATTTGTTTAGGTTACTGAGGTCCGGGATGGGCCTGTATCCTTCTGTCTTCTTTGGAATGAAAGAGTATGGAGAATAGAAGCCCATTCCCTGCTGGGATGCTGAAACCTCTTCTATTGCGCCCTGAAGTAGAAGGGAGGTGACCTCTTGCAACAAAAGAGCAGTGAGAGGGGGCTGAGAAATTATACTCTTGCTGAGGTAAAGGGGGGCAGGCTTTGCAGATGAAGCCTGTACCCCTCTCTCACTATCTTTAATGTCCGCTGTTCTGAGGTGATCAGATGCCACCTGTGGGCATAATGACAATCTGCCTGCAATGTGAAGGGGATGGGGGTTCTCCAGCAGCAGAGCAGCTATATTCTCTAGGAAGGAGCCAAAATCCAGGAGCAGCCTGAGTCTGCTGAGCTGGCTGTGTTTTAGGAATCTGTGACTTCCTTTGCTGTTTTGGAGGCTGCTGTCCCTTTTGAGGAGCATGATGTTGACATTGAGAAGCAGGGGTGTTAGCCTTCTTTAATGAAAAGAAGACGTATTATTCTTTCTTTGCTGCTGCCTTCTTTTTAGCTGTGTTGGCAGTAGATTTAGAGAGCCTATTCAAGGTAGTGTTCTCAAATTCTGAGATGCTTTATCTTGCCGATCCTTGCCAAAAAGGTTTTCACCTGTTCAAGGAATATTACCCAACTTATCTTGAACCCATTGTTCAAGATCCGATGCTTGCAGCCATGCAATTCTGCGTGAACTTACTGGTGCACTCAAAGCAATCAAAAGTTGTCTTATTCACAAACTTTAAGATGTTCTGAGCATGCTTGATTAGGGTGAGGTAGTCTGCTCTCTTGTTATCGGGGAGAAGAGGAGCCATTGATTCCAAATCTCTAGTTACGTCTTTGAGGAACGTATCCATGTAGAGTATGTAGGAACTAATTCTGGCTGATAGCATAGAAGCCTGAAAGCAACGTTGACCAAAAACATTGAGGGTTCTCGATTCTCTACCCGGAGGGTTAGAGGAATGTGTCTTTGTGCTTTTGATTCAATGCATTGCCGATTCCACTGCCATTGAATGGTGCGGCAATTGTTTTTTTGAAAACTGGGACATTCCGGTACCAGGTACATGGTATCGAGCTGTCGAGTATGTGGAGAAATGGTAAGGAGTGTCTCCCACATACGGAGCATGAGGTTATGCAGAATGCGATGAATGGGAAGTATAGCCTCTTCCTTAGGAGCTGTTGGGTATTGGAGAATCTCCAATTCTTCAGCTGTAGGCTTTCTCCAATGGTACTGTTATGGAAAGGCCCCTGGCAACATTGTGCATAAAGTCTTGAAAAGACATGCGACATTGCAGAGACTGAGACGGGTCCTCTGGTAGACTTTGTAGGCCTCGAGTAACGGCTGATTTTCATCATCTGATGAATCGGATTCTAAGTATCCACAGGTGGGGTGTTCATGCTCCACCAGAACTCGGTACCGATCGAAGTCGGTACTTGGAATGTTTAGCTGGAACCTCTGAACTAGGCATGGATTAGAGGGCAGGCATGGGCGGTAGTGTAGCTAGTGGCAACTAACCCGATGTGGTGCATCGGTACCGAAGACTGTGCCGGGGTTTATGGAACAGACTGTAAAGGTTTTACTGGAACCAAAGTTGCCAGTAAGACTGCTAAGCTCCGCTTAATGGCCAGGATGCACTGATCCATGGAGCTTGCCAATGCCTGAGTATCGGTATTGGAATTGTGAACCACAATCCCTGAGCACGGCACCAGGAGCTCTTCAGAGGTGGAATCTTTGGGAGTGTCTTGGGACCCCTCTGGTTTTGGAGGAAAGGTCTTCCAGCTGGAGTTGTCTGGCTGGTATACCCCTCTAGGGCAACGCTCGAGGCATTTTGATGCTTAGGAGATCTACCGTTGGGGGGGTTGCCAGTCTTTGATGAAGACTTATGTTTTACTACCTGAGATCCATGGGAGGAAGACGATGCCCTGGATGACACCTAGAGAGACGGCATCTGAGGCAAAGAGGGTGCCTAGCTTTGTAGTCTGAATCTGAAGGCCTCTCTTCATCATCTTCCTGCAGAGGGGACATTCTGATGGTTGGTGGTCAGGACCTAGGCATTTTAGACACCAGTCATAGGTGTCTGTAGCTGAGATGGTACTGCCACACTTAGAATATTTCTTAAAATCACTAGTTGGTTTTTCCTTTGTGTCAGTGACAAAATGGAGGCCCTGGACCTAAAATGGCGTCTCTGCACCTGAAGAAAGTAAATTTTCTTTTCTTTTCTTTCTTTTGTTAGAAAAAAAAGCAATGGGCAGTCGGTACCAGCGTCAATGGGAAGGCAGACACTAACCACAAAAATATGAAAAACAGGAATTTTCCGCAGTGACAGGATTTGCTTCCTGCTGGTTCCGCAGAAAACAAAGAAAGAGAGAGCATTGGGAAGGCAGCTACGTAGGCGCAGTGGGATGCTCCTAAAAGCTTTCCTATTGGACGCTGGGAAGTGTTCCCGCACAGGCTCAGTCAGCGCCAATATCACCCATATGTGAAGACTACATTCCTGCTTGTTCCTGAAATAAGATAAATAATATAAACGAGTCCAAAAAACACACAAGGATAAGAAGCAAAATACCTTTCTTCTTGAATGCTGAACTTTAGCTTATACACTGAAAGAAACACACAGAAAATTTTCATGTTGAAGGTTACTGTTCACCGGTACATACCCTGAACCCGTCTTTCTCTACATGCGCAAAATATTCGTCACCTCAGACCAGGTGTAGAGATATTGGTGCTCCTGCTGGTTATGTAATCCTTTGTGTTTCTTTGCATTTGGTGCAGACCTTACTAGCATTCTATTTTAATATGTGCAACTCATTTGCATATATAAATAAACTTGGTGTTGCTGTGTGTACATACCTTTGCTGTTTATACCTGTGTCAATCTCTTTTTTTGCATTTGGTGTGGTGAAATTTGTGTGTATAAGTTGCGTTAACTGCGCACAAAGGGTGTGCTAGTCTTTCTGTATCAGCTGGTATGCGTGTAGAGCGATTGAGTGAAGTGTGATGGGTGGGGAAGTGGGTGTGGTGTCTGTAAGTGTGTTACGGCAAGGGTAGTGAAAGAGTCTTTGCAGTGTGTGAGATGTGTACTGAGTGACTATGGGGTGTGATGTGTGGGTGGTTCGTGTTGTGAGTGTAAACAGCTGGGTTTGAATGGAGGGGACTGTGTGTGTGCTGGTCCATGGCTGAGTGAGAGTGGATGAAAAACATGGGTGACGGGGAGTTGCAAGTTGGGGTTGTCCATGGGGGTGCATCATAAGTGTGCTTCAGGTCCGCATGTGTGCAGGTGAAAGCTCAATAAATGTGAGTGTGTATGAAGATGCCTCACTCATCTAAAATCGTGTGTACCATTTTCAGTGCTGACATCTGGCAACCCATTCCCTGGAAGTAGATTGCCAAGCCTGTACTGTGTAAACTATAAAAAATGCACAGCTCCCAGACAGACCCATTCCTGTTCCAGTCCTCCCCTCCCCTTTCCCTTCCCGACAGCGGCGGCAGTAGCAGGAGAAGCATTGACTCTCTGACGGCCTCTTCTGCTGCTACTTTTGCAATAAGTCACAAAATTTCCCTGCTCTTGAGACCAGCACTGTAGCAGCAGTGGAGGCCATCTGAGAGTGTCAATCCTTCTCCTGCTGCTAAATGCAGGGCAGGTAGGGAGGGCATCTATTTGCACCGAGAGATGCCAGTGGTTTACCAGAAGAACATCTGAGACAAGATACAGCAACTGGAAACCCTCTGTGAAAAGTGAAAAGATCTTCCCCTATCCCTGTGGGGCTGGGTAGCACTGGTTCGTATGGCCATTTTCCTCAAAATAATCTATCAGTTCCAGATGTTGCCAGAGTGGCTGCGGTCAGCGGAGGAACTCAGTTAAAGAGTTGATTTATTTATTTATTTACATTCTCTTATATACTGCGCTATTCTGCATCAGTGCAGTTTACATTGAACAAACTGAAATTACATTGAACAGGGCCTTATAACTTGGAGATAACTATTTAAGATAACTATAACATGGGCTATGGAGGGTTAAGTGGCTTGCCCAAGACCACAAGGAGCACCTGTGGGACTAGAAACCCCAGTCCTTCCGGCCCAAGGTTGCTGTCCTCTAGTGGGATTTGAACCCCCGACCTTCCGGCCTGAAGTACCTTGCCCCAACCACTAGGCCACTCCTTCTTGTTGAGGAGGCACAGGGTGCGGATTAGCTTGGCAAAATTGATCCAGGCACTGCATAAAAGAGGGGCAGGTCTACTGGATGCAGGGACTTATACATCAATGCTGCTTTGTGTTTATGTTTATTTAAAAACTTTATATACTGCTTGTCACAGGGTATCAGAGCGGTTTACAATCATCAAATCATAAAAGGCTGCAGAAAGGAAAGAGAACGCCAATTTAGAAGTTTCCAAGAGGGGAAAAGGAAAGAGAACAGAAAAGTAAAAAAAAACCAAAAAAACAACGACAAGACAACCAATAAAGAAGTTAATGTATGAAGCGTATGAGGGAACAGAGACATATATTCATGGGAGGTTGCTGGACCATTGGAGCCAATTTTATCAGCTCTTGAACATCCTGCTCTTCAAATGGATGACTCTACAGGAAATTGTGTTTGGGGCATTGATCAATCTGCCCCATAGGAAATGGAGGTGGTGAGCAACAAATGGGTGACCTAGTTGGCAGATGACCCCATTTTTTGCAACCATAGGGTAACCCCAACTTTGAGCCAGGAATGGGCCATATGAGATTGGCAATATAGGAACAACTGTCGAAGGCTGACTTGGGACAACTTCTGGAGTGGGGGAAGGGAACCTTCCCCACCTTTAAATCATTGCAGGAAACCCTTGGTCTGCTGGCTGCGCACTTCTTGCTATATGGACAGATGTGGTATTACTGGCACCAGCTGCACACTACCTGTTCAGGGGCACTAGTGTATACTGAGAGCAACAATGACCTACCAAATTAGCACCTTGTTGGAATACTGGATGTGCAAACAAGAAAACTCCTCCATTCTCATGAAGTAATTTACAAGAATCAGTGTATGCCAAGACTGTACATTCCTAGAGCTGAAAGAGGGCTAGGACTTATAGAGATTGATTACACCTACAGAGCTACTATCATAGGCTTCCAAGCCTACCTGACAGCATCATCGGATCCAAATACACAAAATTTATTTAAGTTCTAATGGTGGAAAATTTCTATACAGAAAGGCACAACAAAGTAGCACACCTCCTCCACTGGAAACTCTGGAAACACTACAACATCACTGTCCCTGAAAAGCACTGGGATCATGACATTAAGAGAATGATCATTTGGGACATTCCCATTCCAATGGCTAAGAAACTGGATGCGAGGAAACCTGACATAGTGTTAAAGAAGAATACCAGAAAGGCATTGATATTAAAATGTCGTTACCAAGTGCTTATTCTGTGAATCGCGTGGAGAGGCAGAAGATCCTAAGTACCAAGAAATGCAATCAGAAAAGAAGAAAATGTGGCAGAAAGATACAGAAATCTTTCCCACTGTATTGGGAGCAACAGGCTTGATGAAGAATTTCCAACCACATCTTGACAAACTACCCATACCTGAAGGAAGCTCTCTTTGGCACGATGCAAGTACTGCACCAAGCATTAGCAGAAAATTTGAGAGATTAAGATTTATTATTTAATGTCTTTTTTATACCGTGCTCTTTGGAATCAGTGTGGTTTAGTCAACAAAATTTGTACAGTGCAGGCACGACCTACACTGGACTTACAATGAACAGGTGTTACTACTTGGAACTGACACGGGTAACTATGTACATTTTAAGCAATCAGTCACAGGTGACCAGGTCCACTTACAACTATTTACAGGTTGTCTAACTATATACAGATTGATCGCCCAGAGTGCGGATGTACAGTATTGCTCGGCAACTATATGTGATAATTGGGTGGCTATATACATAATGGCATCTATTACACATTGGTGTCACTTACAGTATTAGGTTACTATATATATATATATATACGAGGGTTGCTCAGAAAGTAATGCCCCACGTGTTTTTTCTCAGTCCAGAATGAAGATAGAGGTGTAAAATTGAAAGGGTAGTAACTTGGAACTTCAAAGGACACATGTGTGTAATTTTACAGTCATCTGACAAATAGCGAGGCGGTAGTGATCTTTCAAATGGCGTCTATGAGTGACACACGGTACAAACAATGAGCCATAATTGAATTCTTGGTGGAGGAGAAATAAAGTGTGAGAAACATACACAAATGGTTGTGTGCTGTGTATAGAGGTTCAGCGGTAGATAGGAGCACCGTTGGACGATGGGTGAAGAGAGTAAAGGCTTCAGGAAGTGGTAAAATGGAACTGGAAGATCGGCCGTGGTCTGGGCATCCTGCCTCAGCCACCAGTCCAGACAAGTTGCAGCGTGCTGATGACATTATTCATGCGTATTGGCGCATCATCAATCGGGAATTGTCCGTACAGCTTTCTGTCAGTAGAGGTAGTGTAATGGCAATTATTGACTCTTTGGGATAAAGGCCTCCCCCTCAGCTTCAAAACGCTCCAACAAATCAGAGCAGATGTCTTTCCTTTGGTGTTTGTGTTCGGTTGTGAAACCTCGCAGAACCCACCTTTGAATATCCCAGAGTCAATAATTGCCACTGCATTACCTCTACTGACAGAAAGCTGTACGGACAATTCCCAACTTGTGATGCACTGGACTGGTGGCTGAGGCAGGACTTTCTTTCTCCTCCACCAAGAATTCAATTACAGCTCCTTGTTTGTACCGTGTGTCACTCACAGATGCTATTTGAAGGATAGCTACCGCCTTGCTATTTGTCGAACGACTGTAAAATTACAAGTCTCCTTTGAATTTCCAAGTTACTACCCTTTCAATTTCACACCTCTATCTTCATTCTGGACTGAGAAAAAACATGTGGGGCATTACTTTCTGAGCAACCTCGTACATATTCAACCTGCTGGTGGCTATATGCATATTGGCGTCACATTGGTATCATTTACAGTATTAGGCTACTATATACACATTCAACCTGCTGGGTGTATCGTTGAGCTGGAGGGTGGGATTGCAATTGCGTGGAGTGGGTGCACTAGGGGTGACGTCCTGGTTATTGAGTGTGGCTGGTTGTGATATGTCACTTGTATGGGAGTAGTGCTGGAGGAAAAGATGGTGCTTCAGTGACTTCCTAAATTGGGTGAGGTCAGTGATGGCACGGATGGCAGGTGGAAGGGCGTTCCAGCATGTGGGTGCATAGAATACGAAGGCTCTGTTTATCGTTGCTTGTGAACATTTTGTTATTGCCTTTGGGATTATCAGAGTGTTGGCAGCAAATGATCTCCTGGCTCTGTTGGGGGGGAGGGGTGGATGAGGTCTGTGAGGGAGGTGGAGGAGCACTTGTTGACAGCTTTGAAGGTCATCAATAGGATTTTAAAGGAAAGTCTGCAGTGAACCGGCAGCCAATGAAGGTGTTTCAAGATTGGGGTTACGTGTTCCCTCCTGGAGGCTCCGTGCAAGTTTCTAGCGGTTGCATTCATTGCAAACTGCAGTGGATTCAGCGTGTTCTTTGGGAGTCCTTGCAGTATCTAGACCTTGCAATCTCCCCTTCAGAAAAATCCAGATACCAGAGCAAGAAGATAACTGCATTGAAACCTACTCAACATACCCACTCACAAAACCAAAAGTTCACAGACCACCTGTAATAGAACCTTCTTTATATACGGACCTGCAGACTGGAATGCCCTCCCGAGAAACCTAAGAGCCAAAGAAGGCTGAAAACACGCCTCTTTCATGAATCCTTTGGAAATGACACCCAAACACCCCCCCCCCAATAAATCCTTCCAGCTCCCCCCTCCATAACCTCCTCCCAACTCAAGCCCAGCCCACCCCACCCACCCAATCATTCAACCTACTGTACATAAGTTGGTGCTTAAAGTTATAATGTTCCCAGCATATCTTTTCCCCTTATGTTGTTCTCTGTAAACCACTTTTTTAGCTTGAAAAGCAGTATATAAAAATGTTTAAATAAATAAAAAGCATCACAGCAGCTGTTAACAGCATTCCAACCCCAGAGGGCATGAAGATTAGTGTGGATCCTGATCCCCCCAGCCTAGGGTTGCTAACAGGCTCCAGTTTCGCCTGACAGGTTTGATCCAGTTCTGGGTTTACCACATTGCATGCAGGGATATGTAGTTCTGGTTTTTCCATTGCACTCCATAAGAAAAGGAAAACTACAAGTAACTGCATGCAAAGGGGTAAACCCAGAACTGGAGCAAGCCTGTCAGGCGCATCTGGAGCCAGTTGGCAAGCCTAAATCCCCGTAGTCTTCTGTTGATCTTCTCTGTTTTTCCTTACCATTCCCGTAGATATGTCCTAGTGCCTGTCTTGACTAGACTGTAAGCTCTTATGAGAAGGGACTGTTTCTTCCATGCATATGCCTTGTTGCGTTATATAAATGATTAGTGGTAGTGGTGATGTGAATTCCACCCAAGCAGCCCCCGCAAGGGAGAAAGACAGCGGCAGTGAGGCAAACTTACTTGATGTTTGCTATGCTGCATCCGCTCCTGTAAGTTTGCCGCGGGCCCAGCGGCTGTTCCCTGCTGGGCCAAAGTGTCCTGATAACAGTCCCACTGTGAGACTTCAGCCCGGAGGGGAGCAGCTACCAGACCCAAGAGCAGAGGCAATGCAGCAAACACCCGGTGAAAAGCGGGATATAAATACAGCTAAATAAATAAATAAAAACACGATGACGTAAGTTTGCCGCCATTGCAAGGGGGGGGGGGGGCGGGGACTGATGCATGAAGGGGATTCCCCCACCACTGCGACAGCAAAATGTTCCTGGGGGGCTCCTCATTGTAACTTATGGCACTGGTTAGTGGTCGCTTATGTGGCAACTGGGAACATTTCAGAGCCACAGGCTTAAATGAGAAGCCAGCTGAAGTTCAGGCAGCTAGACTGAGAAGGGTTATGGAAACTAAATGCCACTAAAGTCTTATCTAGTGTGCACTGAAGGAAAGCTATTGCCGCAATTGAGTGGACGTGTGTGTGGCTAAACATGCAGTGTCAAGGAAAGCACATGCTTCGGGCTCCAGTGTCTCCTCCTTGGGCATGGGGAGTGCAGGTGCTGCAGGCAAAGGCAGCAGCGAGAGTCGGTGCACTTGGCAGCCCAGAGAGCGACCAGCGGCTGCATCACGCGCGCAGCCACCCCGCCGCCTTCATCTGCAGCACGTTTACAATAGGGAGCTTAAAAAGAAACGCGAGAGACATGTCATCTAGCGGCTCGTTTTCATCTGTTCTCCTACTTGCGCTTTGCATTGAACTCTGAAACGGATGTCGGTGCTGCAGCCGCCGTAGCAGCGCTGTCAGAAAGCCAGACCTAGCTTGACATCTGGCTTAAGACTGGCTAACGCGCTCTGGTGCCTGTGCCATGCTCGAGGAAGCAGCTGCCAAGGCTTACTCTGCATTCCCCTCTCTTTCTGTGCATTGCATTACTGCTCGAGTGGCGCATGCGTATGTCAAGCAGATGAACCGCAGGCAGAGACGTGCTAATGATTAGCAGGGGGAAAGGTAAATCCTTCTAGCATACTGTCAAGGTTTGAATCCCATTAGCACCGCTTGTGGCCCTCGATGAGTCACCGAACTCTCCACACTCCCAGCAAGACTATCAGCACTCAGCAGCCCTTACGAGTTCTTTTTACAAAGATGGCAGCCAAGGCGCCTGTAGACGCAGAGTTGCCTCAACAAAGATGGCAGCCAAGGCGCCTATAGACGCAGAGTAGCCTCAACAAAGATGGCAGCCAAGGCGCCTGTAGACGCAGAGTTGCCTCAACAAAGATGGCAGCCAAGGCGCCTATAGACGCAGAGTAGCCTCAACAAAGATGACAGTCAAGGCGCGCTGTAGACGCCGAGTAGCCTTAACAAAGATGGCAGCCAAGGCGCTTGTAGACGCAGAGTTGCCTCAACAAAGATGGCAGCCAAGGCGCCTGTAGACGCAGAGTTGCCTCAACAAAGATGGCAGCCAAGGCGCCTATAGACGCAGAGTAGCCTCAACAAAGATGACAGTCAAGGTGCGCTGTAGACGCCGAGTAGCCTTAACAAAGATGGCAGCCAAGGCGCCTGTAGACGCAGAGTTGCCTCAACAAAGATGGCGACCGAGGCGCCCTGTAAACGCCGAGTAGCCTCAACAAAGATGGCGACCGGGCGCACCATATACCGCTGGCTGGGAGATGCGCGCGCAGCGGCCTACGGAAGTCGTGCAGGGCCGCCTCGTAACGGCGGGATGGCGGAGGCGGAGGAGGCCCCGAAGCTGTCGGAGCTGCTGGAGCGCGGGCGGCGGGAGCTGGAGGAGGTGGAGGGGAGCAGTGAGCCACTGAACTCGCGGCCGCTGCAGGACAAGGTGAAGCGCGGTCTGGCACTGCTCGAACAGGCCCAACGCGGGGCCGATGAGCTGCAGCTCTTCAGGTACGGGAGGGGCGCGGGGCCCGGGAGAGAAGCCGCCGCTGGGAAATCCCCGTTATTCTCCTGCCCCACCCCGCCCCCTCAACCCCATGTCCTACATTATCTCCCCTCCCTCCCCCGCACTTAACGGCAACGCAGGTAAAACCGCTACGCCAAAAAAATGATTTAACTTGTAGCTCGCCTCCCCCCATCATTACATTCCCCACTCGCCTCGCCCCCTTTCCCCCTCACCTCTTCCCCCTTTCCAGTCTACCCTCACCCTATCCCCCATCTCACTTTCATCTCCCTCTTCCCCCCTCAACTCTTCCCGCTTTGCAGGCTACCCTGCCTCATCCTATCCCTGTCTCACTTTCATCTTCCTCCTCCCCACACCCATCATTACATTCCCCCCTCACCTTTCCCTCTTCCCCCTCACCTCTTCCCGCTTTCCAGTCCACCCTCGCCTCATCCTATCTCCGTCTCACTTTCATCTTCCTCCTCCCCACCCCCCCTTCCCCCCCTCACCTCTTCCCGCTTTGCAGGCTACCCTCGCCTCATCCTATCCCTGTCTCACTTTCATCTTCCTCCTCCCCACACCCATCATTACGCTCGCCTCTCCCTCTTCCCCCTTTCCAGTCCACCCTCGCCTCATCCTATCCCCGTCTCACTTTCATCTTCCTCCTCCCCACACCCATCATTACGCTCGCCTCTCCCTCTTCCCCCTTTCCAGTCCACCCTCGCCTCACCCTATCCCCATCTCACTTTCATCTTCCTCCCCCACCACCCTCTCCTACCTTCTCTTTCTTCACATCCAGATTCAGATCATTTATTGGCATGAGAGTTTTACAGATGTCGGAGTAATCCATTTAGTACTTCCTTCTCCCCTTTTCCTCCTTTCAATCCCATCTTCACATTTCTTCTCCTTACTGCTGCTACTACTACAAATCTTCATTTGTGTAGCGTTACAGGGCATACGCAGCACTGTACAGACATGTGAAAGACAGCCCTTGCTCACCAGAGCTTACAGTCTGGTCAAGACAGAACGATAGCTGAGGACTAGGATATATTTAGGGGGCCAACATCCACCATTCATTTTACCCCTCCTGCACATTTTCTCTCACCTTTTCTGTATTCTTGGCTCGTTTTGCATCTCTCTGTCAGTAACACCCTTGCAGTACAGCATTTAGCAGTTGCCGTGCTGGTAACTGATACAAAAAGATAACACAACATTAAATAAATGAATGATTTTTTGAAATATTTATTTATCTGGATAAAAATCCATAAAAAGAAAAACTTCAGTTTGCACGCTGAGTCTCCAGCGTTTGCGCTTTCTAGCATTGTTCGGGTCTGTTTCCTGAGCATTGTGGAAAGTCAGTTGCACTGTGTTTGTGCATGTCTTTAGTTTTGTGTGCTTTCATTGCAGCCGGAATGAAGAGTTGGAAGAGATTGCATCTGCTGATCTGAAATTCTTCTTGGTGCCTGCTCTGCGGGGGACTCTCACGCTGAAGCTGAACACCCCCTCTAAGCGAATGGATCAACTGCAGACTGCCCGCAACTACTTCATGGATTTTCTGAGGCTCTGCAAAGACTATAACATTGGTACATTTCATCTGCCACAGCCGCGGCAAGACCCCAGAGCAGAAGAAGGCGAGGAACAGACTGTGTCGGCTTGTAGTCAGCCAGACCTGATAGCTATGGCCACACACAGACAGGCAAAAATTGAAAGGTATGGATGCCATACATGTTTGTTCATCTCTTATGTACTGAGCGGTCCTAGGGTGGGTGATCGCTAAAGATTAGCACCAATCCCCCAATCTTTCTTTGAGACCTTGGCCTTGGCACTGATCCTTCATGGGGCCCACCCCACCTGTAGCACCGGTTCCTGGCCTTTAGCTAAGCCGGAGCCATAGACACACTCTTTAAGTACCAGTGTAAAGGAGATTCCTTGGCGCAGTGCATAAGTGATGGAACAGGGTTTCCCTGAAGGTCAGTTATGGTATATGCAAGAAGCTGTACTCTCGCTGCTGTGTGTGCACGCTACATGTTCACATTAGGCTTTGCCAGTGGGACATAGTCGCCTAAAGACTCTGTGGCGTTTCTCATTATGTAGGAGTGGTTGCCGCTCTTTGAGAAGCACGAGCCAAGCAAAACCGCTTGAGTTTACACGGTGACACTGAATGCATTGGTGGTGGTGAGAGGCAGAATACCCATTCATGCTTTACAATGGGAGAGTAGAAAGTGGGCGACTATACCTCCAGATCTGGGTTCAGTATTTGCTGTGACATTGACCAGGTCACTTCATCTCCCATTGCCCGAGGAGCCGCTTAGAGTGCAAGCTCTCTGGGGCACAGCCTCATTGCCCTGACTAGAGGCATCATTTACATTCTTCAGTAAGAATAGTGGAGCGGGCAGGTCAGCACTTAGAGCTGTCTTTCGCAGTGGGGTATGGTGTCCGCATGGCGGTCATGCTTGTACTCCTGCTGGCATGCATTGGCAATGGCAGCAGAGTTTGTGGAGAGTGCACGCGGGTCCTGCAGTGCCACATAGCCCTGGTTTTCAGCTATTCCAAACCTTGTGAATATTCATTGTACGTATGCTGAAAACTTGGCCTGAGTGCAGTCTCTCCATGCTACAGTTACAGTCCTCAAGAGCTGCTGGTAAGCCTGATGTTCAGAGTGTCCACAATAGATATTCATCAGGTGCATCTGCGTCCATTGGGTCTAATACTGGTTTAGCTAATGTGCATAGTTACCTTGTTGGAGCACTAGCAGTACTCAGCTTTGTTAGAGTGGGTAAGGGAAACAAATAATCCCTGGACAGCTGGAGGGTAGCTTGTTTGTTTATCTATTTGTATTGAGTATTTTGAAATATACATTTCAGATCAAATTAAGGAAAACCAAGAAAGAAAGCAGATATACAATCACAAAAATATAATAAGGAAAATACATTCTGGTTTAGCCCACATTACAGGAAAAACAGCTCTCATTCAAATAAAAGGTATCTAATATAGGAAATAAAGCCATATACAATGATGGTCTATTTAGAAAGAACGCTTAATACCTCCAAACCTATTACTACTTTTTATCTGACAGAAATTTCTCTAATTGAGAAACATTCTGAAATACAGTGTAACCTTACATTTGCAGGGAAACCTTAGATTAAAAGTTTTCCCCATCGCTACAATTTGAAGTTTCAAATTTAGAAATTGCATTCTGTGGAGCCGAGTGTTCCTTGAAACGTCTGGGAACACACTCTGCTTTTATCTGCAGAACTAAACATCTTTATTTTTGAAATAAGCCTTAAAAACCTGAAACTTGTCACCCTCAGATGGACGTGTAACCAATAACGTAGCCCGTCTGGTGATAGTATCTGTAGAAGCCTCGAGAGACAAGCAGTCAAATCCAGACTCTTGCTTGGACGTATCACATCTAATTCTCCCTCCCCTGGGCTTTCACTACATGACCTAGAGGGTATTTGGTACCAAAATATGAGGGGATTTTCAAGCACCTCCAGCTTATAATGAATAAAAGTAGAATCTTGAATAAAAGACCCATTAGTATGTCAGAGGAGTCTGCACCTAAGAGCCACCCGCTGCAAGGACTTATCCATGGACAGTATCTCAGTATCTGCAACTTGTATTTTTGTCTTGCTGGAAGATACCTTGGAGAAAGCCTTTGTGGTGATACATTGCTTCCCTGTGCCCCAGGTATAAGCAGAAGATGGAGACGGAGAAAAGGCTGGCCACCATCGCAGGCCTGGTGCAGAGTGGGAAGGCAGAGGATGAACAGGTGCGGGAATTCTACCTTCTGCATATCCAGAAGTGGGTCAGCACCAGTCTGGATGAGACAGAGAGCATCGACCAAGAAATGGACTTACTGAGGGGCAGAGAGGCCATGAAGCAGGTACTGCATGGGAGAATGGGGGGCTGTAAGGGTGAGAGGAGAGGGGGAAAAGATGCCCATTCCAGACTAGTGGGTTATTTCCCCCTGCCGGCGGATGGGAGACAGAGAAAAGAAAGTAAAACTATGCTGTGACATCACCACTGGCATAACACCTAGCACAGCTAGAGGGCGCCCTCGGTCTTCTCTCTGTCTCAGCAGATGGTGTGTTCTTCCGGAGAGGCCGACAGAGTATAGCTCCTGGCAGTCTGCTTCTGGGTGCAGTGTAGCTTGCCACTTCAGATCCCAAGGGGTGAATGAGATACCAATTTCTGGTTGATCTATTACTTTGGGGCTAGCTCCTGGCTAGGAGAGCCAGTGTAGCTTGGTAGGAGCATTGGATCACGAGGTTCCTTCTGAGGGGACCCTTAACTGTATTTTGTCCTTTTTTTTTTCTTTTCTTTCTTTAAACAAACAAAAAAATATAAAGGGTATGAGTGTCTTCTGCAGGGCTGCATGTAGCTCCTTAGCATATGGCTGATTGGGATTTCCTCCCTGCACCCCACTCCCCTGTGCTCCCGGGGATCGCAGCACTGAGGCTGCAGTGGATCGCTGCCTTTTCCAGCGGGCAACTGCAGAGGATCGCTGCCTGAACTTCATCAGTGGCAATAAAGGGCCGCTACACCTAGCCGTGAGTGTTTGCTGTGATCCCCCCTGTGCACGCTGTGCACCAGCAGCAAAAAGGGCCACTGCAGTCCCGCATATCCCACCAGACATCCCTGGCCTGTGCAGATCACGCAGCAGAGGCAAAAAGAGGCCACTGTACCTAACTGAGTGCTGTGGTCCTGCCTTTCCTGCCTGATGTCGCCGGCCTGTGCAAGCTGCGCACTATTTTTTCATTCCTTAAGACCTACAACTCCTTGTCAGTTTGAGACTGGTTTCAGTGCAGCTTGGCCAGCTGAGACCCCAGGGAGTATGAGAGATACAGCTCTGGTGGCGCTCTCATTCCTTTGGCGAGCTCCTGGCTATGAGAGCCGGTGTAATTCTGTGGTGCATTAGGATCAGTGCCTTCCTCATTGCCCTGATGCCTCAGCTGCAGTAAATGGCGATGGTACCCTGGGTGATTGTGTCTGTGCCACTTGCACAGCCGATCTGGGGGAGATTTCTGCCAATTCAGCGTCCTTGTTGGCGGTTCTGGCTCCTGATGCAGTTGAGGCTTCGTTGCCACCTTCCACATCAGGAATTATTGATGATCTTCTCCAGGCGGACCTGCTGTTCCCACGATGCCAAATTTCACCATGGGACCCCGGCTCCTGTGGCTGACGGGGAGTCTTTTCTCCCTCTGTTTCCACAGTTGCAGCGCTCTCAGCCACAGCTGTGGGACTCCACAGCGGCTGTCTGACTCTGCAGCAGCAGATATTTATTTCGCCCATCTTCCAACATAGAAACATGATGACAGAAAAATATCACGTGGCCTATCTAGTCTGTCCTTCTATAATATATCAACCACTACAGCAGTCCCCTTTTTTTCCTTTAGAGATCCTCTGTGTTTGTCCTATACTTCTTTGAATTCAGATACTGTCCTCATCTTTATCACCTCCACTGGGAGACTATTCCATGGATTCACACTCTTTCTGTAAAGAAATATTTCCGCATATCACTCCTGAATCTATCCCCCTTCACCCTCATCCCATGTCACCTCGTAGCAGAGCTTGCTTTCAATCAAGAGGCTCTCCTCCTGTGCATTTATGCCATAGAGGTATTTAAACGTCTCAATCATATCACCTCTATCCCGCTTTTCCTCTAAGGTTATTAAGATCCTTAAGTCTGTCCTCATATGCTATATAATGAAAACCACTAACCATTTTAGTAGCCACCCTTTATACTGACTCCATCCTGTTTATATCCCTTTGAAGGTGCGGTCTCCAGAATTGAACACAATACACCAAAGACTTATAAAGAGGCACTATCACCTCCTTTCTTCTGCTGGCCATTCCTATGCACCCAAGCATCCTTCTAGCTTTTGCTTTTGCCTTTTCTATTTGTTTAGCTACTTTAAGGTCATCAGACACAATCATGCCTAGGTCCCGCTCTTCTTTAGTGGACAAAAGAACTTCACCCCCTATACCATATTGCTCCCTTGGATTGCTGCAGCCCAAATGCATGACCTTGCATTTTTTAACATTAAATCTCAGCTGCCAAATTCTAGGCCATTCTTCGAGCTTAGCTAGATCCCTCCTCATGTTATCTACATCTTCCTGGGTGTCTATTGCAGATTTTGGTATCGTCCACAAAGAGGCAAACCTTACCTGTCAGCCCTTCCACTATATCACTAACAAAGATGTAACATGTTTGCGAGCTATGGAAGGGGGAGGTCAAGACCTTTTTCCTTCTCGGCCGGGCCCATTTTCCGCCGTTCCTCCGATAGTCCTTGTGGGTGGTTCCTCCAAATGATCGAGAGGGCAGGACTCTGTTTGGGAGGTTCCACAGCCCCTTTCAAAGTCCCTTATTAGAGTGGGACAGAATTTTTCTGCGATGGTATTTCCCATGATGCTTCCTCTAATGCGGAGGAGGGGGAGCTCTTTCAGGTGGAGACCATAATGACTCTCGCGTGGTGCATCTTTATCACAGACTGTAGATTCCCCCCACCCACTTAAATTGTCTAGATTGCCACTGAAATGTGCATTCTGGAGCTTTCTGGACCAGCCTCAACCCCCCCCCCCCCTTCACTTCTGATCCTGGCATAATGGGGCCTTCTAGAGCCTTTCCTTTCCTGCTGGAGCTTCTCCTGATATACCCCTCAAGAAGATCTAGCAATTGGGTTGCAGTTATGCCTGGGTTGCATTTTCCCAGGGTCGACGTCTTGATTACGGCGGACGCCAGCATACCACCATTCTCATAGAAGTAGAGCTGCCCTTCAGGACCTGCAGGGCTGGAAGGTGGAAGGACTCCTTCAAATGGCCTTCTCTTCTTCCTCCCTAGCCCTTCAGGTGACAACGTGGGGCAGCATCTGTGCACATGTCCTCCTCCACTGGGTTCAGTTCCATCTTGAGGATGAGTATTCAGCCTGTCTTGAATATCTGGCGACCTTCTTGGTGGATGCCTTTTATGATAAAGATAAAAGATAAAGATCTCTTATGCCTTTCTGTGTGGGGAGTCACAATAGCAACAGTGGCTTGCTGAGGGCTATGGTTCAGAAATTGTTGGCGGATGTTGCATCTAAGGGGCACTTAGCCAAATTGCTCTTTAGGGACAGGCTCCTGTTTGGCGAGCTCTTGGGAAAGTTAGTCAAGGTCCTCAGAGAGGTCAAGTCCCAGTGGCTGCCGGAGGATAAACCCAAGGATTCCTCCAAGCACTTTTCTTCTTTGTCATCAGGGGAGTCATCTTTGCTGCTGAAGTTCCGCGATTCTTGTCGGTATCAACAGAATAAGCAGACCACCTCCTCTTCTGCAACAGGATCCTAGTCCTTTCATGGAGGATGCCAAGCCTATTTGCAGACTTCCATGGCTGGAAAGCCCTCTGTCTTTTGCCTCTCCCTCTGACTGTTCTGGAGCCCATTCCTATCTCCCACACGTGTGAGACTGTCTGCAACAGTTTTATCGTGAATGGGCCCATCTGAAGAATGATCACTGGGTGCTCAACATTATAAGACAGGGATATGTTTTAGAGTACGCTCAAAAGGGTCAACTGCAGTTTGAGAGTTCCATGGTTCCGCATGAAAATACTGCGGTCTGTTATCCAGGCAGACCAGAAGGATGAATCCTCGCTGTCTCGGATTTGGCAGAGGCCTGTGTTCACATTCCCATCCGGGAGGACCAGCAGTGCTTTCTCCAGTTTGTGATTTGGTCTCTCACTACCAGTTTTGTGCGATGCTCTTCAGCCTGGCCACTGCCTTTTGGACGTTCTCCAAGGTGATGGTGGTTGTTGTGGCAAGACTGAGGCATGAGGGTGTCTGCATACACCCCTACCTGGATGATTGGCTTACCGGGCCAAGTCTCAACCGGAAGCCATTTGGGCATTTTGAGTCACTCGGCTGGGTCATCAACAGCAGCGAGAGCTGCCTGATGCCATCTCAGAACCCAAACTTTCTTGAGGCTCATTTCGACACCTTCGTAGGCAAAGTCTTCCTTATGGGGAGCGCAGGGCCAAGTTCCATGACCACGCTCGGGACTTTTTTGGGAATTCCACTCCTACAACTGGAGGCTACCTTCTGCTTTTGGGAGCTAGAGCTGGTGTCCTTGGCACAAGCACACATGCGTCCTCGGCACAAGCACACATGCGTCCTCTATAGCGGGCTTTGCTGACTAGCTGGTTTCCTGTGTTCGCAGGACTATAGAGTCCAACTCCTGCTTCCTCTCTCATATCATTTAACAAATAAGCTTCACTTACTAACCTCACCGTAGTATCAATTACTTAACAATATCAAGGGGAAAAAAGCAAACCTCAGATAACTCAACAACTACCCGTATTCCACCTCAAGGTAATTTCAGTGAGTTTCATACATCAACGGTTCGCTAACATTTTCCCACTGTATCCAAACAGAATATCAATAGCCACAAATAGAATCTTAAAACCATGCCATTCATTCAGATTATATCCAAGTGGCACATGATGTCCTGACAAATAGATCTCCCGACGCCCGCTGGAACGTCCCTTCAGCATTTCGCCTCAGCTGCTTCACACAATCATTGCTTAACAAACATACTACGTTACCTTTACAGAATAAAACAGGATTCCTCCTACCCAACCAGTTCATTTCACTCCAAAGCCAGATGAAGTCTCCCAAACAGCTAATAACTTCATTCTCGGATGTCACACACACTTCATCTAAACCATCTTGATCTCGATCACAAAAACGCCACGCAGGTGCGTTCATAAGCACCAAAACTCCACCCGTTCATCCCTTAGCCAATCTGCTTGTATCCACTTGTATTTTCTATATACATACTTCCCAATCAATGCTCATATTCAATCCCTCTGAGCAGATTGGCTAAGGGATGAATAATTGTGTGATTATTTTATAGTCCTATTCCCCTGAAGCAGCTGAGGTGAAACGCTGAAGGGACGTTCCAGCGGGCGTCGGGGATCTATTTGTCGAGACAACATGTGCCACTTGGATATAATCTGAATATTAATATTGAAACATGCTGTCATGGAATTTTGTTTAAAGCATATATATAAGAAAATATTGAGCTTTTATGTTACTATGTTATTATGGCATGGTTTTAAGATCCTATTTGTGGCTATTGATATTCTGTTTGGATACAGTGGGAAAATGTTAGCGAACTGTTGATGTATGAAACTCATTGAAATGACCTTGATTCCCTGAAAGGTGGAATACGGGTAGTTGTTGAGTTATCTGAGGTTTGCTTTTTTTCCCCTTGATATTGCTAAGTAATTGATACTACGGTGAGGTTAGTAAGTGAAGCTTATTTGTTAAATTATATGAAGTATCATAATTAGGCTCTGTTAAATGACCTGGAGATTTTTTGTCCTCTCTCGTATCGACACAGCCTCCTTTGGTGGGCCTCCCCTGACAACATGTTGAGGGGGATGCTTCTCACCTATGTCTTTCCAGTTGTAGAGTTCATTGTCTTGACCATACTGCATAGGGTCAGTGGTCTCCAGTGGAAGCAAAATGGGCCACTCATTACCTAGAGGCCAGGACTGGGAGGCAAGGAGACAGACAGTGTCCGCGTATCAAGGCCGAGGAGGCCAGTCTGGTGGACCAGGATCACCAGACTCAGGTGACCCTCGATGCTCCAAAGGACTCTGATTCCCTAGAGGCCAGGACCATCTGTCTGGTATTGCTGCACTTAAGCAAGCTGCTCCATGGGAGCGCTGTGCGAGTTCTCTTGAGCAAAGCAACTGCAGTGGGTTATGTCAATAGGACAGAACAGTGCCTGGGATTAGCTCGGGAAATGTCTCTACTGTTCCCCTGCGTGGAACTGCACTTCCAAGAGCTCTAGTAGTTAGTAGTAGTAGTATAGCCCAGTACATCGCAGGTGAGGACAGTCGGGAAGTGGGTTTCCTTAACTGTCATCTCCTTGATCCCAGTGATTGGGAACTTGCCTCATGGGCATTCAACCGGATAGTGGATCGGTGGGGCTTCCCGGGGTGGACTGGATGGTGATGGCAGCCAATGCCAAGGTCTCCTTCTTCAGCCATTGTTCGGAGCCCAAGTCCAAGAGGGTGGACGTACTGGTCCAGCCCTGGCCCCTGGATCACCTACTCTGTGTGTTCTGCCCCATGGGCCATAATAATCAGAGTCCTTTAGAGCATCGAGGGTCACCTGAGTCTGGTGATCCTGGTCCACCAGACTGGCCTCATTGGCCGTGATACGCAGACATCGTCTGTCTCCTTGCCTCCCAGCCCCGTGCCTCTGGGACAGGAGGGGCCTATTATGGCAGGGTCACCTAAAGCATAATGGCTATTCGCTCTTGAAGATCAGGTGGCTCTCCACCTCATTGTCTTATGCCTGGATCTGGTATCTCTTCGAGAACTGGTGTCGTCGATGTCGCCTTTCCCCATGGGGGGTCTTGATCCCCTCAATTCTAGCCGTCCTTCAAGAGGGAGTTGAGAAGGGTTTATCGAGCTCGATGAGGGTGCAGGTAGCAGCACTCTGTTTTCGTGGTCTCGTGGCAGGTCATATGCTGGCAGTGCACCGGGATGTGAACTGTTTTGTCCATTGGGCTCGGACCCTTTGTCCACTAATAGACCCCATAGTCCCGCCATGGGACGACGCTCGTTCTCAGAGTGCTCATGTGTCCGCCCATTGAGCTGCTCAGGCGGGCTACCGTCAAGGATCTGTACCTGAAAATGGTGTTCTTGGTAGTTTCACTTCGACGCATGGATTTCTGAATTGCAAGTGCTTTCCAGCCGCAACCCCTTATTGACATTCTTGGCCGAAGGGGTGACTTTTCATCCAGTTCCCCTCTTCTTACCCAAAGTGCTCTCTTCCTTTCATGTCAGTCAGGTGCTATTCTTGCCAGCCTTTTTGCCAGGTCAATGCACCAAACCAGACGAGCTTGCGTTTTGTGGACTTCTGTCATGCACTCTTGTGGTACTTGAAAGTGACAATCACTTTCGTCTTTCCATTCACTTCTTTATCCTTTTTGCCAGACACCAGAAGGGACAAGCAGCGTCCATGGTGACCCTAGATCGCTGTATCAAGGGCACTATTGCCTCAGCTCACCCGGCGCAGGGTAAACTTGTTTCCCCAGGCCTCAAGGCTCATTTGACTTGGGCCCAGGCAGCTTCCTGGGTGGAGTCCTCTCATGCATCATCCTTGAACAATTGTAGGGCGGCTATTTGGTCCTCCTTGGCTCCTTCATATGGCACTACTGGCTAGATGTGCATGTCCAAGTAGCCATGTGGTTTGGCTCGAGAGTTCTTCCACTGCACTGCACTTCCCGCCCTGGGATGGAGTAGCTTTGATACATCCCACTAATCTGGACTGGTCTAGCAGGAAGATATGGAAGGAGAAATTTTACTTACTGTTAATTTTCTTTCTTGGAATCCTACTAGACCAGTCCAGGAACCGCCCTGTTCAGCCTTTTGCCTTGGATTGCAACCTTCTGTATATTTGTCCCTTCGGACTGTGCAGAGATCGTATATAGTTGTCCTCGTTGAGAGGTTCCTTGGGAGGATTTGACTGCCTTCCATTGCTTGTTACGAAAATACTGAGGTCTCCCTCTAGCTGTGCTAGGTGTTATGCCAGTGGTGATGTCACTATATCAAACAACCACTCAAGGGAAACTTTTTCTCCTATATATCATGTAACCACTAGTCTGGACTGGTCTAGCAGGATTCCAGGAAAGGAAATTAACGGTAAGTAAAATTTCTTCTTCCATAGGCATTGTTGGAACTGAAGGGTGCAGGGGGGTATGAGGGGATAGGTACTGGAAGGAGGAGGTGGTGTATTGAACGGAATACGTGAAACTCAATTTTCATGCCTTAGATTTATGGGTTATCAGGTCCACAAACAACCCCCTAACGGTAATCAAAATTGTATTACAACACTAGGAAATGAGATACCGTAAAGACCCTCAGTAATACTCTATATTATTTTTTGTCGGACATAAATCGTGCAGGGAAGGCACTATGAACCATCCCCCAATCACAATACATATCCCTTTTATTCAAACCAACAGGTTTAGAACTACCTCAAAAAAACACAAAAGGTTCATTAACAATGAAAAAAACCACACTTATCTGAAAACACGCGTGACGTGCACGTTTCGGGGGAAGAACCCCTGTATCAAGCGCTCTCAGCTCCGCTTGTACAAAACTCAATCCACCATGTAACTGGCAAAAAACGCCGAAATTTTGGCTGATAAAAACAAGGATACTAACTTCAGATTGGCTGACCTAAATCTGCCTATCATCTCAAATCATCAATCACAAGGAGGGAACCCCCACAGATTAGGGAACCCCCTGCCGTGAGAGGTTGATGTCAAACACCCAGCCAATCGATTTCACAGTTCATTCCAGTAGGAGCAACAGCAAGCAAGTTTTTTGCCAGTTACATGGTGGATTGAGTTTTGTACAAGCGGAGCTGAGAGCGCTTGATACAGGGGTTCTTCCCCCGAAACGTGCACGTCGCACGTGTTTTCAGATAGTGTGGTTTTTTTTCATTGTTAATGAACTTTTTTTGTTTTTTGAGGTAGTTCTAAACCTGTTGGGTTGAATAAAAGGGATATGTATTTAGTTTTATGGGTTATAGCATTTAAGAATAGTTGTAGCTCCTGACATCATTGTTTCTTTCCAGGCGGGGGGATGTTCACGCGCACCTCGGCAGCCTAGAGCTCCCATGAAGCCTTTCGTTCTGATACGTGACGCTGCTCAGGCTAAGTATGTCTCTCTTCATCAGTCTTATCAATCAGCTGTGGGAGGGGGGGCATGGGAGCAGAAGAAAGCTAAGGAGAAATTGAGGATCATGACAGAGTGGGAGGAGACTGGTGGTGGGGGAGCTAAGTACAAACTTGTGAGCCCTTTGGGGACAGGGAAATGCATACTGTACCTGAATGTAATTTGCCTTGATCTCCCCCTAGAAAGGCGTGAACTAAATACTAAAGCTAAATAAAACAAGTGAACATGACCAGAAACTGAGGGAAGAGGATGCTAACTAATTTCCTTTCTACACTGGTGTGTTAGTAAATATACAGAGAAGTGCCGTCATATTAGAGTATAAAATGTCACCTCCCTGTCCTGTGACAGGAGGCCATAGCCATCTGTTCCTCTCTTTCCCTATACCCAACCTGAGATTAATGGAGTGAAATCTCTCTCTCTCTGTAGAGTGTTTGGCGCTGGCTATCCAAGCCTCCCAACCATGACTGTGGATGACTGGTATCGTCAGCATCAGAGGCAGGGAGTCCTGCCAGACCAAGGAATTCCACAAAGAGAAGCAGGTAAAAGTGGAATTTTGAGGGAAGGGCTCCTTGTGTCCCCAGAAGCCCAGAGAGCATCACTTGTGAGGGAGGGGCTCCTGTGTGTCCCCAGAAGCCCTGAGAGCATCACCATGAGGGAGGGGCTTCTGTGCGTTTCCGGGAGCCCAGAGAGCATCACTTGTGAGGAAGGGGTTCCGGTGTGTCTCCAGGAGCCCACTGTTAGGGAGGGGCACCTGTGCGTCCCCAGAAGCCCTGAGAGCATCACCATGAGTGAGGGGCTCCTGTGTATCCCCAGAAGCCCTGAGAGCATCGCTGTGAGGGAGGGGCTCCTGTGCGTCCCCGGAAGCCCTGAGAGCATCGCTGTGAGGGAGGGGCTCCTGTGCGTCCCCGGAAGCCCTGAGAATAGGTATTTGGGGGAGGAGCCTAGTGAGGCCCCAGGGATAGTAGCAGGAAGGTATGTTGCTATGAATCTGAGGCACTGGGGTTCTTAATGGTGGAGATATCCCATAAGTGGTTATAGCCCCCAGGGTAAGTTGAGCATAAGAGATGGATTCCGCAGCAGAGTGAGTGGCTTACTGATTTGCCCTGTTTCATATGGGCGATCCGTAGGCTACATGTGCAGTAAGAGGAGGCATGTGGGCGAGCCGTAGGCTACATGCGTGTATATGTGCAGTAAGAGGAGGCATGTGGGCGAGCCGTAGGCTACATGCGTGTATATGTGCAGTAAGAGGAGGCATGTGGGCGAGCCGTAGGCTACATGCGTGTATATGTGCAGGAATAGGAGGCATGTGGGCAAGCCGTAGGCTACATGGGTGTATATGTGCAGGAAGAGGAGGCATGTGGGCGAGCCTTAGGCTACATGCGTGTATATGTGCAGGAAGAGGAGGCTTGTGGGCGAGCCGTAGGCTACATGTGTGTATATGTGCAGGAAGAGGAGGCATGTGGGCGAGCCGTAGGCTACATGCGTGTATATGTGCAGGAAGAGGAGGCATGTGGGCGAGCCGTAGGCTACTTGCGTGTATATGTGCAGGAAGAGGAGGCATGTGGGCGAGCCGTAGGCTACATGCGTGTATATGTGCAGTAAGAGGAGGCATGTGGGCGATCCCTAGGCTACATGCGTGTTATATGTGCAGTAAGAGGAGGCATGTGGGCGAGCCTTAGGCTACATGCGTGTATATGTGCAGGAAGAGGAGGCATGTGGGCGAGCCGTAGGCTACATGCGTGTATATGTGCAGGAAGAGGAGGCATGTGGGCGAGCCGTAGGCTACTTGCGTGTATATGTGCAGGAAGAGGAGGCATGTGGGCGAGCCGTAGGCTACATGCGTGTATATGTGCAGGAAGAGGAGGCATGTAGGCGAGCCGTAGGTTACATGTGTGTATATGTGCAGGAAGAGGAGGCATGTGGGTGAGCCGTAGGCTACATGCATGTTATATGTGCAGTAAGAGGAGGCATGTGGGCGAGCCGTAGGCTACATGCGTGTATATGTGCAGGAAGAGGAGGCATGTGGGCGAGCCTTAGGCTACATGCGTGTATATGTGCAGGAAGAGGAGGCATGTGGGCGAGCCGTAGGCTACATGCGTGTATATGTGCAGGAAGAGGAGGCATGTGGGCGAGCCGTAGGCTACTTGCGTGTATATGTGCAGGAAGAGGAGGCATGTGGGCGAGCCGTAGGCTACATGTGTGTATATGTGCAGGAAGAGGAGGCATGTAGGCGAGCCGTAGGTTACATGTGTGTATATGTGCAGGAAGAGGAGGCATGTGGGCGAGCCGTAGGCTACATGCATGTTATATGTGCAGTAAGAGGAGGCATGTGGGTGAGCCGTAGGCTACATGCGTGTATATGTGCAGGAAGAGGAGGCATGTGGGCGAGCCGTAGGCTACTTGCGTGTATATGTGCAGGAAGAGGAGGCATGTGGGCGAGCCGTAGGCTACTTGCGTGTATATGTGCAGGAAGAGGAGGCATGTGGGCGAGCCGTAGGCTACATGCGTGTATATGTGCAGTAAGAGGAGGCATGTGGGCGATCCCTAGGCTACATGCGTGTTATATGTGCAGTAAGAGGAGGCATGTGGGCGAGCCGTAGGCTACATGTGTGTATATGTGCAGGAAGAGGAGGCATGTGGGCGAGCCTTAGGCTACATGCGTGTATATGTGCAGGAAGAGGAGGCATGTGGGCGAGCCTTAGGCTACATGCGTGTATATGTGCAGGAAGAGGAGGCATGTGGGCGAGCCGTAGGCTACATGCGTGTATATGTGCAGGAAGAGGAGGCATGTGGGCGAGCCTTAGGCTACATGTGTGTATATGTGCAGGAAGAGGAGGCATGTGGGTGATCATAGCTGCTCTTAGCCTCCACTCACTAAACCAACTTTGAATTGTTTCCTGAATGAGCTTTTTCCCTAGGAGCAGATCGACCTCTCCCTCACCTGCATCTTTTCTTCAGATTGCAAATGGTGTCAGTGATAATATGTGATTCCATATTTTCCTGCTAGACCAGTCCAGACAAGCGAGTTGTGTTCCCCTACCAGCAGATTGGTGAAGACAAAGAACCAGTGAAAAGGCCAGGTTTTAATGACATCACTCTCATGTCTCTATCTGTTCGTTTGTATTTATTTATTTAACTGGTTTTATTATACCATTTTCTACCAGTCAAAACGGTTCACGGTTTACGAGGTGCAAACAAAAGTACAAAAGCAGTATGAGGTGCACATAGCTTACAACAAACCTTAACAGCGTAAAGAGTGATGGCTAGTAGTATGGTTTAGGTTAAGTCCACCTTTAAGGAAAGGAACTTACAGCAGGCAGAGAAATTATAGAAGAGGGGTTGTTTCTTAATGGACGCCTACGGTGGTGGGGTGGGAGAGATGCTCTCTACTAGATGAGTGTTTCTGTGATGGGCTGTTCTGCTAATGTGCGCCATAGTGCTCTTGGAATAGGTACGTCTTCAGGTTTTTTCTAAAGCCTTGAGGTGACTAGATGTTTCATAGAGTGGGGGTAATTTATTCCAGAGGGTGAGGGCATAGAGTGCGAAACCTCTTGGCTGCTCCTACGGTTCTGTGGTGGCAGGTTGAGTAGGTTCTGCACACTTTGTCTCTGTGGTCTCTCAGTACTAGTGGTGCTGATTGATGTCTGGAGGTGCTCTGAGGTGATGATGATCCAGGCTTTGTGAATAATGGTGAGGACTTTGTTTGATTTTTGAGGCGAGGTATCCAGTGGAGGGATTTTAGTATGGGTGTGATGTGGGTGTGCCTGGAAGCTTCAAAGATTGTGCGTGCTGTGGTGTTTTTGAGCAAGTTCTAGTGGTAGGGATAGTATGTTTAGGTGGTCCCTGGTGTATAGAGTTGCAGTAGTCAAAGAGGGGGGTGATAGTAGCTTGGCACACTGCAGACGTTTTAATGAAAAGGAGGAGACGTAGGTTTTGTAGAGTTCTGAGCTCATAATAGACCACCTTAGTGATGTTCCAGACATGGGTTTGGAAGTTCAATTGCTGATCCAGAGTGATGCCAAGATACCTGAATTTTAACCTGAAGATCCATGTTATCAATTCTGATGGATATGGGGGGCATAAAAGTGGGATCCCTGGTGACATGGAGAATTTCCGTCTTGCTAAAGTTGACTGCCAGGTTGCACAGCTGAAGCCAGTTGACTATTTCTTTAAAGCAGACACTGAGACTTGAGTAGTCAGGAGCAGTTGTGGAGAATGGAGTATATATGTCAGTATGTTGTCGGCGTAGATTTGGTGACTGACATTGAAATTCTGAATGGTTGTGCATAGGGGCCGAATGTAGATATTGAAAAATAGTGAGGAGTGTGCGGATCCTTGGGGTACTCCTTATGGCAGAGTGTAAGGGGATGATGCGCGGTATCCAGTTTTTATCTGTTGGCTACGCTGAGAGAGGTATGAGTGAATCAATTCAAGAGGCTTGCCCTCTACTCCAATATCGTGGAACTGGTTTAGTAGCATTTGGTGAGATACGGTGTCAAACGCCGCGGAGATGGCCAGGAAAAGCAGTTCCTTATCGTTCCTCCAGTTCAGTCCTCTACCTCTGGGTTGTCAATCTCCTCCTGCGGCTTGGAGACTGGTATGTCAGAATCATGACATCACTGGATATAGCCTGCCAGACACTCCCATCAGACCCAGTGTGATCAGTCTCCAGGCAGCAGGAGGACATCGTGAGCCTAGTTGGGCTCACTAGAGCAGGGGTCTCAAACTCAAATTGCTTTGAGGGCCAAATGAGGACTTGTAAAGTAATCCGCGGGCCGCATAAGGGCTTCATTTGCATAAATATTTGCATAATGTTCCCATACCATGATGCACATTTCCCAGAGCTGACATATTCCAGTTAATAAATTCAAAATAAAGAGATTTTTCTACCTTTTGTGCTTTTTTTTTTTCAGTTGCAATTGTTCCAGCCACTTTCTTCTGGTTTCTTTGTCTTCTGCCCGTGAGCCTTACCTTGGTGGCGGGAAAAGTAATGGAGGCACTCCTGAAAGAGCGAATAGTGAACTTTCTGAAAACCAACAGCTTGCAAGACCCGAGGCAACATGGTTTTACCGAAGGACGATCTTGCCAAACAAATCTGATCGAGTTCTTTGACTGTGTGACCAGGGAAATAGATCAGGGGCACGCGATCGATGTCATCTACCTGGATTTCAGCAAAGCCTTTGATATTGTTCCTCATAGGAGGCTTGTCAACAAACTCAGTAGCTTGGGGATGGGTCCCAAGATGGTAAACTGGATTAGAAATTGGTTGACTGACAGATGACAGAAGGTGATTGTACATGGAGCTCACTCGAATGAGAGGAAGGTGATTAGCGGGGTGCCCCAGGGTTCGGTCCTGGGCCCGGCACTGTTCAATGTATTTGTGAGTGATATTGCTGAAGGACTGAATGGAAAAGTCTGTCTTTTTGCAGACGACACAAAAATTTGCAACAGAGTGGACTCCCCCGAGGGAGTGGTTAACATGAAGAAAGATCTGCAAAAGCTGGAAGACTGGTCTAAAGCTTGGCAACTACGATTTAATGCGAAAAAGTGCAGTGTCATGCACTTGGGTAGCAGAAATCCAAGAGAAATGTACGCGATAGGGGGAGAAAGGTTGGTATGCACAGTTCAGGAAAAAGACCTTGGTGTGATTATCTCTGCTGATCTCAAGGTGGCAAAACAGTGCGACAAGGCGGTGGCAAAAGCCAGGAGGATGTTGGGTTGCATACAAAGGGGGATTACCAGCAGAAAAGAAGAGGTACTTATGCCACTGTATAGGTCACTGGTGAGGCCTCACTTGGAATACTATGTTCAGTTTTGGAGACCATATCTTGCAAAGGATGTAAAAAGACTGGAGACTGTTCAGAGGAAGGCGACCAAAATAATTTGGAGCCTGCGTCAGAAGCCTTATGAGAAGAGACTTGAAGACCTAAATATGTATACGCTAGAGGAGAGGAGGGACAGGGGAGATATGATTCAGACCTTTAAATACTTAAAGAGAAATGATGAACAAACAAACCTCTTCCAAAGACGGGGAACCTGTAAAACTAGAGGGCATAACATGAAACTGCAAGGGGGTAAATTGAAAGGCAATGTCAGGAAATATTTTTTCACTGAAAGGGTGGTGGATGCTTGGAATGCCCTCCCAATGGAAGTGGTAGGGGCGAACACGGTGACGGAATTCAAAAAGGCATGGGACAAACACAGAGGATCCCTTTACAGAAATGGGATAAAAGCAAAATAAACTGTACCATCTAACTTCTGAACCATAAAACGTCTCAACAAATAGGGGTGTCCTACATGGAGTGGTGGGTTTACCCCTGAACAAGGATATGGGGAGGGGTGGCCTGCGCGGAGCGACAGGTGCACCTACTCTTGCCATCTTGCTGGGCAGACTGGATGGACCGTGCTGGTCTTTATCTGCCGTCAACTACTATGTTACTATGCTAACTCTCCATCGTCTGCTGTCCATTTGTCCTTTCTTCTCTCCTAGGTTTTTTTCCATTCTCTCTACATCTGCTTTAACATACTAATCTTTCTCCTTTTGCTCTTTCCTCATTCATATTTCATACACTCAAATTTTACCCCTCCATCCTCAATCCCCACTTACTCTCCCAATACCCGGCAAATTGTAGATTTGTCTTCCCTCCCACACACAATATTTTTCCCCTCTCCATTTCACTCTCCCAGCCCCATCCCATTCTAATCCTCCCCCAACATCAGTTTCCTTCTAGTCCCCGCATCAGCCCATTTCCAATCCTATCCTAGCCCCACCATCAGCCCATTTCTTGTCCTGGCTCCCCCCCACTAAACCCATTTCCATTCCAAGCCCCCCTCCCCATCAGCTATTTGCAGTTCAAGCCCCCCCTTCCACTCAGCCCATTTCCAGTCCTAGCAACCCCCCCAGTCTATTACCAGTTCTAGCCCCCCATAGCCCATTACCAGTCCTAAGCCCCCCAACAGCCCACTTCCAGTCCTAACCCTCCCATCACCCCATTTTCAGTCTTAGCCCCCCCATAGCCCACCTCCAGTCCTAACCCCCATCTGCCCATTTCCAGTCCGAACCCCCCTCCCCCCCATCAGCCCAGGTAAATAAAAAAAAAACAAGCCCTTGCTTCTGCCGCTGCCGCCGTGGCAGCAGGAGAATCAGCTGTCCCGTGGCCCCTTCCTGTCTGCCCAGTAGAGCCCTCAGTTAGCTCCATCAGTGGCGGGCTTTTTAAGCCGCAAAGAGTATTTCTCTCTTGCGCGGCTCTGTTAAGCCTGCCCTGAAAGCTGCCTCTGATGTTTGAGACCCCGGCACTAGAGGAACGGATAAGGAGCATAGGGTTGTAGAGTAGATTAGTTTTGGGTATTTAGTTTTTGCTTTCTTGGGATTTTGCCTTATTTTTATTTTTGGAAGCACTGCACCTTTAAAAAAAAAAAAAAAAAGCAAAAGGATATACCTTTCTTCACTGCTCCTTGCCTAGCAGTGTTTATTATCTTACGCCATAGTGCCCCTCTGTCTCCGGGTTCCTCTCCCTCCTGACTTGTCGGGGGAGAGCTCCCTTTCGGCTCCCTTTACTCCGCCGGGACCGCAGAGCAAGCAGACACGCTGCTGCTGAGGACTGGCAGAACAGTGAGTAATTTGCCGACAGCACTCTTGGGGCTATATGGAGTGCCATGCGGCATGGGAGACAGACTTGGGAGGTGCAGATCTGACCGGGGGAGTGAGCCGGTACAGTCTGTCTCTGCGGTGGCAGCGAGGCTGAGCACTGCCGTTTCTCGCGGATGAGCTTTGGCGCCTTTTTTCCCTCTTTGTTGCCGGCGGCCATTTTGCAGCGGTATGGGAGAGCCGTGTGGCTGCTGGGCAGCGAGGGAGCGTGGGTGCAGACAGCAAAAGTAGAAGATTACTTTGGTTGGTTTTTGATGCGTTCAGAGTGCTCTCCTCAAAGCGATTTTATTTAAGAGTTTGATTTATTTCTTTTGTTTTATGTAGTTCATTTTAATTGCGGCGGTGAGTGACTTCCCGAGGGGGGGGAGGAGTTTCCTCCGTGCACTCAGCAGGTTTGTTGTCCATGAACATAGGCTCCGAATTAAGGGCTGTAAGTCTTTAATTTTTTCTGGGTGTCCTTTGACTTCCTTTGACTGTCAAATATTTACCAAATTTAAAAAAAAAGGGAATAATATAGTTCTTCAGGGGTTCTTGGCTGATCGCTTACCCAAGCCTCAGAGCTGCTTGAAAATTCAAGGGGGCTATATCTGGGTGACTCTGATGGCAGCACGACCACAGTGTATGGTGTGCGGCACCCGGAGGGGCACGGTGGCCGACTCCGGGATTTGCCGCGGTTGTGCAGCTCTTTCTTCCTCCGTAGAACAACAAATGGATACCAAAGGGGCCCCTGAGGTGCAAGGGGCGTCGGGGGTGCCGGCACCTGAGTTGGTGCAGGGTGCCAGGCAGGGGTCCGCGTTGGTGGAGGCAGCGGGGCCCTCAGGGCTCCTCTCGGCCACGGGGACCTCTGATCTCAGAGAGTTTTGCCCGGATTTCATCTTACTAATGCACCAGGTTTTTTGCTTGCAGCGGCAGGGCAAGTTGCCAGGTCCGTGGCCGCTGCCTGCCCTTTCTCAACAGGTGGAAGTTGCTGAGGAGAGAAGGGCGGGGCCCTCGGCGCCTAAGAGAGCTCGGACGCAAGCCCTGTCGGCCACTGAGAATGATTGGACGGAAGTGGATGTTCCCAATTTGGGAGCATGAAGAGGAGTCGGAGATCTGGAGGAAGGCGAGATTCCTGAACCCGAGGATCAAGCTAAGATCATACGAGTCTTCTGGAGAGAGGAGCTCCCCGCCTGATCACGGAGTCCTTGCAAATGTTGAATCTAGCGACTCCGTCCATTAGTGAAGAGGATGTAGAGGATCCGATTATTCAGGCAGTAAGACAAACGCAGGTGGTGGTTCCGGTACACAGAGTGGTCGACCGAATGATCCAAGACGAATGGGACAAGCCGGAGGCAGGGCTCAGAGGAATGCGTACGATGAATAGGCTTTATCCTCTGGCTAAGAACTTGAAAAAGGTCTCTATCAGGAGTGAACTACATTCACACAAAAACAAAAATTAAATTCACTCTATTATATTTTAAACCTCTTCTATTTTTTCTGTTTTTTATTTTATTTCATTTTTTTGCAATTTTTCTTCTTTTTGCCAACGGTCTCAGATAAACGGTCTTATTTGACACACTTTTATATGGGTAATAATGCTCGCCCAATATAGTGTCCGTTCACATCAATGACCTTAGGCATGTACTGTCTTCCAACTAACTTTTACTATTACGTTGCACTATTATTTAAATAAACATCAACTCTCTTTTAAAAAATTCATCACAATCACCACGCCACTTATCTTATGTGGTATGGTGTCCTTTTCGGTTCCCCTGTCCAACTCGTTAGAAAAACCCCCAATAATCTAAGCGCTCCGGCGTTTCTCCAATATGGGTTTATCAAGGGGATCAGCAAACTGCTTTTCTTGGGGACATCTTTTGAACCAGTTTCATTTTCTTCAGTATTTCTCAAACGTTCTTCATTAGATTTCGGCGCTCTTTAACTTTCGCCGGTTCTGACTGCTGTTTTTAGGAGTTCAATATTGAAAAACAGCAGTCAGAACCGGCGAAAGTTAAAGAGCGCCAAAATACTAATGAAGAATGTTTGAGAAATACTGAAGAAAATGAAACTGGTTCAAAAGATGTCCCCAAGAAAAGCAGTTTGCTGATCCCCTTGATAAACCCATATTGGAGAAACGCCGGAGCGCTTAGATTATTGGGGGTTTTTCTAACGAGTTGGACAGGGGAACCGAAAAGGACACCATACCACATAAGATAAGTGGCGTGGTGATTGTGATGAATTTTTTAAAAGAGAGTTGATGTTTATTTAAATAATAGTGCAACGTAATAGTAAAAGTTAGTTGGAAGACAGTACATGCCTAAGGTCATTGATGTGAACGGACACTATATTGGGCGAGCATTATTACCCATATAAAAGTGTGTCAAATAAGACTGTTTATCTGAGACTGTTGGCAAAAAGAAGAAAAATTGCAAAAAAATGAAATAAAATAAAAAACAGAAAAAATAGAAGAGGTTTAAAACATAACAGAGTGAATTTAATTTTTGTTTTTGTGTTTATCCTCTGGCTGACAAGGATAAGGACAGGTTTAGGTTGCCCCGGGTGGATGCGGCGGTGGCAGCAGTGACGAAATAGACCACTATTCCGGTGGAAGGCGGTGCGGCATTGAAGGATGCACAGGACCGTAAGGTCGAGAGTTTGCTAAAGCAGGTTTTTGAGGCGGACGTGTTATCCTTGCAAGCGTCCATTTGTGGCGCTTGGGTAGCACGGGCTTGCCTACGTTGGGTCCAGCGGCTGCGTCTTTCGTCTCACCTGGACCAGGAGGAGCTCAGAGAGCTCGGCCGCCTGGAGTCCGGGGCAGCGTATTTAGCGGATGTCTATTACGGTTTTATCAGAGCTCTTGCTAATAGTACGGTGTCCGTGGTGGTAGCCCGCAGATCGGTGTGATTGCAAAATTGGGCTGCGGATAGTTCTTCTAAATCCAGCTTGGGTAAGTTGCCCTTTAAGGGGCGATTGCTCTTTGGAGAAGACCTGGATAAATTAGTGAAGGATCTTGGGGAGACCAAAAAGTGGCAGACTACCCGAGGCTAAGCCGAAGCCGGGAAAGTCCGGTCTGGGCTTTCGGGGGCAGTTTTGGGATTTCCGCAGGTTTCACGCGTTGCGTTTCGGAGGTTTCCAGAGAGGGCAGACTTCCTCGCGGGGCCAAGGCTTTCGGGGCTTTCGAGGAGCGAATAGGGGTTTCGCCACCGGTTCTGCGCCTGCATCACGAAAGCCACAATGAAGTGAGGCGGCACACAACCGTTTGTGAATGTTTCTCACACTTTCTTTCTCATCCACCAAGAATTCAATTACAGCTCATTGTTTTGTACCGTGTGTCACTCACAGATGCCATTTGAAGGATCACTACCGCTTTGCTATTTGTCGGACGACTGTAAAATTACACATGTGTGTCCTTTGAAGTTCCAAGTTACTACCCTTTCAATTTCACACCTCTATCCTCATTCTGGATTGAGAAAAAACATGTGGGGCATTACTTTTTGAGCAACCCTCGTATATGTGTCACTGTTCTATGTAATAACAATAGCATAAGTTAACTACTCTGTAAAAAAAATAAATAATAATAATAATTCCACAGTTCTATGTATAGCAACTTGTTGTAATGTACACCGCTTTGCCCCAGTGAAAAGCAGTATAAAAAAATCAGTCAAATAAAATAATAAAATAAGAGGATGTGTAGGAAGATCTACACTTTCCTGGAGGAGGAGTGGTTTGGTATTCTCAAGGTGGATGTGTGGGTCACAGCGATTACCAGATGGACCACCATTCCTGTGGAAGGTGGATTAAAGGATTTTCTGGACTGTAAGGTGGATTAGTTGTTGAAGAGCCAGTTCGCTGTGGAAGCTGCTATTCTGCAGCAGGCGGTATGTGTCAGCCTGACATCTCAAGCCCTGCCCCAGTGGATTCAGTCTCTTCTGCCAGATGATACTACCCCTTTTTGTAGCTGGCTGCAGCCTTCTTTTCTGATGTCATCTTTGACCTGGTACATTAGGAGCCAGGGATGGTACCCTGACAACAGTGTCACAGCATTGGATTTGGCTCCGGCACTGACAGCGGACTCATCTTCCAAAGCCTGGTTGGCCTACCTGGCTTTTAAGGGGAAGCTTCTTTTTGGAGCTGATTTGGAGACGCTGGTGAAGGTCCTGGATGAGACAGTCTTGCTGCCTTCTGAAAGATAGGTCCAAGGAGCCTGTAAAATAGGCTGGTGCCCCTTTCTTGTCAGCCTCTGCTCAATCACGGAAGGCGTGCTAGTTGAATCCCCGGGGGACTCTGAACTTTTGTTGTTACTGACCTGGAAAACTTTTCTTCCTCTCTGCTTCCTGGCTTCAGGCTCATTCTCGGTCCTTTCATGGCACACATGGGCCCAGGGACTCGATCCCTTTTAGAGGAGGACCCTCCCAGGCTGCACAATGAAAATTTGGGGGACCTTTCTCTAGTCCTCCGGTTGGAGGTAGGTTTTGCCTTTTCTTTCAGGAATGGGCCTGGGTTATCAAGGATCACTGGTGCTAAGACACCATTTGGTTCGGCTATGGAATGCAAAGAGCCGATTCCCGATGCTTTCATTATCTCTCCTAGTGGGTCTGTGATCAAAAGTGCTGCTGTGCGGACCACCTTGGACAAGTTGTTGTGTTTAAAGGCAGTGGTGCCCCCCACCCCCGACAAGCAGAGCAAGGGCAGATACTCCATCAATTTTGTGGTGCCCAAAAAGGATGGTTCCTTCTGGCCCATTCTGGATCTCGAGTGGGTCAGCGTGCACTTGCGCGTCCTATGCTTTCTTATGGAAACCTTGTGCTCTGTGATTCAAGCAGTGCTCCAAGGGGAGTTCTTGGCTTCTCTGGATCTGGCTGAGGCATATTTTCATATCCTGATCTGAAAGTATCTGCATTTTGCTGTGCTTGGCTCTCACTATCAGTTTGCTGCCCTGCCATTCAGGCCCAAGGATGTTCTCCAAGGTCATTGTGGTGGCGGCTGAGGTATCTGTGTCCATCCATATCTGGATGACTGGCTCATCTGGGCCTGTTCCCTTTCAGAAGCGTCTCAGGTGACATCCTGAGTTGTGCCCTTTTTGGAAAGCCTCAGCTGGGTGATCAGTCGGGGAAAGAGCCAGCTGTTGCCTTCCCAGTTCCTGAAGTTTTTGGGAGCACGTTTCGATATTCAAGTGGGCAGAGTTTTCCTGCCAGAGGAGAAAGTCAAAAGATTTTTGGATTGCCTCTTCTGTGCATAGGAGACTCCAGTGTCTGGAATTATCTTCAGCTCCTCGGATTGATGGTGGCAACCATAGAGATGGTGCCGTGAGTGCATGCTCACATGCGACCACTCCAGTGGTCCTTGCTGACTCGCTGATCATTGTTCTCAGGAGTTAGAGAGCAGGCTCCCTCTCCCATTGATGGTGAAGTCCAACCTGTGGTGGTGGCAGCAGCCCTGTCATCTGAAGAAGGGCCTGCTGCTGGATGATTTCTCCTGGATCCTCCTGAAGACGGATGACAGTCTCTTGGTCTGGGGAGCCCATTGCCAAGACTGTATGGCCTAGGGCCATTGAAGCCACAGGGAAGAAGTGTGGTCCATCAACCAACTCAGGGAGAGAGCGATCAGATTGGCTCTTCTGCATTTCTGGACTCTGCTCGAGGGCTGGGCGGTTTGAGTGTTTTCAGACAATGTCATGGCAGTGACTTATGTCATTCGGCAAGGTGGCACGAGGAGTGCTAGGGTAGCCCTGGAGATGGCTCTCCTGTTTCTCAGGGCAGAGAATAACTTCCTAGCCTTGTCTGCTCAGCTGGGGGTGGACAATGTAGAAGTGGACTCCTCAGCCGGCACTCTCTGGATCTTGGAGAGTGGGAGTGGATTCAAGAGGTGATTCAATAGATTCTGCGCCACTGGAGTTGCCACGAAATGGATCTAATGGTGACCTGCTCCAGTGCCAAAGTGTGCCACTAATTCAGTCACTGTATGGAGTCTGGGTCTGAGGGTGTTGACACTCTGGCCCAGTCTTGGCTAAGTCAGCACCTGCTGTGTATCTTTCCTCTGTGGCCCCTAGTGTGGGGCATGTGATTCGGCATAGAGAGCTCCACCCAGGCAGGATTGTTCTGATAGTGCTGGATTGGCCAAGGAGAGTGTGATTTGGAGACCTGATGTGGTTCCTGCAGGTGCTTCCTCTTCGGTTGCCTCCACCTTGGGGCCTGTTGCGACAGGGACCGATCGTCCTGAGGACCCAGTTTCCTTCTCTTTTGGCTTTGCTCTTAAAAAGAGATGGCTAGTGCGTAAGACATATTCTCTACTCAGAGTCTGGGGGAGGTTTACCCAGCTAGCATATGTGTGGGTCTCTGAGCGATGGTGTGGTGCTTGGCAATTGGCTCATGAGGGGGCCAAGGTGCCATCTCTGTTGGCTTTTCTACAGGATGACCTGGAAGAAGGGCCTTTACCTTATCTCTTTGAAAGTTTAGGTGACAGCTTTGGCCTGTTTTCTAAGGTCCATTAGCTAGTAATTCTCTAGCCTTGCACCCAGATGTCTCATGCTTTCTCCAGGGGTTTGGCATCTGCATCCTGCCCTCCGGTTTGTGGTCTGTTCCTGGGATCTGTGTCTGGTGCTCAGGGTCCTGATGGCGGCGTCCTTTGAGTCATTGAAGCATGCTACTTTGAAGGCATTGACACTCAAGACTTGGTTGCGATTTGTTCTGCAAGGCAGATTTCCGAGCTGCAGGATTTGTCTTGCCAAGATCCTTATCTGTCTTTTTCAAGAAAGGCCTTTTCTATTCAGCCTGTGACTGCCTTCTTGCCTAAGGTGATTTCTGCCTTTCATGTGAATCAGGTGGTCTGCCTGCCCTCTTCCTTTAAGGAGCAGTATCGGGGGAAGGATAAGGATCGTTGCCTTGTGGTTGTCCTTAGGGTGCTTCCCCGTTACTTAGAGGTTACAAATTGTTTTTGTGGATTTGGACATCTTTTTATGCTGTTTGCTGGCCTACGCAAGAATGATGTGGCAGCTAAATTGAATTTGGGGTGCTGGATTAAGGCGGCCATTGCCTCGGCATACCGATTGTGGAACCTTATGGTTCCAGACGGTTTGCACGCCCATTATACCAGAGCACAAGCATCCTCGTGGATGGAGCAGAGCTGGTAGCCCCGGCAGACATTTGTAGGGTGGCAACGTAGGCATCACTTTCCACTTTTGTTGAGCATTACTGCTTGGATGTCTATGCGCAGGCAAACACAACCTTTGGCTCAAGGGTTTTGCGAGCTGCTGTGTAATCTTACTACCAAGTGGAGTCATAGCTTTGGTACATCCCACTTGTCTGGAATGGTCTAGCAGGATGATTTGGAAGGTGACATTTTACTTACTAGTTAGTGTACTTTCCTTGAGTCCTGCTAGACCAGTGTAGGGTCTGCCCCTGAAACTGTATTTGCTCTGTGCTTCTGCTGTGGTACCCTTGCTGTGATTTTTATACTTAGCTCTGTAAGTTCATCTTCTACTGAAAGCCTTCTGTTGATGCTTTCCTGTATATAGTTCTCTTCTGTTGATTACTCATTGCTGCCCACGATTGAGGTTGTGTCAGACTTGCCATGTTTATCCCATATGAATACTGAGGGGGGCCTCTGGTGGTTGAGGCAAATAGAGGCACGGGAGTGATGTCACTGAAACCTGGGCTTTTCACTGGTTCTTTGTCTTCACCAGTCTGCTGGTAGGGGAACACAATCTACTTGTCTGGACTGGTCTAGTAGGACTCAAGGAAAGGTTATTAACTGGTAAGTAAAATGTCACCTTCCCTCCCTCAGATTAGTAGTCACCTGTGGCTCCCTCCTTTGACTTGAGGCCATCTCCATTTTTCTGATTCTTTCTCATTTTCTTACTCAGTGGACCTCACTGCTGAGGAGGAGCAAAAGGCGGAAGAGGAAAAGAAGCTGGAGGAGGACGATGAGAATAGTATACAAAGAGCTCGAGACTGGGATGAATGGAAGGACACACATCGGAGGGGATATGGCAACAGGCAGAACATGGGCTAAACCCTAAGCTACCCACTGGGCAGGAGGATGCTTTGCAGTACCATTCTGTGGGGTTTGACTGAGCAGAAGAAATCTACCCTCTGCCCCTGTAGCTAAAAGGGTGTGCATGTCACCTTATGATGTTAGCAGATGAGTGTAATGGCCCACTGCCTCTCCAGGGCCATGTTCTGGGGTGGTGTGGCAAAGAAAGACACTGTTCAGTAGTGCTGAGTCCTAGAACAAGGAGAGGGAGGTTATTGACTTCTGTGTATCTGGTGTTTCTATTTATTTTCTCTGTATTGAAAATTAAACTTTGCTGGTCATTTGATGCTGTGTCTTGCCTCTGTACTTTCCTGATGCTGGAAACTGGGAATTGTACATCCTTCCTGTAGGCTTGGATAGATCCCAATGCCAAGAATGATCCTTGAGGCTGAATATGTGTGTGAACTGCTGCCCAGCAGAAATTGTTGTAGGGAAGTGGTGGTCTGATCCGGGCTTACACTGTACTGAGTGTGTAGAGAAGATGTTTCGCTGGTAGGGCAGCCCCAGCAGGCAGTCTGTGCTCTTGGAAGCAGTCCTTTCTGCTCTGTAGCTGCAGGACTTTGCTAGGGGGAAGGTCTGCGCTGTTAGACTCTGGCATGCAGGGCGTTATTGTGTTTAGGCAGCATCCTGCGACTGATCCCTGCACCTCTGGCCCCTGGTAATAGAGGTGTTTACTTGCTCCTGTGGGTGGTGCTAGAAACAGCAGGAGCAGAAAGGAGTGCTGGCTGGGACCAGGAATCTGCTGAAATTAGTTTTCATTCACAATTCCTCAGCTTTGTCCCTCAGTGGTGGACACTGAGGGACAAAGCATGGAGGTGCTTAGCACTGCTGAGGCTGTGCCTGCATCTGTACGCATGACAGTACCCTTGCAAACTCCTGCCTGCCACCTCCGTTCTCCCCTACTAGGGACTCGGAGACCACACAAAACTCCGGGGATCATACAGATTAAGTACAAAAATAAATGCGGGCACTGACCTTTCACAGACACAGGGTTAAGAAACTGGAAGGCTTTTTAATAAAAAGTAGGATACAGTAAACAAAAATAACAACTTTAATTCCGCAAAGAAGCAACAAGTAACTTAACAGCTTTCACTAGCTAGCCAAGTTTCACTGTGCTTAGTTAGTGCCTGGAGAGGTCCAGGTTAGGCCATCCTCGCTACCGTGTGTAGAGCTTGGGCTCTAATGAATTCTGGGTTACTCCCCTCTAGAGTTGGTACTATATAACCAGTGGTAGCCAAGGACAATGGTTTCCTAGCCACTTATAACACATTGTGCCTTCTTGTGGAGAGTGGGGGAGTATTTTAAGGAGTACAGCTTATACTCCTTGTTCTGAGCATGTGTAGAAGTTCACACAGCGAATGTAAAGCATTCCCTGTACCCCCAGACCACCCTCTAGATATCTCAATGCTCTCCGATCCTTTCCTGGATATCCCCCTAACCTACCATGAAAATATTCCATGGTGGATTCCTATCACTCCAGTCAGGCTATCTGATCCAGAGCACTCCTTGCCTGGGCACACTGGGTCAGGGAGGCTCTGCTTATTGTAGATTCCTTATCGTCCCTCCAGTCTAGTCCTGAACCTCTGGGTTTAGCACCTCCTCTCGCAGCTTGGAGACTGAGCACGTTACTCCTTTTGGTGACAGCAGCATAAATAGTCCAGGAACCGCCCACTTGCTCCAGTAATCTCAGTCTTCAAGCAACTGGAGGAGATGTGAGCCTTGGAGGTTCGGGACTCACTGGGGAAATGATTAAGGAGTTAGTGGTTAGTCTGAGAATAGGTTAATTGGAAATTGAAAAAAAAAAGAGAAGTTAGTTTAATTCTTGAGAAGAAGGGTTTCAGTGCTGGAACAGGCTGTGTGACTGCAGAAGCTGCCGTCCCCCCTCCCTGGAGGCCTTGGAGTTAACAGGGAAGAGTGAGGGTGTTGGTTGGTGGGGTCTCTGGCTCCCAAACTCACAGCGTGGGTGAGGAGTCTGGAGAGATTTCAGCCACGGAGTAAGTGGTGAGCAGGCCAAGAGAAACCGCTACGGCGATAGCTGCGGCGGTCTCATCGGCAGCTCTCTCCCCGACGCGGAAGCCAAGGTGTCTCCGGCTGAGCGCGGGAGTGGGAAGCGGTGCTCGCATCAGCGCAGAAGGCAGCAAAGGTAGGCAAAGCTGCGGAGGCGGCAGGGAGCCAAAGCACAGTGCATGCTACAGCGGGCAGGCATTTTTAGAGTTGTTGGGCCCGGGCCACGTGGCGGCAGCACAGGAACGCATTAGCAGCAGTTTGGGTGGTACAGTGGAGTTTTGTTCCAGAAATAGTCTGCTACTAACAAGGATTAGTTAGATTATAGAGCAGACTGGTCTCCGTCTAGTTTTTTGATTTAAAACAAAAAAAAAACGGAGAGCAAGCAGAAATGGCAGTTTTAAATTGTTCTGCTGGGGAGGACATCATGCCTTATAGGACCCAGTGTCTGCTCTGTGGGGCCAGAAGAGGCTCAGTTTCTGAAGCAGGTGTCTGCAGGAAGCGGCATTGGCGGATGCAGCAATGGACTGTGGAGTAGAGGGGCAAAAAGGAGGTGCTTTGGCCTCGCCAGAGCCCCTTTTGCTGGCGACACCACCCCTAGAGCCGGTGGTGGGGCCTTCCTTGGCACCAGACGTGCCCCCCCTTTTCAACCTCTGTTACAGGGGGGATTGGCGGCGATCTTCTCTCCAGACTTTGTGATGCTGCTCCAGAAGGCCCTCGGGGGGGGGGGGGTGGCCATGCAAGGCTCAGCAAGTTCGGCTGTGCAGGGGCAGGTTGGGCTGAAGTGCCCTGGAATCCCTCTGGATTCAGGGGCGGTTAATGCCCCATCTAAGAAGCCAAAGATGCTGAGAGACAGGGCAGGACAAGCCATAGTCTCGGAAGATCAGTCGTAGAACTTGGATGACCTGGAAGAAGAGCAAGAGCTGAAAGAAGGTGAGATTGCAGAGCAGGAGGACCAGGTAAGGGTGGTTCGAGTGTTCCGACGAGAGGAGTTGCCGGCGCTGATTGCAGATACGCTTAAGGCGCTTAATATGCTGGCTGCGGGTCTGGCGGAGGATTCCTCATTGGAGGACCCGTTGTTGCAGGCGGTGCGTAAGCCCCAGAGGGTTTTCCCGATTCATAGGGTAATTAGGGAAATGATTCAAGAAGAGTGGGACATGCCGGAGTCAGGGCTGAAAGGTTCCAGAGTGATGGCGCACCTGTATCCTTTGGCGGACCAGGATAAAAAGCTTTTTAGATCTCCCAAAGTGGATGTGGCGGTTTCGGCTGTTACTAAGAAGACTACTATTCCGGTAGAAGGAAGTGCCGCTCTGAAAGATGCTCAGGATAGGAGATTAGACATCTTATTAAAGCAAGTCTTTGACGTTAATGTGCTGTCCATGCATGCTTCCATTTGTGGGGCATGGGTGGCGAGAGCATGTCTTCGGTAGTCCCAAAGAATGCAGCGAGAGGACACGATTGAAGAGGTGTCCCGTTTGGAGTCCGGGGCGGCTTATCTGGCGGATATTCATTATGATCTTATTCGAGGCCTTTCAAAGAGTATGGCATCAGTGGTAGCGGCGAGGAGGTCTCTGTGGCTCTGTAATTGGGCAGCAGATGGTTCCCCAAGGCAAGGCTAGGTAAGCTCCCCTTTCGGAGTAAGTTCCTCTTTGGAGAGGATTTGGATAAGTTCGTTAAGGATCTCGGGGAGTCCAAGGGCGGAAGGTTGCCGGATGACGAGCAGAAGCAGGGTCGTCCTCTGGGGGCGACCAAGAAGTCAGCAAGGGGAGTTTTGCTGGTTTCGCTTGCTGAGATTTGGTCAGTTTCAGAGCGGACGTTTTCAGTATAGGTCCCAGGGGTTTCAAGGATTCAGAGGAGCAGGTAGAGGTTTTGTAGCTTCCTCGAGTCTTAAGAAGTCACAATGAAGCGAGGGGGGGGGGGTCCAGGCAGGATTGATTTGCTGTAGGGGGTTGTCTGAGGGAGATCTATCCTGCCTGGGCCCAGATATTGTCAGATCAGTGGGTGTTGGAGGTCATCCAGAAAGGATATGCTCTAGAATTCCAACGACCAGTGGTCGACTCCTTTGTTCAATCTCCATGCAGAGCAAAGCCAAAGCACTCAGCGGTGTGAGAGACCTTAGGCTTCTGGCCCTCAAGGCGGTGGTAAACACAAGGAGGAGCAGACGCTCCTGCAAACCGTCCAGGCGAACACAAAGAGCAGGAGACATAGAGTGGATTGGCAACTTGTTTATTGGGGTTTCGTTCCAATAAACAAGTTGCCAATCCACTCTACGTCTCCTGCTCTTTGTGTTTGCCTCAAGGCGGTGGTGCCAGTACCGGCAGACCAGTGCGGCTGCGGTTGATGCTCCATATATTTTGTGGTTCCAAAAAAGGAGGGAACTTTTCGGCCAATCCTGGATCTCAAAAGAGTGAACAGGTGTCTCAGGGTATCGCACTTTCGGATGGAAACTCTGAGATCAGTCATTGTAGCGGTACAGCAGGGAGACTTTCTCACGTCATTGGATCTCTCGGAGGTGTATCTGCACATACCAATCCAGTTAGAACATCAGCAGTTCCTCCAGTTTGCGGTTCCCATGGGACATTTTCAGTTCCAGGCGTTGCCTTTTGGTTTGGCAACAGCGCTGAGAACTTTCACCAAGGTGATGGTGGTAGTGGCGGCAGCTTTGCGCGGGGAAGGTGTGTTAGTGCACCCACCTGGATGATTGGTTAATTCGAGCAAAATCAAGGAGCGAAAGCGAAGAGGCTACCCTCTGGGTGGTGCAGTTTCTGCAGAACCTAGGATGAGTGGTCAATGTGGTGAAGAGCAAGTTGAAGTTGTCGCAGGAGTTGGAATACTTGGGAGCCCGCTTCGACATGAGAAGTAGAAGAGTTGTTTTCTTCCGCATCTCAGGGCACAAGGACTAAGATGGCTCGTCCGAGCTTTCGTGAAAATGAGGGCTCCCACAGCGTGGCACTATCTACAGCTTCTGGAAGCGATGGTGGCTACACTCGAGTTGGTACAGTGGGCCAGAGCACACATGAGGCCGTTGCTCAGAAGATGGTCGCATCAGTCCGATCGCTTGTCGCAGAGACTGCCCTGTTCTCCAGAGACGAGGCAGGCGCTGCAGTGGTGGCTAGCTTCAGGGCCTCTGGAGAAGGGAATGCCTTTGTAGTCGCCGGATTGGATGCCACTGACGACAGATGCCAGTCTGATCGGATGGGGAGTGCATTTCGAGGGACAGTTCACCCAGGGCCAGTGGACGGAACGAGAACGGAGTTGGTCCATCAACAGATTAGAACTAAGGGCGGTCACCCTAGTGCTTCGGGCTTTCCAACAGTACCTGAAGGGGAAAGCAATCCAGGTATTATCAGACAACGCCACAGCGGTGGCCTATATCAATCGCCAAGGGGCACCAGCAGTGTGGCTCTCGAAGAGGAGGCAGAGGAACTGTTAAGTTGGGCTGAAGTTCATCTGGAGGCGTTATCGGCAGTGCATGTGGCTGGGGTGGACAATGTGACAGATGATTTTTTTGAGTCACGTCAGAGTGGACCCAGGAGAGTGGTTGCTCCACCAGGAGGTGTTTGACTTACTGGTACATCGCTGGGGAACTCCGGTGATGGATCTCATTGCAGCGTGTGCATCAGCAAAAGCCGAAAGATTTTTCATCAGAAGACGAGAACGGATGTTGGAAGGTTTGGACGCTGTGATTTAGAAGTGGCCGGAAGGACAGCTCCTATACATATTTCCACTTTGGGTGTTAATAGGTCGGGTGATACAGCACATAGATCGGCACAAGGGTCAGGTGATTCTAATTGCGCTGGATTGGCCAAGGAGGCCATGGTATGACGACCTAATATGTCTCCTGGTGGGGAGACCATGGAGACTACCGGTCAGAAGGGATCTGCTAGTGCAGGGTCTGTTGAATATGCCTAGAGTGGATCGATTCTCGCTTACGGCTTGGCTCTTGAAAGGGCAAGGTTGAGGGCCACGGGATATGCGACAGAGGTCATTTCTACTTTATTAAGGTCCAGACGTCAATCTACCTCGGTAGCGTATGTCCGGTTCTGGCGTCTCTTTGAGTCTTGGTGCAAAGGTTGGCAGGTAACAGCCCTTAAGGCCTCAGTACCGCAGATTTTATCCTTTTTGCAGGATGGTTTTGATAAGGGTCTAGTGGCCGCATCTTTACGAGTTCAGTTGGCAGGTGCAAGGGATACTGCTAGGGGCACATCCGTACGTGAAGCGGTATTTAAGAGCGGCATTTAAGAGCGGTGTCGCTGTTGCCTCCATGCAGAGCAGCGGTACCCGACTGGGATCTCAATTTAGTACTGGAGGCGCTGGTAAAGGAGCCGTTTGAGCCTTTGGCTAAAGCAACATTGAAAGATCTCACTCTCAAAGTGGTATTTTTGGTGGCAATTTGTTCAGCTCGTAGGATTTCGGAGTTACAGGCCTTGTCGTGTAGGGAGCTGTTTTTGTCCTTCTATGACAAGAAAGTAGTGTTGAGAATGGTTCCCTCATTCTTGCCGAAGGTGGTATCTGTGTTTTCATTTAAATCAGGTAGTGTCATTTCCAGTATTCAAGATAGATAGCAATGATGAAACCAGAGGATGGCTACATCAGCTGGATGTAGGGAGAGTGTTAAGGAAGTATTTGCAGAGGACGGCTCTCTTGCGCAAGACTGAAAGATTGCTTGTCTTGTTTGGGGGGCCGAGACAAGGAGAAGCAGCATCAGTCTTCCATTGCAAGGTGGCTTAAGGAGGCTATTGCGTCGGCTTATGTGTTAAAGGGCAAAGCAGTTCTGAAGGGTTTAAGAGCCCATTCGACTAGGGCACAGGCGGCTTCCTGGACGGAGCTTAGTTTAGTGCCAGCCATTGAGATTTGTAAGGCGGCGACTTGGTCATCATTGAATTCCTTTGTTAAGCATTATCGATTGGATGCTCAGGCGGAAGGGGTTGCTAGATTTGGATCAGCAGTGCTTCAGGCTTGTCTGGTGGGTCCCTCCAGTTGAATTATTCACTGCTCTGTTACTTCCCAGAGGTTCGGGACTAGATTGGAGGGGATGATAAGGAAGGTAAAATTAGATTTACCTGCTAATTGTTGTTCCTTGAGGAACTCCAGTCTAATCCCGCATCCCTCCCTGGTGGTGGTCTTTGGACTGTAGCCTGAAGCAAAGTAAGAATTTATCAGTAATCTGTAGAGGTGGCTATGATAGGTGCAGTCCATGCAGGGGGGGGGGGGGGAAGCTACTTGGGGGTCCTTGGGAGAGGGCGAGAGTAAGCCCAAGCAGCACAAGAAATATGAATCGCCTGTTAAGTTCATTCTATATAGTTATACTTTTTTGTTAAGGTTATATTAACTACTTGCTTATTGCTCTGGTGAGTCTTTGTCAATAGGTTACTAGAGCAAGTGGGCAGTCCCTGGACTATTTATACTGCTGTCACCAAAAAGAGTGACATGCTCAGTCTCCAAGCTGTGAGAGAAGGTGCTAAATCCAGAGGTTCGGGACTAGACCGGAGTTCAAGGAACAACAATTAGCAGGTAAGTCTAATTTCACCATCTTTGCCCTCTCTGGGCTAGTTATACTTACCTGATCCAGGAGGTATCCTTTCTTCATGTTGCCATCATGCAAAATGCTGCAACCTGGCCCTAGTAATACATTGGTGCCCATGGCTGGGGTCAGTCTGCCAAATAAGGCAAGGCCTCCCTTATTGGGGAACAATTCCTTATTTGACAGACCTCTAGTGGTACATCCCGATGCATCTCTAAATGTTGCTGCTGGATGTCTCCTGAACAGGTAAGTATAATTGGTCAGATGGGTCTGGCTCACCACTGACAAGGTTCTCTGGTCAAGGGCCTTACATAAGAACATAAGATATGCCATACTGGGTCAGACCAAGGTCCATCAAGCCCAGTATCCTGTTTCCAACAGTGGCCAATCTAGGTCATATGTACCTAGCAGTTTCCCCAAAAGACACAGGTTCCATAATGCTTGTACTGGGTCAAGCATTGATATCCTGGGTCCCTTCTTAATAATGGTTTATGGACCTTTCCTCCAGGAACTTGTCTAAACCTTTTTTAAACCCAGCTACACTAACAGCTTTTACTACAACCTCCATGTAACAAATTCCAGAGTTTGATTACACTTAGGTGAAAAATATTTTTCTCTTATTAGTCTTAAATAGGATATGCTGTAGCTTCATTGCATGTCCCCTAGTCTTTCTATATTTTGATGGCATAAACAATCGATCTACGTTTACCTGTTCCACTCCATTCATTAATTTATAGACCTCACTGCTTGACCCAATACAAGCATTGTGGATCCTGTATCTTTTGGGGAAATTGCTAGGTACGTATGACCTAGATTGGCCAGTGTTGGAAACAGGATACTGGGTTTGATGGACCTTGGTCTGACCCAGTATGGCATATCTTATGTTCTCTATCATATCTCCCCTCAGCCGTCTCTTTTCCAGGTTGAAGAGCCCTAACCTTTTTAGCCTCTTCATAGGAGTATCTTTCCATCCCCTTTACCATTTTGGTGGTTCTTTGTACCTTTTCTAATTCCGCTCTATCCTTTTTAAGATACAGCGACCAGAATTGCACACAATATTCAAGGTGCAGTCGCACCATCGAACGGTATAGAAGCATTATAATATCTTTTGTTTTATTTTCCATTCCTTTTGTTATGATTCCTAGCATTCTATTTGCTCTCTTGGCCGCCGCTGCACTCTGGGCCGAGGGTTTTAACATGGTATCCACAATGACGCCTAAATCTTTTTCCTGGGTGGTGGTTCCTATTGTTGAACCTTGTATTGTGTAACCATAGTTGCATAGGTGCATAACTTTGTACTTGTCCACATTAAATTTCATTTGCCATTTTGATGCCCATCTTCCAATTTATCAAGGTCCTCTTGCAATTTTTCACAATCCTCATGGTTTTTACCAACTTTGAATAATTTTGTGTCAGCTGCAAATTTGATTACCTCACTTGTTGTTCCCATTTCCAGGTCATTTATAAATGTTAAAAAGCAGCACAGATCCCTGGGGTACTTCACCTTTCTCCATTGGCCATTTAGCCCTACCCTCTGCTTTCTAACTTTTAACCAGTTCCTGATCCACAGTAGTACATTGTCTCCTATCCCATGACTTTTTAATTTCACCAAAAGTCTGTTATGAGGGACCTTGTCAAAGGCTTTCTGAAAATCCAGATAGACAAAGGCGAGTAGGTTGATATAGTGTATCTGTTTTTTTCACACCTTCAAAAAAACATAACAGATTAGCAAGACAAAGACCTTCCTTGGCTAAAGCCATGTTGGCTGTCTCCTATTAAGCCATGACTATCTACATGTTCAATAATTTTTGTTTTTTTTATAATGGTTTCTACCATTCTTCCCGATGCTGATGTCATGTTCACCAGTCTGTAGTTTCCCAGATCACCCCTCGAACCCTTTTTAAAAAATTGGTGTTACATTGGTCATCTTCCAGTCTTCAGGTATTACAGAGGATTTTAATGATAGTTCACAGATTACTAATGGTAAATCTGCAATCTCATATTTCAGTTCTTTCAACACCCTTGGATGTATGGCATCTGGTCCAGGTGATTTGCTACTGTTCAGTTTATCAAATAGTTGTAATACATCTTCCCGGTGTATCAATATTTCTTTCAATTCTTCTGCAGTATCACCTTTAAATACAATTTCAGTCATGGATAATCCCTACATCTTCCTCAGTAAAGACTGAAGCAAAGAATTCATTTAGTCTCTCCGCTATGGCCTTGTCTCTTCTTAGTGCCTCTTGCACCCCTCTATCATCTAATGGTCCAACTGCCTCTCTCACAGATTTTTTTGCTACAAATCTACTTGAAAAACTATTTATTATGTATGTTTGCTTCCACAGCAAGCTTCTTCTCAAATTCTCTTTGCCTGCCTTATCAATGCCTTGCATATAACTTGCCGATGTTTGTTTCCAGTTTTCGTCTTTTGGCTCCTTTTTCCATTTCCTGAAATATGCATTTTTTGGCAACAACAGTCTCTCCGACCTCATCTTTAAATCATACTGGCAATTTTTTGAACTTCCTTACACTTAAAGCGTGGCATACAGCTGGTCTGGGCTTCCAAGATAATATTTTTAAACACCCGTGCTTGATGTAAATCTTTAACATTTGTAACTGCACCTTTTAGTTTTTTCTTATCTATTTTCCTCATTTTATTATAGTCTCCCTTTTGAAAGTTAAAAGTTAGTACTGTGGATTTCTCCAGGACCAAGCAGGAAGTCAGTCCTCACATATGGGTGACGTCGGCGCCGACGGAGCCCTCGCGGAGCAATTTTCCCCAGCTTTCAAAGAAAGCCTTTGGGAATTGCAGCGCGCATGCGCGGTCCCCTTCCCGCCCAAGGGTGCCATCTTAGCCAGTCGTCTTTTTTCCGCGGAGCCCTACAGACGTGGTCTTCCAGTCCCCGCAGAAAAAGTTGATTTTCTTCATTTATTTTCCATTTTTTCGCTGGCAGCCCGGTCCTTTGACCTTGCAGGGGCCCTTTTTCCCCCGATGGCTGCCAGTGGCTTCAAAAGGTGTGTTCAGTGTGACAGAAACATGTCTCTCACTGACACATATCATTGCCTCCGCTGCCTCGGCCCTGATCATGAGGAACTGATCTGTGGGGCCTGCAGCAAAATGTCCTCCAAAGCCTTACGGAGTCGGCGGCATCAGCGGGAAAGAATATTCGCAGATCCCACCCGTACCCGGACCTCGTCGGAGGCCTCGGCGTCCAGAGGCTCCAGCTCTGAGCATCGCCGGAGTTCCTCCGACAGAGGTTCTCCCTCGGGGGATCATCATCGGAAGACGAAACCCGCGAGGGCGGCTTCGGACGCTCCTGTTTCCGCGAGGGCCAGGTCGCATAGCCCCGATAGCCGTCCCGGGTCTTTGGAGCAGGATCGTCTCACGAAGCGACCTCGTCTGGAATCGGAATCGCCTGCTCGGGTAAGTCCTGTAGTCCTCCTGGACTCGCCTCCGAGGGGCCCGACGCCGTCGGGGCCCGAGTCGGGGGCTGCTGGGTCACCTGAGGTCGGACTCAAGTTGACGGCTTTGGAGAGCAGCCTGGCTGCCTTCATGGACCAGCAGTGGGCACTGATCGCTAGCCTCGCTGGCGCCTCTGCCCTGACCGCCGGGACGTCGACGTCTAAGTCGACCCCGGAGACCGAGCCGATCCTCGAGTCGATCCTCGGTCGAGGTCTCCCTCGGCCTCCTGTTCGGGACCGAGGTCGTCGACGCCGACTCCCTCGGCGTCGGGGCGGCCGACGCCTACGCCCGCCCGAACCGACCCCACCGATTCCTCCTCGGAGTCGGCCTGGGAATCTGAAGTGGAAGAGTCACCTGATTCCTTTCGGACTCGGTGTGTCCCCTCGGACTCCCCTGAGTCCGAACCTCGGAAGCAGTCCCCCCCGGAGGATGCCCGGTTCTCGGACTTCGTCAGGGATATGGCCAGGGCTTTGGCCTTCCCTGCGGATCCCGAGGAGGAGCCTCGAGCCGAAGAGCTCGACGCCCTCCAGTATGACTCTCCAGCGAAGGAGCACTTTACTGTACCGGTTCCTCCCATGCTGGAACGACTACTCTTCCGCATGTGGGAGAGTCCGGCATCGTCGCCGGTATTAAGCAAGCGGGTCGATTCCATCTATCGAGTCCGCAAGAGCCCTGGCTTCCAGAAAGCACAGCTACCGCACCATTCCATGGTGGTGTAATCGGCCATGCATAAGCTCAAGAGCCAGAAGATGCACTCCTCGGTGCCTCCCGGCAGGGAGGCCCGCAACCTGGATGGCCTCGGTAAGAAGTGTTTCCAAGGCTCTATGCTTGCTTGTCGGGTCCAGACCTACCAGCTCTACATGGGCATGTACCTTAGAGACCTGGCTAAGGAGATAGCCGGATTCTCTGCTGGACTTTCCGAGGAACCTTTGCGGAGGTTCCTAGCCTTGTCCACTGGAATTCGAGAATGCTCCAAATTCATTTCTCGAGCAGCCTATGACGGCTTTGAAGCATCGGCTCGAGTGGCCGCAGCCGGCATCGGTGCCTGCCGACAGGCTTGGCTTCAGTCGTCTGACCTTGAACCCTGGGTGCAGGACAAGTTGGTCGATGTCCCCTGCCGAGGTGAGAACCTATTTGGCAAGCCCATGGCTGAGAAGGCTGCGCAAATCGAGACGGAGACTCTCACCAGAACAAGGCTATCTAGAAAGACCTCTGCCCCTTCCCAAAAGAAGAAGGGCTCGGGAAAAAAGTCCTTTTACCCGAGGAAGGCGGCTGCCTATAAACACTACCCTCAGTATCAGGCCTCCTCAGCTCCCCAACAGGGTCAGCAGGCCAAGGGACGGGGTAACGGGTCCCGTAGGCAGCAAGCCCCCAAGCCTGCACCACCGGCCCCTGCTCAGCAGGGTGGGGGTTTTTGACTTCATCGACATAGCCTCTCCCCCTCAGCTGGTTTCTCCCAGCACAGGAGGCCGGCTGGTCCACTTTGCCCACAGGTGGTCCAACATCACATCAGATGCCTGGGTGCTTCATGTTGTGCGAGAAGGCTATCTTCTCCACTTCCACCAGGTCCCTCCCTCCTATTTTCCGGGAGAGCCTCCACGACTCCCTCTGCACAGGGACTTACTTCTTCAGGAACAGGCTGTGGAACCGGTGCCCCACCACCTGAGAGGTCAAGGCTTTTATTCCAGGTATTTCCTAATACCAAAAAGAACAGGAGGCCTCAGACCCATCCTGGACTTGCGCAACCTCAACAAGTTCCTCGTGAGGGAGAAGTTCAAGATGCTTAGCCTTGGAATTCTTTTGCCCTACCTCCAGCAGGGAGATTGGCTATGCTCCTTGGATCTAAAGGATGCCTACACGCACATCCTCATCCACCCAAGCCACCGCCAATACCTAAGGTTTGTGGTGGCAGGAAATCATTACCAGTACAGAGTACTGCCCTTTGGCCTATCCTCCGCACCACGAGTCTTCACAAAATGTCTCGCGGTGGTGGCGGCTTATCTCCGGCTTCAGGGCCTCTATGTCTTTCCTTACCTAGACGACTGGCTCATCAGAGCATCGTCCTCTCAAGAGGTCACACAGGCCACGCACCGCAATGTGACTCTTCTCCAGTACTTGGGCTTTGTCGTAAACTTCGCAAAGTCCACTTTGCTCCCCTCGCAAGATCTCGAGTTCATCGGCGCAAGATTGCACACTCTTCAGGCGTGAGCTTTCCTGCCTCTCGACAGAGCTCAGCGCTTGGGCCGTCAGCCGCGGCATTCTTCTCAAGGCAGTTTATCTCCCAGACCAAGAAAATTGCCTGGTGGACAAACTCAGCAGAATCCTCCAGCCGCACGAGTGGCGACTGGATCCCTTGGTAGTTCAGAAACTTTTTCTGAAGTGGGGCCTCCCCACGCTGGATCTTTTTGCCAGTCCTCTCAACCGGCAACTTCCTCGTTTCTGCTCTCGGCAGCCGCATCCCCTCCGAGTAGCGGCGGATGCTTTTCTGCTCTCATGGTCGAAAAGCCTTCTGTATGCCTTTCCTCCCATACCGCTAATCTCTCGAACTCTATTCAAGGTTCTCCGAGACAAAGCTTCCATGATCCTGATAGCTCCTCGGTGGCCCAGACAGCCGTGGTTTCCACTCCTGCTGCAACTGGCGGTGGAGGCTCCGTTCCCTCTGGGGTTTCAACCAGATCTCCTAACACAGGATCAGGGGTCCCTGCTACACCCCAACCTCAGATCTCTACATCTGATGGCCTGGCTGCTGAAAGGGTAGTCCTTGCTCCCCTTCTCCTGCCGGCAGAGGTGGAAGAGGTCATCCTAGCTTCCCGGCGATCTTCTACCCGCAAATGCTACGCCCTTAAATGGTGTCGTTTTTCCGTTTGGTGTACCCAGCAGTCTCTGGATCCCTTCTCCTGCTCGGTGTCGTGGTCTTGCAGTACTTGCTCTACCTCTCTAATCTTGGACTTAAGTCCAACTCCGTCAAGGTTCACCTCAGTGCTCTTTCAGCACATCATGTGCCGGTGGACGGCAGACCTCTTTCCAACGACCCTCTCGTGGCAAGGTTTCTCCGAGGTCTCCTTCTCCTTAAACCACCTCTGCGCCCGCCAGCGCCTGACTGGGATCTGAATGTGGTTTTACAGCGGATCACCTGTCCGCCTTTTGAACCTATGGCTACCTGTCCTCTCCGTTTTCTTTCTTGGAAAACCTTATTCTTGATAGCCCTCACTTCCGCTAGACGCGTAAGTGAACTACAGGCCCTCGTGTCTGATCCCCCTTACACTCGGTTCTACAAAAATAGGGTAGTCCTACGGACTCACCCTAAATTTCTTCCAAAAGTAGTCTCCCCTTTTCACATCAATCAGGAGGTGGTACTTCCGACCTTCTTTCCCAGGCCACACTCCAGCCGAGCTGAAATGGTCCTGCATACCCTGGACTGTAGAAGGGCGTTGAACTTCTACCTTGACCGTACGCGGGAGCACCGCAAAGCTGCTCAGCTCTTCGTGTCTTTTGACCCCAATAAATTGGGGCTCCCTGTCTCCAAGCGTACTCTGTCCATCTGGGTTGCTGACTGTATCGCTTGGGCTTATGGAGCAGCCGGACTCTCGTTAGAAAGTCGGGTCACGGCTCATTGTGTTCGGGCGAAGGCTACGTCAGTGGCTTACCTCCGCTCTGTTCCATTGGCAGACATCTGCCGGGCTGCTACTTGGTCTTCGAGCCAGACTTTTGCGGTCCATTACTGCCTCGAGAGGGAGTCCCGCAGGGACAGTGCTTTCGGACAGGCAGTCCTCCGAAATCTCTTCGAGGTTTGAGCAACTCCTACCCTCCATCCCGGATGTTGGGCTACCGGTGGGTAATAATTCAGCGAAGATTCCTTCCTTCTGTGCTGCTGAGCTAGAGGGAGCTCATTTTTGTGCTTAGGGTCTCCGGTAGCCTTAAGCTTGGGAGTCCCATATGTGAGGACTGACTTCCTGCTTGGTCCTGGAGAAAGCGTAGTTACTCACCTGTAACAGGTGTTCTCCAGGAGCAGCAGGAATCAGTCCTCACAACCCTCCCTCCTCCCCTTGGAGTTGCAATCATCTGCTTTAGTTTTTGCAAATTTTTTGCTGTCTTTTAGCTATGTCATCTGACTGGCTAAGATGGCACCCTTGGGCGGGAAGGGGACTGCGCATGCGCGCTGCAATTCCCAAAGGCTTTCTTTGAAAGCTGGGGAAAATTGCTCCGCGAGGGCTCCGTCGGCGCCGACGTCACCCATATGTGAGGACTGATTCCTGCTGCTCCTGGAGAACACCTGTTACAGGTGAGTAACTACGCTTTCCTTACTGTCCTTCCATTGATTAAATCAAAAGTGATCATGCTATGATCACTATTGCCAAGTGGCCTCAATAACACCCTTATCTCTTGCACCAGATCTTGTGTTCCACTAAGGACTAGGTCCAAAATTGCTTACCTTCTGGTTGGTTCATGAACCAGCTGCTCCAAGAAGCAGTTATTTATTTCATTTAGAAACTTTATCTCCCTAGCATGTCCTGATGTGATACCGACCCAGTTGATATTGGGGTATTTGAAATCACCCATTATTATTACTGTACTCTAACTTTTGTTAGCTTCCCTGATTTCTTTGAGCATTTCATCATCCATTTGTTCACTCTGGCCAGGTGGTTGATAATACACCTCACACTGCCATCGCCTTCCCCTTCCTACATCTATAAAGATTTTACAGTGAATTTTGTTTCCTGCAAGACCTTAATCCTTTGTAACTCATTGTCCTCTCTAATATAGAATGCAACGCTTCCACCAATTTGATCAGCTCTTATCATTACGATATAGTTTGTACCCAGGTATCACAGTGTCCTACTGGTTGCCTCCTTCAACCATGTCTCTGAGATACCAATAACATCTAACCTCTCATTTAGTTCTATATGTTCTAACTCTCCCATCTTATTTTTTAGACTTCTAGCGTTTGCATACAAACATTTTAGAGACTATTTTTATTCATATTAATCTGGCTCTCGGTAGGCAGGGGTAATTTGGAATCTTTAAGCTCTATCTTCTCTGTACTCAAGGGTATTTGGGCTACTTTTGTCTTTATTGGTACCTTTCTACTGATATGCCCTAATTTCAGTCTTTTGGTAGTATCCTTCAAGGATACATTGTTCTGAACCATGCACTCCATGGCACCTGTTGGCTTTCCCCTATTATCTATTTTAAAAGCTGCTCTATCTCCTTTTTAAAGGTTAATGCTGCAGCCTGGTTCCATCCTGGTTAAGGTAGAGCCTATCCCTTTGGAAAAGCCCCTCCTTTCCCCAGAATGTTCCCCAGTTCCTAACAAATCCAAAAACCACCTCCTTGCACCTTCTTGACTTGAAATACCCAAATAGCCCTGGGGAAGAGGGGATTGGAGATGTCAGTGGGTGGTGAACTGATGGTGTCTGGGGGTGGAATTGGGAGGGATAGTGTGTTGGTGGTACATGAGTCTCTGAGACGCCAGCAAAATTGTGTGATGTAGGAGAAGGTGAAAGTCTAATAGGCTGTTTTTATTTTATTTAAATGTCTCCCTGTCAGTCCATGAGTCCATCCCTACTCATGTACTGACAGAAAGGGAATCATTTTACTAGCAAATGGCTGTACATTATTAGGGCTGTGGGTACTGCATTTTTCTGCTGATGCATTCTTTCTAATACAGTGTAAAGTTGCATGTCTGAAGTTTATTGCATCCAGAGCACAGAGATTTTTCTTGCATATATTAGAACACAGTGTGCTTGTGGAGTGCTTCCTGCATCCAGGCCTGAAGCTTTCTGTGCCTGCTGGGACATGCCATGAATAATGTGTGTATTGCCTGCTGGGTGTGGCCTAGTGCCTTCTCTCCCACACTGCAGTTCTGCTCTAAGGTACTGTCACATGTTGATCATTTATTTATAAAACTTTACAGACTGCCTTCCTGAAAAAATCATTCACAGTGGCTTACAGAACAAAAATGTACAGCCATTAAAACGTAATAAAACATGAAAACAAACAGTAATGGTGAACATAGCTGTAGCCTCCTGGGTAAACCCTGCTGATTCTGTGAACTGTCTGCTCTGTAAAGCTGACAACTGGTGAAGAGATGTGTATTTAACTTTTCATGAAAAGACACTAATGTCTTCTTGGATGATCATAGACAGATACTTTTTTATGACTACAGTGAAATAGCCCTCAATTCTCCAATCTGGGATCCATAACGTGCATAATAAATCAGTCAAATTATCTGTGACTATACCTGAGAGATTACACAACAGAACCTGGCTTAGTTACAACTAGATTGGGCTATTGTGTGAAATACATTGACCATATGCCCCCAGAGCTCAAGTCACTGTATTGACTCCCTATTACACAACATATTGACTTCAAGATTTTCTTTTGGCTGCAAAAGATTGTTCATAATACTGCTCCCATACATCTGTCATTTTGCTCTTCAACCTGGAAAAGAGATTGCTGAGGCGAGATATGGTAGAAGTCTATAAATTAATGAATGGAGTGGAACAGGTAAAGTGTAGTTACTCACTTCTTCCAAGTGATCTCTGGGAACAGCAGGAATTTAGTCCACATATGGGTAACATCGGTACCAACGGAGCCTGTGCAGGTATGCTCCCCAGCATTCAGTCGGAAAGCTTTTGGGAGCACTCCACTGCACCTGTGTAACTGCCTTCCCAACTTCCTCTCAGTTGAGTTTGTAGCTGATAAAGGAGAGAAAAAGAAACCCTAAGGGAGTAGGGTGGGTTGTGAAGACTAAATTCCTGCTAACAGGTGAGTAACTATGCTATCTCTAGGAACAAGCAGGAATAAGTCATCACATATGGGTACGTCGGTACCGACGGAGCCTGCGCGGGAAAGCTCCCCAGCTTTTCAAATGAAAAGCTTTTGGGGCCTCCCACTGCACATGCGCGCTGCCTTCCCGCATTCCTGACCAGCTCTCCTCAGTTCTTCTTTTTCCGCGGAGCCAGCAGGTCGTGTTCCTGTCACCGCTGAAGAATTTGTTACTTTTGTTTGTTTCTTTAGACCGCGTACCTGCCTTCCCCATACCAGAACCGGTATCGCCGGTCTGTCTTTCTTTCTATATCAAAAAAAAAAAAAAAAAAAAAAGAGACTTTTTTATTTTTCTTCAGCACAGCTTGGTACCCGGTGTTAGGCCTTAAGGCCTACACACTTTCTCCTTATGGAGAAGCCAGTCCCTGGTTTCAAAAAATGTACCAAATGCAGTGCTGTCATTTCTGTCACAGACACCCATGAATGGTGTCTCAAATGTTTGGGACCTGAGCACTCCATACCGGACTGCCCATCCTGCACCCAGATGTCTAAACGCGGTTTGCAGAACCGGGCTAACAAGCTTCATGTGCTGTTTCCTTCAGAAGCATCACAGTCATCCAGGTCTTCCTCTCCGGATGGATCTCAGGTAACCAAAACTTCTGTGGGCAAATCCTCTAAAAGCAAATCTCTTTCTAAAGATCGAGAGGCTCTCAGTTCTGAGTTCGAGGATTCTGCCCAGGCCAAAAAACCCCGGCGGGAGGTTCCGGCCTCCAAAGCAATCATGGGGTCACAGGTTGACATCGATGGCACGGCCTCGACAGATCACCTGTTGGACTGCTCTGGGGTACCGGCCCATACCGGTACCGACATCCAGGCAGTAGTGGCGTCTATGGGCAGTACTGTCCAGACCATGCAGCAGGCCGTACTGGCCTTCATTAAGGCTGCGACGCCCTCTACCGATTTCATCGGTACCGACCCCGGTTCCGGTATCTACACCGGAACCGAGACCATCGACTTCTAAACGTCGATCGGTTTCGCATGCCGGATTCCGGCTTTCGCCCGGTACCGATCCCATGCCCGATGTCGATACCGATCGGTATGCGTATCGTACATTGGAAGCACAGAAAGAGTACTCAGATTCTTCTGATGAATTTAATTCCTCTGATGACTCTGCTGAGCTTACTCTTCCTGAGGAGCCCTCTTCTCCCAAGAGGAGGATGTCTCCTCCAGAGGATTTATCCTTTCAGGATTTCATTGTTGATGTAGCTAAAGCACTTTCTATTACTACATCTTCTGAAAGAGAACCCAGATCAAAAAAATTGGACATTTTAGGATACTCAAAAGCTCCTAAAGAGGCAGTCACTCTGCCTGTCCATGAAATCCTTCAAGAACACTTGATGGATTTGTGGGAGACTCCTTTAACACTGTCTCCCCATTCCCGCAGGTTGGACACCATGTATCGGGTCCCTCCTTCGCCTGGGTTCCAGAAAACTCAGCTGCCTCACCACTCCATTGTGGTGAAGTCGGCTATGAAGAAAATAAAGAGTCCTAAGAGGCATTCTTCTACCCCTCCAGGGCGAGAATGTAAGAACCTAGACTCTTTTGGAAGAAAGATGTTCCAGGCTAGTATGCTTATAGCCAGGATCAACTCTTTTAGCCTTTATATGGGCATGTATCTTGGGCAACTTGCCCTAAAAATACACAATTTTGCCCCCTTTATCCCTGATGATCAAAGGGTGGACTTCTTTTCTATGGTGACACAACTTTCAGAGGTCTCCAAGTTCTCCAACAGGGCAGCCTTTGATTCCTTCGAGGTTGCAGGCAGAGCTTCGGGAATTGCTATTGCAGCCCGACGTCTCGCTTGGCTCCAGGCTTCTAACCTAGAACCCTGGGTTGTAGAAGGCCTCAGGAATCTGCCCTGTACCGGTGAGAACTTATTTGGGGAAGACTGGCAGATTAAAGCTGCTCAAATGGATGCAGAAAATGCCACTCTAGATAGACTTTCCAAGTCTACTTCTACCCCTGCCAAAAGAAGCCTTTTAAAAGGCCTTACTATAAAAAGACCAGATTTCCCACAAATACTGGCCAGCAATCTGCTCAGCCTCGCCTTGCGGCTAAGCGTCAACAATCTAAGCAGGTAAAGTCAAAGTCTGCAGTGTCTGCTACATCCCAGCAGGCTCAACCCCCTCAGGGGTTTTGACTTCCCTCTAGAGAACTTGCCGTTTCTGGCTCTAGCACAACCAGAGCCCCTCACCATTCCTGGAAGGCTAGCTCACTTTGCTCCCAGATGGGAGCAAATAACATCAGAGCAATGGACCCTCTCTATTATCCGAGAGGGCTACAAACTTAATTTCTCCAGCCTTCCTCCCCATACCATGGTGAGGCAATTCAGTTCTCCCCCATCTCTTCTGATCCTGTCTTGACGGACTGGAAAGGGGGGCTGTTACTTCTGGAGAGAAATCTGAAATTGTGAGTATATACTTCTGGGAATTTTTCTGAAAGGAATTGTTTTTCTTTTAAAGCTAATTAATCTGTGAACCCACTATTTTTTTTGTTAAATCAGTCAGGGCCTAGTAGCAACAGTTTAAGATTCAATTTAAAAACACAGAAGAGAACTTTCTGGTTACCTTTCATACCCAGTAGACAGCTGTAGTTTAAATTTCATAGTCACTCAGGGCCTAGCATCAGCAAAGTACTTTTAGTTTCAAATTAAAACACAGAAGAGAGCTTTCTGGTTAAATTTAGAATCCAGCAGAGAGCTTGTAGTTTAAATTTCATAATAGGTTAGAGCCTAGTAGCAGCAAAGAGCTATAATTTAAATCAAATCAGAATATAGTTTTCCTCAGCAGCACAGGACAAGGTACTGTGTAGCAGCCCTTTTTTAATAAGTGTTATATCCCTCCCTCCCTCCCCACACCCACCCTCCCCTGGGAATTTCACAGCTTTATAGGTACTTGCACAACTTAAAAGACAGGAGGTGCTCTCAGGTGAAGCTCATTACCCAAATCAGTCATACACCAAGGACCTGAGATTAATTAAGCTTCAGGTGAACAAGGTATATTAAACTTCTTAGGTACAGTTTTAGTGGTATAAATATCCATTGCACCCTTTAGTACATATAGAACTTAAAGATCTAAACACAAACTTAAAACTAAGATGCAGACAGCAGTCCAGCAGCGGGATGTGGGCTTTCCAGTCTTTTGCATTGAGTGTCACATGTATGATTTTCTCCCAGCTGGTGAGAGGTCTTACGTGTGCACTAGGTGCAAGGAGCTCTCTGCTCTCAGGGAACAAGTCCGTTCTCTAGAGGCTAGAGTAGCAGACTTGGAAAACATAAGACAGACAGAGAGGTACATAGACGAGACCTACAGGGATATAGTCCTGAAGTCCCACCTCCAGTCTGGCAGCATCCCTGTTGCCATGGAGGAGAGAGGTCACGTGACAGGAGAGCATCACCCTGGTGTGGCAGGAAGTGATCCTGTAACTAGGACCTGTCCTCCAGGTGATGTAAACCCCTCTCGCACCGAGGAGGTTTCTCCAGGGCCAAGTGCCCATGCGGGAAGGGTTAGGACAGCAGTTATAGTTGGTGATTCGATCATTAGGCATGTAGATAGCTGGGTGGCTGGTGGACGTGAGGATCGCCTGGTAACATGCCTGCCTGGTGCGAAGGTAGCGGACCTCACACGCCACCTAGATAAGGTCTTAGATAGTGCTGGGGAGGAGTCTGCTGTCTTGGTACATGTTGGTACCAATGACATAGGAAAATGTGGTAGGGAGGTTCTGGAAGCTAAATTTAGGCTTTTAGGTAGGAAGTTGAAATCCAGAACTTCCAGGGTAGCGTTCTCCGAAATGCTTCCCGTTCCACGCGCAGGACCCAATAGGCAGGCAGAGCTCCGGACTCTCAATGCGTGGATGAGACAATGGTGCAGAGATGAGGGGTTCGGATTTGTTAGGAACTGGGGAACATTCTGGGGAAAGGAGGGGCTCTTCCGAAGGGATGGGCTTCACCTTAACCGGGATGGAACCAGGCTGCTGGCATTAACCTTTAAAAAGGAGATAGAGCAGCTTTTAAACTAGATAATAGGGGAAAGCCGACAGTCGCCCAAGAGCGCATGGTTCGGAAGAATGTATCCTTGAAGGATACTACAAAAAGCAGAGAGGTTCCAAAAAAGAGTAAAGTAGCCCAAATGCCCTCGAGTATGGAGCAGACAGAACTTAAAGATCCCAAATTACCCATGTCTACCAATAGCCAAATTAATATGAATAAAATACAGTCTCTAAAATGCTTGTATGCAAATGCTAGAAGTCTACAAAACAAGATGGGAGAGTTAGAATATATAGCACTAAACGAGAGGTTAGATATGATTGGAATATCAGAGACATGGTGGAAGGAGGACAACCAGTGGGACACTGTGATACCTGGGTACAAACTATATCGAAATGATAGAGCTGATCAAATTGGTGGAGGGGTTGCGCTCTATGTTAGAGAGGGCATTGAGTCAGAAAGGATTAAAGTTTTGCAAGAAACAAAATTTGCTGTAGAATCTCTATGGATTGAAATTCCATGTAAAAAGGGGAAGGCGATGGCAGTGGGGGTGTACTATCGTCCGCCTGGCCAGAATGAACAAATGGATGATGAAATGCTCAAAGAAATCAAGGAAGCTAGCAAAAGTTACAGTGCAGTAATAATAATGGGTGATTTCAATTACCCCGGCATCGACTGGGTCAGTGTCACAACAGGACATGCTAGGGAGATAAAGTTCCTAGATGAAATAAATGACTGCTTCTTGGAGCAGCTGGTTCATGAACCGACCAGAGGGGAAGCAATATTAGACCTAGTCCTTAGTGGAACACCAGATGTAGTGCAAGAGATAAGGGTGTTGGGGCCACTTGGCAATAGTGATCATAGCATGATCGCCTTTGATTTAATTAGTGGAGGAGGGATAGTAAGGAAATCCACAGTACTACCCTTTAACTTTCGAAAGGGAGACTATGATAGAATGAGGAAAACAGTTAAGAAAAAACTAAAAGGAGCAGTTGCAAAGGTTAAAGACGTACATCAAGCTTGGGTGTTGTTGAAAAATACTATCTTGGAAGCCCAGACCAGCTGTATTCCACGCTTTAAGAAAAGTGGAAGGAAGTCCAAAAAATTGCCAGCATGGTTTAAAGCTGAGGTCAGAGAGGCTGTTGTTGCCAAAAAAGCATCTTTCAAGAAATGGAAAAAAGAGCCAAATGATGAAACCTGGAAACAGCACAAGCACTGGCAAGTCAAATGCAAGGCATTGATAAGGCAGGCAAAGAGAGAATTTGAGAAGAAGCTTGCTGCGGAAGCAAAAACGCGAAATAAAGACCTTTTCAAGTACATTCGTAGCAAAAAACCCGTGAGAGAGTCAGTTGGTCCATTAGATGATAAAGGGGTTAAAGGAGCACTAAGAGGCGACAAGGCGATAGCGGAGAGACTGAATGAATTCTTTGCTTCGGTCTTTACTGAGGAAGATGTAGGGATGTTACCCACGACTGAAGTGGTATTTAAAGGTGTGGAAGAATTGAAGGAAATATCGATACATCGGGAAGATGTCCTACAACTATTAGATAAACTGAAGAGTAGCAAATCACCTGGGCCGGATGGAATACATCCAAGGGTGTTGAAAGAACTGAAATTTGAGATTGCAGACCTGCTATCAGTAATCTGTGAACTATCATTAAAATCATCTCTAATACCTGAGGATTGGAGGATCGCCAATGTAACACCAATTTTTAAAAAGGGTTCGAGGGGTGATCCGGGAAACTACAGACCGGTGAGCCTGACATCAGTACCGGGAAAAATGGTAGAAACCATCATAAAGAATAAAATTACTCAGCATATAGATAGTCATGACCTAATGGGAGACAGCCAACATGGCTTTAGACAAGGAAGATCTTGTCTTACTAATCTGTTATGTTTTTTTGAAGGAGTGAATAAACAGGTGGACAAAGGTGAGTCGGTTGATATTGTGTATCTGGACTTTCAGAAAGCCTTTGACAAGGTCCCTCATGAGAGACTTTTGGCAAAACTAAAGAGTCATGGGATAGGAGGCAGTGTACTACTGTGGATCAGGAACTGGTTAAAAGATAGAAAGCAGAGGGTAGGGCTAAATGGCCAATTTTCCCAATGGAGAAAGGTGAATAGTGGTGTACCCCAGGGATCTGTGCTGGGTCCGCTGCTTTTTGACATATTCATAAATGACCTGGAAAGTGGAATAACGAGTGAGGTTATCAAATTTGCTGATGACACAAAACTATTTAAAGTTGTTAAAACCCAGGAGGATTGTGGAAAATTGCAAGAGGATCTTGATAAATTGGAAGACTGGGCATCAAAATGGCAGATGAAATTTAATGTGGAGAAGTGCAAGGTTATGCACCTAGGGAAGAACAACCCAAACTATGGTTACACGATGCAAGGTTCCACATTAGGAACCACCACCCAAGAAAAAGATTTAGGCGTCCTTGTGGATACCATGTTAAAACCCTCGGCCCAGTGTGCAGCGGCGGCCAAGAGAGCAAATAGAATGCTAGGTATGATAAGGAAAGGAATGGAAAATAAAACAAAAGATATTATAATGCCTCTATATCGTTCCATGGTGAGACCGCACCTTGAATATTGTGTGCAATTCTGGTCGCCATATCTTAAAAAGGATATAGCAATTTTAGAAAAGGTTCAGAGAAGAGCCACCAAAATGGTAAAGGGGATGGAAGGCTACTCCTATGAAGAAAGGCTAAAAAGGTTGGGGCTCTTTAACCTGGAAAAGAGACGGCTGAGGGGAGATATGATAGAAGTCTATAAATTAATGAACGGAGTGGAACGGGTAAACGTAGATCGATTGTTTACCTTATCAGAATATAGAAAGACTAGGGGACATGCAATGAAGCTACAGGGTAAACTATTTAAGACTAATAAAAGAAAATATTTTTTCACTCAACGTGTAATCAAACTCTGGAATTTGTTACCAGAGGATGTAGTAAAGGCTGTTAGTGTAGCTGGGTTTAAAAAAGGTTTGGACAAGTTCCTGGAGGAAAGGTCCATAAACCATTATTAAGAAGGGACCCAGGATATCAATGCTTGAACCAATACAAGCATTGTGGAACCTGTGTCCCTTGGGGAAACTGCTAGGTACGTATGACCTAGATTGGCCACTGTTGGAAACAGAATACTGGGCTTGATGGACCTTGGTCTGACCCAGTATGGCATATCTTATGTTCTTATGTTCTTATGTAAGTCTCTTCTCTTCTTGCCCAAGGGGCAATAGAGGAGGTTCCTCCTCCACAACAGGGGTTAGGTTTCTACTCCCCTTACTTTCTCATAACAAAGAAGACAGGGGGCTTCAGACCTATCCTAGATCTGAGAGAATTGAACAGGTTTCTATTCAAGGAGAAATTCAAAATGCTCTCTCTGGGCCTTCTCCTTCCCTACCTTCAGAATCAGGATTGGCTTTGTTCTCTAGACCTCAAGGATGCGTACACTCATATACTCATCCATCCATCCATCCCACAGAAAATATCTAAGATTTCTGTTCCAGGGAAAACATTTCCAGTACAGAGTACTACCCTTCGGTCTGGCCTCTGCTCCAAGAGTATTCACAAAATGCATGGCAGTCGTTGCCGCATTTCTCAGAGGCATGGGAATCTTTGTCTTCCCATATCTGGACGACTGGCTCATCCGAGCTCCATCTCAATCAGAAGCCCAGATTTCTCTGGACCGCACAAGGCGTATTCTTCAATATCTGGGACTTGTGGTAAACGTTCCCAAGTCCCAACTCATCCCTACTCAGTCCCTGGAATTCATAGGGGCCCAATTGGACTCCACCACTGCAAGGGCCTACCTCCCTCTGGTCCGAGGCCAAAGGCTAATAAGCTTGGCCTCCCAAGCTCAGTCCAGAAATCACTTGTCAGCCAGAGAAATGCTGCAACTTCTGGGCCACATGGCCTCCACGGTTCATGTGGTGCCCTATGCTCGTCTCCATATGAGAGCAGCTCAATGGACATTGGCCACCCAGTGGTCTCAAGCATCGGGACTGCTGTCAGACCAGGTACTCACCTCAAAACGTCTGTTTTGGTCTCTCCAGTGGTGGACATCCTCCAAAAATCTGTTGTTGGGGACCCCCTTCCAACTTTCGTTGCCCCAAGCAACCCTCACAACAGATGCCTCCCAAACAGGATGGGGAGCTCATCTTCAACATCTCTCCACTCAGGGAATCTGGTCTCCCCAAGAGACCACCCTTCATATCAACCTTCTGGAACTGCGAGCAATCTTCCTTGCCCTCACAGTCTTCCATACCCTCCTTGCCAACCTGACTGTCCTAGTTCAGACAGACAATCAGGTGGCCATGTTTTATGTCAACAAACAAGGAGGGACGGGCTCTCTGTCGCTTTGCAACGAAGCTCTCAGATTATGGGCCTTCGCCAGAGAGCACCAAATTCATCTTCTGGCAGTATATCTTCCAGGAGTTCAAAACTCTCGGGCAGACAGACTCAGTCGAGTTCTGCTCCCACACGAATGGTCCCTACATATGGACCAGATACACAGAATCTTTCAGGAATGGGGGACCCCGGACATAGACCTCTTTGCAAGTCCGTGGAATGCCAAACTTCCCCGGTTCTGTTCCAGGACTCCGTGTCAGGGAGCTCAGGCCAATGATGCCTTTCTCCTGCATTGGGGTCAGGAATTCCTGTACGCTTTTCCACCCATTCCTTTGATTCCCAAGACTCTGTTCAAACTTCAGAGGGATCACGGATCCATGATCCTCATTGCTCCACGCCAAGTGTGGTTCCCTCTCCTTCTACAGCTCTCCCAGGGCTCCTCCCTGGACCTGGGAGCTGCACCAGACCTTCTGTCTCAGGAGCAGGGGACTTTGTGGCATCCAAACCCCAAGTCCCTACATCTCTGAGCTTGGTTACTGAAGGCTTAAGCCTTCAAGAGTTTAATCTTTCTCAACCAGTGAAAGATATCCTTTATGCCTCTAGGAAACCCTCTACCAGGCGTTCCTATGCTTTCAAATGGAAACGTTTTTCCATTTGGTGTGCTCAACAGGGTCTTGACCCTCTGGCACTTCCTTTGAATTCTCTACTAGACTATCTCCTGCATCTTTCCAATGCAGGCCGCAAGACGAATTCAGTACGAGTCCATTTAAGTGCTATTACAGCATCCTTAAAACCTATAAATGGACAATCCGTTTCCTCTCATCCTCTTATTGCAAGATTCATGAGAGGCCTAACCCTCACTAAGCCTCCCATCCGGCCTCCTCCGGTAGCATGGGACTTGAATTTAGTTCTGGGTCAACTTATGAAGCCACCTTTTGAACCGTTGGTATCTACCTCCCTGAAATTTCTTTCTTGGAAGGTCCTTTTCCTTATTGCAGTCACTTCGGCTCGCCGCATCAGTGAACTGCAAGCTTTGGTGGCAAATCCACCTTATACCAGATTTCATCATGATAAGGTGGTCCTTAGGACGAATCCCCACTTTATGCCTAAAGTGGTCTCGCCTTTTCATCTTAATCAAGAGGTATATCTACCTGTCTTTTTTCCGGCTCCTCATGCATCCAGTGCAGAGAGGAACCTTCATACTCTTGACTGTAAAAGAGCTCTCGCCTTTTACCTCAATAGAACTCAGCCACATCGAAAGTCTTCTCAGCTTTTCGTGGCTTTTGATCCTTCTCATTTGGGACTTCCAGTCACCAAACGCACACTTTCCAACTGGATTGCTCAGTGTATTTCCTTTGCTTACCAGAGTAAGAACATTTCTCTGGAAGGCCATGTCACAGCTCACAATGTGAGAGCCATGGCCACTTCTATGGCTCATCTCCACTCTGTATCCATAGATCAGATCTGTCGAGCAGCCACTTGGGCCTCGGTGCATACCTTCACAGCCCATTACTGCTTGGACAAGGACTCCCGCCGGGATGCCTTGTTTGGTCAGGCTGTCCTCAAACACCTGTTCCATACTTAAACAACTCCTGCCCACCTTCCCAGAATGGATGCCTGAGATCCATCCGAAGATGGTTGCCCTTGGAGGGGGATCTCCTAGGCATCTCAGCTAGGGAGTCCCCATATGTGATGACTTATTCCTGCTTGTTCCTAGAGATAGCACAGTTACTTACCTGTAACAGGTGATCTCTGGGAACAGCAGGAATTAGTCATCACAACCCACCCACCTCCCCTAGGAGTTGTCTCTCTATTCCTCTATCTTCCTGTCCTCTCTCTCTATTGTCTCAGCTTTAAACTCGAACTGAGGAGAGCTGGTCAGGAAGGCGGGAAGGCAGCGCGCATGTGCAGTGGGAGGCCCCAAAAGCTTTTCATTTGAAAAGCTGGGGAGCTTTCCCGCGCAGGCTCCGTCGGTCCCGACGTACCCATATGTGATGACTAATTCCTGCTGTTCCCAGAGATCACCTGTTACAGGTAAGTAACTGTGCTATCTCCTGAAACAAGCAGGAATGTAATCTTCACATATGGGACTCCCAGTTGACAGATGAAGTGACCTCGGAACCGGTGGAGGTTTGCCTCAGAGTAGGCCTGATGAGGTCATGGATCCCACATAGATTTCTGGTATCGTCAAAGTTTGGGATGGAGGGTAGGAGTTGCCTCTAAGTCTGAAAGAGGTGCTGGAATACGGCCTGCCCAAACATGGCATCCTGATGGAAGTCTTTGTCCAGACAATAATAGGTAGCAAAGGTATGGACAGAAGACCACATTGCTGCTTTGCATATCTCATCAATGGCAACTGAGGTTGCCATGGCACATGTTATGAGCTGTGACATGTGAGTCCTGCTTTGTCATAGGCAAATGAGATGCAGTCCACTATCCATCTGGAAAGAGTGTGTTTAGATACAGGGACAGCCAGGTGACTAGGGTCAAAGGAGATGAACAGCTGTGGGGCTCTCGAGTCCTTTGGAGATAGAATGCCAACTCATGCTTGCAATCAAGAGTGTGCAGGGTTGCTTCCACTTGAGACATATGCAGTTTAGGGAAAGAAGACTAGAAGGAAAATTGACTTAAATGAAAAGAAGACACCACCTTTGGCATAAAGTGTGGGTGAGTCCTAAGAACGACTTTGTTGTGGTGGAACCGAGTATAGAGTGGGTCCGCCACTAAAGCCTGAAGCTCAATAATGTGTCTAGCTGAAGTGAGAGCAATTAGGAAAATTACATTCCAAGACAGGAACTTTAGTGAGGTGTGACCAATGATTCAAAGGGCGGCTTGAGAAGCTGCGCTAGAACGGTATTAAGATCCAAAGCTACCAGAGGTGGCTTAATGGGTGGTTTGGGCAGGAGACGACCTCTCATGAAACAGGCCACTAGTGGTTGAGAGGAGATTAGCTGTCCATCCAGTAGGTGGTGAGAGGCCGCAATTGCACTGAGGAGGACCCTTACCGAGTTGGTCTTCAGATCTGTCTGACAGATGGAGGAGATACTGGAGGAGTGACTCCACTGGAGCCGAAAAAAGGATTGAGATCATTCTGAGAGCACCAGACAGAAAATCTCTGCCACTTGAAAGCATAAGAACTTCTGGTAGAGGGCTTCCTAGAAGCCAAAAGGATCTCCTTAACCTCTTGGGTAAGGTCAAGGCCTTGGAAAGCTATGCTTTCCGCAGCCAAGCTGTGAGATGGAGAGACTGTGGATTGGGATGGAGTAGTGAGCTGTCGTCCTGGGAGAGGAAATCGGGTGCAGATCCCAATTGCAGACGTTGAGTCAGATGTAGTAGCAGAGGAAACCACAGTTGCCTCAGCCAGTGGGGGGCTATGAGTATCATGGAGTCCTTGTCCGACTGAAGCTTGAAAAGCATTTTGGGAATGAGGGGTATAGGAGGGAAAGCATAAAGCAGATCCCCGACCCCAGTGTAGGTGGAAGACATCAACTGGTTGGTTGGTGGATGTCAGAGTTCTCGTGTAGAAGCGAGGACGCTTGGCATTTTGGGGAATCACGAACAGATCTATATCTGGGGTTCCCCAGATCTGGAAGGTGTAGGATGTTATGTCTGGATGCAGATACCATTCATGGGGAAGAAGGATGCAACTCAGTTTGTCTGCCAAGACATTGGACTCCCCCAGGAGGTATACTGCTTGGAGGTGTATTTGATGAGCAATGGCAAAGGACCACAGGTATAGCGCCTCCTCACAGAGGGCCCAGGAGCCTGTTCCTCCCTGCTTGTTCACATAGAACATGGCAAACTGATTGTCCATCCTGACTTGGACCTGTTGTGCCTTGAGGTGGTGTTAACACCCTGAGGGCATTCGAGATAGCTCGAAGTTCCAGGAGATTGATCTGGAGTTGTGACTTTTGCATTGTCCAGAGCCCCTGGGTAGTCAGGTTGCCCAGATGTGCTCCCCAACCCAGTTTGGAGGGATGCATTGAAGTGGAGACATCTGAAAAGGTGAGCCTACAAGCAAGTTTTCTGGAGAACACCATCACCAAAGGGATGTGGTTAGACGGGCAGAGTCTTGGATCCTGTCCCAGAGATGGCCCAAGGTCTGTTTCCACTGGGAGGCCAGAGTCTACTGGGATATCTGCATATGTAGTCGGGCATATGGAATGATATGTACTGTAGAAGCCATGTGCCCAAGGAGCTGCAGCATCTCTTGGGCTGTCAGATGATCTCGTAGGAGTGTCTGGGACGTTAGTTCAACTAGATAGGCACAGTGGCGCTGGGGCAGGAATGCCCTGGACTGTTGGGTGTCTAGTAGAGCTCTTATGAACTCTAGCTTTTGAGTTGGAGCGAGGTGGGACTTTGGGAAGTTTATCACAAAGCCCAAGTGTTGTAGCACTGTGATGGTACGATGCAAGGAGAGCAGTACCCTTTGGGAGGTGTCTGCTTTTATTAGCCAGTTGTCTAAGTAAGGAAAGACTAATATCCCTTGAGTTCTTAGGTATGTGGCTACGACTGCCATCCACTTTGTGAAGACTCTTGGGGCAGAGGGGAGGAGTCTGTATTGGTAATGTTTTCCTAGAGAAGTGAAGTGTAGAAACTTACTTCCTGTATCCTGGGTGGATGAGGATATGTATGTACGTTTCTTTTAGATCTAGAGAACCGAGCCAGGCCTGATTCTAGAGGTAGAGAAGAAGAGTCCTGTGTTCTTTGGGATAAGAAAGTACAGAGAGTAGAAGCCCATTCCCTGTTGGGATGTGGGGACTTCTTCTATGGTGCCCTGAGACAGAAGAGAGGATACCTTGCCCTGTAGGAGAGCAGTGAGTTGGGGTTGCATTTGATATTCCCCCGTGAAAGTGGAGGAGGGCAGAGTCTGTAGATGAAGTCTGTACCCTTCCTGGACTATGGTGAGTATCCACTGTTCTGAGGTGATGAGGTGCTATCTGTGGACATAGTGACACAGTCTGCCACCCTGCCTCTGGAGGAATCCCACCCCCTCCACATAGCAGGCAATGTTCTCTAGGAAAGAGTCAAAAACCAGGTGCAGACTGTGGCTGTGGAGCTGGTTGAGATTTAGTTACCTGTGGCTTTTTCTGTTGCTTTGGATGATGCTGCCTCTTCTGTGGGGACTGACCCTGGTACTGAGAAGCAGGATGACAGGAAGAGAATTTTTTCTTCTTATTGTAGAAAGACTTCTTTGCAGGAGTCTTTTTCCTAGCAGGGTCAGCTGTTACTCTGGACAGTCTCTTTAGAGTAGTGTTCTCTGATTCATTGAGAGGCCTTATCTTGCCAGTCTTTGCCAAAGAGGTTCTCCCCTGTGCAGGGTAGGTTACCCAGCTTGTCTTGAACCCAGTGTTCAAGATCTGAGTTCTGAAGCTATGCAATTCTACGGCCCCGATGCATGTGGCTGTGGCCCTGCTTGTACATTCAAAGGCATCGAAGATGGCCCTATTGACAATTTGGATACATTTTGGCTATGCTTGACTAGAGCAAGATAGTCTGCCCTCTTGTCATCTGGGAGGAGAGGAGCAAAGGCCTTGAGATCCCTGGATACCTCCTTGAGGAACATTCCCATGTAGAGAATATAGGAGTTAATCCTGGCTGAGAACATGGATGCCTTGAAGCACTGCTGCCCAAAGGCACCAAGAGTCCTCTATTCCCTACCTGGAGGATTTGAAGAGTGAGTCTTCGAGCTTTTGATTCGGCACATCGTCGAATCAACCACCATGGAGTGGTGTGGAAACTGCAGCTTTTGGAAGGCTGAACACTCCAGTACCCGGTACATGGTATCGAGTTATGACTGTAATGTAAGAGGAGTCTCCCACAGTTGGAGCATCAGATCATGCAGGATGTGGTGAACCAGCAGAGTGGCTGCCTTCTTGGGTACTATTGGGTATTGGAGGATCTCCGATTCCTCTGCCCTTGGCTCCTTTTGCGATGTTATAGTGATAGAGAGATCCTAGGTTTCGAATTCCTGGAAGGACATGTCTTCCGGAAGCGACATGCGTTGCTGTTGCGGCGGGGAAGGCTCTGAGGCCCTCGGGAATCGAGTGACTCTGCATCTGAAACATTGGAATCAGAATCAGAGGACTCAAAGAATCGACGGGCACGGTGCTCGGCCAAAGCTCGATGCTGGTACCGATGCTCCGAGGTATAGACCTCAGTAAGCCACCTGGTCTGGGTAATAGTATCGGTGATAGAGTCAAAAGAGGGCATGGGTTGCAGCGATGTCGATGCCATCTGCATGGGCGTACTCACCATTGGTGTCTATGTTGGTACTGGTGCCAACGGGGTAGTACCTGATGCCAACAGTTTTATAGGTGCCGAGGCTGCCAGGAGAGCTGCCAAGCTCTGCTTGATGTACAGTATGTGCTGGTCCATCAATGTTGCCGATGCCTGGGTATTGGTGGTGGGTACTTGTGCCATCATCCTGGAGCATGGCACCAGTAGCTCTCCAGAGGTCGAAGCTTTGGGAGCATCCTGGGACCCCTTGATGGCTTTGGAGGACAGAGCCTCCTGCTGGGGCTTTTGACAGGCCGATCCTCCTCCAGGGCAATGCCTGAGGGGTGTCAATGCTTGGAAGGAGATCTGCCTCTAGAGGGTTTCACCTTCTTTGATGAGGACTTGTGCTTGGACTTTGCCGATACCTGCGATCCATGGGAGGAGGATGAAGCCCTCAATGGTGTGGTAGCCAAGGATACCGTGTCCGAGGGGAAGAGTGTCCCAAGTTCAGAGGCCTGGTTCTGTAGGCCTCTCCGTGTCATCTTATGACACGGGACAGTCTTTTGGCTGGTAGTCTGGGCTGAGGCATTTTAAGCACCAGTCATGGGTATCAGTCACTGAGATAATGTTGGCACATTTAGCACATTTTGTAAAAACACTAGTTGGTTTCTCCATATGGTCGATAGAGGGTATGGTAGGTTTAAGGCCTAGGATGGTGATTAGGTGCCTGGAAATCTTTTTTTTTTTTTGGAAATTAAGAAAGAAAGAAAGAAAAGGGGAATCAGAGATTTCTTTGATGGTGCCGGTATCAACAGGAAGGAAGACACTATCCACAAAAAAGACAGTTTTTTTGTGGTAAGAGGATTTGCTTCCTGCTGGCTCCGCGGAAAACAAAGAACTGAGGAGAGGAGGATGGGAAGGCAATTGCGCAGGAGCAGTGGAGTGCTCTGAAAAGCTTTCCAATTGGATGCTGGGGAGCATTCCCCCACAGGCTCCATCGTTACTGACTTCTTCCAGGAGATACGTAGATCAGTTGTTTATGCCACCAAGAAGTAGAGAGACTAGGGGACAAGCAGTGAAGCTACAACGTAGCCCGTTTAAGACTAATAAGGGGAAATATTTTTTTACTCAACGTGTAATCAAACTCTGGAATTTGTTACCGGAGGATGTAGTAAAGGCTCTTAGTGTAGCTGGGTTTAAAAAAAGTTTGGACAAGTTCCTGGAGGAAAGGTCCATAAACCATTATTAAAAAGGACCCAGGAAATCCACTGCTTACCCTGGGACAAGCCTTGTAAAACCTGCTTACCTCTTTGGGAACCTGCCAGGTACTTGTGACCTGGATTGGCCACTATTGGAAACTGGATACTGGGCTAATGGACCTTGCTCTGACCTGGTATGGCAAGTCTTCTGTCTTCTCGGATGAGTAATGTTTGTGGGTGATGCTATACGGACCTCAGCAAGCCCTGCTGGAAATGCCGAATGAGATCTGTTTAGCTGACACACATAAAGCGCCTTTACTTGGAGGGGTCTCATTCTTTCAAATTCACTGCTATTGGGCTTAAAAACTGCTGATTCATCTTATGTTCTGCACACGGTTTGAAGCGCGATTAATGAAGACACTGATGTTGACAATTTTGAGCCTGATGTGTGCAGTTTTGTAATCTTCTCTACAACTATGACTAATTACAAGTGAAATAGAACTAAAGCACGCTGCCAGGATTGGGGTAGGCGTCTCCAGCGATGACTGGCTGTGGCGGGGGGCGCTGCCCTGGCTCCCAGGCTCTACATGAGTTCTTTGACACATAGTGCAGAGTTTTTGAGTTTGCTCCCAGTCTGACCTTAATGTCCTGCAGTCAGTCTCCTGGGCCAGCTCAAAAGCAAACTACTGCTCTCTGGCATTTTGTTCCTGCTTGGGTTCTGCTCATAGCTCACCTTTAATTTGTCCTGAACTAAGTTTTCTTGTGTCTGCACAATTTACTAAGGTAAAATGCACCATACTCACATTTCATCATGTTATTAAAATCCTCACTTCAATCCTTTTGCATGTCTGCACTGTCTGCCCAATGTGCTGATGTATTTTTCTGTAAAATCTTCCTGGAGTTTCCTCTTCAGCTGTCTGTGCTGTGTTCATGCTTTGCATGCTGTATTCTTGCTTTACATTTATTAACGTGACGTCTGCATAGAGCTCTGAAGAAGAGGTCTCTTCAGCTGTCTGTGCTGTAGTCATGCTTTGCGTGCATTAGTGCGATGCCTGTCGGGGGCTCTGATGACGAGCTCTCTTCAGCTGTCTGTGCTGTGGTCTTGCTGTGCGTGCATTAGCGTGATGCCTGCCGGGGGCTCTGATGACGAGCTCTCTTCAGCTGTCTGTGCTGTAGGAATGCTTTGCATGCATTAGTGTGACATCTGCCAGGGGCTTTGATGACGAGCTCTCTTCAGCTGTCTGTGCTGTAGGAATGCTTTGCATGCATTAGTGTGACGTCTGCCGGGGGCTTTGATGACGAGCTCTCTTCAGCTGTCTGTGCTGTAGGAATGCTTTGCGTGCATTAGTGTGACGTCTGCCGGGGGGCTCTGACGACGAGCTCTCTTCAGCTGTCTGTGCTGTAGTCATGCTTTGCGTGCATTAGTGTGACGTCTGCCGGGGGCTCTGATGACGAGCTCTCTTCAGCTGTCTGTGCTGTACTCATGCTTTGCGTGCATTAGTGTGACTCTCGCCTGGTTTGTATGTTACTCTCTTTACCTTTACACTGAGGGCTGTAACTAAATAAAAGATGAAGTCAGCGTTCCTTTCCCTAAGGAATGTGTCTAGAAATCAGAATAAACAGGGCTTTTAAAGATTCTCTTTTGCTAATGCTTTAAGCCCTGCTTTTTATGCCTTTTTCTGTTTGGTACTTTTAATGTGATATCCGGTCCATGTGGGTCTTTTTCTGGCTGAAGCCCTTTTCAGGTGGGTGAATGAAATCTGCCTTTTTCTGTTACGTTATTGGCTTTAGGAATCTCCATGCTACTGACCCTTGTATTTCTCCTTCACCTTGTTGTCAGAATACATTGACAAGGCAATTTCCTTCTATAATACCAAACTCCCCTTTGCTCTGGACACTGTTCCCCCCCCCTTCCCGATGAAGGGCATTCTAAACCCCAGTTTGGCTCACCTCATCTCCTCTATTGGACGCACCTCTGCTACTATTGCATTATCTATCAGTACGCCCTGTCTCTCTCCTTGCCGACCTCTGATCTCCTCCCCTGGCTTTCAGTACCACTTTTATTCCAATGACTCCCACATCTACTACCTGCTTTACCAGATCTCCGCCTGCTCATCTGACATTAACCCAAGTGGCCTCTTGTCACTGAGAACTTTTGTCTTGACAGGATCACAAGACTTCTCTTCCTCCTTTCTCTGTTTCTGTGGATAATTGTCAGTAACTCAGGGGTCATCTTTAACTTCTTTCCCACATTCTCTATACACACCCCAAACACTTTTAAAATGGGTCATTTCTTTCTGTTAACATCATGAGAATCCATCCTGTCCTTTCGGAACACACTCCCGAAACTCTTATCCATACTCTCTTCACCTCCTACGTAGACTACTGCAACCTGCGCTTCAGGGGTCTCCAAATGAACCAGCTCCCTCTCCTCCAGTCTATTCAAAATGCTGTCCTATGAGTTCTCTTTTGCCAGTGTTGCTACACTCTCATAAGCTTCTTTTCAAATCAAAAGTTTCATTGGCTCACTAGCCGATCGAACTTCTTACTCATCTATAGTTCCTCATCACCTCTTCTCTCTTGTCTCCCCCTGCACCCTCCGTTGGGAACTCATTCATCAAAGAAGTTGTTCTTATCTATGTCCTCTACTACCAGCTTGCTCTTCCCACCTGATGTGTCCTCGACCTCCTGAGCTGATGCACCATGCTTTCTCTCTGGCCCTATTCAAACCCATCCTTTGCAGCCTGCTTTTACACCTTAGCCCCTGCATCTCCTGATCCTAGAGTAGTTGCTTTTGGCCATTTTCTTAATAAATGAAGTTCACAAAGTCTTTTTATCCTGTATATTTTTCTTGACTAGACTGTAAACACTGTAGATCAGGGACGGTCTCTTACTGTAATTCATAGCAGAGCTGGAGATCGGAGTGACAAGTGAGCTGATCAGAATTGCAGATGACAAAATTATTCAAAGTTAGGACAGTAGAGGAGTGTGAAGGTTTACAGAAGGATCTTGGAAGACTAGGAAACTAGTCATCTAAATGGCAGATGAAATTTAACGTGGACAAGTGCAAAGTGACGGACATAAGGAAAAATAATCCCAACAGTAGGTGCGACATGCAGGGTTCTGAGTTAGGAGTCACCACCCCAAGAAAAAGATCTTGGAAACATTGTGGACAATACGTTTAAATTTTCAGTCCTGTGTGCTGCAGCGGCCAACAAAGCGAAGGGAAAGAGAGCGAAACTGAGAATATCACTGTGCCTCTGTAAGCGGTCCCTGATATGACCACACCTTGCGTCGGGTGGGCAGTTCTGGTCACCCCATCTTAAAAAGGATAGAGCAGAGTTAGAAAGGGTTCGGAGGAGGGTGTCAACAATGATGCAAGAGATGGACCATCTCCGTAATGAAAAAAGGCTAAAGAGGTTCAGCTTCTTCAGCCTGGAGGAAAGATGACCGAGAGGGGATTTGAGAGAAGTTTATGAAATCACGCGTGGGGTGGAATGATTACATAAGGAACCGTCGTTTAACCTGTCAAACACAAAAATAAGAGGACACTCCGTGAAACTAATGACCAGCAGCTTGGAAATAAATCCTAGAAAGTATGGGCCCGATCTTCAGTGCCGGTGGCTAGCATGACTGCAGTGATTAGCCGCTGAACCGGCATTGCCACACGGCACGATTGCTAACTGGGCAGCGGCGATACTGAGCCAGTGCCTGGTTAGCTATATGCGGTGAAAGTTAGGCCAGGGTTTGCTGTGCCTGGTTTTCATCACAGATCGGCTCTGCCCTGGAACACCCTCGACATGCCCCAATGCTAAGCAATTAGCATCAGGACGTATAGCAGCATTACTCGCTGTTCCCTGTAAAATAGTTATCTCCAAGTTATAATGCCCTGTTCAATGTAATTTCAGTTTGTTCAATGTAAACCGCACTGATGCAGAAAAGCGCGGTATATAAGAGAATGTAAATAAATAAAATATCCTGCTTAGGGGCATTTACATGATTTACAGGTCTGTAAACTGTGTAAATGCCTTGGACTATTGGGTGCTCTGTTCTCTGGCCACGCATATTCAAGTTGTGGAATCTGTTACGAGATGACATTAAAGTGACTGTGACAGGGTGTATGTCCCATCACGGAAGACCTGCTAGCACCCTCAATTAGGCGAACCGCCTGGGTAGAAGGGGTGGCCACTTCCCATTCTGTTTAGAGAATCGCTTCATACCTGCTTGCGGGTGGCTGTAGTAGACCAGGGATGGCTACGTGGGTGGCTTGACACTAATGTAGTGGGATTTAAAAGAAGTTTGGACAAGTTCCTGGAGGAAAATGCAGAAAACAATTATGAACTCAGTAGACATGGGAAAGCCATTTCTCATCCCTGCAACTGATCTATGAGACACAGATGTGCATTTTGGGGTCTGACAGGTACTTGTGACCTGGATTGGCCACTTTTGAAGACAGGATGGAACTTGCTCTGATCCCGCAGGCTTTCCTTATATTCATAAATGCATCTGTACATTGCTATGTACACCGAGTACTGCTACAGAGATGATGCAATGCAGGCATGGCCGCTTTCCCTAATAAAGAGGTAACACCCTATGAGGTATGTTTACTGAGGTGTGTTAGGCTTTTGCAGCTAATGCTGGGTGATGGCTGCAAAGGTCTCGCAGTATCTTCAAGAGGTGTTCCCAGCATCACCCCTGCAGATACATAAAACATAGAAACATGATGGCAGCAAGAGACCACATGGCCTATCTAGTCTGTCCTTCCATATAAATTACTGCAATAGTCCCCTTTTCCCTTTACAGATCCTCTGTGTTTGTCCCATGCTTTTCTGAATTCAGATACTGTCCTTTTGTCCACTACACCCACTAGGAGACTATTCCATGCATCTACCACTCTTTCCAAAAGAAGTATTTCCACATATTACTCCTGGAATCTATCCCCTTTCACCCTCATCCCATGTCCCCTCATAGCAGAGCTTGCTTTCAATCAAAAGAGGCTGTCTTCCTGTGCATTTATGCCACGGAGGTACTTTAATGTCTCTATCATACTCCTCTATCCCGCCTTTCCTCAACGTATACATATTAAGATCCTTAAGTCTGTCCTCATATGCTGTAGAGAAAATACAGGGATTGCGGGGTGGCTGCTTCACGGATGCAGCTAATGCATTAGGGGCACCCGCAAAGCCTGCAAACTTTGGCAATTACTGCGCAATGGTAATGTCCACGGTAATCGTGCCTATACTCGCCCACTCTCTACCCTAATCCCACCAAAATCTGCAGCAACCGTGTGACATGCTGACATTGCGGAAAAGCACCATGATGTCTGCGATTTTCTCGTGCTCGCTGCTAGTGCCAGGTGTTATTTGCATGTTGGCAGCATGGTAGCAGCTAGTGCCCTTTAGCAAACATGTGCCTATATATTTGGGTCATGCTTCTGATGTGTGGCTGCTGTCCCTGGTACATAGTTCAGGATACGTACTTGGAAGGAATGGATTTGGGGTTTAGCTCGTGTCTATTTGAGTAGTAGCTCAGGACAAGTTACATTCAGGTAGCTGGTTTTGGGCTGTTCCCTAATACACAAGTATCATATACTAAGTGTGCCCCTTTGCAAATGCTTTGGAGATGGACAGTGGAGTTTAGCTGTGGGCACTCTGGGAACTGAGAAGTTGCCACAAGCTTCCTGTTCCCTTCTTCTCAGATGGTATAGCTGGAGACATTTCCTGTGTAAGCCATGATGACTCTGGCTATGGATTTATGTAGCTGTGCAGGGAGGGGAAACTCCATCTATAGGGAGAGAAATATTTCGGGGCTTGATGGGGTGGCAGTGACGTTGGCTTTTGGTGGCCCCATTTACGTGGTTTTCATCCTATGCGGAGCAGAACAGTTTATAAAGTGTAATGTAAAACGACTCTGTCCGTGTCACCCAGGCCTGGTTGCTATCCCCAACATGCAGGTGCTGTTCCTCTGTCCCTGTGTCTCAGGCCTGGTTGCTGCCCCAGTCTACAGCTGTTTGCTACGTGTTAGGCTGTTCCCTGTCCCTGTGTGTCAGGCCTGAGTATATATGAGCAACCTCCTCTTTCATACGTGAGCTCAGAAAGTCTCAGGTCAGAGTCCTGTGATCATCCGGCCAAAACCTCTTGCATCAGATTAGGGAATTTACCATTTTCTGTGTAGGGGAGGCAGGATGATGGGTCTCCTGGTAAACAGTATCAAATCACTTCTGCCTTCATGTCCTCAGACGGTGTTTCTCACATGAAAACCCTCCTCTACTTAAAACCCAGAGTCCCAGCACCAAACAGACTTTCCCTTCAATCTACTCCCATGTTTCTGTTACACCGCACCCCAAGCAGAGCCAGAGTGGTAACGAGTGCTGAGCCTTCGAGTGTTCAGAGAGCGTTGCCTTTAACCATGGAGATTCCCACCTGGGTCCAGACTTCAGCAGCAGCAGCAGAATGAAAACCATCATCGCAGCATGTGCCCAAGATCTGAGCGGTAAGAGATGAGCCCAGAGAACTTCATGGAAGTGTCAGCAGCTTCCAGGGCCGGCTCCAAGTTAGTTCATGGTGATGGCACCCTAAGTAAACCTTAAGCTTTACCCCACCTATCAGAATTGATTGTTTAGCACTGAATGCTCTGTCAGTCCCAGAAGCTGCTGCCCTAGGCGACTGTCTAGTTTGCCTAATGGTTGGGCCAGTCCTGGCAGCTTCCCCAAAACAGAGCAAGTAGAAGCTGCACAGGACAGGGGCAGCACAGGGAGCAGAAGTGCATTCACCCATGCCGTTTGCCACCGAACCCGAAGACGCAGGTAGGAGCAGTGCCGCTGTATCAATGTACCTGACCCCTGTGGGGAGGGACTGCCTTTCTTTATTTGATACACTGCATATCGTGCACTCGTTCACAATACAGTAGGTATAAAACTCAGCTAAGAGGGGGGTATGGAGAGGACAGAGAGACTCTAATGCAATATTAGCTGTCACATCAAGACACGAAAGAACCATTGCAAGTGCCACTGTGCCATTGGCCGTTTGTGCTTCCCCTGTATTGTCTGACGGTCAGAACCATTGCAAGTGCCACTGTGCCATTGGCTGTTTGTGCTTCCCCTGTATTGTCTGCCGGTCAGCTCATTTCACAGTGCCAAGCAGCTCTTAGTTGCTAGTGAGTTTTGCTCATTGAACATCCAGATCTTGCCTATCTTATTGTTGTCTTATGAGAGTGAGAGTGCCCCCCCCCCCCCATGCTGCCTGTGACATGTAGGGAGCTTTATTAATGTGCTGGTGGGTTCCTCATGTGTCTCTCTCCACGGTATTGTAGCACTAGATCTGCTGCTCTTCCGTTGTCCTCCTGTGTTGCCCCACCGGAGCACACTGCTGTGCGGTATCTAGAACCTTTGGTCATTTTTAGAGTTTTTGTCATCCCTTTCTCTGGGTCTACCCCTTCCTGCAGAGCTGCATCTAGCTCCCTCCAGCTAACTCTCTACCTTCACCATTTCTGTCTTTAGATATCTCATAGAATTCAAGGAGTCTACTGCACTTCCACACGCCGCCAACTATAGCCACTCATGTTCATCATAGCAGGTTGAGGTTGTGTTTCTGTGAAGTTCGCAGGAGAGAGGAGAAGCTAGCTTCTGACTATGCAAGTCACATTTGGGTCTTAGCTTTGCACCTGCCTGCTTTCCTGCATGAAATCTTTTTCTGGTATCTCTTTGAGCAAATCACAGTCCCCGTGTCCTCACCTCAGCCTCTCTAGTACACGTGTTATCATATAAAAGAAAGGTTTCCTGGGTTCTCATGAGATTGCATAGGTTGCTTTTTCTATGGGATCACTGCAGGGGCAGGAAGCAGGATGTTCTGCTGTCTGCTGGGACACACAACACAGTGTCTTTTCTCCTGACAGGGAGCCGGGCCAGGGTTGAGTCTGCCCTGTGCAGTTTTTCTGCCACTTCTTGGTTCTCCATGCTCCAGCTGCACAAATGTTTACAGCTGATCTCCGTTCTGCAGTGGCTCTTCAGCTTCTTAGTGATGGGTAAGTACAAGATCAGAAGCATCCAGGGTTGGCCCAAGGGTATCTGATGTCCTAAATGAATCTTCAACTATGTCCACCTCAATAGTCCAGTATCTCTCCTCCCCTTGCTTATCTCAATAGTCCAGTATCAATAGTCCAGTATCTCTCCTCCCCTTGCTTATCTCAATAGTCCAGTATCAATAGTCCAGTATCTCTCCTCCCCTTGCTTATCTCAATAGTCCAGTATCTCTCCTCCCCTTGCCTATCTCAATAGTCCAGTATCAATAGTCCAGTATCTCTCTTCCCCTTGCTTATCTCAATAGTCCAGTATCAATAGTTCAGTATCTCTCCTCCCCTTGCTTATCTCAATAGTCCAGTATCTCTCCTCCTCTTGCTTATCTCAATAGTCCAGTATCTCTCCTCCCCTTGCTTATCTCAATAGTCCAGTATCTCTCCTCCCCTTGCTTATCTCAATAGTCCAGTATCAATAGTCCAGTATCTCTCCTCCCCTTGCTTATCTCAATAGTCCAGTATCTCTCCTCCCCTTGCTTATCTCAATAGTCCAGTATCTCTCCTCCCCTTGCCTATCTCAATAGTCCAGTATCAATAGTCCAGTATCTCTCTTCCCCTTGCTTATCTCAATAGTCCAGTATCAATAGTCCAGTATCTCTCCTCCCCTTGCTTATCTCAATAGTCCAGTATCTCTCCTCCCCTTGCTTATCTCAATAGTCCAGTATCTCTCTTCCCCTTGCTTATCTCAATAGTCCAGTATCAATAGTCCAGTATCTCTCCTCCCCTTGCTTATCTCAATAGTCCAGTATCTCTCCTCCCCTTGCTTATCTCCTCATATCCATCTCCCCTTCCCTTCCCTTCCCTTCCCTTCCCCCTGTATCCACATCTCCTTCCCTACCCTCCCATCAGGTCCAGCATCTCCCCGTCTCTCTCCCCCCATGTCCATCAGCTCTCCCTTTCTTCTCTCCCCCAGTAGTTCAACCTCTCTGCTTCCCTTCCCTACTCCCTCCTAGTTGTCCTGCATCTCCCTTTCCCTTCTCTACCCTCCTCCATGTCCAGCATCTTCCCTTCCCTTCCCTAGCCCCCCTCCCATAGTACAGCATCTTCCCTTCCTTTGCTTATCCTCCCATGTCTAGCATCTCCCCTTCCCTTCCCTATTCCCCCTCCCATGTCCAGCATCACCCTCTTCCTTTTTGCTGCAGCTGCTATCATCCCCACCTATCTTTGTCTTCCACCTGAGCCCAAGGCTAAAGCATGGGGCCTTTGAGCACCACCAGCACATGCTGAAGGCCTACCATGTTCTGCCCCCTATGATGCAAACTTTCTGTCGGAGGGGACAGGACACAACAGGGTTTGAGCACTCATGGTTGCTGAAAGGCCCACCATGGTGCTTACAGTGGCCTTGAAGTGTTGCTCTCCTGCTGTGTTGGCGTCATACTTCCATTCCCCCAAATTAGTTGCCATAGGCCAATGCTTAGTCTGCCTAGTGGTAGGGTCAGCCTTTGAGGCATCATTAAGGGATGCTCTGCTTCTGGGTGGCTACAGTCTGCTAAAGTGGAATGGAGCTTCCCTGCTGCAGATTGTGGATTCCCTGCAAAGGATTCTCAGCCAGTTAACTGAGGGGAGTCCATGCTGCATCTGGTACTAGGGAAAAATTCAGGGTCTAGTGATCACAGTACAGTCTAGTTCCTCCATATTAACCTCCAACCTGAGCTAAACTGCAGTAAAATTAGGGCTGACTCCAAGAAGATGGGTGATAATACTGAGGAAGTCTTGCTTAAAGATGAGCAGTAAAAAAAAAAGTCAACATATCTGCATGGCAGGTTAGCAAAGGTATAAAAAGAAAGTAGCCATCAAGTTTTAAAATGTTTAAGAAAAGGGTAAGAAAAAAAGAGGCTAGCATTAAAAAATATACAATAGAAATTCCTCATGGATGTATACCTCAGATACTAAATAAGCTGAAGGGCAATCATCAGAGAAAAGGTCCAAATGGGGGAAAAATCACCTGATAAAAGGATGAGATAAAAACACCTTTAGATTTACAAGGGAGAGATGGAAAACCAAAGAGAAAAAAGGTAATAGAAAGGGAGTACGTGGAATTTATGGAAAGGAGGACCACAAAAAAGTTATAGATAATACCTTTTTATTAGACTAACAATGTACAGTATCTTTGACAGGCTTTATTAATTTTTGATCCACTTACTCTGATATTCCTAGGCAGTTTATAGTAAAGCACACACAATTATAGTCAAAAACAAACAATAAACTTATAAAATCAGTATAAACTTATAAAAATTACAAAATCAGTATAAAATTTAAAAGTCCTAATCAAAAGCCTTGATAAAGAGCAAGGATTTTAATTTCGGCCACAAGAAATGAGGTAGTAAATTCAACAATTTTGTACCAATATATGAGAAGGCCTGTGCTTTTGTCATTTGCTTGATTGCTGACTTTAGTGGAGGAATACTCAGTAAACTGCTCATTTGAATGAAGATTTATGGCAGCATTATAAGGTTGTAAAGAGAACTGTAAATCCATTCTTTCCTACATGTATAAAATTCCGAACACTATACATAGTATCTAAAATTGGATTCAAAATTTAACAGGAAGTCAGTGAAAATTGGCCAAAACTGGAGGTATATGATCATACTGACCAATACCTACTATTGGTCTTGCAGCAGAGTTCTGCGCCAATTGCATGGATTGTAAAATATTTGGTAACCCAGCATATATTACATTACAATAATCCATGCTGGACAACACCAGTTGTTTCAGGGTTATCCTCTTCTCATCAGGTCAGTGAAGAAGCCGTGAAGTTACACCATTACAGACTCATCTAGGTCTTGAAGTGTCTACATATTTCATTGTAGCTTAATTAAAAGGGTTGGGGGACAGTCAGAGGTGGTGAGAAAATGATTGCAGGGTTCCAACGTTAATGTAATTCCTATAGCACTGATATTGATTTGGTACACCAGTTCTATGCTGCAGAACTTACGGTAACACTCTACATTTGGCACACGCTAGGGTGGTATTCCTAAGGTGACATGGATTTTAGTGCACCATATAGTGGTATTCCTAGGGAAAACAATCTGGATTTGGCACAGTCTAGTCTAGTAGTCCTATGGTGATCAAGATTTGGTGCACAATGTTGTGGTCTTCCTCTGGACATGTGGTGGATATGGCACACCGTGGTGCCCTGCTCTTGTGGAAATGCTCTGGATTTTGTACGTTTGTGGGCGGTATTGCTTTGATAGGGGTCTTGATTTCAGGAAATAAATAATGTCTTAGTATAGTCGTTATCCTGAATGATGGAACTTCTTAAACAAACATTGACCAGGGCAGTGGCCTAGTGAATCTGTACACTATATGAGATTTTATTTTCTTTCCTTAGGGCTTCTCTTTCTTCTCGTCCTCATCTATTTGTGTTTCACCGTTTTCTGGCCGCTTTCTGCTCTCTACCTGACCTGGATCCTCCTAGACTGGGACACACCAGAGCAAGGTAAAAGAAATGAACCTTCCAAGGTCAAGAGATCATCAGATCATTAAAAAGGATACATCTTACCCTATTGCAATGGAAGGATGCATCAGATGACGTGGACTCTTGTCCTTCAAAACTAATGCCTCAATTAACTGGTTAATCTATAAGGTGCCACCTCCTTCTGTCATTTTCACTCCACCAAACAAACAGGGCTACCCGCTCTCTAAATTGATATATAGATAGTACTAAGCAGTGTATGAGGAGGTGGCACCCTTCAAATGATACTGTGTTATAGAGAAGCTATAGAGCAGGGTAAGAGCGTGCATCCTCCCAAAGATCCTTTGGTATAGAAAAGCTACCGAGCAGGGTTAAAGCAGGTAACATTCCAAAAATATCCTGTTATAGAGAAGATACTGAGCAGGGAAAGAGTAGGAATTCTTCTAATGATACCCTATTATACAGAAGCTACTGCAGAGTTTAACAGCGTTTAACCTTCCAATGATAACCTATCATAGCAAAGCTATTGAGCAGGGTAAGAGCGGGTATCCTTCCAATAATATCCTGTTACAGAAAAATACTGATCAGAGTAAGAGTGGGCATCCTTCCAATGATCCCCTGTTATAGAGAAGCTACTGTGCAGGGTAAGAGCAGGTATTCTTCCAGTGTTACCCTATTATACAGAAGCTACTGAACAGGGGTAGAGCGGGCATCCTTTCAATGATCCTCTGTTATAGAGAAGTTACTGAGCATGGTAAGAGCATGTAACCTTCCAATGATACTGTGTTGTACAGAATCTGCTACAAGGGTAAGAGTGTGTAACCTTCCAACGATACCCTGTTATAGAGAAGTTACTGAGCAAGGGTAAGAGCGTGTGTCCTGCCAATGTTCCTCTGTTATAGAGAAGCTACTGAGCAGGGTAAGGACGGGCGTCCTTCCAATGATCCTTTGTTATAGAGAAGGTACTGAGCAGAGTAAGAGCATGTAACCTTCCAATGATACTGTGTTATACAGAAGCTACTACAAGGGTAAGAGTGTGTAACCTTCCAATGATACCCTGTTATCGAGAAGTTACTGAGCAAGGGTAAGAGCGTGTGTCCTTCCAATGCTCCTCTGTTATAGAGAAGCTACTGAGCAGGGTAAGGACGGGCGTCCTTCCAATGATACTGTGTTGTACAGAAGCTACTCAGAGAGATAAGAGTGTGTAACCTTCCAACGATACCCTGTTATAGAGAAGTTACTGAGCAGGTTAAGAGCGGATATCCTTCCAATAATACCCTGTTACAGAAAGATACTGAGCAGGGTAAGAGCGGGCATCTTTCCAATGATCCTTTGTTAAAGAGAAGCTGATGAACAGGGTAGGAGCGAGCATCCTTCAAATGATCCTTTGTTATAGAGAAGCTATGAGCAAGGTAATAGCATGTAACCTTCCAATGATACTGTGTTATACAGAAGCTACTGAGAAGGGTAAGAGCGTGTAACCTTCCAATGATACCCTGTTTTTGAGAAGCTCCTGAGCAGGGTAAAAGTGAGTAACCTACCAATGATGCCCTGTTAGAGAGAAGATGCTGAACAGGGCAAGAACAGACATCCTTCCAATGATGCTTTGTAATAGAGAAGCTACCGAGTAGAGTAAGAGTCTGCAACCTTCTAATGATATCCTGTTATAGAGAAACTACTGAATAGTGTAAGAGTGTGTAACCTTCCAATGATACCCTGCTGTAGACAAGTTGCTGAGCAGAGAAAGAGCGGTTAACCTTCCAAATATTCCTTGCTGTAGCGAAGCTACTGAGCAGGGTAAGAGCGGATGTCCTTCTAATGATCCTTTGTTATAGAGAAGCTATTGAGCAGGGTAAGAGCAGGCATCCTTCCAATGATACCCTGTTATAGAGAAACTACAGGGCAGGTTAAGAGCGGGCATCCTTCCAGTGATCCTTTGTTTGTAAGGGCGGGTAACCATCCAATCATACTGGGTTATACAGAAGCTACTGAGCAGGGTAAAAGCAGGTATCCTTCCAATGATATCTGGTTATAGAGAAGCCACAAAGCAGGGTAAGAGCAGGTATCCTTTCAATGATATTGTGTTATAGAGAAGCTACTGAGCATTATAAGACTGGGTATCCTTCCAATGATGGTTTGTTATAGAGAAGCTACCGAGTAGGGTAGAATGATATTCTGTTATAGAGAATGTACTGAGCAGGGTAAGAACAGGTATCATTCTTATAATACTGTGTTATAGAGAAGCTACTGAGGAGATTAAGAGCGGGCATCCTTCCAATGATATTGTGTTATAGAGAACCTACTGAGCAGAGTAAGAGCAAATAACCTTACAAAGACATCCTGTTATAGAGAACCTACTGAGCTGGGTAAGAGCGAGATTCCTTCCAATGATACCCTGATATAAAGAAGCAACTGGACAAGATAAGATCAGGCATCCTTCCAGTGACCCTTTGATATAGAGAAGTTAATGAGCAGGGTAAGTGCAGCTGTCCTTCGAATGATTCCCTATTCAGCAGGGTAAGAGCAGGTATCCATCCTATGATAGTTTGTAATAGAGAAGCTACAGAGCAGGGTAAGAGCAGGTGTCCTTCCAATGATCCTTTGTTATAGAGAAGCCACTGATCAGTATAAGGATAGGTAACCTTCAAATCATACTGCGTTATACAGAAGCTACTGAGCAGGTTAAGAGCATGTAACCCTCCAATGATACCCTGTTATAGAGAAGCTACTGAGCAGGGTAAGAGAGGGAATCCTTGCAGTGATATCCTCTTATAGAGAAGCTATTGAGTAGGGTAAGAGTGAACATGCTTCCAATGATTCTCTACTAGAGAGAAGCTACTTAGCAGGGTAAGAGCCTCTAACCTTCCCATTGGACCCTGTTATAGTGAAGTTACTGAGCACGGTAAGAGTGGGTATCCTAAAAAGGATACTGTGTAATAGAGAAGATACAGGGGAGAGTAGGAACGGGTATCTTTCCAATGATATCCTGTTATAGAGTAGCTACTGAGTAGGGTGAGAGTGCATACCTCTCCAATGTTACTATGTTATAGAGAGGTTATTGAGCAGGGTAAGAGAAGATATCCTTCAAATGAAGCCCTGTTATAGAGAAGTTATTAAGTAGGGTAAGAGCGGGTATCCTTCCAGTGATACCCTGTTATAGAGAAGCTACTGAGCAGGATAAGAGCGGGTGTCCTTCCAATGATCCTTTGTTATAGAGAAACTACTGAGCAGGTAACTGTCCAATAATATTGTGTTATAGAGAAGCTACCAAGCAGGCTAAGAGTGGGTATCCTTCAAATGATACAGTGTTATAGAGAAGATACTGAGCAGGGTAACAGCAGGTGTCCTTCAAATGATCCTTTGTTATACAGAGGCTACAGAACAGGGAAAGAGCAGGAATTCTTCCAATGATACCCTATTATACAGAAGCTACTGAGCAGGGTAAGAGTGGGCATTCTTCTAATGATGCTTTATTAGAGAGAGGCTACTGAGCAAGGTAAGAGCAAGAATCCTTCCAATGATCCTGCAATTCACGTTCTTCTGCTGAATGTGCCTCCTGCCGTACGTCCCTTTCTATGGGACTCTTACCCTCACTATTTCTGAGGTCTCTTTACAATTCCTGCATCTAATCATTCTCGGTGATCTTAATGTCATTTCCATTCCCCTACCTCAGCCTGTGACCGTTCTTTTCTCTCCTTTCTCCAGGACCTTGACCTCCAGCAGCATGTCTCAACCTCCTCATCACTCCACTTGGTTCTCCTTATTTCCCCTCAAGCATCTTTACTCAACACCTTCCTTGGACAGACCACTTCTTCACTGTCCTGTTCCCTTCCCAGCCCAAGATTTCCCAGCTGTCCCCCCCCCCCCCCCGTCCCACCATTGGTCCACCTTGGCAGGCTTGCTGGATTACCCCTGTTACCCTCCAGAATTTTCCTCCTGCTGACCAGCTCCAACATCGGACTTTTCCTCTCTCTCTGCTGAAGCCCAGGTCTCCCTTTGGAAATCCTGCCTCTCCTCTAACCTTGATCGTCTAGTTCCTTTCCATCCATGCCTACCACGGTCCTCCTCACCCCCTCCCCCCACCCTCCCTGGTATCACCATGGCCTTCAACTTCAGCGCATGCAGCTCCAGCGTACGGAATGTCTCTGGCTGAAAGCCCCGCCCCCCGAGTCCCTACACCGCACTACCATCATTACCGCTCCCTCATTGCGGAAGCTGAATGCACCTACTGTTCTAATCCTCAGCCACTAACTCTTCCCGATAGCTCTACTCAGTCCTTATGTCCCTATCCACCCTGCGCTGTCTCCACCATCTGCCACCCCTTCCTTAGTGCCTAGCGGCTCGCAATTGGCTAGACACTTTGTCATCAAAATCGAGCACCTCCACTCCTCCTTCACATCCCTTCCCCCTCCTCTCCTGTCTCTCCCCCCCCCTGCCCTCACCCGTTGTCTCCCCATCCCTGCCTCATACCTGGTCCTCTTTTCAGCCAATTAGTTCCTCTGAACTCCATTAGTCTATCTCCACCAATCGGAAGACCATCTGTCCCATAAGAACATAAGATATGCCATACTGGGTCAGACAGGGCCCATCAAACCCCGTATCCTGTTTCCAACAGTGGCCAATCTAGGTCACAAGTGCCTGGCAGTCTCCCCAAAAGACACAGCTTCCACAATGCTTGTATTGGGTCAAGCAGTGATATCCTGGGTCCCTTTTAATAATAGCTTATGGACCTTTCCGGGGAACTTGTCCAAACTTTTTTAAACCCAGCTATGCTAACAGATTTTACTACATTCTCCGGTAATGAATTCCAGAGTTTGATTACGCGTTGAGTGAAAAAATATTTTCTTTTATTAGTCTTGAATGAGTTACCCTGTTGCTTCGTTGCATGCCCCCTAGTCTTTCTACATTTTGATGGTGTAAACAGTTGATCTACATTTACCCGTTCCAGTCCATTCATTAATTTATAGACCTCTTTCATATTTATTTATTTATTTATAAGAACATAAGAACATAAGATATGCCATACTGTGTCAGACCAAGGTCCATCAAGCCCAGTATCCTGTTTCCAACAGTGGCCAATCTAGGTCATACGTACCTAGCAGTTTCCCCAAAAGACACAGGTTCCGCAGTGCTTGTACTGAGTCAAGTATTGATATCCTGGGTCCCTTCTTAATAATGGTTTATGGACCTTTCCTCCAGGAACTTGTCCAAACCTTTTTTTAAACCCAGCTACACTAACAGCCTTTACTACATCCTCCGGTAACAAATTCCAGAGTTTGATTACACGTTGAGTGAAAAAATATTTTCTTTTATTAGTCTTAAATAGTTTACCCTGTAGCTTCATTGCATGTCCCCTAGTCTTTCTATATTCTGATAACGTAAAAAATTGATCTACGTTTACCCGTTCCACTCCGTTCATTAATTATAGACTTCTATCATATCTCCCCTCAGCCGTCTCTTTTCCAGGTTAAAGAGCCCTAACCTTTTTAGCCTTTTAGCCTATTTATTTGTTTATGTGCTTTCATATACTGCACTATGTCAAAATCAGCACGGTTTACATAGAACGTGAAATGGTAAAACCAACTTTACATAGAACATATATTTTACATAGAACCTAATTTTAAAGAACAGGTATTAAACAGAAGAAGCGGCTAAGTAAAAGAATAAACAGGGGGGGACATGAATTTGGAAGGGGTGGGGGAGATGAACTAGGGGGGCATGGGCATTAGGGAGAGAAGGAAGAAATAATTACTCTCTGTTCAGCAGAGCCTAATGGTTACACAGGTGAGAGGTGATGCCACATGCAAGTCCTTATCTAAGGTATGTGGTCATAAACTTAAAATAAGGACTTGCATAGTGGTGTTCACCTCTCACCCGTGTAACCATCCATGTTGAAGAGTCCTAATCTTTTTGGCCTCTCCTCATAGGGGTATCCTTCCATCCCCTTTACCATCTTGGTGGCTTTTCTCTGTACCTTTTCCCAATTCTGCTCAGGGCTGTACTCAGCCAAAATTGCACCCTGTGCAACTTGCAGAACGAGGGCACCCCCCTCTCCCCCCACCTCTGTCCAGCTGCTGCCTGCTCTTGCGCTGCTGCTACCACCCTGTTTTCTCCGCGGCAGTGCCGGCAGCGGCAGAGTAGCCTCACATTAAAATGAAAGGAAAAAAACAAACAAACATGTGGGTCTTTCGACTCTGCGCTTTAAACAGATCTGATCCCTCCCTGCTCTGATGTCGTGTCAAAGGAGGGAGGGACCAGTCCTGCGGAAAGACCCGCATGGTTTGGAGTTTTTTATTTTAGGTCTCCTCAGCTGCTGCCGGTGCCGCTGCCATTGAGAGAACAAAAAGTGGTGGTAGAAGGGCAACAGTAGGCAGCCGAAATGCGCCCCTTAAGCCTTTGCGCCCAGTGTGGCTGCACCACTCACACAAGGCGAAGTACGGCACTAATCCAAATGGCTCAAAATGTCACCGCCCAATTAATATTTAAAGCCAGACTATCTGATCACATCACTCCCGTATTATACACCCTCCACTGGCTCCCTGTTGCCAGTAGGATAAACTATAAATCCATAGTGACCATGTTTAAACCAATCAACAATATAGCGCCTTCTCATCTTTCAAATTTGATCCAAACTCCCCCTGAAAACAGAAACTAGAAGATGGAAGAACCTTAACACTCTTGTAGTCCCTAACTCATTTCAGAAAACGAATCAAAAAACAAGTAACAGTGCGTTCTCATATGTTGCACCTACTCAATGGAATGCCCTCCCGGAAAGTCTGAGAGAAATTAAAGACCTCCAAGTTTTCCGAAAGGAATTAAAAACATACCTGTTCATACAGCATTTCCATGACCCTAATTTCACTTCTGATCAAGTCCCGCTTACCAACTTGACCCCTGCACCACGTAACTCTGCTACACACCAAACCAGCCATAATCTCACACCTACTCATTAATGTTTCATTTCACTTTCCATTACTGAAACCTCCGTGCTTATAACAAATATAAAGATATATGATTGTAAATAGTTCACCGGTTGCATGATGATCAGTGTATTATGTTCTGTTACATTGTAAACCACCCCTGATCTCTGGAAGGAGTGCTATATAAAAGTGTCCAAATAAATAAATAAATAATTCTGCTATCTCCTTTTTAAAATATGGTGACCAGAATTGCACACAATATTCAAGGTGCGGTCGCACCATGGAACAATACAGAGGCATTATTATAATATCTTTTGTTTTATTTTCCATTCCTTTCCTTATGATACCTAGCATTCTATTTGCTCTCTTGGCCGCCGCTGCACACTGGGCCGAGGGTTTTAACATGGTATCCACAATGACGCCTAAATCTTTTTCCTGGGTGGTGGTTCCCAATGTGGAACCTTGCATCGTGTAACCATAGTGTGGATTGTTCTTTCCTAGGTGCATAACTTTGCACTTCTCTACATTAAATTCCATCTGCCATTTGAACATCCAGTGTTCCAACTTATTAAGGCCCTCTTGTAATTTTTCACAATTCTCTTGGGTTTTAACAACTTTGAATAGTTTTCTGTCATCTGCAAATTTGATTACCTCACTCGTTCTTTCCATTTCCAGGTCATTTATGAATATGTTAAAGAACAGCAGACCTAACACAGATCCCTGGGGTATTCCACTATTCACCTTTCTCCTTTGGGAAAATTGGCCATTTGGCCCTGCCTTCTGCTTTTTATCTTTTAACCAGTTCTTGATCCACAATAGTACACTGCCTCCTATCCCATGACTTTTTAATTTTGCCAAGAGTCTCATGAGGGACCTTGTCAAAGGCTTTCTGAAAATCCAGATAAACTACATCAACCGACATGCCTTTGTCTATCTGTTTATTTACACCTTCAAAAAATATATAACAGATTAGTAAGATAAAACCTTCCCTGGCTAAAGCAATGTTGGCTGTCTCCCATTAAACCATACTATATACATGGTCAGAAATTTTGTTCTTAATAATGATTTCTACCATTTTTCCCAGTACTGACATCAGGCTCACCTGTCTATAGTTTTCCGGATCACCCTTTTTAAAAATTGGCGTTACACTGGCCATCCTCCAATCTTCAGGTATTACTGATTATTTTAATGATAGTTCACAGATTAGTAATAGTAGGTCTGCAATCTCATATTTCAATTCTTTCAACACCCTTGGATGTATACCATCTGGTCCAGGTGATTTGCTATTCTTAAGTTTATCAAATAGTTGTAATATATCTTCCTGGTTAAGAACATAAGAACATAAGATATGCCATACTGGGTCAGACCAAGGTCCATCAAGGCCAGTATTCTGTTTCCAACAGTGGCCAATCTAGGTCATATGTACCTGGCAGTTTCCCCAAGAGACACAAGTTCCACAATGCTTGTACTGGGTCAAGCATTGATATCTTCGGTCACTTCTTAATAATGGTTTATGGACCTTTCCTCCAGAACTTGTCCAAACCTTTTTTAAACCCAGCTACACTAACAGCCTATCTCCAGGAACAAGCAGGAATAAGTCATCACACATATGGGTACGTCGGTACCGACGGAGCCCGCGCGGGAAAGCTCCCCAGCTTTTCAGATTAAAAGCTTTTGGGGCCTCCCACTGCACATGCGCGCTGCCTTCCCGCCTTCCTGACCAGCTCTCGTCAGTTTCTTTTTTTTCCGCGGAGCCAGCAGGTCGTGTTCCTGTCACCGCTGAAGAAATTGTTAATTTTATTGTTTTCTTTAGACCGCGTACCTGCCTTCCCCATTCTGAAACCGGTACTGCCGGTCTCTCTTTCTTTCTTTAAAAAAAAAAAAATATATATATATTTTTCTTTTCTTCAGCACAGCTTGGTACTTTGTTAGGCCTTCAGGCCTACACAAATTCTCCTCATGGAGAAGCCAGTTCCTGCTTTTAAAAAGTGTACCAAGTGCAGTGCTGTCATTCCTGTTACAGCCACCCATGAATGGTGTCTTAATTGTTTAGGACCTGACCATTCCATACTGGACTGCCCATCCTGCTCCCAGATGTCGAAACGTGGATTGCAGAACCGGGCCAACAAGTTCCATGTGCTGTTTCCTTCAGAAGCATCACAGTCATCCAGGTCTTCCTCTCCGGATGGATCTCAGGTAACCAAAACTCCAGTGGGCAAATCCTCTAAAAGCAAATCTCTTTCTAAAGATCGAGAGGCTCTCAATTCTGAGTTCGAGGATTCTGCCCAGGCCAAAAAACCCCGGCGGGAGGTTCCGGCCTCCAAAGCAATCATGGGGTCACAGGTTGACATCGATGGCGCGGCCTCGACAGATCACCTGTTGTGCTGCTCTGGGGTACCGGCCCATACCGGTACCGACATCCAGGCAGCAGTGGCGTCTATGGGCAATACTGTCCAAGTCATGCAGCAGGCCATTCTGGCTTTTATTAATGCTGCTACGCCCTCGGTACCGCGGCCAGCGGTACTGGGTCCGGTTCCGGTAATGGCTTCCATACCGGAACCGAGGCCATCGTCTTCCAAACGCAGATCGGTTCCGCATGCCGGATCCGGGCTTTTGCCCGGTACCGATCCCATACCCGGTACTCCCGATGTCGATACCGAACGGTATGCGTATCGTGCGTTGGAAGCACATAGAGGATACTCTGCTTCTTCAGAGGATTTTAACTCCTCTGATGATTCTGATGAGTTCTCCCTTGATCTTCCTGAGGAGCCTTCTTCTCCTAAAAGGAGAATGTCTCCACCAGAGGATTTGTCCTTTCAGGACTTCATCATAGAAATAGCTAAAGGTCTTTCTATTGCTTCATCCTCTGACAAGGAACCCAGATCAAAGAAACTGGATATTTTAGGATACTCTAAGTCTCCTAAAGAGGCAGTCACCCTGCCTATCCATGAAATCCTTCAAGAACACTTGATGGACTTATGGGAGGCTCCTCTAACATTGTCTCCTTCTTCTCGCAAGTTGGACACCATGTACCGTGTCCCCCCTTCTCCTGGTTTCCAAAAAACCCAGTTGCCTCACCATTCTATTGTGGTGAAGTCTGCAATGAAGAAGATGAAGAGTACCAAAAGGCACTCTTCTACTCCTCCAGGGCGAGAATGTAAGACTCTAGACTCTTTTGGCAGGAAAATTTTCCAGGCTACTATGCTTATAGCCAGGATTAATTCCTATAGTCTTTACATGGGCATGTTTCTCAGTGAAATCGTTCTAAAAGTTCGGCATTTTGCCCCCTTCATCCCTGAGGATAAAAGGGAGGAGTTCATTTTCTTAGTGAAACACCTTTTGGATATTTCAAAGTTCTCCAACAGGGCAGCTTTTGATTCCTTTGAGGGTGCTGGTAGGGCTTCGGGCATTGCTATAGCAGCCCGACGTCTTGCTTGGCTCCAGGCTTCTGATCTAGAACCTTGGGTCCTAGATGGCTTACGGAATCTGCCCTGTACAGGTGAGAACTTATTTGGTGAGGAGTGGCAAATTAAGGCCACTCAAATGGACGCAGAAAATGCCACCTTAGATAGACTTTCTAAGTCTACCTCCACTCCTGCCAAAAAGAAGTCTTTTAAGAGGCCTTATTACAAGAAGTCCAGATTTTCCACAAATACTGGCCAACAATCCTCTCAGCCTCGTTTTGCTGCTAAACGTCAGCAACCTAAACAGGCAAGGTCAAAGCCTGCGGCGTCTGCTACGCCTCAGCAGGCTCAACCCCCTCAGGGGTTTTGACTTGCCCCTAGAGAACTTAACTTTTCTGGCTCTAGAACAACCAGAGCCCCTCACCATACCCGGAAGGTTAGCTCACTTTGCTCCCAGATGGGAGCAAATTACATCAGAGCAATGGACCCTCTCTATCATCAGAGAGGGTTACAAACTCCATTTTTCCGACCTTCCTCCTTATACTATGGTGAGGCAGTTCAATTCTCCCCCATCTCTCCTGACCCTCTTGGGTCAGGAAGTCTCCTCCCTCCTTGCCCAAGGGGCAATAGAGGAGGTCCCTCTTCTTCAACAGGGGACGGGATTCTACTCCCCTTATTTTCTAATACCAAAGAAGACAGAGGGCTTCAGACCAATTCTAGATCTGAGAGAATTGAACAAATTTCTTTTCAAGGAGAAATTCAAAATGCTTTCTCTGGGCATTCTCCTTCCATACCTTCAGAGTCAGGATTGGCTTTGTTCTCTAGACCTAAAGGATGCGTATACACACATACTCATCCACCCATCCCACAGAAAATACCTTCGATTTCTGTTTCAGGGACAACATTTCCAGTACAGAGTACTCCCCTTCGGTCTAGCCTCTGCTCCAAGAGTGTTCACCAAATGCATGGCAGTCGTAGCTGCCTTTCTAAGAGGCCTGGGAATTTTCATATTCCCATACCTGGACGACTGGCTCATCCGAGCTCCATCTCAGTCCCAGGCCCAAATTTCCCTGGACCGCACAAGGCGTCTTCTGCAGTATCTGGGACTGGTAGTAAACCTTCCCAAGTCTCAACTAATCCCTACTCAGTCTCTCGAGTTCATAGGGGCCCAGTTAGACACCATCACTGCGAGGGCCTACCTGCCTCAGCTCAGGGCCCAACGCCTGCTGAGTTTCGCCTCCCAAGCTCAGTCCAGCAGTCATTTGACAGCCCGGGAAATGCTGCGACTTCTGGGCCACATGGCCTCCACGTTACATGTGGTGCCCTACGCTCGTCTGCATATGAGAGCAGCTCAATGGACCTTGGCCACCCAGTGGACTCAAGCATCTGGAGCGCTCTCCGACCAAATACTCACCTCAAGCCGTCTGTTTTGGTCCCTCCAATGGTGGACATCCACCAAGAATCTGTTGTTGGGGGCCCCCTTCCAACCTTTGTTGCCCCAAGCAACCCTCACAACAGATGCCTCCCAGACAGGGTGGGGAGCTCATCTTCAGAACCTCTCCACTCAGGGCACTTGGTCTCCACAGGAGACCACCCTTCATATCAACCTCCTGGAACTGCGAGCAACTTACCTTGCCCTCAAGGTCTTCTATACCCTCCTTGTCAACCTGACTGTCCTAGTTCAGACAGACAATCAGGTAGCCATGTTCTATATAAACAAACAAGGAGGGACAGGCTCTCTGTCGCTTTGCAACGAAGCTCTCAGATTATGGGCCTTCGCCAGAGAGCATCAAATTCACCTTCTTGCAGTGTATCTTCCAGGAGTTCAAAACTCTCGTGCGGACAGACTCAGTCAAGTTCTGCTTCCACACGAATGGTCCTTACATATGGACCAGATACGCAGAATCTTTCAGGAATGGGGGACCCCGGACATAGACCTCTTTGCAAGTCCGTGGAATGCCAAACTTCCCCGGTTCTGTTCCAGAACTCAGTGTCAGGGAGCTCAGGCCCACGATGCCTTCCTCCTGCATTGGGGTCAGGAATTCCTCTATGCCTTTCCACCCATTCCTCTAATATCCAAGACTCTGTTCAAGCTCCAGAGGGATCACGGGACTATGATCCTCATAGCTCCCCGCTGGCCACGCCAGGTGTGGTTCCCTCTACTTCTGCATCTCTCCCAGGGATCCTCCCTGGACCTGGGAGCTGCGCCAGACCTCCTGTCTCAGGAGAAGGGGACTTTGTGGCACCCAAACCCCAAATCCCTACATCTCAGAGCTTGGTTACTGAAGGCCTAAGTCTTCAAGACTTTAATCTTTCTCAACCTGTGAAAGATATCCTTCATGCCTCTAGGAAACCTTCCACGAGGCGTTCTTATGCTTTTAAATGGAAGCGTTTTTCCATTTGGTGTGCTCAGCAGGGTCTTGACCCTCTAGCACTTCCTTTGAATTCCCTCTTGGACTATCTCCTGCATCTTTCAAATGCAGGCCTTAAGACGAATTCAGTAAGGGTCCATTTGAGTGCTATTGCAGCATCCTTAAAACCTATAAATGGACAACCTGTCTCCTCTCATCCTCTTGTTGCACGTTTCATGAGAGGCCTGACCCTAACTAAACCTCCCATCCGACCTCCCCCGGTAGCATGGGATTTGAACCTAGTTCTAGGTCAGCTTATGAAGCCACCTTTTGAGCCTTTGGACTCTACCTCCTTCAAATTTCTTTCCTGGAAGGTTGTTTTCCTTATTGCAGTCACTTCGGCTCGCCGCATCAGTGAACTGCAGGCTTTAGTGGCTCATCCACCTTATACTAGGTTTCATCATGATAAGGTGGTCCTTAGGACGAATCCCCACTTTATGCCCAAAGTGGTCTCGCCTTTTCATCTTAATCAAGAGGTATATCTACCTGTCTTTTTCCCGGCTCCTCATGCATCCAGTGCAGAGAGGAACCTTCATACTCTGGATTGTAAAAGAGCTCTTGCCTTTTACCTCAACAGGACTCAACCACATCGAAAGTCTTCCCAACTTTTCGTGGCTTTTGATCCTTCTCATTTGGGACTTCCAGTCACCAAGCGTACACTTTCCAATTGGATCGCTCAGTGTATTTCTTTTGCTTACCAGAGTAAGAACATTTCTCTGGAGGGCCATGTCACAGCTCACAATGTGAGAGCCATGGCCACTTCTATGGCTCATCTTCACTCTGTGTCCATAGATCAGATCTGTCGAGCAGCCACTTGGGCCTCGGTTCATACCTTCACAGCCCATTACTGCTTGGACAAGGACTCCCGCCGGGATGCCTTGTTTGGTCAGGCTGTCCTCAAACACCTGTTCCATACTTAAACAACTCCTGCCCACCTTCCCTGGATGGATGCCTGAGATCCATACGAAGATGGTTTACCCTTGGAGGGGGATCTCCCAGGCATCTTAGCTAGGGAGTCCCCATATGTGATGACTTATTCCTGCTTGTTCCTGGAGATAGCACAGTTACTTACCTGTAACAGGTGATCTCTGGGAACAGCAGGAATTAGTCATCACAACCCACCCACCTCCCCTAGGAGTTGTATCTCTATCTATCTATCTTCCTGTCCTCTCTCTCTCTATTGTCTCAGCTTTAAACTCGAACTGACGAGAGCTGGTCAGGAAGGCGGGAAGGCAGCGCGCATGTGCAGTGGGAGGCCCCAAAAGCTTTTAATCTTAAAAGCTGGGGAGCTTTCCCGCGCGGGCTCCGTCGGTACCGACGTACCCATATGTGTGATGACTAATTCCTGCTGTTCCCAGAGATCACCTGTTACAGGTAAGTAACTGTGCTTTACTACATTCTCCGGTAACAAATTCCAGAGTTTGATTACACATTGAGTGAAAAAATATTTTCTTTTATTAGTCTTAAATAGTTTACCCTGTAGCTTCATTGCATGTCCCCTAGTCTTTCTATATTCTGATAACGTAAACAATCGATCTACGTTTACCCGTTCCACTCCGTTCATTAATTAATAGACTTCTATCATATCTCCCCTCAGCCGTCTCTTTTCCAGGTTAAAGAGCCCTAACCTTTTTAGCCTTTCTTCATAGGAGTATCCTTCCATCCCTTTTACCATTTTGGTGGCTCTTCTCTGAACCTTTTCTAAAATCGCTATATCCTTTTTAAGATACGGCGACCAGAATTGCACACAATATTCAAGGTGCGGTCTCACCATGGAACGATATAAAGGCATTATAATATCTTTTGTTTTATTTTCCATTCCTTTCCTTATCATACCTAGCATTCTATTTGCTCTCTTGGCCGCCGCTGCACACTGGGCCGAGGGTTTTAACATGGTATCCACAATGCCACCTAAATCTTTTTCCTGGGTGGTGGTTCCTAATGTGGAACATTGCATCGTGTAACCATAGTTTGGGTTGTTCTTCCCTAGGTGCATAACCTTGCACTTGTCCACATTAAATTTCATCTGCCATTTTGATGCCCAGTCTTCCAATTTATCAAGATCCTCTTGCAATTTTTCACAATCCTCTTGGGTTTTGACAACTTTAAATAGTTTTGTGTCATCTGCAAATTTGATAACCTCACTCGTTATTCCACTTTTCAGGTCATTTATGAATATGTAAAAAAGCAGCGGACCCAGCACAGATCCCTGGGGTACACCACTATTCACCTTTTTCCATTGGGAAAATTGGCCATTTAGCCCTACCCTCTGCTTTCTATCTTTTAACCAGATCCTGATCCACAATAGTACACTGCCTCCTATCCCATGACTCTTTAGTTTTGCCAAAAGTCTCTGATGAGGGACCTTGTCAAAGGCTTTCTGAAAGTCCAGATACACAATATCAACCGACTCACCTTTGTCCACCTGTTTATTCACTCCTTCAAAAAAAAAACATAACAGATTAGTAAGACAAGATCTTCCTTGTCTAAAGCCATGTTGGCTGTCTCCCTTTAGGTTGTGACTATCTACATGCTGATTAATTTTATTCTTTATGATGGTTTCTACCATTTTTCCTGGTACAGACTTCAGGCTCACCGGTCTGTAGTTTCCCGGATCACCCCTGGAACCCTTTTTAAAAATTGGTGTTACATTGGCGATCCTCCAATCTTCCAGTATTAGAGATGATTTTAATGATAGTTCACAGATTACTGATAGTAGGTCTGCAATCTCATATTTCAGTTCTTTCAACATCCTTGGATGTATACCATCCGGCCCAGGTGATTTGCTACTCTTCAGTTTATCTAATAGTTGTAAGACATCTTCCCGATGTATCGATATTTCCTTCAATTCTTCCACACCTTTAAATACCACTTCAGTCATGGGTAACATCCCTACATCTTCCTCAGTAAAGACCGAAGCAAAGAATTCATTCAGTCTCTCCGCTATTGCCTTGTCGCCTCTTAGTGCTCCTTTAACCCCTTTATCATCTAATGGACCAACTGACTCTCTCACAGGTTTTTTGCTATGAATGTACTTGAAAAGGTCTTTATTTCGCGTTTTTGCTTCCGCAGCAAGCTTCTTCTCAAATTCTCTCTTTGCCTGTCTTATCAATGCCTTGCATTTGACTTGCCAGTGCTTGTGCTGTTTCCAGGTTTCGTCATTTGGCTCTTTTTTCCATTTCCTGAAAGATGCTTTTTTGGCAACAACAGCCTCTCTGACCTCACCTTTAAACCATGCTGGCAGTTTTTTGGACTTCCTTCCACTTTTCTTAAAGCGTGGAATACAGCTGGTCTGGGCTTCCAAGATAGTATTTTTCAACAACACCCAAGCTTGATGTACGTCTTTAACCTTTGCAACTGCTCCTTTTAGTTTTTTCTTAACTGTTTTCCTCATTTTATCATAGTCTCCCTTTGGAAAGTTAAAGGGTAGTACTGTGGATTTCCTTACTATCCCTCCTCCACTAATTAAATCAAAGGCGATCATGCTATGATCACTATTGCCAAGTGGCCCCAACACCCTTATCTCTTGCACTAGATCTGGTGTTCCACTAAGGACTAGGTCTAATATGGCTTCCCCTCTGGTTGGTTCATGAACCAGCTGCTCCAAGAAGCAGTCATTTATTTCATCTAGGAACTTTATCTCCCTAGCATGTCCTGACGTGACACTGACCCAGTCGATACCGGGGTAATTGAAATCACCCATTATTATTACTGCGCTGTAACTTTTGTTAGCTTCCTTGATTTCTTTGAGCATTTCATCATCCATTTGGTCATTCTGGCCAGGTGCTCGATAGTACACCCCCACTGCCATTGCCTTCCCCCTTTTATATGGAATTTCAATCCATATAGATTCTACAGCAGATTTTGTTTCCTGCAAAACTTTAATCCTTTCTGAGTCAATGTCCTCTCTAACATAGAGCGCAACCCCTCCACCAATTTGATCAGCTCTATCATTACAATATAGTTTGTACCCAGGTATCACAGTGTCCCACTGGTTGTCCTCCTCCCACCATGTCTCTGATATTCCAATCATATCTAACCTTTCATTTAGTGCTATATATTCTAACTCTCCCATCTTATTCTTTAGACTTCTAGCATTTGCATACAAGCATTTTAGAGAATGTATTTTATTCATGTTAATTTGGCTATTGTTAGACATGGGTAAATTGGGATCTTTAAGCTCTGTCTGCATCATACTTGAGGGCATTTGGGCTACTTTACTCTTTTGTGGAACCTCTCTGCTTTTGGTAGTATCCTTCAAGGATACATTCTTCCGAACCATCCGCTCTTGGGCGACTGTCGGCTTTCCCCTAATATCTAGTTTAAAAGCTGCTCTATCTCCTTTTTAAAGGTTAATGCTAGCAGCCTGGTTCCATCCCGGTTAAGGTGAAGCCCATCCCTTCGGAAGAGCCCCTCCTTTCCCCAGAATGTTCTCCAGTTCCTAACAAATCCAAAACCCTAATCGCTGCACCATTGTCTCATCCACGCATTGAGACTCCGGAGCTCTGCCTGCCTTTTGGGTCCTGCGCGTGGAACAGTAAGCATTTCGGAGAACGCTACCCTGGAAGTTCTGGATTTCAACTTCCTACCTAAAAGCCTAAATTTTGCCTCCAGAACCGCCCTACCACATTTTCCTTTGTCATTGGTACCGACATGTACCAAGACAGCAGACTCCTCCCCAGCACTATCTAAGACCTTATCTAGGTGGCGCGTGAGGTCCGCTACCTTCGCACCAGGCAGGCATGTTACCAGGCGATCCTCACGTCCACCAGCCACCCAGCTATCTACATGCCTAATGATCGAATTACCAACTATAACGGCTGTCCTAACCCTTCCCTCATGGGCACATGGCCCTGGAGAAACTTCCTCGGTGCGAGAGGGTTTTACATCACCTGGAGGACATGTCCTAGTTACAGGATCACTTCCTGCCACACCTGGGTGATGCTTTCCTGTCACGTGACCTCTCTCCTCCATGGCAACAGGGGTGCTGCCAGACTGGAAGTGGGACTTCAGGACTATATCCCTGTAGGCCTCGTCTATGTACCTCTCTGTCTGTCTTATGTTTTCCAAGTCTGCTACTTTAGCCTCTAGAGAACGGACTTGTTCCCTGAGAGCAAAGAGCTCCTTGCACCTAGTGCACATGTAAGACCTCTCACCAACTGGGAGAAAATCATACATGTGACACTCAATGCAAAAGACTGGAAAGCCCCCATCCCGCTGCTGGACTGCTGTCTGCATCTTAGTTTTAAGTTTGTGTCTAGATCTTTAAGTTCTTACTTACTAGGGGTTGCTATGGGTATTTATACCAATAAAAGTGTACCTAATACGTTTAATATACCTTGTTCACCTGAAGCTTAATTAATCTCAGGTCCTTAGTGTATGACTGATTTGGGTAATGAGCTTCACCTGAAAGCACCTCCTGTCTTTTAAGATGTGTAAGTACCTATAAAGCTTATCCCAGGGGTGGGTGGGTGTGGGGAGGGAGGGAGGGAAATAACACTTATTAAAAGAGGGCTGCTACACAGTACCCTGTCTTGTGCTGCTGAGGTATGCTAAATTCTGATTTGATTTAAATTATAGCTCTTAGCTGCTGCTAGGCTCTATCTTTTTATGAAATTTAAACTACAAGCTCTCTGCTGGGTTCTAAATTTAACCAGAAAGCTCTCTTCTGTGTTTTAAAACTAAAAGTACTTTTCTGATGCTTGGCCCTGAGTGACTATTAAATGTACACTACAAGCTCTCTGCTGGGTTCCAAATGTAACCAGAAAGCTCTCTTCTGTGTGTTAAATTTAAACTAAAAGTACTTTGCTGTTACTTGGCCCTGAGTGACTATTAAATTTAAACTACAAGCTCTCTGCTGGGTATGAAATGTAACCAGAAAGTTCTCCTCTGTGTTTTAAATTCAAACTTTAATTGCTGCTACGAGGCCCTAACTGATCCAACAAAAAACAGTGGGTTCACAGATTAAGTAGCTTTAATACAAAGAATTCTTTTTAGAAAATTACCAGAAGTATATACTCACAGTTGCAGATTTCTCTCCAGAAGTAACAGTCCCCCTTTCTAGTCCTTCAATACTGTCAGAAACTTTTACAGTCTCATTGTGAATGTGCAGCTGTTTACTGGCCTAGCAGAACATAGCAGTATATTTGTGTTTGGTGGGGCAAGCAGACACCCCTTCTTATTTGAATTCTTCCTAATTGAGTGTGGGATAGAAAAGTCTGTTAAGACTCTAGGTGTGTGAAAAACCTCTTTTCATAGGTCCTGTTGAATAAAAGATGCTATACGTGGCATTTTCAGCTAAGCGTGCCATCAAGTCAATGCTGACTCCTGGCAACCTACCAGCCCCTGGGTTTTCTTAGCAATGTGTGTCCAGAAGTAGATCACCAGGTCTTTCTTCCAAGGCAATAGAGGGTAAATTGACTTGCCAAGGCCAGAGGGAATCAAACCCCACCCAGTCTCTTGGTCACTAGGCTACTGATCCAACCACTAGGCTATTCCTCCATGCTGCGTTTTAAAAGGACATCCAAATCAAATCAGGGATGTCTAGAGCAGAACATGCTGAGAAACATGAGGGACTTCTATATCTCCACCCGATTTTAGTAACATAGATGTCCCAGCATGGACGTTCGCACTGGCGCCACATAGATGTCACCCTCAGGGAAGCGTGGGGTGGGGACATCCATCTCATGCAGGCTAGCACAAGGGGACATCCAGTGGCGTAGCAAAATGAAAACATAAGTTCTCATTCTCTGTCAGTGTTCACTATCAGCATGGAAAATATAGGGGACATGAGTGGACCTCTGTCTCCACACCCTTCAGATATCTATCTGACAAAATGAGCACTTTTCCAATGCCTATTCATGCCTTGAGCAAGTGCAAGCTTGGGTGAGGCTCAGGATGTGCAGAGAATTTCTAAGATCTAGTGAAGATGTCCAAGTTGCGGAAACACCCCCAGACACTCCTACTCCAAGCCCCCATTCAGACTTGGATGTCTTTGCCCCTGGGACATCCACAGAGTCGGCTTCTAAAATGACTCAGGGGATGTCTCCATGCTTTGGACATCTCCATGCCCGTTTTCAGACATCAAAAGCACAAATAGGGCTTCTAAGATAACCCCCCTCCCATATAATTAGAGACATTTAAATAGTGCAGAGGAGGCACTTACGCCAAGGAGGAAGCTCTGGAACCAGAGAGCATAAAATGAAGGTGAAAGGGGGATTGACTCAGTAGTAATATAAGAAAATATTTCTTTATGGAAGGTGGTAGATGGATAGAACAGCCTCCCTGTGGACATGGTGGAGGCAAAGAATTATATCTCAATTTGAGAAAACAAGAGATAAGTACAGAGGATCTCTGAGGGGGCAGAAGGGATTATAGAGTTTAGTAGCTGGTATGTATGGATGGGCAAACTGGATATGCTGTATGGTCTTTCTCTGTCAACATTTTTTATATTTCTATGATGGTTCGGGGTTGTTACAAAATAAATCCTTTTACCTTGTTTTTGAAATAAATACATGATTTGGAATATAGAACATTTAGGCTTAGTGGAATCTGTAGAGAAAATGCAAAATTAAAATAGTCCAAAAATGTACAAAAACAGTCCCTTTAAAGAAAATTGTGGAAGGCCAATTTGTATTTTATAATATTAATAAAATCAAAGTTTGAAAAAACTATGTACACTCTAGGGGCTTCTTCTGCAACCACTACCAAGTCAAGTTACACTTTGGAGAAGGAGACACCCATGTTAGTATCTTGTCCAAGATGAAGACTCCAACTTTAAAGAGGCAAAGGATTCTTCCCTCCTGACCTAAGGCAGAGGCATTCCTGCTGAAACATGTATAGATGTACAGTTTCTCTGACTTGGCAGACTTTGAACTTCTACTAGCACTACTTATCACTTTTATAGTAGCACTCGGCACACATTGCACTTTTCTTTCAACATTTCTTCCAGAATGTAGGAGAACTTAGGAGGATCTGGGAATGTAGAACGAGCTCCTTTTCACCACTTCCAACTCTGATCCTCCTTCAGTTTCCATATCCTTTTCGATCTTCAATGACTTCCACTCCTAGAACAGGAAGGAAGAGCTCAAAGTGGGCGCAGGAGTTTTATAGAGTCACACTTCTCTGAAGGCATCTCCTAATGGATGTGTCTAGGATACTATCTGCTTCTTCTCTCTGACCTCAACACTCAAGATAAGTGGGGACACTTTGTGGTGGCCTTACACAGGTTTGAAGAGTAGTCATTTTAATCTCAATGGGACTACTGAAACCTGAGAAGTAGGGGTATCACTGAAAGCTTGAAGAGAGCACAAAGCCTGAGGAGTCATTGTCATCAGAAATGGATATAGTCACAATATGGCTTGTTAAAGGCCCAAGAGTTGAAAGGGTTCCCTTCTGTGCTCTGCAGGTGGACGGCGATCAGCATGGGTTCGGAACTGGTCTATCTGGAAACATTTCCGAGATTATTTTCCTATCCAGGTAAGTCCCTAAATATTGAAAGTGAAGCTATTGTACCTAACAGCACTACACAACACAAACACAAGTGCTCACACACAGCAATATGCAAAAACCAGAGGGGGTACCAGTGGATATGATGGGAGGCACTGTTCCTGCATGAAGATACAGGAGAGGATGAGTGGATATGGAGATATATTATGGGGCTCTTATGATTGTTTTCACTTTCTCTTCTGCTTTTCTGTCTTTATATCTTTCTCCTCTTTCTTTCACTTTAAGCTGATGAAGACTCACCCACTGCTGCCCAGCCGCAACTACATCATTGGTTGTCACCCTCATGGCATCCTTTGCATCGGAGCCTTCTGCAACTTCATTACGGAGTCCACAGGCTTTTCTGAGAAATTCCCAGGTGTCCGGCCGTTCCTCGCCACACTGGCTGGAAACTTCCGATTACCTATTCTCAGGGAGTACATGATGAGTGGGGGTGAGTCGCACAGTCAGGGTGCTGCAACCTTCTATCTTTAATAAAATTGTTGTAAGATGGAAAGATATACTGGGAAACATTGTCTCTCTGGCTTTACCCTCACTAATCTCCCTGTCACAGATTCTCGCTTGACCCTCTTCTCTTCACCTGTTGGCGGATGCTGCTTGGTAAACCGTTGAGACTCTTCTTTGACAAGGTGACTAGATGTTATTGGGGACAGACTGACACAGGCCTGGCTTCACCCCAGTGCATGTAGGGAGTTGTAACTCTAATTTCCTTATGTCAAGACTTGTCAACCTTTTTTTATTTCAGGGCACAAAAGAACAGAAAGCATGAGTTTGCCCTATCCTCATGGCACCTGAACTTTGTAATTCACAGAATTTTTATTACCCATTGGTTACTAGTCACTGCAGTGTTTTCATTTGGGGGGTGCTTTTCTCACTCTTTGCCCATAGGAAATCATAGGCTATATGGGGGGGGGGGGCGGTGTCAGTCAGTACACAACTCCTAATCGGGCTGCCACAGCTCCCAGAATAGTGGTCTGTGCTCCTGCTCTTCGTACACCAATACCTTCAATTTTTCCCACCAATGTTGTCTTTCTTCTCTCTCCCTCCCTCCCCATCATGCACTCCTGCTCTGCTTCCCAACTGCCATACTGGGTCAGACCAAAGGTCCATCAAGCCCAGTATCTTGTTTCCAACAGCAGCCAATCCAGGTCACAAGTATCTGTCAGGTTCCCAAAAGGTTGAGATAGTCCTTGTTGCTTATCCCAGGAATAAGCAGTGGATTTCTCTGGTCTGCTTTAATAATCGTTTATGGACGTTTCCTCCAGGAACCTGTCCAAACCTCTTTTAAACCCAGCTGCACTAGCAGCTTTTTCTACTAGATGAAGCCAAACAAGCAGAGTATTCAAACTTGATAACTATGTGAGAAAGGACATTTGGCATCAATAATTTTAAAACTAGCATAGTTTTTTAATGCCAACAACGCGGTATTATTATCACTTGAGAAAAGCACAGTGTTGTTATGTGAAACCAAATATGTTTTAGCTATACAGTAATTCAAAAAGGTGCCTAGGTCTGAATCCTCTCATTTGAAAATTTTCAAACCTAAAACAAGTAATGAACTGGAAAAGTGACCCTCCAAGCACCCAACACCGATGTACAGTATTTATGTTAATTTCAATTTGCCATACTGCTCTTCATTATATTATCAAAGCGGCTTACATTTTATAATATCACCTCCTCATATACAATTCAAATAATATCATCAAAATACAATTAAAACCTAAAATAAATCTAAAATAAAATACAATTAACTAAGATACAACACAATTGAAAATAAAATACAATATATAAAACAAATAAAATATCATATCAAACAAAGAATCCAGCCAATAAACTACTCTCTGGGAAAACAGCTATCCTTCATCCACCCATCCAATTTTCACTCCTAGAACTTCTAAGTACTATTATAGGCCACTGTAAAAAATGTGTTTTCGAGGCTTCTTGAATTTTGGAAAAGAGGCTTGTAATCTAATATACTGGGTGCCAAGTAATAAAATGTTGATTGTCAAGTAAATTCACATGTGCATGAGTCCTAGCAGGTTTCATTAAGCAATTTTGAGATAAAGAACACAATTTTCTATTTATAACATATGGAATCAAAACATTTGATTAATATAAAGGAAGAACGGTATAACAAATTTTGTTTAAAGTTTTAATTATGAGCCAGTCTGAAATTAGATAGATAGCCAATGGTGCTCAATCAAAAGGGAGTCACACTGTCAAACCTCTGCACATAAGCAACCAATTTAATAACTATATTTTGAACTGTCTGTAAACATTTTGATGAACTGTGGGTAAGACCACTGTACAAAGAATTACAGTAGTCCAGCCTACTAATTACTAATGAATGTCAATAGAGCATCTTTCTGCAAATAAGATCTAATAGAATGAAATTTTCTTATAGCCAAAAAGCACGATTTAGTCACTGTTAAGATTTGAGACTCAAAGGACATAGAAGATCTAAAATGCAGCCTAATATCTTAAGATTAGTTGTAGAGAAGCAGGACTGTATGAAGACAACTGAAGTGCGAAGATTGGTGGTAGACTCAGCATTGACAATATCGCATTACTTGCTGAAAGTGAAGATGATCTGAAACATCTGCTTATCACCTTAACATGAAGTAGACAAAGATACGGACAACTGGCAAAATCCATCATTTCATTCTTGATGGAGAAGAAATAGAAATAGACAATTTTAACCTGCTTGAATCAATAATCAATAGAATGGATCAGTAATCAATAAAGAGGATGGCATTTTATCAACAATTAGCAGCCTGACTGAAGACCGAATATAGTTTAGGTCAACAATCCACAGGATTGCCATGAGTCGACATCAACTCGACTGCACTTAACAACAACTGTGTCAGATGTATGAGAAGACACTTGAAGACTGTAATATGTTTACCCTAGAGCAGTGATTCTCAATTCAGTCCTCTAGCACCCTCTAGACCAGTCAGGTTGCAGGATATCCACAATGAATATGCATGAGATAGATTTGCAGGAACTACCTCCATTCCTCGCAGATCTCACGCATGCATATTCATTGTGGATATCCTGAAAACCCAACTGGACTAGGGCATACCCGAGGACTGGGTTGAGAACCACTGTCCTAGAAGAAAGGAGGGACAGAGGAGATATGATGCAGATGTTTGGATACCTGAAAGATAACGAACCTTTTCCAAAGACAGGGAAACTATGCGTGACTCACACACACACAAAAAAAAGCTTCAAGGGGGGTTTAGTGGGAGTTTTATAAACTCCTGCAGGACAAAGTGAAATGTACACTCAGGAACAGTTTCCCTAAATACTAATTAGATTCTCACTAGGGGTATTTAAAAACCAGGAAAGGATCCCCTGAGCCCAGCATCTTATCAGCCCACTTCTTTGTTAACTGTGGACAACAAAATATTAGCCAAGATATTCTTTGATTCATGACTCATAGGTGTGTTGTGGTTAATATGAGGAAGATCCCATTGTCCATGATGTATCATGGGGAAAGGGGGATATTGCCCCTATTGCTAAGCTGAGAAAATGCTTGATTGTATTAATTGGCAGTACATGTTCTTGGTATTACAGAGAGATTTTCATTGGTAAACTTACTATACTGAGGATTTTCCTAGCTGATGGGGCACTCAACAAGGATGCCCACTTTAACCTCTCCGATGGGTGTTGACTCTAGAGCTACTGCTGTGTTGCATTAGAAAGCATTCCCTTATTTGAGGGGTACAGGTAGGGCAACCGGGATTTACACTGTCAGTGTTTGCAGATGATGTACTACCACTACTAATCATTTGCACAGTACTACAAGGCATACGCAGCGCTGTACATATTTATTTATTTATTTATTTAACAGTATTTCTATACCGCCTTATCTTACAATCAAGGCGGTATAGATGTAAGACACAGTCCCTGCTCATCAGAGCTCATAATCTAATCAAGATGAAAAAACACTGCAAAACTGGGGACTAGAGTATGGCAAGATACACATAAGTAGTGGATATTACATGCGTGCATTTATTTAACAGTTGGTTGTTGTTTTTTTATATCGCCCTATCTTCCGTTCAGGGTGGTTTACATTACAACTTCAACATTTTTACAATGAACAGGTGAATGAACTTGGATAGGTATACATATAACATATAGGCGAACTATTATACAGTACCATTATACAATGGAACATGAGGAGCAACAGGATCCTAAAGCAGCCTCAAAGAGGTGAGTTTTCAGCCTGGACTTGAATAGGGCCAGAGAAGGAGCCCTACGCGCTGATTCAGCTATATGTCGCAGCGAGGTGGAATAGACGAAGTCTGGAATTGGTGGTGGCAGAGAAGGGCACGGATAAAAGGGATCTGCCAGAGGAGCGGAGTTCCCGAGGATGAGTGTAGAGTGAGATAGGAGAGGAAAGGTAGTGAGGAGCAGCAGAGTGAATGCACTTGTAGAAATTGTAGAATTAATGCACTTGGAGAAGTTTGACCTGGATGCATAAATGGACAGGGAGCCAGTGAAGTGACTTGAGAAGGGGAGTTACATGAGCATAGCGACACTGGCGGAAGTTAAGCTGCGCAGCTGAGTTTTGAGCAGATGGAAGGGGAAAAAGATGATTCAGAGGGCGACCAGTGAGGAGCAAGTTAAAATAGTCAAGGCGGGAGGTGACTAGTGAGTGGATGAGGGTCTTAGTAGTTTGTGTAGAAAGGAAGGGACAAATATTGCCAATGTTATAAAGAAGCTACACATTTTAGCTATCTGTTGGATATGTGCAGAGAAAGAGAGATTAGAGTCAAAGATGACCCCAAGGTTGTGAGCTGAGGAAATAAGGAGTATAGTGTTATCCACAGAAACAGAGAAAGGAGGAAGGGGACAGGTGGGTTAGTGGAACAGACCCTAAATGCACTTTGAGGACTTTAATGCAGGAGTTTTCGACTTTTGGGGCATTTTACAGACTGAATTTAAACTACAACTTAGAGGGACTCCCAGCTCAGGACAGTATGCGGACTATGGTTGCCAATTGGCTCCAGATGCGCCCGACAAACTTGATCCAGTCCTGGGTTTACTCCATTGCAGGCAGGGATATGTAATTCTGATTTCTCTATTTCATGCCATTAAAAAAAAAAGCAAGACTACAAGTCCCAGCATGCAATGGGGTAAACCCATAAAAACATAAGATATGCCATACTGGGTCAGACCAAGGTCCATCAAGCCCAGTATCCTGTTTCCAGCAGTGGCCAATCTAGGTCACAAGTATCTAGCAGTTTCCCCAAAAGACACAGGTTCCTCAGTGTTTGTATTGGGGCAAGTGGTGGCTATCCCGAGTCCCCTTTAATAATGGTTTATGGACCTTTCCTCCAGGAAGTTGTCCAAACCTTTTTTTAAACCCGGAAGCACTAACAGCTTTTGCTACATCCTCCAGTAACGAATTCCAGAGTTTGATTACACATTGATTGAAAAAATATTTTCTCTTTATTTGTCTTAAATAGGTTACCCTGTAGCTTCACTGCATATCCCCTAGTCCAGGGATAGGCAATTCCAGCCCTCATGCACCACAATCCAGCCTGGTTTTCATGATGTCCCTAATGAATATTCATGAGATCTATTTGCATTCACTGCCTTCCATTGTATGGAAATAGTCCATGAATATTCATTAGGAACATCATGAAAACCAGGCTGGATTGTGGTGCAAGAGGGCCGGAATTGCCCACCCCTGCCCCTAGTCTTTTTATATTCTGATGATGTAAATAATTGATCTATGTTTACCTGTTCCACTCCATTCATTAATTTCTAGACCTCTATCATATCTCCCCTCAGCAGTCTCGTTTCCAGGTTGAAGAGCCCTAACCTTTTTAGCTTGTCTTCATAGAGCACAGGTACTCAAATCCAGTCCTGGAGGGCCTCAAACCAGTCAGGTTTTCGGGATATCCCTAATGAATATGCATGAGATATATTTGCATGCACTGCCTCCATTGTATTTGAATCTATCTCATGCATATTCATTAGGAATATCCCGAAAACCTGACTGGTTTGCGGTCCTCCAGGACTGGATTTGAGTACCTCTGTCATAGGGGTATCCTTCTATCCCCTTTACCATTTTGGTGGTTCTTCTCTGTACCTTTTCTAATAGCGTTATATCCTTTTTAAGATACGGTGACCAGAATTGCACACAATATTCAAGGTGCGGTCGTACCATGGAACAATACAGAGGCATTATAATATCTTTTGTTTTATTTTCTATTCCTTTCCTTATGATTCCTAGCATTCTATTTTTTTATTTTTTTATGATAAGGTGGTATAAAAAACTTGTTAAATGATATATTTGCTTTCTTTGCTGCTGCTGCACACTGGGCAGAGGGTTTCCCTAATCTTTTTCCTGGGTGGTGGTTCCTAATGTGGAACCTTGCATCATGTAACCATAGTTCGGGTTGTTCTTTGCTAGGTGCCTAACTTTGCACTTTTCCACATTAAATTTCATCTGCCATTTGTATGTCCAGTCTTCCAATTTATCAAGGTCCTCTTGCAATTTTTCACAATCCTCATGGGTTTTAACAACTTTGAATAATTTTGTGTTATCTGCAAATTTAATTACCTCACTCGTTATTCCCATTTCCAAGTCATTTACGAATATGTTAAAAAGCAGCGGACCCAGCACAGATCCCTGGGGTACTCCACTATTCACCTTTCTCCATTGGGAAAATTGGCCATTTAGCCCTATTCTCTGCTTTCTAACTTTTAACCAGTTCCTGATCCACAATAGTACACTGCCTCCTATCCCATGACTTTTTCATTTTGCCAAGAGTCTCTTATGAGGGGCCTTGTCAAAGGCTTTCTGAAAATCCAGATGCACTATATCAACTGACTCACCTTTGTCTACCTGTTTATTCACACTTCAAAAAAACCCATAACCGATTAGTATGACAAGACCTTCCTTGGCTAAAGCCATGTTGGCTGTCTCCCATTAAGCCATGACTATCTACATGTTCAGTAATTTTGTTCTTTATAATGGTTTCTACCATTTTTCCCAGTAATGACGGCAGGCTCATCGGTCTGTAGTTTCCCAGATCACCCCTGGAACCCTTTTTAAAAATTGGCGTTGCATTGGCAATCCTCCAATCTTCAGGTATTACAGATGATTTTAATGATAGTTCACAGATTACTAATAGTAAGTCTGCAATTTCATATTTCAGTTTTTTCAACACCCTTGGATGTATATCATCCGGTCCAGGTGATATGCTACTCTTCAGTTTATCAAATAGTTGTAATAACCCAGTACTGAATCAAGTTTGTTAGATGCATCTGGAGCCATTTGGCAACCCTAGTATGGACTGGTTGGGGAGGGGTTTTTCCATTGCAATGGGTAAATGGTGCAGTTTGAGATTTGAGGAATTGTGCTGCCAAAAAGACCCTGCCCAGGTGTATAAGTACAATGTGGGGTCAATGCTGAGGGACATGGGAGAGTGTCTACTACTTTCCCTGGGAGTTTGAGTGACTCTTTTCAAGATGGTGCTCTTCCCACACTGGCTGTACATGCTACATGTTCTGCCTTTGATATTGCTGTGGAAAGATATCATTCTTTATGAGAGATTGGTGTGAGAAAAGTGTGTGTATCGTATATTCAGGGCCGGCCCAACCACTAGACAAACTAGACAGTTGCCTAGGGCAGCAGCTTCTGAAGGCATCAATGAACAAGGCATTCAAAGTTAAACAATAGATTCTGACAGCCGGCGGGAGCATAAAGATTAAGATTTGCCTAGGGCACCAACACCTTCAACCAACTCTGGGGCCGACCCTGCCTATTCTCAGTGATACAAAGGACTTGACAGCCAGGAGGCTTGGGATTACCGAACATCAAACATTATGATTGTGACCCATGCTATGAGATTTCTCAAAGATTGTTGTTTGACACTATGGATTATACATCATTAGACTTAGAGTATGAAATGATACCCTTCCTCCCCCATTCTTAAAATAAATCTACATGGGAGGAGGAAGCGATGTTACTGAGCTGCATGGATGGCTAGATAGGGAGCTCCCATGACTAGACCCAAAAAAGTGGTGAATAGATAGTCATTTCCCCTGTGGTCAGCTTCCTCACCTGCATGGAAGAGTTATGGCGCACATCGAGGAGCCTGTGATGGCAACGACATGCAGGAAGACTGTGGACTTGAAAGAGTTTGCCTATCGAGCTCACAAGCTGTCTGAGAAGTACAGAGGCAAAATGGCTGACTGCTGTTCCCACATGAGCGACAATGTGGAGGATGATTTGAAGAGTGAGGGGTCTGTTGGTGCATGTGCACTTGGGCGGATCACACGCTCTGAGATGCAGCAGTAGTTTGCCAAAGTAAGACGTAATATCGCTGATGTTAAGGCAGAGGTGGCAGAAATAGTGGTGGGCCTCTAGACCAAAGTTGTGGAGATGGGGAAGCACGTGGCAGAGCTTGATGGTCTCATGGACGAGGACATGGCTCTGAAGCTTGAAGACCTGGAAAACAGGTCTTGTAGACAAAATCTGCACATCAAAGGAATCCCTGAGCATACGGAATTCCAAGATTGTGTAAAGGTGGCAAAACGGTATCTGGATAACTGCTGGCCTGTCAAAGTGTGGAGGCAGGTAAAGAGCTTGTAAAAATGATCGGGCTCATTAGAGCCTGTGCCCTGTGAAACCGCAGGCCCCAAGAGACATTGCTGTGTGTTTACATGAGAATATGGTAAAAGAACACTTCATTGCCCAGATGTGGGCAGCTGGCAAATTTGTGTGGAAGGGGCATACTGTTGTGGTTTATGCAGGCTTGGCATTAGCCATCATAGCCCACTGGAGAGCATTATGGGGACTGACTGATATTCTGCGCCAGGAAAACATTTGTTAGAAATGGCTCTACCAGCAGGGGCTTGCCTTTACCAGGAATAGTGTTACCAAGAGGGCACAGTCGGAGGAGGAATTGTGGGCTGCGATGACTGAGATGGAACTGAAAGATTTGCCAGCACCCATGGGAAGCCCAAGTGGCTTGAGAGGTTTGGAAAGACCTATAGAGGAAATGGGACACAGTGGAGCATGCCCATAGAAAGAAGGTGCCCCGAGTGGCAGACGGTTCATGAAGGGGTCCTGGACTTTCTGGCAGTTTTTCCTGTTGCTGGGGGGGGATTATGAGTGATAACTGGATGGTATTGAAGATTTGAATGGGGATGATGATGTGTGACAGAAGGCAAAGAGGAGAGTGGCTGAGTATAACATGCGGATGAAGGGAGTGCTTGATGATGAGGTTGGAGGTGGTGGGTGGGTGGGCAATCGGGGGAGGGGACCAGCAGGGAATGATTGGGTGCTGGAAGGGCAGGGGCTTGGGGAGTTACTCCTCAATGGCGGGTACTACAGAGAGAGCGGTTGGTGTGGGGGAGGGGGTGGAGGAAAAATGGCAGAGGGGGAGGGAGATGTTCAGGCTAGGAATGGAGGGCTGGGGATAGTCAAGTGGAAAGTGCTGATTCTCTCCCTAAATATGAAGGGTTTATCATCATGGCAAAAACAGCGCAGTTTGGGGAGAGAGAGGGAGTCATGCTAAAGAGGATATTATGTTGATCCAGGAGACGCATCTGAAGGCCTCCCAAGAGGGCTGACTCCGGACAAGGGAGTAATCATATGTATACTTAGCTGGGAACAAAGTGAACTCTAGACGGGGTGGGGTGGGCATTCTGTTCTCAAGGAATATCAAAATAGAAGAGCAGAAATTTTTGAAGGATGGAGAAGGGAGATGGTTGGTATAATGGGGAAAATTAATGGTAAACTGGTGGTAGTGTTGTGCATATATACCCTGAATGAGAGACATGGGGACTTCTATGAGAACTGCAGAGGACAGTGGGGTAGATAGCGGAGGCTCCGATTGTGATGGGGGGACGACTTTAACTTAACGCTGAATCCTTGGCTGGACAACTTGGGAGGGGTGGGGGAAGGAGGACATATTTTATTTTATTTTTATTTATTTATTAAATGTCTCTTTTATACTGCGCTATTTAAAATCAGCGCGGTTTACATACAACAATAACGTATACATTGCGGCCTAGGCTGCGCTGTATTTACAGTAGAACAGGTGATCTAACTTGGACAAAATCAGGTAACTATATACACGCTGGGGGTCGAGACCCTGGCCCAGGTGGGCATGTCACTGGGAAGAGACTGTTTACAAAAGTGCTGACTATATACATTCTGCTATTTACATGGTATGCATGGTTTGCCTTGGCACTGTTCGGTATGACTGCCTCATTGCTAGCTGGGAGTATTAGTGGGGCCGTCCTGGTGGGGGGTGGCCATTTGTGTGCTGTCATTGGAATAATGCATGAGGAAAAGGTGGTGTTTCAATGCCTTCCTAAATTGGGCAAGGTCAGCGATTGCCCTAATGTGGGGCAGAAGGGCATTCCAACATCTGGGTGCATAGAACCTAAATGCTCTGTTTATCGTTGCTTGGGTGCATTTTCTTATTGCCTTCGGAACTACCAGCATGTTGACGGCTATGGCCCTTCTGGATCTGTTAGGGGGCGTAGGGTGGATTAGCTCAGTGAGTGAGGTGGAGGTGAGCTTGTTGATGGCCTTGAATGTCATTACTAGAATTTTGAAAGAGGGTCTGCACTGGATGGGAAGCCAGTGGAGGTGTTTTAGTTCCGTCGTCCTTCCTGGAAGCTCCGTGTAGGATTCTGGCAGCTGCATTCATTGTGAGTTGGAGTGGATTTAGGGTGGTATGCGGGAGTCCCTGAAGAATTACATTGGCGTAGTCGAAATGAGGGATGACCAGCGCTTGAAAGATTGTCCGGAAGTCCTCTGGGTCCAGGAGGGGACGTAGGTAGGTGTTGGAGTGTCCGTATTTTATGGTAAACTGACTTGACTGTGTTGCTTATGTGGCCCTTCATGTCAAGCTGTTGGTCTAACGCGACCCCTAGGTAGCGGATTGTGGGTTTGGTTGGCAGCTTGGCATCCTTCTCTTTTAAGGAGGCAGGAGGGGTGAAGCCTTGATTCTTCGTAATGAAAAGGATGTCTGACTTTTTGTGATTTATTCAGAGGTTTTGGGTCTGGAGCCAGTTGGAGACGGCGTCAAAGCAGCTTGTTAGCGGGGAGAGGTCCGCCTGGTTGGTTGCGAATGGCATGTAAAGCAGTACGTCATTGGCGTATATCAGGCAGGCGAGGTTAAACGATCTGATAATGGCACAGATGGGCTGCATGTATATGTTGAACATCAGTGCCGAGAGGGAGGAACCCTGTGGTATACCCTGCCACTGGTGGAAGGGTTCAGAGGTTCTTGCACCGGATCATACGTGTTACCATCTGTCAGTCAGGTATGATGTGCACCAGCTTAGGGCTGTGTCACGTATCCCCTTCTCCTGGAGATGCCCCATGAGAAGCTCGTGGCTTACGGAGTCAAATGCTGTGGCTACATAGGCGAAAGCTTAAAAAATTGGTAATGTCCCTGGGATTGGTAGATGTGTGGAGGCAGTGGGTAGGGAATAAACGTGAGTGTACGTACTTTTCCCAGGTCCATCAATCCTACAGTCTGATAGATGTGTGTAGGCAGTGGGTAGGATAATAAACGTGATTACACATACTTTTCCCAGGTCGATCAGTCCTACAGTCAGATAGATATGATTTTCAAGGTTGGCTCTTTTTTGCCTTTGGTAACAGAGGTGGAGAGTAGTCAAATTATGTGTCCAGACCATGCTCCAGTTGGGGTGATGTTGGACTGGAGATTGAAAGAAGAGGGGCTCCAATTTTGTAGACAATGAGTCTGTGATGGAGGACAATCTGGGAATGAAGAATATGAAAAGGGCCATAGCATATTATTTTGAGGAGAATTGCACCCCAGATGTAAAGATGGGGACAGTCTGGGACGGGTTTAAGGCTTTTATCAGGGGGAGTTCATTGCACTGGGGGCCTGTAAGAAGAAAAAAATGAAGCAGGGTGGAGGAGCAGCTGTTGGCTGGATGGGGTGCAGAAAGCCCTTTGGGGAATGGACTGGATCCGGGATACCCTTTGAGAGTTGCATTTGGAAGAGTGACCCATCAGTTGGAGAGGTAACAGCAACATGCCTTTGAATATAATAATAACAAACTGGGCAGGTAGTTGGCAAGAATGTTGCAGGCTCAGAAGGTGCAGCAAAGTATTCTGAAAATCCAAAATGGCCAGAGGGGTATGGAGTTTGCCACAGACAAGATCAAGCAGGTTTTTGTTAATTTTTATCAGCGTTTGTACTCTTTGGAGGTTGTGTGTGTGGGGGGGGGGGGGGTGAGGATGTGGAAAGGGCTTCTCTGGTGGGAATCTCCTTAGAACAACTGCAGGAGGAGGATCTGGAGTTTTTGAGGAAGGAGATGAGAGTGGACAAGGTTCAGTTGGCCATATGTGGGTTGAAGGAGGGAAATGTTCTATAAACATTTTAATGGAGATATAGCTGAGGTTCTGGTGGAGTTATTTAATCAGGTGATTAGTGGGGGAGAGTTATTAGCCACAATGTTGGTGGCCGGAATTATGGTGCAACCCAAGCCTGGGAAAGATATGGCGGTCTGTGACTCCCATCATATGAGGTGGAGGAGTAGTCCAATGGTTAGAGCACTGGCTTGGGAATCAAGAGACTAAAGTTCAATTCCTACTTGCACTCCTGGTGGCCTTGGGCAAGTTACTTAACCCTCCATTGCCTCAGAAAAATCCAAGTTATCAATGTCCCTGTTTAATGTAAATACCAAATTTAAGTTACAATGTAAACTGCTTTGACTAAGATGATAAAGCAGTATAAAAACCTGTTAAATAAATATTGCCTGATGAACTTGGATACCAAGATTCTCACAAAGATATTGGTAGAGGGTTCAGTACTTTCTCCCTCAGTTAACTGGGGAAGATCAGACAGGCTTCATACCTGGACACCATGTCCATGATAAGGTGTAGAAGCTGCTCAATATTATATGACTGGTCTGGTGGTGTCAGACTCTAACAATTTTGGTGGCTGTTGATGCCAAAAAAGGCATTCGACAAGTTGGAGTGGGCATTCATGTTTGAGGTGTTGAGGAAAATGGGAGTGGGGGATAGATTCATGGCATGGATTAGGGCAATGTACCAACGCCCTCTTCCTATGTACCACCGCCAAGACCAACCACTCATCTGGGCAGCAGCAGAATGGGACAGTGTTGACGGCGGAGGATCACATTTCTGTGACAACGGCAACAACACCAAAATTAAACTGTGCAGAAGAAAGGCCCGGCACTCTACTTCTGTATCTTGCCATGAAAACCCAGCGGATAGTCACAACAAAACAAATTGCACTATAGTGCTGGAAGATGAGACTCCCAGCTCAGAAGGCACCCAACTGGTTACTAGGGAAGAGCTAAAGACTTTTCAGAGTAAAGCCAGCATGTATGATGTGGTCGGATCAAAGCCCTCGGGAAGTCTGACTGCTGATGTAGCTGCGCATGAAATGAGAGTCAGAAGCTGTAAAGATGTCTTACATATTGGGACATGGAACGAACGAAGCGTGAACCAAGGGAAGTTGGAGGTGGTCAAGAATGAAATGGAATGTGTACAACTCGATCTGTTGAGTGACAGCGAACTGAAATGGACTGGCATTGGGCACTTTGCATCTGATGATCACATGGTCTATTATGCTGGAAATGAAAGACAAAGAAGAAATGGTGTTGCATTTATAATAAAGAAGAAACTTGCAAGAACTGTAATGAAATACAATGCAATCAGTGAACGCTTAATTTCTTTTCTTCTACAAGGAATGCCCATGACACTCCTATGATTCAAGTACTGTATATGTCCCAACAACCGCTGCAGAAGAGAATGAAATTGAAGAGTTCTATGAACAAGTACAAGCTGAAATTGACAGAACATGCAAACAGGATATCCTGATAGTCATGGCTGACTGGAACACAAAAGTTGGCAACAAAGAAGAAGGCAAAGTGGTTGGAAAATATGGATTTGGAAACAGAAATGAAGCTTGAGAAAGACTGATAGAATTCTGCAAGACTAATGATCTATTCATCTCGAACACCTTCTTCCAGCAACACAAGCGGCGACTGTACACATGGACTTCACCCAATGGATTGTACAAAAATCAAACTGACTACATCTGTGGAAGTCAACGATGGAAAAGCTCTATAACATCAACAAAGACAAAACCTGGAGCTGAACCTGTTTCAGACCCCATTTCCTGTCCTCCACGTGTGCTTACTTGGGTTGCCTTTCTGTCCTTTGAGAAGAGCAGTGCTCTCTCCTAGACCTCTCCCGAAAGGTGATTTTTGCAGAATTTGTCTCCACATATTTATTTATTTGTCATTATTCATATGTTCCCTAACCTTACTGCTCCCTTTAATTTTGCACTTTTGTTCAGCTCTTCTCAGCTGAATAACATACCTCCCCCCTCCCCTCTACCCACCCACCCCGTGACTGGCTGTCTTTTATAGCTGTTATCTGCTCATTACCTAATTTATGCACAGGTGCACCTAATCCCTTGATTCTCCCACCTTCTGTATCCTCTGGCCTTTGTTCTCCTCTCTATTCCTCTTCTATGGCTCCTCATCACATTGTCTTCCTGTTCTTCATACTCCCTAACTGTCTCCCCTCCTACCAGCACCCTCACTCCTCCCCTCCTTATCTCCCCTTTACCATCCTCACTTCCCCCTCCATTCTGTCTTCTACCCTATCATCAGCCCTTGAGCTTCATCACTTTCTCCCTCTCATTCAACCATCTCCTCTCTCTCTAAGGCAGTGGTTCTCAACCTTTTTTGTAACACGACCCCTTTTACCATTGGTCAACTTGTGGTGACCCCCAATGATAAAATCAAATGCGTCTCTCTTTCTTTACTGTTAACGCATTGTCGCTGTAATCATTTGTTGAATTATTAATATATTATAGGCCTTTGCAATATGTTTTTATTTATAAAATTTTCTTATTTAAACCACAATAATTCATCACAATAACAAGTAAAAATTAATAAGATTTTGTAGTCAATGGTTTTAATATGCTTTATTCAAAAAGACTGACGAAGGGCAAAAATGTTAGCGCTGTCAAACCTAAAAAGTAGGCCTATGCTATCAGTGCGAAGGTTGTACTTGCTTCCTTCTCGCCAGATGTGAAGTTCTCGGCTCAGTCTTTGCGAGAGCACAACGAAGATCATCTTCTGCAGCAAGTCTATTTCGGTAGTTACTCTTGATAAGCAACAAGCTTGAGAAGCCGGTTTCACACAGATATGTTGTTGGAAATGGAAGAAGTAGACACAACACAATCTCAGATAGTCCAGGATACAATTGAAAATACTTGATCCAGAATTTAATTACTGACATTGAAGAAAAATCATTTTTCGTTGCATCGCTGGTAATGAGTTCAATGAACTCTTCTTGTGCAATCTCAGGAACATCCTCAACTTTAACTGTGAATGGACGTCTGGCAAGTGCAAATGGTGTGCCAGATAAATTTGGAAAATACGCTGAAATTTCTTCTTCCAGCATTTCTAAGGGGTATGTTTACTAAACTGCAGTAAACGTGAATAACGCGCGTTGTACGATGTTAATGATCGTTAGCGGGCTATAGCACGCGCTATAGCGCATTAACGATCGTAAACGCGCTATAGCGCATGCTATCACGCGCTAACGAGCGTAATGCTCCGCGGCACGGTAAAACACCGCAGAAGGTGGAGAGAGGGCGGAGAGAAGGGGTCAATGGGTGGAGAGTGGGCGGGGAGAGGCTCCCTTCACACCAACGCGCTGAATTTCAGAGCTGAAATCCAACGCGAATGAAAACCTACCGGTAAAAGCACTTTAAAAGGGAGAGAAACCATTTCTGTGTCGGCAATGTACAGCCTAGGCAGGGAAACCAAAAAAAGGTGATAAGTGTGATACATGTGCACAGAACAAAAGGGCACAGAAACACTGAAAATGACCCCAACAAACTGGAAAAAAACAACAACCAAGCTGGCTAATAGTGGTAGTAATGAGAAACATCAACCCCCCCCCCCCCGAGTAAGCTCCATAGAACAGATATAATTCGTGGAAGGGTCCGTACTCCGTCCCCATACAAGGTGCATGGGCCCACAGTGAAATAGCACTGCTCAGGGATTTCCCCACCATCGGACAGGGTTCCTATGGCATGCACATGTCCCGCAACATCAGGGTGGGCATGTTGGAATGGGCAACCGGGCAGATGCTGGAAAAGGGGATACTGAGGGCTGCTGACGGCACATGCTGTGGTGCAGCTGGGCCACAGTGGGGACTAGGGTGATGCCTAGCTGGCCCATAGGAATGCTGAAACAGTAGAGCAGCCAGACAACAACTGCTGAGGGCCCAACATGGGCAAGAGTGTGCTTCCCACAGTGTCACAGGGAATAGTACCCAGCAGGTACCCCCAATGGCACGGAACATTGGCAAGTGGTGCTGGGGGAAAGCGTGGACAGCTATGCAGGCACCCCTACCCCAGAACCTGCACCATAGGCAGCCGCCTACCTGCACACTGGATGGCCTGGGACTGCGCACCACCAGCTCCACCAGCAGAAGGGCATGTCAGCATGGTGGCTGAGGAATACTGGTGGTGGAGGGGGCAGTGGCAGCTGCCCACAGCAGACCGTGGCCTAGCCCTGTGTAGGTGGGTGCCGTGCACTGCAGCAGACAGGCCCTGTCTGACCAACAGTCATGGTAGCACCAGGGAATGCACCATCTCTGTGAGAACATGGTGGTGCAGTGCACAGAACCAGTGTATTCAGAAGCAGAAGGTCACAGGTTGCCAACCCAGTCCTCATATTTTACCCACTACTATAACGTGCTAATACAGACAGAACCATTCTTGCAGATGACGTAAACATACCCAAAACACCCACATTTTACCCTACAGAGCACAGACACCATAAACATGCACATTACCTAGAGCAGAGCCTCCCAAATGCAGTCCTGGAGGGCCAAACACCATTCCGGTTCCATGCTGCCTCTGATGAAGATGCCTGTGCTGCATTTCTATGTGCCACCGCCATGGTATGCAGATGTATCTCATGCATATTCATGAGGGACAGCATGAAAACCCGAACAGTGTTTGGCACCGCAGGAATGGAGTTGGGAACCTCTGCCATAAAGCAGCAGCCAACAGGGGCAGACAAACCCACACCCACAGGCCCCATTATCCACAGCCTCCTGAAGAGGCAGGACTTTGGGCTCTGCGTGCATCTCCCAATACTAGCACATGCATACCGTAGTAATGCCACCATAAACCTGGGAATATGGTACACATCTATCAAAAGGTTGCTATGATTACTGGCAGATAGCAATTCCTAGGTTAAGTACAATTTCCTGAGTGAGCTGCATCATAGCAACCTTTCTGATGTCTGTGGAGTGTGCTACAGGTCCTGTGTCTGACAGTGTTTACCAACCTGGGGAGTGACTCCTACAGTAGTGGATACCATAGCCATGCCTGCACTGTGCCCAGGACTGGTGTGGTGGCCTGGGCTGCCCAACACCTCTATAGTTGCACAATGCTGGCATAGGTGTGGGGAGTGTGTGTCTGTCTATCCAGTGTGTGGTGGCTTCCAACACCCTCCACAGCCCACACTGCTAGCACTATTCCCAGTATTGGCCTGCCAATGTGCATAATGAGGAGCAAGGTACCGTGGGAATAGCCGGGATAGGGTGGCCTGGCCTTGCCGCATCTGCACAGGGCATAGGGCAATAGCTTGGACATTGTAGTGCCCGGTAACACCTGCACGGACAGAGTGGCCACAGCATGTCCTGCTGGGAGGTCATTCTCACCCTGACTGAGCAGTGACCACGGCATGGCTAGGTTCCCCCATAGTGCTATATAGCATTTCTATCATGTGATATATATGGGTTTCCTTTTGGGGCCCAATCACTGACCTATCTGCTTGGTGTGTATGCTGACATCCCCGTTCCGGGTACATGCATCTTCTCCAGGACCATGCACTATGGACTAGCTGGCGGATTGTCTGCAGCTAGTATGCTGTCTTGCTGGAACACCTTGCAGGGTGCAGCGGCTGGAGGCTTGCTGCTGGAGAATGTCAGATAATGGTGGGAGGCAGCTGAGCATTTCCAGGCCTACTGTCTGTCTGCTATTGCATTTTGTAGAGCTCCCCGGTCGGGGTAGAGCACAGGGGGAGCTTCGTTTTCCCGCTCCTGCACTCCAGCCCCATCCGGGTTGTGGGAGGTCCCGGCGGCTTACCTGAAGGTGCCGCGGGCAGGAGAGAGTTGCACGATCAGCCAGCAGCCATTTGTAGAGCTCCCCGGTCGGGGTAGAGCACAGGGGGAGCTTCGTTTTCCCGCTCCTGCACTCCAGCCCAATCCGGGTTGTGGGAGGTCCCGGCGGCTTACCTGAAGGTGCCGCGGGCAGGAGAGAGTTGCACGATCAGCCAGCAGCCATTTGTAGAGCTCCCCGGTCGGGGTAGAGCACAGGGGGAGCTTCGTTTTCCCGCTCCTGCACTCCAGCCCAATCCGGGTTGTGGGAGGTCCCGGCGGCTTACCTGAAGGTGCCGCGGGCAGGAGAGAGTTGCACGATCAGCCAGCAGCCATTTGTAGAGCTCCCCGGTCAGGGTAGAGCACAGGGGGAGCTTCGTTTTCCCGCTCCTGCACTCCAGCCCAATCCGGGTTGTGGGAGGTCCCGGCGGCTTACCTGAAGGTGCCGCGGGCAGGAGAGAGTTGCACGATCAGCCAGCAGCCATTTGTAGAGCTCCCCGGTCGGGGTAGAGCACAGGGGGAGCTTCGTTTTCCCGCTCCTGCACTCCAGCCCAATCCGGGTTGTGGGAGGTCCCGGCGGCTTACCTGAAGGTGCCGCGGGCAGGAGAGAGTTGCACGATCAGCCAGCAGCCATTTGTAGAGCTCCCCGGTCGGGGTAGAGCACAGGTGGAGCTTCGTTTTCCCACTCCTGCACTCCAGCCCAATCCGGGTTGTGGGAGGTCCCGGCGGCTTACCTGAAGGTGCCGCGGGCAGGAGAGAGTTGCACGATCAGCCAGCAGCCATTTGTAGAGCTCCCCGGTCGGGGTAGAGCACAGGGGGAGCTTCGTTTTCCCGCTCCTACACTCCAGCCCAATCCGGGTTGTGGGAGGTCCCGGCGGCTTACCTGAAGGTGCCGCGGGCAGGAGAGAGTTGCACGATCAGCCAGCAGCCATTTGTAGAGCTCCCCGGTCGGGGTAGAGCACAGGGGGAGCTTCGTTTTCCCGCTCCTGCACTCCAGCCCAATCCGGGTTGTGGGAGGTCCCAGCAGCAGCCTCTATAAAGGGTGCCGCCGGCAAGCGCACCCGCGCCTTGCGGGCCCGCGCCTGAGGGCCTCGCCAGAGGGCCCTTTGGCGTGGCCCTTAGGCAGTGGCACGTCAGCAACCCTACGAATGAAGCCAGAACTCTCACCTGCAACAGAATCTGACTCCTGCGCCAAGAAAACATCAGAATAATAACCTGAGACTCTGATATACCCTAACAACTCACCTAGGTAACCCACTTCTACCCCATCTATAAGGTAACAGCAGACCTAATATACTAGAGAAGTTCACTCCTT